>OY728140.1:363163486-364413486 GCA_963277665.1 Viscum album | reverse complement strand
TTATATTAACATACACCATAATAGTCGGTAATGAGTTTTTTTTACAATCCTATGAGTATCCACTAGGAGTGATAATCCATATGTATAGTTTGGACCACTGTAATGTACCATGTTACACTGAGTTATGCCATGCATACATTATCAGAGTTGTTACTCATAAGTACATCAATGTTATAACAATATCATATTATAGTATCTAGACATTGATATATTTCTAGGAGTACCCACATAATTTCTACCTTACCATAATTATAGGATTTTATTCTATAAATATCATCACTTTTTTTTCAGGGTAATGTTCCTTATTATATGTTTTCAAAATCTTATTTCCATGGTTTCTTATAGACATCCATTAATTAAAAATCATAATCCCTATCCCTAGAATCCCATAGTTAGTGTATTATTTTATAATATTAGCATGATTACAAGGAATCAAACCCCGAATTACAGATCAGCTTAGTAGGATTGGAAACCCTTATGACATACATGATAACAATAATACATTATTAAAGAGTAAATAAAAACATGAATAATAATAAGTATAAAAAAAATATTTTAACGTTTATTAAGATACTTATTCTTCAAAACATGGGGAAGGGAAACATTACAATTGAGAGCTAAAATTATTTATAACTGTATGCAATGTGGAATTAATAATTAATCAATAAGAATAAATTTACATGGAAGGGAAAATAAGGGACAACAATTTCCATTAACATAACAGGATAAATAAATATTAATATGGAATGTTAGGAAATTGAAACACAATCCGAATTATTACTAAACATAAAATAGTATACATTCATTGATATTTTGATGAAAAATCTCATAGATAATAATAATAAAAACCGAAATATTTATGAATGAAATTTTTAATTATTGGACGTCATATCTAAGTCACATGAAAACCTACACCATTAAGACCTTCCATAACATGGATTAAAACTATGTATAGAAACCCATTTATTTTTTCCATCTTATTCATATCATGAGAAAATGTTGATTTATCAAGGTGTTATATAATTTCTGGTACCCACACGTCATTGCCAATCCAAATCATTCCTTATATCAAATATTTTAAATAAATAATATGCCTTATCAAATATATATATTTAATTGATAATATAGATTCCTAAATAATTCCTTAGTTAATTAAAAATAATAAAAAATGGGTCTTTCAAGATGACTAATGGAAACACCCTTGAAATATAATGAAAATATTATTGAATAAGATAATCATTAAATATTCCTAAGTGACCCTTATAAAATTGATGTATTTAAATCATAAAACCCAAGGAAGTAACATAATTAATGAAACATATAATATCATAATAATATGTATATTAGTGTTATAACATGTCAAAGTGGAGAATTAACACCATAAAAAATTGAATTGGTTCATAACTACAAATAAGTCTCAATGGAATGTCAATTTAGACAAAATCCACTACCATAAACTTCCTTTTGTTCTATGGTAATTATCCTCCAATACAGTGGTTTAAAATATTCTAATAACATAATAAATAACCACAATAATTTGTATATTATCATATATTATATTATTATATTATTTTATTACTTTTTGTTAATATTAATTATTTATTTTAAATAATTACGGTGTTAATTGCTTAGTTTTCTCATGTATGTTCTGACTTGTGATTTGTTGTTACTATTATTTACAGGGGGATTTAAAAATATATAATATGTAAAATAAGACATATTTATCTAATTTATACAATAAATATTATTTTATAATAATAAATAATGTTTTTATATTAGAAATGAAATGCATCGTTCATGGAGATGGTAGGTTGTACGTATGCATGTACTCTAAATTATTTTTTTGTACTAAAATAATGAAAAGTAACTGATAAATATATATATATTATTTACTTTATCATATCTATGTTATATATGTTAAAAAATTTATTGAATCCATCCATTATACAATCCATGTATGGTTTCAATGGGTTACATCTCTTTGAGAAGGCTAGTCCACACTTCCTCAAATGATGTTATCGTATTTACACATAACAGAATGTATTAGCGTATTTTGTACAAAATAATTACATAAGCCTAAATGAATTATAAATATCATATATATTTTCCATCATAATTACCACCATGATATATGGTAAAACAATAATGATCATTCATCATTTTTTGAGGTGGTAGTTTGACATACACATAAATAGAATGTTTGTTATCCACTAGATGGGAGTGTGTTTCAATGTAGTGAAAAACATAATCATAAAAAATGAAATTAAATTCATGATAAATTTTTACATACTAATTTAATAATAATAGTTTATTTTTTGTATATTGGAAATAAAACTAATGATCATATGGAATGATGTTTCCTCTTAATCGGGTAAATTATTTTTGTTTGAACTAACGGGATTTCATAGATTGATTTATTCCCAAGGTGATTCCTCAATGAAGAGAATAATGATATTTAGGATATATTAATTCAGATATTAGTCAATTCATGGTGGATTGATATTTTTTAATAATTGGTAGGGGTGGTGGCTTTTGTCTGGGAGGAAAAGGGCTCACTTGGCATTTTTGAAAATAAGGTTTGAGTGCCCACATATTTTTCTAAAAAACCATAAAAATCCAAAAGTATTAAATAATATAAATTTAATATAATATTGATGTTCAAAAACTGGGTGTTGTACAAGTGTATAGGTTATTTATACCCAAATTTAAAGGATTGGTCCTTTGTTAAGCTTAATTATTCCATAATAATTGTAATTAATTTTAATTAATTTCACTAATAATTTTTGTAAAAAAATTGTTTACCTTGGAAAAAAATATAATATGTGCTTATTACTATAGTGAAATCAATTTTCTGAAATTACAAACTAAATATTGGATAAAATTAATTTAAATTTATTTCCACGTATGTGATGATAATGTCGGTTTTAAAAGTAAAATAGTTTGAAATTTTCCTATGTTTTATAGTAAATTTCAATATAAAATTGTTTAAAAGTACATAAATTGAATTAAATGATAAAAATATGTTATAATTAATATTTAAAACCAATTTATAATATTATTTATTTTTATAAATAAATTATATGAAATAGTAGTTTTGAATTAAAATTATGTTTTTCATTCATAATTAAATAATGAATCTTCATACAGAAATACCAAAAATTAACCATAACCTAATTTTTGTTCTTTCATTTCAAATATTATAATTATTTTGAAAAATATAGTTTATAAAATTTCCAAAAAATATTATTGTAAATCACTTCTCCACTAAAAGATGATAAAACTTCCCTACATAAAATATAGTATTTGTTTGTGTAATATTAGGTTTTTTTATCATATACCTATAAAATATATTATAGGAGTGTAAAAATAATTGATCTTATATATTATATAGATTTAAAAAATTAACTCTCTAGTTGTTTTAGACTTTAATTTACTATGAAAAATGTGACTAAATAGTTTTTTGTAAATCTAGTGTTATGTGTATTAGAAAACTATCAAAAATTCTAACGGAAAAAACGGTAAAGGCTTTGGGTTCTACAAATATTATAATTGATTAGTCTAGGAGTTATAATTTAATATAAACACCAAAATACCAACATTTGTTTCTTATATTATCTCACATAAATGTAAATTAAAAAAATAATAACTAAATTTCGAAACCATAGTAACACTACTACCTCCCTCGAGAATCAATACACGGGTTAGTTCATACCCATATTATTAATTAGAGACCAAAATGGTGAAACAATAAAAATAAAATAAGTAAGGGAATGGTATAATGTTGATATCAAAAATTTATAAAACTATTAAAATTAGAAAACCTCATAACTGGCCTCTCAAAATGGATAACTCATTTCATAGAGGTGGAGGGGTAAATTTTTTTCTGAGAGGAAGTTAGTTTTCATTTGAATTTTTTCCATTGAATGAATATTCTTATTAGACCATCTAAATATTTAAATCATGAAGCATGAATTTTTGGGATGTTTTTCACATCATCTAAAATACTCTAAAAAAATTATAGATCCACTAAACATGTGGAGAAAACGTTATTTTTTTATTACTAAATGTGAGTTTCATTCCATGGATTACACATTAAATTCCAATTCTCATGTTTCATAAGAATTTATTGCCATAAAAAAGGATGAATATAAATTATTAATTATAAACTAAAGTTCTCAATCATCTTTTTATATCTCTACTGAAAATATGATCTTTTATATAAATTTTGATTTTGGGATATGTGTAAACTATTAAGTGTTAAAAAAACTATATATATATTTCATGTCCCCACATGGGTGATTCATATGAGAATTCTACAGTGTGATTCATGAATTATACCAATTGAATAAAATTGATCCTATTATGCAAGTATTTCTACAAAAAATAAATTAAAAAATTTGGAATATTTTCATGAATGTTATGAAATAAATACTAAAATGATATTTGTTCTTTATAAATAACAAAAATAATAGAACATTCCATTATAATTTATTTTTATATAATGAATAAATATGAGTTTTGAAAAAAAAATTATTAATAAATTATGCAAAATTATTCCTTATAATACTTTTAAAAGATAAATATATAGGTGAAAATATATGATAATGTGGTGTGATATCACATACTGGGGGATTTACTTCTTATTAATAGATTTTATTCCTTTGTTTTCACATGTATTTTTAGGGATCAAGGGAGTTATTGAATAGACGATGTCATGTTGAACACTTAGCCTAACAAATACACATGTTCCCATTATCTAAGAACACTAACAGATGATATATTAGGTTCAAAACTCATGGTAAGGTCAAGGAAACCCATAACGGTTCCATTTCCCTATGTGTATTAACACATTCCATAAGTTAAATAGCCATATTTGTCTCTTTAATTAACATCATTATCATATTGGGGGATTTTTGATAGAATTTTTTAAATTGTTATTGCATCAATTATGAATTTAAAATAACACTAGAATGATTCAATTAGGGGATATGAAATAGTGCATTAAATGGAAACGTTGTTTATATTCTAATTCAAAAAAATAGTCTTCTTACTTCTGTCATGGAATATCCTGCTGGATATACTCTAATAAATTATATCATACATGTTATTATTGGAGTTTCCATCTTCATTTCCATGATTAGGTTTTATTTTCTGGTAAATGAATTTTCAACTACCACATATTTTGTTTTAATAGACTGGGTATATAAAAACATTAAGGAGTTTTTATTAATGTAGTTTAACAATTTTGTTTATGTTAGAGAAACCATACACTGGATTTTGAGATTCGAGTCTATAGTAATCATTTTTAAATTAATTTGGATATTTTTTAGTAATTATATTAAATTCCCATTAAATATTAAATGTGTAACTGAGATACATTTAGTGATTATTACAAATATTATGCTAATGATGGAGAATGTATATGTATTAAATATTTTATTATATCCATGAGAAAGCATAATAATTTTTCTGATGTAAATATTAATTTCATTAAACCATAATAAGTCATCTTCTGTGGAAAATAGGAAAAACTCTTGTCCAACATAATACATTAATTAAAATGTAATAAATTGTTGAATACTTTTTTGGAAATTGATAAGAATGTATGAGTTTATAAATCTGAGTGAAAAACGTTAAAAATATATAGAATATTATAATGGCAGAACTCACACTAAGGAGTGTAAGACTTTGAAATTTAATATAACTGACAACATCTAATAATATATTTAATGCATTGAAAATAATAAAATTTCGTGAAATTATAGATTGATTATATGGTGTATTAAGTATTATAAAAAATTAGATGATGTGTAAAAAAAGTTTCAAAGGAATGTAATATTTTGTATCATGTAATTCATATAATTCTTAATGAAAATTATTTGTTTATTGAATAAGTATAAAATTAAAAGGGATACATTGTGCTACATTAAGATTTATATGATATCATATGTCCCAAATAGTTTTAAAATCTATTGACAAACTCTATATTTAAATACTCAAATGTAGAAAAAAATGATAATTATATGATCGGTTATGAGTAAGTTAACTATCATAATTGTGGTTTTTAAGAAAGCTGATATTATGAATATATTAAAGGATTAGTTATGATCAGATATGGTGGTCAGACATAAAAATGTGTTTCGACTACATAAATTTATCTATAAATTCTAAATATATATATATATATATATTAAATATTAGTTGATTGTTTCGAGGATTTTATGGATCACTTAAATAAAAAAATATAGCAGGTCTATTTCAAATCTAAATATATATATTTTAATGATATATTAGATATAATTACTCTTCCCAAGAATAATATGGACTGTTTCCTTACTCAAATATGGAAATAACATTAATCATATTTAATGAATAAAAAATTATAAGAAATAATAATGATGAAGAATCATATATTGTTGATAAATGGATATCACATGTGTATCAAATAAGAATTCATCAATTGATATCCCTCAAGAATAACATCTCCATCAAAAATAGAGATTGTTAGAACTGTGATATTCATATATCCTTGAATAAAATTTAGAAAAATGGGTTGTGATACAACTTCTGTTCATGATAATTATGTATATATTCTGAGTTACTTATTTCCAACTATTATTTAAGATCATTGAGAGATTGAGATGAATAATATGGTTCAATAACATGATTTATTGTTGATTAAATAATGGTGGCTGAAAACATATTTACATAAGAATAAGATCAAGAGCCATTATTATTGTGACACAAATAGAAAAACATATATTTTATTCACAATTAATCATAAATATCATTAGATACTTGGGGGGTTTTAAATAAACAACACCAACATTTCTAATTAGATACTGATGGGATTTTAGGAGATGTCAACTATTGTGTGGAACTATATGGAACAGTATAGTACCTTAGAAAAATTTATATTCATTGTAGTTTGTATGATAACATCACACACATTTTGAACCACTTCAATTTAATATTGAATATATAAGATTTAGTAGGAGTCAGATATAGAAAGGCGTTGGTTTCCTCATTTAATTCAAACCGTGTAAAAATATTTTTATGTTTTTATTCATTTCATTATTAACTTTTTATATAGAGCTATGTTTTGAGTGATAACAAAGTCACACAAACCCCATAACTGAGAAAAATGTTTTGTGTTAGTAGGGTTAACTAACAGGATAATATTAAACATGCTAAAACCATGGACATTGAATCACCCAATAATTATCATTGAAAAATATATTAGGTTATTCTTGAGGTAAAACAAGAATTTATTACACACATACTAAATCGTTTCAAATGATTATTATTTATATATCACTTTAAATAACTCATTAAAACCAACATATTTTGTAAATTTATATATTATATTCATAAATAATTTAATTTTTCAGAATTATATATATCTTATGAAAATAAATATATCACATAACAATAATTTGGACATATCATATGTAAATTTCTACTTCATTACATGGGTAGTGGAAATAGAATAAAGGGTGAGGATGGAAAAAAAGAACGTGTAAATATAATGAGAAAAATTTTACATAATTGATTATATGATATTAATGTATTTATAATAATATCATCATGGAAAATTTTCATATCATAAAATAATCATTGACAATGAAACAGAGTCTATAAATCATGAGAGATATCATAATTTTTTGTAAAAACATAATATATTAGTGAAAAATGTGTAAATAATTGATTCACAATTCATGATATATGGAAAAATAACATTGGAATGTGATTTTGGAATAAAAATAAGCACATATAAGCATCATATTTTATTTATACCCACCAATACATTCATATCATAATAATGTAGCCTAACTATATGATCATAGAATTATAGACATGAGATGACCACCCATCTCCCAAAACAATTTATAACATAGGCTAACCTCCCATGTCTTATACTGATCCAATTATATATAAACATCACCCACTGAATTCTATGGATATAATTGACTCACCCGTCGAAAAAATTAAAAACCATACAAAAGCGTTCAACATAAAATTTTAAAAACTCATAAATGTAATGCCACAACACCAGAATCTCAGAGTTGGTGCATTATATTATTACATTGAAATGATTAAAATGTATATAATCCCGAACTAGATATCTATTCATTACTTTGGAAGAAACTAAATACATACATGTAACCCATTTTTCAATGGGTGAATAAAACAACATATAATTCATAACAATAGAAAATAAACTACATCCTTGAAAAATCAATAAATGATCACTTCATCATAACATGGGTATGGAAAACCAATTAATGTGGTGAGATAAATTGATCAAAATTTTACATATATATTTTCATGAAACATAAATAGTTGAATAATAATAATTTAGACATAATCAATATGGCATGGTTAATTATTGAAAAATGCACACCATCAACAAAATGAAAATCAAAATGCATCCATAGATTTATTCCTAGAGAAAACAACATTGAGAGTAATAATTGAATTATGAATATAGATAATTCTTATTATTTTTAAATTGTGTATCTTTCAAAATAACCATCATACTGTCGATATGATTTAATTCTATGGGTAAAAACCCATCTGATTATGTTTCGGAAATTAACTAGAAGTGTTTCTCACCGATTGTTTTGTCTCATGTGACTTGTCAATGCATCAAGTGGATATATAAGGACATGAACATAACTAAAAGTAAAAATAATTCTTATAAAAATATTTAAATATATAGAAATATGCCTTATGGATTGATTTATTTAGTAGAGTATATCTATTCATCAATATTTCAACAGTAAACACTACATTCAAAATAATCACTGCATGTAAAAGGATATATAGCTTAGAAAATAATAATATCCATCATAATAGATTATGGATATAAAATAGCAATATAATTTAAATTGAAAAAATGATCTCAAAGTGGTATTAGATACACCACATAAAAATTATTAGATTCACAATACCAAGTCTTAGAGAAATGGAAATTAAGATTAAGTCCCTTACCACATCGTTATCAATTAAACGAAAAAAAATAATTAATTAATAATAAAATTGATCATTTAATACAATTAATATATAGATAATCATGATATTATATATCATGTGGCAGCATACATACACCTCATACAAGAAATAAGTGGCGAACAACGGAAATCTCATGAGGAAAAGTGTGATGAGAAACCCCTTACCCTATAACTGAATGTTTTCCTCACATGATCTAAATGTCATAAATAATAAGATTAAATCCTTTAATTAATTATGTTTGAAACTTGTCTACATTTATTTGATTTATTATAATTTTCTAAAGTAATTTGTGGACTTTTGATGAGTTATTGGATACCAATGTATCGCTCGAGAGCGTCTGTTTCCTATGTTTTCATGATCGACATACTTGTATATAAGCATATATGTTAATTTGGAAAGGATATAATTCAACAAAACTGATATGATAATATATAAGTATAAATGTATATAAATACCATTTTGTTACCTGGTTAGTGTATGGATAATTAGATAAGTCATTTAGTGATAATAGTTTAGATTATTACGGCGGTTATTGATCATCACGAACTCATTTTTTATCGTTTAGTATTATGTAAATATATTACATCAAGAGCATAAAAGGTTTATATAATAAATTTAAAAATCTATATTAATAATTAAAATTGTTTCATGAATATATTTGAATATTATTTTGAAGAATGAAAATTTGTTGTCCACGAAGGTTATAAATTGGATCCTCCCGGATGAGGATTTCGTTTATAAAATAAAAGAGGGAGAGTAACGATTTTGATCATGAATAATCAATTAAAATGATATAATTACTGTATATAGATGATATTGTATTTATAATGATCATTTGGAAAAAGTTTGTTAGGAGGTAATAAGAAAATAATATAAATTGAAATGAAATTAAATGAAAATAGAATATGATTTACCTCTTGAAATAACCTCCTTGAGAACCATTTAAAGGGGTGGGGTTTTTGGATTTTGGCAAGGAAAATGGATCCTAGACATGGGGTGTACTGTGAATGTTTATTTTTGTAGAACAATTATAAGATTCATGTCTTATTGGAGTGAATAGAAGAGGGAGTGGCATTGGTTTATATAGAGGATGTGAGAACTGATTTCTAAATATTTTATTCATTATTTTTTTATATTACTCAAGATAAGAAATAGTATTGATTAATGTGACCAAAAAATGTAATATTTTAATGTTATTTATGGCCAATGGCCATTTACATCAGCATTGAATCAAGCATTATGCATAAATTGATTTATTTGGCATATTTCGTAAATTATAGAATTTCATTATTCACAAAAATTCAATTATTTCAAAAAATATTAAAAAATAACCATATCCATTTTTCAATATGTATAATCCAAAAATTATCTCTATTTTTGTGAGTAATTTTCTAGATGTTAATTACTTAATTTTTATTTAAAATCACAATTTCCTCGAAAAATAAGTTTTTCAATTATTACTGCTTTTATAATACCGTGAAAAATTATATAAACTCTTATTAGATTATCCAAAAATCATAAGACAACAAAATATTGATTTTGGAATACATTTTATGAAAATTAATTTTATTTTAAATAAATTTATTAATTATAATATTTTAATTAAATATTTATTACTCACAAAAATACTAACACTTAAATATTAATTTTTAAAATATTTACTTTCATTTATAAGGTACCAATATATTTTCTTTACTTCCATGTGTGTGTTTATTATTCATTAGGGTTATATAAATATTCATAATGTTACATTACTATTCATAAGGGAAATATAACTATTCATAAATGTATGTTACTATTTAACAAAATTATGTTGATCATATCAGTCTGTAAAGATCTTATGGAATGAAACTATGTATGTATGTTTTTTAAAATTCAATTAAAAAGGTGGAAAATTACATTCAATATCTAGGTTATAACTATCTCCAATTGGAAATTTTTGTTTCGTAGAGACTCAGTGTTGCATGCATAATATCCTATCTAATGAGTTGAAACTATTTAAGAAGAAAAATGTAACTCTCTGTAAAATTTAAATGTTTTCTAGGTATTTATTTAATAATTTATTTGTAATTTAAACCTAATCTATAAGTGGTTCAACAAATTATTTTATTAAAAATAAGATATTTTGATTTGAAATTATTAAATATTAATTTTTTAAAATTTGGAATTAATTTATTGAAAACAATATTTATTATAAAAATATTTAGTTGATTATTTGTTTCAAAAATAAAATAATTGTATAATTAAAAATCCTGGAAAATTTAAAGAGATAAAATGCATTAATAAATAAAAATAAAATATTTACGATAAAAATTATATTTTTATTGTATAATTTAATGGAAATAGTAATAATAATAGTAATAATTATTAATTGTAAAACGTTTTTATAAAAATTATTAATATTATTAAAATAATATTTTGTATAAAAATATGAAACAATATTTAAGATTTTGTTTTATAAATTTTAATGAAATAATAATTATATTTAATTATATTAATATAATGAAAATGAATATATGCATAAACAAGTTACATGTTAAAAAATGTTAATATAAATGTTTAAAAAACTTTCTATTAAATAAATAAAAAAAATTTGAAAAATGTATTATAATAAAATTATAGTAATCATGAATTGTAAAACAAATATAGAGAGGCGATAGGTTTAAATAAATCAAGAAGTAAGTGTGACATAAGAAACCAAAGAAAAAAATAGAAATGATAAATAATTACACAAAATATAATAATAGAGTAATAATCATTAATTGAAAAAATTGAAACAAAACAATAAATATGAATGATGTGCCGATTAAGAGGATTGGTATATTTGTTTGTTTTAAGGAAACTATATTAATAACATGAAAATATTAATTTTTAATGATAAGCATATATAATGATAATAAATTAATATATATTAGAAAAAAATTAAACCAAACACATATTTTTGTTTTAAATGCAAACCAAAACGTCCCATTTCGTAGAGGATTTGTAGATCATAAAATTATTCATTTTTTACCCCAGATTCAAAAGAAAGATTTAAAAAATCGTGTTATTTATTACACGCCCAATAGTAGGTGAAACTCATCTTATCTATCTATACTCTTCTTGATTTTCAAAAATTCAGTATCTCAAGGTCCCTCGTTGATCCAAACATATGTAAGGGATTTATTATATTCAAAATTAATTTGTAAAGGTTCATCATGTAATTATTTTACAATGTTATACTTATATATATATATATATGAATTAATCTATAAAACATATAATTTTCATAATTTACAAGTTATGGGTTATGTTTTGAATTTCGTTTTGAAAGGGATTCAATGTTTTTAAATTTATTTTATAATGTATTTGTTATTTGAAATTATTTTTTAAGGTTTCATTTTAGTCCATCATATTTTTATTGACATTAAAAGGTAATATATTTCTGTGGGTTTGTATGTGTGTATGCGTATTTATATGTATATATACAAATTTATAACCATTAAATTTTAGAAGAGATGACATTACGGTTTTGTTTTAAAAAAATAGTTTATAAAACCTATGTTTATAAGTGGTTTATGTTATATATGTTTTCAATCAATATATCCAAAAATATGTCTATATATATAAAGACATATATGTAAATATATTTAATTTTGTTAAAGTATAGCTAATCATTCTTATTTTTTTAGAAGTTATAAATGGTATTTTCAACCATAAAATTACTGTTTAAAATTTATGTAAATGTTTGTTTCCACTAATCACCTTTTTAAAAAACATACATGTCTTCCTTGATAATTCATATGATTTTATGTGCAATTTTGATTTATAATATTATTTTATGTTCAAACTTTCTTATGCATCACCTGACATGTCATGCATGAATAGTTATGGCCATCATCTAACTCATTTGTGACGTTCCACTCATTATGAGATCGTGCATGCACGTTTTTTGATTTTTCATACAATTATAGTTTTCATATAATTATAGTTATTTCAATCAAGGGCTTGTAAAAAGTGGTTTTAGAAAACTCATTTACTGTAATGTTTTTGAAATGTTATAAGAAAAATTATTTTCTTTAGAAGAAAGAAATTCTATACATGTGATATAGAAATGTTTTCCTTAGAACTAAGAAAGGCACTTCCATTGAAAATGTTTTAGAAAATGGAAGTAGTGTGATGAATTCTATGACATGGGGAGTGAATCAATATTAATAAGGGGACTTTGTTCAAAATGAGTCATGTCTTGTAGCCTTACATTATGGTTTTTATTTATGGCCATCCAAGTATCAGGGAATAATGCACTATAAATTATTATTTTAAAAGAAGAATTTCCAAACAATTATATATATATGTAATTATTTTATGAAATCTACATTATATAAATAATATATATTTTCAATGATTTAGAAATGTATTTTTATAATGTTTTATTTAAATATATATTTAAATCAATGATTATTTAAAAAAATTATTTGATGGTTTTTCATAAATATTCTTCAATAAACTTTTACTAAGAATATTTTAATCTCATGGTTAATTTTGAATTTATTTATAAAATTTTACTAGAATTTTTATAGGTGTGTTTATCTAGGTAGAGGAAGACCACCAAAGATTATTATTTTTATTTAATTTCATTTTGTATAGTTATGATGGAATGTTATATTTGTATCTAATTTACAAAACCAAGATCGGTAAAAGTTCATGGTATGTAATAAATGTTTTTAATTTTTCAGTTTCTTTTTATAAAAAAATACAAAAAAATTATATGAGTTGACTGCGGTGTCTCGGGAATGGGGTGTTATACATTGTATCAAAGCAACACTCTAGAAAAAATTTGAGATTATATATTGTTTTTTTTAATCAATGAGAAAATTTATATTTTAACTTTTATTTAATTAAATCCACACAAAAATAGTTTTTCATAATTATGAACATGTGTATTACCTTTTAAAAAAAATAGTCAATCAAATTGTGGGGGTGCTATTATCATAAGGGACAGAAGGTAACGCTCCAAGAAACTGAAATACTAAATAATTATTTAGTTTATAAGTTTTTTATAATTTCATACTAATTAAGAAATGTTATAACTAAAGATTTTATAAAAATATAACATATATTGATTTAAAATTATAATATATTAACTTTTTTAAATTTGGTATTAATTTATTTAAA
Source organism: Viscum album (assembly GCA_963277665.1). Taxonomy (NCBI): domain Eukaryota; kingdom Viridiplantae; phylum Streptophyta; class Magnoliopsida; order Santalales; family Viscaceae; genus Viscum; species Viscum album. The sequence goes on along the minus strand of OY728140.1, from coordinate 364,399,317 downwards.
ATAGTATTTTAGTATAAATATATATTATTGATTATTTTTCATAAAAAAAATATTACCAAAATTTAATGAAAAATTAAAATGTTAAAATGTATAAATATATAAATATATAATATCTATTATTCTAAATATATTTTAATTGAATATTCTAATGATAATACTAATAATATTACTAATATAAATTAAGGGTAAAATATTATTTTAAAAAAATTATTATTACTAAAATAATATTTTCAAAAAAAATTGAAATAATATTTATGACTTATATATATTTTTTATTTAAATTTAAATATATATATATATATATATAGGAAAAAGAAAAATGAATATATGCATAAAGACATTACTAGTTAAAAATGTTAACACAAATTATTAACAAAATGTCATATTAAATAAGTAATAAAAATATGAAAATAATATTAAAATACAATAACAGAAACAATGAAATGTAAAACAAAGAGGGAGACAAAATGAGAATAAATAAATAGGAAGGAATCATGACACAAGAATCTTGAGAAAAACATAAATAATGAATAAATAAGGAACCTATAATAATATAGAAATATTTATTAATTGAAAAAAGTGAAATAAATCAGTAAAGAATGAATGATGTGTTAACAAAAGAGGAAGGTGAAATTTTTTTGTTTTAATGAATAAATGAATAAAATGATATGAGTAATTTAAAAATATTTAATAATGATATAATTAAGTAATGATAAAAATCATATATAATAGAAAAAAAGATAAACAAAACTCATATTTTTGTTCTAAAGGGAAACCCAAACCTCCCATTTCATTAAGGATTTTGGGATATAACACTTATTCAATTTTAAAAAAAAACTCAACTCCAAAAGTATGGTTTAAAATACTGGGTTATTTGTTATGCACCCAAGTGTAACTAACCCCCATCTTCCCTAACTACCCTATGCTTTGTGCTCAAAAATTCAATAGCTCATATTCCCTTATTGATCCAAACTAAGGTAAGGGATTTAATATTTTAAAATTTCATTTGTATGGGTTCATCATGTTATTGTTATTTACAATGATATACATATATATATATAGTAAAATATATCCATAACAATTATTATTATAAAATATAAATGTTATGTTTTATTATTTAAATTTTTTATAGTAAGGGATTCATTGGTATCAAATTTATCATGTAAGGGATTTGTTATATGAAATTGTTTTAAAAGGGTTCATTTACGTTAATCACATTTTTATTGTTTCAAAAATAATATATATATATATATAGGGTATATATATGTATATATACCAATATAAAACATTTAAATTTTAGAATATATGAGATTAGGGATTTGTTTTAAAAATATAATTCCTAAAACATTCGGTTGTAAGGGATTTCTGTTTTAAATGTTTTTAATAAATGTATACATATATATGTATATATATACATATATATATATATGTATATATATATACATATATATATATATGCATATATATAAACATGCTTAAGTATTTATAATCATCCTTATTTGTTTTCATAAGTTATAAATGGTAATTTCGACTATCTAATTATTATTTAAAATTTATGTAAATGTTTATTTCCTATAATGACCATTTTACAAAAATATTTGTGGCACTTGATAATTCTTATCATTTTATATAAAATTATAGGCCACGATATTATTATATTTCCAACCACTCATTTCCATCCCCTAATATGTCATGAACGAATAGGTATGTCCATCATCTAGCTCATTTTTGACATTCCATGTATTATGAGATCTTATGGGAACCTATTTCATTATTAATAAATGTATATTTTTTAAATTGTAATAGTTAATACAAGCATGGGATTAAATTAAATGGTTTTAGAAAACTCTTTTAATGTATGTATTATGACATGTTATAAGAAAAATATATTGAAAAAAATAATAATTCAATGTATGTGGTTTAGAAATGTTTTGGGTTAGAACTGGGAAAGGAAGTTCCATAGAAAATGATTTAGAAAATTACACTAGTCTGATGAATACTATTATATGGTAAGTGAACCCATAAAAATTAAGGTAACATCCTTCCACATGAGTTATGTTGTGCGGCCTTACATTATGTTTTTTTATTATGGCCTGCCAATTATCAGCGAATAATCCAGCAGAAAATTAATATTTCCATACTGAAATTCCTAAAATAATTTAAAAATATAATTATTTTATGAAATCTATATTTTAATAAATTACTTTTATTTTTAATGATTCAAAAATCTATTTTTATATATATGCCTTAAAATATATTTTGAAAAAAAAAATATTTTATTAAAATATTTTTTTTGTTATTCATATTGGTTTTTCAGAACCCCCTCACTAAGAATAATTAATTCTAACCCTATGTTTTAAATTTATTTTTACAGGTTTAATTTATTTTTAAGTGATGTATTACTATATTTTGAGGCACTATACTGATGATTCATTTTTTATTAAATTTCATTTTATACAATTATGTTGGAATGTAATATTTCTATCTGTTTCTCCAAAACCAAGACCTATATATGTTCCCAGTATATAATAAATGTTGTGAGTTCTTTCAGTTTCTTTTTATTAAAAAAATAGTATTTATATGAGTTTATTCTAGAAGCTCTATCTTGGTGTGTTATAATAAATCCATTATAGCATACTTTCCCATAATAAAGAAATAAGATTCATGTAAATTTACAAAATACACAAATGTAATAAATCCATATAAATAATTTATATCTTATTATTACATCATATTTCATGTTAAACACAAAAAAATAATGGATTTCAATATATAAAATAATCCCCTAATATAATAGTCCTGGAAAATTTCATTGAAAAAAGAAATAAAAATTTCCTTAGATATGTAATATATTTGTTTCCCTCGGAATTTGGGGATGAACTCCTGGATGGGAGATTCAAACGTTCCGATCGGTTTCTAATGGGTTTGTTCGTAGAACGGGAAACATCCAATGATTCCATATCCATTTGGACCCACTTTCCAAAGTTGGGCGCTCATTAGCTTGTGATCTGATGTGGCTTAGGAATTTGCATTGGTCGAGAGGATGGAAGGTTAGAATCATCACACCTTTTTAAGGGGAATTATTGTCTATTCCGGGACTCTCTTTATAGATTAAAGTTATGTTCATGAATCCTTATTACATTACCAAGTATAAAATGAGCTTTTCCTTTAGTGTTGACAATAAATGATTAAATATGTAAGAAATTTAGAGAATCTTTTATATGTATTCGAGGTTCTTCATCAATAGAGAATCAGCTATATCTATTTAGAGATTCTTGGTCAATGGTAACCTTTAAAACATTTATATAAAAGTCTCTTTGTCGTTATGATGACCAGACTGGTTTTAAAGCCACTCAATGGGGCACTTGAAGTTTATTATCATTCAGAAGGACAATGAATTATTTCAGAGTTGGGATCGAACCCATAGATAGGCTACCTACGTATCCTATGTTTTGGAAATGGAATCAGAACCCACGTAGTTCGAATAAGGGAGTATGATGTTTATAATTAATGGCTCAAAGAAGGATGTAACAATTACTTTTACACTCTAAGCTCACGTGAGTCATGCTCGGTGTGAGAAACAAGAGGTATTGGTAAAAATTAGACAATTGTGCCATGAAAGATGAAATCATAAGAAATAATTTTGGGCTTATGTATGTATGACTGCCCAGATAAATGAAGTTTATGATTTTACTTTAGGGAGAAAATCTAGGAACAGGGTCCATAAATGTATATGTGCTTCATGGAGATTTGAATACTCTAACTTGGGACTTATTCCTGAAAAGGAAACCCAAATTAGGAGAAGATTGATACCTGGGTTTTACTCCTGATACGGAATCCCAGATCAAACGTAAATTAGGACTGGTTAAATAGAATTTAAGGGACTTGGGGCTTATTCCTGAAAAGGAACCCCAGGTTAAGGATTAAGGTTTGGGGCTTACTCCTGAGGAGGATGCCCATACATTTAAGGGGTTAGGGGCTTACTCCTCAGGAGGATGCCCATATATTTAAGGGGTTTGGGGCTTACTCCTGAGGAGGATGCCCATACATTTAAGGGGTTTGGGGATTACTCCTGAGGAGGATGCCCATACATTTAAGGGGTTTGGGGCTTACTCCTGAGAAGCAAGCCCAAACATTTAAGGGGTTTGGGGATTACTCCTGAGAAGGAAGCCCAAACATTTAAGGGACTTGGGGCTTACTCCTATGAAGGATGCCCAAATTAGAGGACATGGGGCTTACTCCTAAGAATGATGCCCAAGATTTATTACTGGGACTTATTCCTGAAAGGGAGACCCAGGTTAAGGTTATGACTGGGACTTATTCCTGAAAGGGAAGCCCAGGTTAGGGGACATGGGGCTTACTCCTGAAAAGGAAGCCCAAGATTTATGACTGGGACTTATTCCTGAAAAGGAGACCTAGGTTAAGGATTCTCTCATCTTATGGGATGAGGTTGAATGAATGAACTCTCCATATTTAGTGACATAAGGATATTTAAATCACTAGGTTTTGAGAGATATTCCACAGAATTTCATTCAGATAAGGAAGTAAAATCAAGAAATCATGCCATAAATGGCTTTGAAGAATGTCCTGAAGACTGAATCTTGAAAAGGAAAGGTGTAATAGCTTAAGAGGGGTGAAATAGGCAAGATGGGCACCAAAATGGAATGGGCGCGCAAGTCTTGGAAGGCGCGCATGTATTGCGTGGGCGTGCAAGTGTTGGTCGTGCAGGTATACCTGCGCAACACATGGTGTACTTGCGCGATATTCAACCAGCATTGAAATACTTGAGAGACTCTGTATTAAAGCCTTTAGAATCCTCTTGAGGTTCTTCCAAAAAAGGGACGCGCAAGTTCTATTGAAAGAGTAAGGCGGCGCGCAAGTGTTTCCACTTCCCTTAAGGGCTGGCCACTCAGGCGCGCAAGTGTTGATGAGTTTCAACACTTAAGCCTTCCTCCATCTCTTTTAATCTTTCGTTCTAGGTAAGAAATTACCTTAGAAGTGTTCCAGAAGTTTTGAGAAGAGACTTGGGTGTCGGGAGCTTCAATCCGAGTTTCTGGAAAAAGATCCTCTCGAATTGGGGGCCCACAGGGTCTATTTATAGGCAGGAGAAGACCTCGGGCGGTTACCGGGTGGTTATCACTTAGGTCGGGCAAGTCACTTGCGCGACTATAAGTGTCGCGCAAGTGGACTTGTGCGACAGTGATGTAACTTGCATGGTGAAGTTTCTTTTGATCGTTTTTTCATGCCTTTGTCGATTTTTGATATTTTTCTTCAAAGGCCGAATCACTATGAGCTCAGATATTCCCCTTTTCCGATTTTTAGATTCTGTGACAAAAGGAGCGTCAACAATAGTCCCCCCTCAGAGTTGGATCCAGAGAGAAACGAGGATTTGACTCTGAGGAAATCGAATCTATCCAAAGGAAAAGGGGGCACGCAATTCTTCAGGTGCACAGAGAGCGGCGCGCAAGTTCGCATCGCGCAGGCCTTAAGCGCACTGGGTACGGCACGCAGATAGGCTCCGTGGCTTATAAATACACAGCTTTTGGCCGTGTATAAAATCTGATCCCGAATTTCTCGAGCTCTCACCACGCAAGTCTCTTTTTCCACTGTTTCCTCGCTGTCGCGCTACTCTCAAGGTAATAGGGATTGCGTGGTGATACATGCGCGACAGAAACTTGCGCGGCATATGTAACATTTGCAAGACACTTCCATACTTACGCGCCTTAATGCCTTAGCCATTTTTCCGATTTCTTTTACAAAGTTTGTGAAAAAACTAATTCATTTATAAATTTACTTATTCAATTCTGTTTGCAGAATTAATGGCTCTTAGACCCGGATTAATTGATGAACTGGCTAGAAAGTGGATAGATGATATGATGGACATCATTGGCCCTGATTATTATATTGTCAACGATAGTACTCTTCCAAATTTGGATAAGTATCTGATGAAATATCATCTCAACTTTCCTCATTGCACTTATCTACCTTTGTATGGCTATGGTCATCTACAAGAAGTCATTATTCCAAAAATAAAGAATTATCTTCCACTTTCGTGGTTTCAGAATTATACCAACTTTTCTTCAGCAAATATCTCAGGTGGAGGAGTATTTCTAACTGCTAGAACAGTGGAGAAGGCCTATATGATGCATCATAGCCCTTGCACACCAGATCTGAAAAAATATACACCTGATCTTCAACCACATTGTCATCCTTCAATCTTCCGAAATGCTCAGATGGATCAATCCAAAGGCTGGAAGAAAAGTTGGGATTTCCATCCTGGGGGAGGTGTGAAGCCAACTTGGATGTGGGCATACTAGGTGCGACAGACCTGCGCAGAGTTTATCGAGGATCTGAAGAGAGCTGCAATATATGAGGCTTTCTGGGTTGGGAAAACATATGTTTACAGACATGATAACTTCGTGCCAGAGATACTCAGCCACTGGAGCCCATCAACTAATTCTTTCCATTTGACTCATGGAGAAGTAGGTATCAGTTTTTGGGATGTCCACAAGATCTCAGGGGCTCCAATTTTGGGCGATATGTATGATGAATTCATTCCTCCTAAGGTGACGTGGAATGATTCAGAGAAGACTCCTGCTTTATCTCAAGAATTATTTATAATCGTCCACAGGCTCAAGAGTTTAGAGACCTCATTAACTCATTTTAGAAAAGATATTCATCCGGAAGAATGGATTAATGTGTTACTTATTGAGATGAAAGGGATGGAGCCAAAAGAAAAAGGATCCAAGAAGAAGAAATCCAAGGATACCAGGCCCAAACATCCTACCACCTGTCCAAAACCTGAGAAGAGAGGATCTCCTGGCACATTCTGGCCAACTCTAGAAGCAGAAGATTTTGAAAAGTGGGGATATGAAGTGAATCAAAGAATTCCAAAGAAAACTAGTCTGGCGGGTTTCTTGGAAATGTGGCTCAGTGTTTATCTCTTTCCGGTCAGGGATTCGAAGGGAGGCGTTAGGTCAGGGACCTTCGTCATTGCGGCAATGTTGGCTGAGGGAAAAATGGTCGGGTTAGCTACCCCCATTTTAGCAAAGATTCACAGGAGTTTACTTCATGTCTTCCTGGGTAAATCTCCTTTAAGAATAGTGGGACCATTCCAGGTTTTGTGGGGATGGATCGCCACTCACTTCAGGACTTATAATGTAGAGAATGGATTACAAACTCCTGGAAGCTCTTTCAGACCGTCAGTGGAATCATTCTCTGGAATTGCTCCATTAGATGTTAATGCTTATGACATGAAAGTGAGGCTGAGCATGTTTAAGGAATTCAAATTCTTTCCCTATGGAAGTCCGCCATCCAGGCGGTTTGTTGATGACAGGACAACCCATTAGGATTTGAGGGCATACATGCTAGCTTGCAGGGATGGTGTGTTAGTAGCCAGGATTGATGGAGAAATCATATGTGAGGCCTATGCTCCATATAGATTTGCACGCCAATTCAAATGTTTGCAACAGATTGTTGTATCCCCTCCGGTACATGTCAGGTAAGAGCAACATCTGATGGTTGCTCGATAACTATGGCTGCTAACATCAAGAGAGAAAACTGGGGCAGTATTTGATCTACCAGTTGAAAAAGCGGCACATAATTTGACTACATTTTATGCCGAACACTGGATAGCATCATACCCCAAAGGGATATTGAATCACCCAGTTTATCAAGTGGGAAAGAGGAAGAGGACTGTAGAGAAAGAAACCCTTCCTCATGAAGTTGATGCTTCCCCACCGGAAATAGGTTCAACAGAATCTTCTTCAAGAACTGATTCATCGGATTATCATGATGGGGATGATGAGGCACAACCGGCAGCAAAGCGGTTTCGTGCCCGATATAATCCTCTGGCCAGAATTAAAAGACCCACTCCATCAACTCCGGGTGAGTTGTTTCATTGTAGTAATTTCAATCACTTCTACTTTATAAAGTAATAAGTCTTACTTTCTTATTCTCTATCTGTAGCTGCAGGAGATGGGAAGAAATTAAAATCAAAAATTGTAAGACCTTCCTCACAGCTTTCATATTTAAGGCCAGAGGCTGTTCAGTTATGGCAGAGCTTATACTGTGGTACTGAGACCGCCTAGCTGGATTTGTGTGAGGGCCTACAACTTCCTGGAATAGGAAACCTTATAGCTTCTAAAAATCATCAATACGGAGATAACCCCAATGAAGTGCGAGCTTACATCAGAGAGATGGAAATGCTCATATATGCCACTGATTACTTGGTTCCTATCACTAGGCGGGTGATGGAAATGATTGATCGTGGCGCCACTGAGGGGGCTGGTGGTTCTGGAGATGAGGAATGGAAAGAGTACGTGGCTCCTGAAGATGTAAGTTTTTTTTCCTTATTTTCTTGGCAACTTGATTTCAGTTGAAGCTTTGTTACTTAAGGAAGTTATTTTCTTCATCTTGCAGATTCCAAAGAAAGGAACTGGGGTTCCTTCGCCACAGTATAGACCTGGTGGTACTGCTATCAGGGCTGCGGCTGATTCTCCTCGCGAACCAGGCGAGATATCTCCAGGCCAGCAGGCCATGAATGAGGCGCTGGACATAGCCTTCAATTCTCCAATCCAAGTGCCTATAAGGGAGACCACTGATACTCCAAAAAAACAAAAGAAGCAAAGGCAACGAATGAGAAAATCCATAGCTAAACGTTTCATTAGCAGCGGTAAGTCCTTCGAACAATCATGAGATTATACCCATAATCATATGGTTACTCATATCTCTGAGGATTGCATGGGCTTCTTCAATTTCCCCCTTGAGGGAAGGGACTGACCCTCTTTCAAAGGCCATGGAGGGTGCTGTAGAACAATCACAGACCCAAGCTGACTTGGTTGCTCCTGGAGAAGAGTTAGCATCTATTCTCGGTATCCCTCCTACTACTGAAGATGTTGTCCAGGGTCAGGGGTTGCAGGACATAAGTCAGCAAGAAGATGTAGCAAATTCTCCCACTGGTGAGACTAACAAGGATTCTGAAATATCATTGGATGAAATGGTGAATCAAGGAATGACTTTTGAAGAATTTTATGATCATGCTAAGTTGTCATGTGATTTAGAAGACTTTGGGCGGGAGTGCTACCCTTCGCCCAATTTTTTTTTTAAAAAAATTTACACTTCTAACCATGACTGAAAAAAATATGCATTTTCTTCCATAGAAGCTGCTGAACTGCCAATTCCTGAAGAGGGTGTGGACATTAATGTCAACCCTACCATTGCAGAAACATTAGCTCAAGTAGAGCTAAACCCAATAAACCCTCCTAAGACCCATCTTGAAAATCCTGTTGAGACCGGGAAAGATGGGGAGAAGTCTTCTCAGGTTGCTGAACCATCCTTGGGTAAGGGATAACAATATTTGTGATTGCACATTATTCGCAAGACAATCTATTCTTTTGTTATCCTTTGAAGCTGACTAAATCTTTCAATTAATCATGCAGGACCATCAACTGCAATGACTAGATCTGGAGGTGAGGCCTCAGCCTCTTCCCCAACAGGAATTGAAAGTGATGAAGCACAAATTAGGGGGGGAAAAGCAAGACATGGAACTTCTTTAAGTGAATTAATTCCAGATTACATACCCCCCTCTGACGATGATGTTGAATCAGATCCAGAGATGCCTAAAGCATTCAACTTTTCACGACGTAAGGCATGGAACAACATATGGAACATCATATCTGGGGTGCCTTTAAAAGAGCTACCATCGAAAATTCCTCGATTGTCATACCAATTTGTTATACTAGGACTTGGTGGTTTTGGATATGAAAAGATCCACGCCACGGTGAAACAGATCATTTTCAGGAGGGAACATGCTCAAAAAAGTCGCGAAGATTTGATCAGAGTGAAACTGTCAGTCAACATAGGAGAATTTGAGGCTGCGGTATCCCAAGCTGAAGCTGATTATGCTGCCAAGATGAAGGAGCTAAAACATAAAATTAAAGAAAAATTTTTCCAGGAGGTGCAACTCCAGCAACAGTTAGATGCGGTTATTGCGGAACTTGATCAGCTTAATAAATCATTGGATGAAACTCATATGAATGGCATGAAAGCTATCACAGATGCTAAGAAGGCACTTCATCAAGCTGAAAAGAGTGAAGATGGTCAAGTGCACGAGCTTCAAGTAACTGCTGATAAATCTCAGGATGCCGTAAATCAAATGAAGAGTTATGTTGAAAGCCTCCTGTAATTCTTGAAAAAAGAGAAGAGACTCCAGTCTGTGGATGTTATTCTAACTTTTGTGTATCAATGAAAAACACTTTCATCTTCAATCATTGGTACTTACATTATTTCACTACATGATTCAAATTTACTTAAGCCAATGGGCTTAGTAAGCATAGTTTGATTTTTACTAGGATTATTATAAATAACCCGACAAACTTTGAATCTTTTTAATTGCTCAATATTACCTAAATCATCCAAAATGTATGTTTAGTGAGCTGGAACTTGACTTTTATTCAGAGTTCCTTTATCTTTTGTGGGCAGTTTAAATTCATGCATGCCGGACGTAAAAGGGGATAATGTTTAAGGTCGAAATATCTTTCACCAAAATGGATTAGAATTGACACATTTCTTTGAAATTTCATCTGAAAACATACTACCATACTCAAGTATGAGGGAAAATATGTAAACTATGGCTTAAGAATATTTGAATCTGAGGAATGATATGAAAAAGAGCTAAAAGCCATTAGAAGAAGTAGTTTCCAAGAATGAAGTTACTATTATTTAACAAAACCTGTTAGGGGGTTGAAATATGCAGGGCCACCTAAGGGCATTGGCTGCATGGTCAAATAAATAGCATCTTTCGGCTGACAAGTCTGTTATGTGGACTGTTTATGCAAGTCCACCTATGGGCACATGCTGCATAGTCAGGCAAAAAAACTCCCAGAAATTTACTTTCCTAGTGCTAAAAAAGCCAGAGAAAGTTTATGGAGATTCAAATTTTCTAAAGTATAGAGTTTGCTGTATGGAAAGAGGTACGTGAATATGGAGAAGATATTTCCAAACAATATTATCGAAGAACTGGATGAAAATCACTCCTACGAAGGTTTGACCCAAACGTAGGGAAGAAGAATAAACCATAAACTTGAATACTTTCAGATCATGAAAAAGGACATGGGAAAAATATGTTAAGGATGGCTATTTTTTGAAAATCCTTACATACCGTCATTTAAGACAAATAAGGACAAAAGAGGCATTCTTCCCATGAATGAAGTTACTATTATTCAACAAACCTGTTAGGGGGTTGAAATATGCAGGGCCACCTAAGGGCATTGGCTGCATGGTCAAATAAATAGCATCTTTTGGCTGACAAGTCTGTTATGTGGACTGTTTATGCAAGGCCACCTATGGGCACGTGCTGCATAGTCAGGCAAAATAATTCTTAGAAGTTTGACATTTTTGTGACTAAAAGTCATGAAAAGGGTTATGAAGATCTGAAAGTATTTAAGGTTAGGATTATAACACATAAATATGGGTAATGTCTAATGTATATAAAGATACATAGGTCAATGATAACCATAATTATGTTGTGGCTAGGTCCTGAATTGAGATTTTGGACCTCACTACGTATCTCATAAGAATAAGAATCAAGCTATACGTAGTTCTTGAAATGCAGTTTAACGTCGTGCAGGACGAAAGTATGAGAAATCATAGTTTAGGGTCATAAAGTTCGAACCATAATAATGAATACACAGTGTGTGTTTTCATGAGGACTTTTCAGCCAAGGGACTGAAAGTGAAATTTGGGGTTAGGCCCAAAAGACTTGGGACTGGATTCGAGGGACACCCGAATGTTCCTACGTATCCCATAAGGATGGGAATCAAGTCCACGTAGTTCTAGAACTACCCTTTGTACAAATTTGGTTCGTACGGGTGAAAGGGGATTTTAGTGCAATGATGGTTTAACCTGAGATAAAATGTTTAGGTATTACCATGTATGCACGTAGTCTTTTGAAATGAAACATGATTGAAAAATCAATGTCAATAATGGTTCCCTCTCAAATGAGGAAATCATAGAGTATTGTAGTTTATTGTCGTACTGGACAAAAGTGTTTCATAGTTTAACGTCATATGACAAGGATGAAAATGAATCAATGTAAAGATATTGATTCTAGGGGTGGTTTCACGAATCAATATCATATGAGATGGTGGTGAACCGATGTGAAGAGATTGTTTTTGGGTTTGAACCCTGGGAGGTTGCCTACATACTCAGCCTGGAGGGAAAGGATCAAAGTCCGTGTAGTTCAATTAAAGAATGAATTAATGATCAAGTTGTTCTTGGGGACAACGATCTAAATAAAAAAACGTTGTTGGGACTTATACATGGTTAGCAGCCCAAAGAAAGTGTTACGGTTGAGGTTTTCTCTATGCACACTTGAGTCATACTCGGTGTGAGAAACAAGAGGTAACAACAACCTTAACAATGCATAGTTTAATGTCATGTAGGACATATAAAGGGACTATGCAGTTTAAAGTCTTGCAGTTAGGACTATTGGTGATGTATAGTTTAGTGTCATGTAGTAGGGACAAAATACAGTTTAATGTCATGTAGGACATATAAATAACTTTCTGTACAGTTTAGCGTCATGTAGTTAGGACGATGGGAACAATAGAGTTTAACGTCATGTTGGGCGAAAGGGGGGAACTGTGTAGTTTAATGTCATGCAGTGAGGACAAAAGAGTGCACTATTTTAACATCATTTTGGATGCATTGGGGATTTTTTCCACAGTTTAACGTCATGTTGGACGAAAGTGAGAATAGTTTAAGGTCATATGCATGGACCATGGATGGTGCAGTTTAATGTCATGCTAGACGGTGGTGTAGTTTAAGGTCATACAGGACCATTGATGATTATGTAGTTTAACGTCTTTCCGGACGTAAGGGACTTTTATAAAGTTTAGCGTCATGTAGTTAGGACGTCACAGTTTTAACGTCTTTCTGGACGTAAGGGACTTGCAAATAGTTTATGGTCATATGCATGGACCAGGGATGATGTAGTTTAAGGTCATGATGGACAGTTTTAGGGAACTTTTTCACATTTTAACGTCGTGTGGGATGAAGTTGCAATTTAAGGTCATACTGGACCATTGTTGTATAGTTTAACGTCATATAGCAAGGACGAACTGGTGCCACACAGTTTAGTGTCATGTTGCGGGGACATATGTTGGACTATGAAGTTTAAAGTCTTGTAGTTAGGACTATTGGTGCTGCGCAGTTTAGTGTCATGTAGCAGGGACATACTGGTGCCGCACAGTTTAGTGTCATGTTGCGGGGACATATGGTGGACTATGCAGTTTAAAGTCTTGCAGTTAGGACTATTGGTGCTATGCAGTTTAGTGTCATGTGGCAGGGACATACTGGTGCCACACAGTTTAGTGTCATGATGCGGGGACAATTGAGGGACTATGCAGTTTAAAGTCTTGCAGTTAGGACTATTGGTGTTGCGCAGTTTAGTGTCAAGTAGCAGGGACATACTGGTGCTGCACAGTTTAGTGTCATGTTGCGGGGAAAAAATACAGTTTAATGTCATGTAGGACATATAAAGAACTTTCTGTACAGTTTAGCTTCATGTAGTTAGGACGAGGGGAACAATAGAGTTTAACGTCATGTTGGACCAAAGGGGGGAACTGTGTAGTTTAATTTCATGCAGTGTGGACAAAAGAGTGCACCATTTTAACGTCATGTTGGACGCATTGGGGATTTTTTCCACAGTTTAACATCATGTTGGACGAAAGTGCGAATAGTTTAAGGTCATATGCATGGACCATGGATGGTGCAGTTTAATGTCATGCTAGACGGTGGTGTAGTTTAAGGTCATACAGGACCTTTGATGATTATATAGTTTAACGTCTTTCCGGACGTAAGGGACTTTTATACAGTTTAGCGTCATGTAGTTAGGACGTCACAGTTTTAACATCTTGCTGGATGTAAGGGACTTAAAAATAGTTTATGGTCATATGCATGGACCAGGGATGATGCAGTTTAAGGTCATGCTGGATGGTTTAGGGAACTTTTTCACATTTTAATATCGTGTGGGACGAAGTTGCAATTTAAGGTCATACTGGACCATTGTTTTATAGTTTAACATCATATTGCAAGGACGAACTAGTGCTGCGCAGTTTATTGTCATGAAGCAGGGACAATCGTGTGCCGCACAGTTTAGTTTCATGTTGCGGGGACAATTGGTGGATACATTTCATTTTATACAAAATACTTCTTCAAAAATCTGGCATTAGTTGGAGTAGTAATGAGTTCTCCATCCATCGAGATTAATGAATAAGCTCTATTGGAGTAGACCCTATGTATTGAATAAGGTCCTTCCCATTTTGGCTCAAGCTTGGGAGGTTTCTTTCCTGGTATCATTGGAGTTCTGAGAACTAATACCAATTCTCCCTGAATGAATGAGCGAAGACGAACCTTTTTGTTAAAAGCTCGTGCTATTCGATTCTGATAGATTTCAAAGTGGTGAAAAGTACACAATCTTTTCTCATCTAACCGTTCCAATTCATTCAATCGCTTTTGGGATTGCTCATCTTTAGATAAATGATCACAAATGGCTACTCTGAGTGAGGGCAATTGAACTTCAATGGGCAAGACTGCTTCTGTTCCATATACCAACGAATATGGAGTTGACCGCGCTGCATTGCGGGTGGTAGTCCGATAAGCCCATAAAGCATGAAAGAGTTTATCAGGCCATGACCATTTATCTTTATCCACCATCTTTTGCAGTATATTTGAAAGAGTCTTGTTAAAGGCTTCTATTTGGCCATTGGCTACCGCATGATACCGAGAAGAGTGGTTAGATTTAATGTTGTATTCTTGATACAATTTCTTCACCTCAGAAGAACAGAAGTTGGTGCCATTGTCCGTCAATATGGTATGAGGGACACCAAATCTAGTAATGATGTTAGACTTGATGAAGCTAACAATGCATTTAGAACTGACTTCTTTGAGAGGTACTACCTCTGCCCATTTGGAAAAGAAATCAGTAGCAGTAAGAATGTACTTAAACTGCTTGGCCGAAGCTGAAGGGTAAGGTCCCACCACATCCATTCCCCATGTGGCAAATGGCCATGAGTATTTAGCTGTATGAAGGAACTCTGGAGGTTGATGAATGAATTTGGTATGTACTTGACATGAATGACATTTCTTTGTGAAATCAACACAATCTTGTATCATTGAAGGCCAAAAGTATCCAAGCCTTGGAATTTGATCAGACAATCTATGTCCAGACTGGTGGGCACCACAGACTCCTGCATGTACTTCTTTCATGACAGCCATTGTTTCTTCACCATCAATGCATCTGAAGATAATTCCTTCAAAACCACATTTGTAGAGAATTTTCTCTAGGTGGTTTGGGCTATCATAAAGAGTAAAATTGACCACACGTCGCCGGATTTGTTCTTTCTCGGCTCTATCCGGTGGAAGTGTTCCATTTTGAAGGTATTTTTTGATAGGTGACATCCATCCTGTAGTATGACCATACGGTTCAGGAATGTGACTAATTTCATTAATTTCCTCTGTTCTAGATTGAACATAAGGTGAAATTGCATGACGGTGGGCAATACTGATGGTTGTCTCATCCCGATTTGGATCTGCTAGAGCTATGGCTATATTAGCCAGTGCATCATCTTGAGCATTTTGTGATCTTGGGACATAAGAAAATGTCGGTTCTGAAGGGAATTCCTCCATTAACTTTCTGACGTAATCATACAAAGGGATTAACTCTTCTTTTCTGATGGCATAATCCCCATTGACTTGTTTGATTACCAGGTCTGAATCACCTTTCACCTTTAAGTGATTCACTTGTTCTTGAAGCGCTAACTACAAGCCGGTGATAAGAGCTTGGTACTCGGCTTCATTATTAGTACCACCTTCCCACAATAAAAAGGAATAAGGTAACAATTCCTTATCTGGAGAAATGAGTACAATTCCTAAACCAACATTGTTGAATTTAGGATTTTCCATTTTCTTCCCTGTTGGACTTCTGGAAGCACCATCAAAATGCATTTCCCATGTTTGAGGACTCTCTTGAATAGATAAAACTTCTTCATCAGGGAGTTCAATATCTGAAGACGTGTCTTCCACTGAAGGATGTTCAGCCAGGAAATCAGCCAAAGCTTGACCTTTTATTTCCTTTTGAGATACATACTGAATGTCGAACTGCTGCAAAATAACTGCCCACCTTGCTAGACGTCCTATAAGCATTGGATGACTAAGGATGAATTTGAGCGGATTATTGTGAGATACCAATTAGACCTCGTGATGTTGCAAGTAGTGTCTCAGTTTCTGGACTGCAAAGATTAATTCTAGGCAGCACTTCTCAATACTTGAATACCAGGTTTCTGCTTCAATCATAGTTCTAGTGAGATAGTAGAGGCTATTTTCATTCCCAGCATCATTCTTTTGAGCGAGAAAGGCACCCAATGATCGCTCTAGAGCTGTCACATAGAGGATAAGTGGTCTTCCTTCAACAGGTGGCATGAGTACTAGTGGACTCAAGAGGTATTTCTTGAGAACATCAAACGCTTCTTGACATTCTTCAGTCCATTGTTAAGTGACTCCTTTTTTCAATAATTTGGTAAAGGGTAAACTTTTGCCGCCAAATTGGCGATGAAACGCTGAATATAGGCTAAGTGTCCTTGAAGTCCTCTTAATTATTTCAAATTCTGAGGAGGTGACATACCAAGGATTGACTTGGTCTTCTTAGGATCGACTTCAATACCACAATGGGGTACAACAAAGCAGAGGAATTTTCCTGAGGTTACCCCAAAAGCACATTTTAAAGGGTTCATCTTCAAATTATGTTGTCGAAGCTTGTGGAATATGACTTCCAAATCAGCCAAGTGATTAGAACATTTTTTGGATTTAACCACCAAATCATCTACATAGCATTCAACAAACTTCCCTAAAAAGGTTTGAAGATACGATGCCTGGCGCGTTGATATGTTGCACCTGCATTCTTTAAACCAAAGGGCATCACCCGGTAACAAAACACACCTTGAGGGGCTCTAAAGGGTGTAGATTCCTCATATTCTGGGGCCATTCGGATCTGATTATATCTGGAATATCCATCCATGAAGGAAAGTACTTCATAGCTGTCTGTCGCATCAATTAAGAGTTCTGTAATCGGAACTGGGAAATCATCTTTAGGACAATACCGATTAAGATCTCTGAAATCGATGCAAACTCTAATTTGTCTGCTCTTCTTATTTACAGGGACAATATTAGCCAACCACTTGGGATATTGAACTTCTCTGACGAAGTTAGCTTTAATCATCTTATCCACTTCAACTTCAATTTTGGAAGCATAAGTTGGGTGTGTTCTTCTCGCGGCTTGCTTAAATCCTCGATGTTATTTTGGTAAACCCAAATGATTAGTAGCAATATCAGGATCAAGCCCATGCATTTATGTATAGTTCCAAGAGAAAATATCTTTATTTTGCTTTAGAAAAGAAATATACATCTCTTGCTCTTCAAGGGTCACAGCCGCACTAATTAAAGTGGTGTGTGGATCTTTCTCTGTACCCAGATTTATTTCTCTGAGTTCATCCACAGTGGTAGAGATACCCTCTTCAAATGCTGGAGGAGCATCTCTAAGATCTTCCTCTTCCTCTTCATCATGTGCTATTTCTTCTGTTTCTACTTGCATAGTAGACGACAAAACGAAATTTTCATGATCATAAGAGATGTCAAAATTTGCACATTTTGAAGAAGACGCTTCTATTTCCGACCCTATTGACGATAAAGGGCCTTCTTTGGGAAATAAAGAGGAGATGATGGATTGAGAATTGATATCATTATTCACATCTGATGTTGCTATAACTTCTTCTGGCCTGATTGGCGATGTATAGACCTGTTGGATTTCAACAGATGAAATGAAGACGTCACCACTTGTGCTCTCATCATTGTTTGGTAGGTTACCAATTTCTCCCATGTTGTCTGGCTCAACTGCCGTAATTGACATTATGGATCTTTCCATAAGAGTATTTTGATTTGGGCCTATTTTATCAATTTGACTGATAGGTAATACATAATCTGTACTCACATGTGTAAATGGATATATTGGAATTTTCTCCAAACCATATGGAGCATTAATTTTGGTAATTTCATTCATTGTAGATTTTTCTCTTCCCTTCATGTGATAAAATTCTGCCTCAATGTATTGAGACTCACATGTCTTGAATGGGGCCTTATCACCATACAATGTTCCAACTTGACCATTGAAACGATATTTGAGACATTGATGGTATGATGAAGGGATAGCCGCATGCTGATGTAGCCAGGGTCTTCCAAGTAAGACATTGAAAGCTGAGTCTTGATCAACAATCATGAAATCCGAATTGGATACAAGATCCCCAAACTGAGTTCTGAGTGTAACTTCTCCCATTTGTTCTTGTTCATTTTTATCATATCCTTGTAACATCATGGTAGAAGGAGATAAATATGATTCCGTGAGGCCCAATCGATGAAGTGTACGAATGGGCATGAGGTTGACTCCTGAACCATTGTCAATGAAAGCTCTTCGGATATCTACACCATTGACTTTTCCAGATAAGTAGAGAGGTTTTATGTGCCCATGCACAACATCATCTTCATCTTTATCAGTAAAAGATATTAATGCATGGCATTCTGTAGGATTATTCTCTATGTGATAGACTTCAGCTGCAGCAATTTCAGCTTCAAACTCCTGAGGACTTGACAAAGCTTCGATGAGTGCTTCCCGAAGATCTTTTGATAGATTCAAAGCATCAAAAATTGATAACATGGCTGGTACTTGGGCCAAGTATTTCAATATATCATACTTTTTATCTAAAGGTCTGTGTTTCCCAACAGGATTATACGGTTTAGCAGGTACCTTGGAAGTAGATGCTTTGGAAGTTGATGCATCTTGTATTGGGATAGAAGTTGGAAAAATCCTAGGTTTTGGAAGATTAGACCGATTAGAACCATTTAATGGCTGAGATAAAGAAGATGGAATTTTCAATCGGTCATCCAAAATAACTATGCCAAGACTGAGTTGACTATTGGCAGAAGAACTTGCTTGTTCATTTTGAGCTCGCTGAAGGGCTCTACCACGAGTTTCTGCTGCGTACACAGTTCTAGCAGGGGTAGAATTAGAGTAGTGTCTTTGAAAAGATCCACGTCTTCCCCTGTATCCTGAACCTCTGGAACTTCCTCGGATTCCCTTATTTGATACAGAGAATTAAGACTCATCAAAATTGAAATTACGACTAGAATACGGATCTGTTAATTGAATCATATTAACAGAACCGAAGATTAACTCTTCGTCTAATAAAGTCTCTGCCTGACTAGCCTATTTAGGTTGTGCTGTTTGATGGGGTAGTGCCTGTGGTTTTGAAGTAGATGGCATAAAGTGTGCCAGAGTCCAAGACAATTTAGGCTTTGACACATACTCATCTTCTTCTGATTCTTTTTTCTTCTTTGAATCAAACCGTTTCTTTGAGGACTTTCCCTCTAAAGAAGAGGGTTTTACCGCAATATTCATGGCAGAAGGCACAATTGGTTTCTTTAATTGTGTTTGCAAAATGGCATGAGTCCGATTGATTGTCTTTCTGACCATCCAATCATCATAATTCTGTGCATTTCTGCTTTTGACTTATTTCCATTCACCTTCCTCCTCTGGAACTGTAGCAGTAACACATGCTACCTGAGTCGAAGAACCTTTTAACTTGACTTGTCCCAAGTCGACCATCTTTTGCAGGAGGTCCTTAAAGACAAAACACTCCTGGATGGGATGCCCTAACATTTGATAAAAGGGACAATAATTGGGACATTCCTCATCTCCTTCCTTGTTTGGCCTCTTGGGCACTAGTATTTGAACCAAATTATTTTCCAGAGCTGAAATTAAGTAACCGGGAACTTTCTCATTTCGGATGGAGTATGTTTTACTCTTCAAATCCTCAAATTGTTTTCGTCATTGATCTTTTTGATCATTTGGACGAAACGGCCTTTGTTGTTGGCATTCAGGAGGTGGAGCCCTTCGAGAAGATGAAGGTTTTGAAGTAGAAATAGGTACAGGTTCTTGTTTAAGCATAACTATAGCAGTTTCTGCTTTACCCATTCTCCTTCCTGGGGCTGATGGAATTATACGAGAGTTAACCTTAGCATGTATAAGGGAATATTCAATCTGATGAGCGATTGAAGTAGGGTCTCGAAACCCTCATGTGTATTTCACAGGGATCAATGGCGTGCGTAATTCATCATGCAAATTTTCCACATAGAATGGAAACATCTCTTCCTGAGTGAGTGCTAAACTCAGGGAATAAGTTAATACATTCCAGCGAGAAATGAAATTAGAGACTCTTTCATTCTCCCTTTGCTTGAAGTTTGTAAGATCGAAAATTGTTGTTTTTGGCAATGATGAGCTGAACTGAAGAAGGAATTTTTGACGAAGATCCTCACATCCGATGATTGACGGGGATTTCAAGCTTGTATACCAGACAAAAGCTGGTCCTTGCAAGGTTCGCACGAAGCATCTGAGTTTCATTGGTTCTTGCTGCTCTGAAGTTCCCATCATATGATCACAACAAGACACGTAATGCGTCAAATTTTGTTCAGGGTCGCCCGATCCACTGAATGTAGGGAAAACAGGGTTTCCAAAACAAGATGGAGGAGAAATTGAATCTACCCATTTAGGGTAAACTTTCTTTTCTGGTTGAACATGTGCCTGTTTCCCTTCCATAGTTTCTAACCGAGCTGTTAATGACTCAATAGTAGTTATTATCTTTTGAGAAACATCCGGTTGAATCTGGTCTTGAGTAGGTGCAATGAATGGAGCTTGGACAGATGTGGTGGTTGGTGTTGCAACTGATGGTTGCACTGCCAACCATTGTTGTGTTTGACCCGTAGGAATAGACCTCTGAGGGTGTACTGATAAAGGAGGATATTCCTGATCCATCTCAGTAACTGAAACAAATTCCTTTGGCTGTCGGACTTCAGCATTCTTAAGAAGAAGACTACTCTGAAGTAGTTCTGCATTCAACCTTTTTAATTCTTTCATTTCTTCCTCTTGTTGTGCAAATATTTGCTCTAATGAGAGCGATTGGCCTTCTCCAGAGGAAGGATATGTAACATAATTCTTTCCCTTCCCTTTGTTGGATTCTTTTTGGAGAGAGGGAAGTGGATTACCTAGGTTCTGAGTAATCCTTTGACTTCGTGTACACACACCTTCTTCATTTGTATCGGTGCGTACATTTTCTTGAGCAGGACGCTCTTCATCTGAGTCCCCTGAGTGAGTCTCCTCTAGTGGATTAGCAACAACGACATTGACGACATTGATTGATGCATAATGCATCGCATCCCCTCTATAAACATTTCTGTGATATTGTCTTCTTTCATATCTTTGATGAGACATTTCCTTTTTTTGATTCAATCCTTTGGGAACTTCTTGACGAGCTATAATTTGGAGGGAATCTCCTAATAATTTGGCTCTTCGTTCCTCTTGGGGATTCTTCCCCAATCGAGAAAAGGCCGATATTCTCTGAGAAGGGGATTGATGATTTTAAAGAGTCCCCAGTCTCATGAACTGGGTGTGTTTCTGCTGCATCTGCTCAACTCCTCGAATCCCATTTGTTGACTCTGAGGGTTGGGTTAAAGAAGTCCCCAGTGTGACAAGATGGGGTGGCTCTTGACATGCTATGTCTGTGATCTTCTTAAAGGATCTCTTGATCTTGCGAATCTTAGTTCGGAAATTAGCTGGATGCATTAACATGTATCCACTTTTATCACCTGGTTCAACCGACCGTTGGATGATTTCCGAGACTTCTGTCATTTGATGATTTGTTTGCTCCATACGAGAGGCTTGTGCAATATTCTCGTCTGCTTGATGTAGGAGAAATTCAACAACTTGTTCTCTATATCCTTGATTTTGAGAAGAACTAGTTGAAGCCTGTTCTTGAGCAAGATTTTGATTATGAACAAAGCCTCTTGACTATGGCCGGCCATGGGCAATAACATTGCATGAGACCATTTTCGGCAGGCTTTGCTGATTTGGAAGCACTGTGAAATGTAGTGCTCCGTGAATACCCCATCCTCTGATATGAACACCATATGGAGCATTGGAAATTAATTGACGCAATTTTCTTAGTGCGTCATGGCATGAATGTTGAAGGGTTCTCTGCTGCTTTTCAGCCTTCAGATACCGAGAGACTGATAGAGATGCCAAATCAATCTGACGTTGTAGCCCTTCTATTATCCCAAGATGATTTCCATATTCATCATAAGATAATACCATCTTCTTTAATTGACAAAGATTTTTCCATATGTTGAGACGAATATCATGGACTCCATCTTCCGTCAACATCTTTGGAATGTCATACTGGGAGTCAGCCAAAGGCCAAAACATGACTGGTACCTCACTTTTTGCTAGTTTTTTCCTCATGTTCATCATTTCCTCTTTATCATTAAATGAAGATTCTTCTACCTGTTTTGACCAGAGTTGGTGTTTCCTTATTGCTTCATCGGATTCAACAAGATTGGTAGAGAGATAATTGATCAAACTAGAAGATGCATGACTTAGGGGTGGTTCGGAGAATGACCAACACCCTGGGCTGTCTTCTGATTGAGAAATTATTTCACTTGCTAGCGATAAAGCATCAGACATGACTGGTTTCGCATTTGCAAGTGCCTCTGGATAAGAGGCCTTTCTCGTCACTACATTGTCCACTGGAGTATTTTCCAGGCAATGTGAATCACTACTGCGGAGAGGACTTTCGCAGCGAAATTCATCGTCATGGGGAGGACCTCCATAATGGGTTACAGAAAAAGATGAGATCTCTTGCTCCTTGGTCTTCTGACCACACAGAGGGTTCCTGTGGTTCTCATGTGAAGAAAGAACTTCAAGATTGACCGAATTTTCATGAAGCAAACCTTCATGAGGAAGTGTCTATTGAAGACCTTCACAATTAATGTTCCCGTTATTGGGAACTGGGGGAGTAGAATCTTGAATTCTGATAGATAAATGTCTGAGGGCTTCAAGAACTCCAGCATCGAGCAAGGCTTGGTTACAGACTGGCCTTTGATCTCCTGACTGTGCTGGGATGATCTTTTTATTAGATACCTTCTTACAAGCTTTAGAAACCACTTGATAACTAAAGTGATTGCTCTGAGCAGGTGTATGTGCCTGATCAGGAAAGATGGTCAGGTTAGGCTGACAATCTCCACTCAAATCAGGTGTATGTGCCTGACTTGGTTGTCTGTATGATATGAGTGAGTATTCCCCATAACCCTCTTGGATTGGAACAGATGTGTGTGTCTATTCTGGAGTGAATCGTTGATGTGTAACTCCACTGCTAGGGATAGATTTATGTGTCTTTCCCTGAGATGATGCTAAAGCTGTTAGGATATCCTAGAAAGCATCCAGAATATGATCAGGAATTTTCTTCTACTCTTTCACTATTGACAAAATATGCTTGGTGACTTCAGCCGCCGGAACAAGAATATACGTCCATTACGGGTTTGGAGTAGGTGTATGTGCCTGCTGCTGTCCTCCTTTTCCTATCAGTTAATCTTGATAGTACTCAAGTGTGGAGGCAGAGAGTTGAGTCTGCCTCCTGTTTGTCATCGGAGCTTTCCGACTGACTTCTCTGTGCGCTACCAAGCGAGACTGTTGGTAGGATTGATTAGTACTTGTAGGAGTATGTGCCTGCTGGTTACACTTCTCCAAACACAGTTGATGAGATCCATCATATGTAGTCAGACGAGCCTGCTGACTAACTGATGATGCATAAGAAGGCGTATGTTCCTGCCTATAGTACTCCGCCGGAATTGCCTGGCGGGATTGGCTTGATGCTGCCAGACGAGTATGCTGGACATCATAATTAAAACGGACAGGTGTGTGTGCCTGTTTGTTGTTCGCCACCAAGTTAGGTTGGTGGACTTCTCCGGAGATGGTAGGGATGAAAACCTACCCATTGTTACCCGGATTCCGTCTCTGGCGGTTCATCTTTCTTGCTCGGGTTCGAGGAACCTGAGCTGAATGCCTGGAGTCGGTACCCTTATCATGTTGAGGGCGCACTGCCGCACGAGTCTGGCAGCGATTATTGATGGGAGCCCTCGGGAAGGATTCCTGTCTTTTTGAATTAAGGCACTGAGGGACCTGCTCATTCACTTCCTCAAAGTAAGGGAGTGAATGGAAATTGCGTTCCGGGGATAACGACCCGAAACGGTTGGAGACGGTAGTCAGCACCGCCTGCCTCTTGATCACTGGTCGTCTTTGTCCGGACGACCTGTATGAGTTGTTCACTTGGAGGGCCTGTCGGGTAGCCTCCAGAGTTGGGATGGTACCTTGTTGACGGTACTCCTTAACCAGCGCATTTGATACCCAACATTGAAGACGCTGAGTAAGTGATGTCATCCTCAGAGCGGATGACGATCCAGTAGGAATAGCAGCAGTGGTATTTGCAGCTGTAGTATTCACCGATGTAAATTTGAGAGCATCCATTATGGAAATATAGAAAATCTTGGAAAAGAGTTCCTGTTTGATATAACAGATGTAATCAAGATAAAATTCAGTCACTTCATCTTTTGGATGAGCACACATGTCAATGATTGTTTTTGTTAGCCCTCTTAAAATAGGGGCTTAACAAATAGGTAAAAACATCATTTTAACTTGGTTAAGGATTCACGTCGGGTTCACCATTTTTTGTTTCCCTCGGAATTCGAGGATGACCTCCTGGATGGGAGATTCAAACGTTCTGATCGGTTTCTAACGGTTTTGTTCGTAGAACTGGAAACATACAATGATTCCATATCCATTTGGACCCACTTTCCAAAGGTGGGCGCTCATTAGCTTGTGAACTGATGAGGCTTAGGAATTTGCATTGGTCGAGAGGATGGGAGGTCAGACTCATCACACCTTTTTGAGGGGAATTATTGTCTATTCCGCTACTCTCTTTATAGATTTAAGTTATGTTCGTGAATCCTTATTACATTACCAAGTATAAAATGAGATTTTCCTTTAGTGTTGACAATCAATGATTAAATATGTAAGAAATTTAGAGAATCTTTTATATGTATTTGAGGTTCTTCATCATTTGAGAATCATCTATATCTATTTAGAGATTCATGGTCAATGGTAACCTTCAAAACATTTATATAAAAGTCTCTTGGTCATTATGATAACCAGACTGGTTTTAAAGCCACTCAATGGGGAACTTGAAGTTTATTGTCATTCAGAAGGACAATGAATTATTTCAGAGTTGGGATCGAACCCATAGATGGGCTACCTACGTATCCTTTGTTTTGGAAAAGGAATCAGAACCCACATAGTTCTAATAAGGGAGTATGATGTTTATAATTGATGGCTCAAATAAGGATGTCACAATTACTTTTACACTCTAAGCTCACATGAGTCATGCTCGGTGTGAGAAACAAGAGGTATTGGTAAAAATTAGACAATTGTTCCATGAAAGATGCAATCATAAGAAATAATGTGGGGCTTATGTATGTATGACTGCACAGATAAATGAATTTTAGGATTTTACTTTAGGGAGAAAATCCAGGAATAGGGTCCATAAAGTAATATGTGCTTCATGGAGATTTGAATACTCTAACTTGGGACTTATTTTTGAAAAGGAAACCCAAATTAGGAGAAGATTGATAACTGGGTTTTACTCCTGAGAAGGAATCCCAGATCAAACGTAAATTAGGACTGGTTAAAGAGAATTTAAGGGACTTGGGGATTATTTTTGAAAAGGAAGCCCAGGTTAAGGATTAAGGTTTGGGGCTTACTCCTGAGGAGGATGCCCATACATTTAAGGGTTTTGGGGCTTACTCCTGAGGAGGATGCCCATACATTAAAGGGGTTTGGGGCTTACTCCTGAGGAGGATGCCCATACATTTAAGGGGTTTGGGGCTTACTCCTGAAGAGGATGCCCATATATTTAAGGGGTTTGGGGCTTACTCCTGAGAAGGAAGCCCAAACATTTAAGGGGTTTGGGGCTTACTCCTGAGAAGGAACCCCAAACATTTAAGGGACTTGGGGCTTATTCCTAAGAAGGATGCCCAAATTAGATGACTTGGGGCTTACTCCTAGAAGGATGCCCAAGATTTATGATTGGGACTTATTCCTGAAAAGGAGACCCAGGTTAAGGTTATGACTGGGACTTATTCCTGAAAGGGAAGCCCAGGTTAGGGGACTTGGGGCTTACTCCTGAAAAGGAAGCCCAAGATTTATGACTGGGACTTATTCCTGAAAAGGAGACCTAGGTTAAGGATTCTCTCATCTTAAGGTATGAGGTTGAATGAATGAAATCTCCATATTTATTGACATAAGGATATTTAAATTACTAGGTTTTGAGAGATATTCCACATAATTTCTTTCAGATAAGGAAGTCAAATCAAGAAATCATGCCATAAATGGCTTTGAAGAATGTCTTGAAGACTAAATCTTGAAAAGGAAAGGTGTAATAGCTTAAGAGGGGTGAAATAGGCAAGATGGGCACCAAAAAGGAAGGGGCGTGCTAGTCTTGGAAGGCGCGCAAGTATTGCGTGGGCACGCAAGTGATGGTCGCGCAGGTATAACTGCGTGACACATGGTGTACTTGCGCGATATTCAACCAGCATTGAAATACTTGAGCGACTCTGTATTAAAGCCTTTAGAATCCTCTTGAGGTTCTTCCAAAAAAAGGGACACGCAAGTTCTATCGAAGGAGAAAGGTGGCGCGCAAGTGTGTCCACTTCCCTTAGGGGCTGGCCACTCAGGCGCGCAAGTGTTGATGAGTTTCAACACTTAGGCCTTCCTCCCTCTCTTTTAATCTTCCGTTCTAGGTAAGAAATTACCTTAGATGTGTTCCAGAAGCTTTAAGAAGATACTTGGGCGTTGGGAGCTTCAATCCGAGTTTTTGGAAAAAGATCCTCTCAAATTGGGGGCCCACAGGGTCTATTTATAGGCAAGAGAAGACCCCGGGCGGTTACCGGGCGGTTATCACATTGGTCGCGCAAGTCACTTGCGCGACCATAAGCGTCGCGCAAGTGGACTTGCGCGACAGTGATATAACTAGCGCGGTGAAGTTTCTTTTGATCCTTTGTTCATGCCTTTGTCGATTTTTGATATTTTTCTTCAAAGGTTGTATCACATTGAGCTCAGATATTCCCCTTTTCCGATTTTTATATTCTGTGACGAAAGGAGCATCAACAATATTAAAACATGAAAATATAAAAATAATTAAAATATATATTACTTTTAAAAACTATGAGATCCTGGAGATGAATATTCATTATGAATGATAATAATAAAGTAACGAAAATATATTAATCGGAATAGCATAAAAAATTGAATTCATTAAAATAATTCACTATAGTTAATGTTAGTAGAAAAAGATCATACAAAAAACATTAAAAGAATATAACTTTTTAAATATTTACCATTATATTGACAAAAAATTAACTATACATAGAATTATTTATAAGGGAATTTGTACTCATGTTTAAGAATATGGAGTTAAAGGGGAATATTCCAGACAAAAAAAGAAGCGATAACGTAAGCTCGACATAAATATAAACATTGATTCTAATTATGAACAAATATGAGATGAAATAGTAAATAAAAATGTAAAACATATAATTAACGAAAGGGTTAAAAAAATATGGGTATAGATAAGTGAAATACCTTTTAATATAATTGAATATGTATAAAAATGTATAAATTCCATGACATTAATACATGTTTTAAAAACCAATTAAATTTAATTATTATTGAAATGGGGCCCAAAATATGTTTAAATTGATTAATAAATAATTTGGGACCATTTTTTGATTTTAATATTTTCTTATTGAATACTTTATTATAATCAATTTTTTTGTTTTATTGATTATGTGGACAAATGATTAATATTTTTCTTTAGGATCTATGTATTTTTTAGAATTTGGTGATTCTTTGTAATGAGGTAATACTTTAGAGGATCTTGGAAATTTATTTTTTTATATATTAAATTATTTTACCATATTACATTATTGGTTTTTTAATGTAAATCGATGGATTTTTATTTTTCATTCTTCTTATAATGAATTGTATTGTTTTTTTTTATTTTGAATTTATTATTTTCCTTTAGTATTGAATTATAAGAATTTTTTCTTTGTGTATAGGTAAATGTGTTGTGATGGATTCAATGCTAATGTTTCACCATAGTCATTAGGGATATGTAAAGGTAGTTTTCCCATATAATCGTAACTCATATTGATAGCCATTTCATAGTAATGGGAGTTTGTGTCATGGAATCTATACATTTTTGTAATTTCAAAAGGGTATATAGGAGTCAAGATCTGGGTGAATCCATGGGTTTGAGTAATATTTCATGATAAATCAATATATTTAAGAGATATGTTACTATTGAAATGGACCTTGGATGTTTTATAAAGGAAGATAAGTAATGCTTCATCAAACTATCACCACCAGACATAAAAATACATAAGTGTATTTCATTCCTATACATGTTGTATAAATCCAATCTTATACATCTATACATTGATGTAAATATAGTCACATTTATCTATGGTTTCATAATGGTAACCCTGAGTTCTTATAATTGTAAAATAATTAATCCATTATGTAGATTCTCAGGTATGAATAAACACATCAAATTAAATATCTGTTTCATGAAACAAAGAAAGATATGGTAAATCATGTGTATCCTAAATTCTTAGATCAATGTAAAAAATAAGAGGGATTGAAGTTAATAACGATGAATAGTTTATGAGAACATTTTAAAAAACATGTTTATTAATTCATTAAAAAATTAATTTTGAAATATGTATATACTAATGATTCTTATATCCAATTCATGACCCAAGTTTAGAGTGCATTGAGTTAGGGAGTTCATCTAGAGTCATAGTATCAATGAAGATACACTATGAACAACACCATGCGATAGATATTCAGTTAAATGACTAATGTTGATATATATGAGCTTCAAATATAGTAGATAGTGCATAAATAAATTTCATAGAAATTGATTAATTTATTAATTTACTGCATTACATGATATAGGTGGTCTAGAGTAGAGGCTAGATCTATATTGGGGTAGATGTGTCTTGGGGTGTTTCAGAAAAAAAGGGAATCCTTCATAATAGAATGGAATTATCTTCAAATTATCTAATTCATTTATTATTTTATTCTTGTGAGATTATATCAATATTGTTTTATTGTTTTTTCTACTAAAAGGTGTACTAAAATGTTTTTAGGGTGATTGCATTTGATGGATTGAATGATTTATACATTTTATTACATAGTTTACTAATATGAAGAATGTGGCTATTCCAAGCCTATTTCACTATTTAAATATCATTAAATAGTAATGATGTATTGGAAAATTATAATCGAGTTATATTTTTCATGTATTGCAAGATAAATTCATACAGAAATAAATTTTATTTATTTAGTGGTGTTTTCAAGGATGTTTTTTTGTGTATCTTTAAAATATTTTTTGTAATTTTATCTTTTTCTTAAGAATAATTTATCCTTATTGCATGTACATATGGGTTATGAGTATAGGACCCCATTACTTTGTAACTATGATTAAATTAGATAAATTCTAAACAGAGGAAGTTCTTTTTTTCAGGATGAATCATTATTTTTCATATATTGATTGATATATTAGTCCTTATGAAAGATTTATGTGAATAGATGTGCAATTGGTGATTGATAGGCACATAAAATATTTTTTTACATGTTATATAGAACATCTATTTAATTATAATGTGTTAGTACCATTATTTTATGATTAACATCCTCACTAGTTTAGGGTTGGAAATATATTCTCAACTTATTTAAAGGAATGAGAAAAATTTGTCCATAATGAAGAGATATTCTTTTAAAAAGTGTCAAAAAATGTGGATGTAAAAACTAAATTCAACCCCTTGGAGATATAATCATTAATATGGTATGTTTAATCACTATATAAATTATTTTACAAACACAAAAATACTACCCCACCAAATTTAAATTTACTATTGTTTCGAATATGTTGAAAATTTGATATCTATAGATGAAATATTTTTCTAAAACTACAACCTACGTTATAAAAATGATAAAAACCTATCACGCAGAGAGGAAGGGATGATGAGACAACATACCCCTTTATTACCACATTTTCCTAAACAAAAATTTCAAAGCGAACATAAATATTAATCCTCTTTTTCTCAAGAGGAATTAAGTCGTGTCTTCTAGAAGATGATATAATGTATTGATTAAAAAACATAAATTTACTCACCAAATCCAAAAATCATTTAGATATATTCACAAGAAAATTCATGAATGAAAAATCTAGAGTTATAAATAAGGATGCTAGTTAAATGACATGAACATAAGTGAAAAATGGACATTTCTAGGTACAAATAATGTTAATCTTGTCAATATTACAATTGTTTTTACCACTCAAATTTTCTGGGTAAGATAATAACATGCTATGATTATTTATATAAAATTAAAAATTAAGGATATATGTTTTTTAAAAAGATAAAATCTTGAAGACCCATTTTTGTTAATTTTCATAGAAATATCAAAACTGAAATAACTAATGAAGATTCAATTGAATATCATATAGATCAAAGTAAAATTATATTATTTTTTATCAATGAAGGTTAAATAATGTTCGGTTTGAAGAGTATGTGGAAAACCAATGTTCTTTACAACATCATTCCCCTCTTATTCCATTTACTCAATGAGATAAAATGTAAACTGACATACATAATTATCATAATTTCTTTGATATTTATAAATAATTTTAAATCAAAATCCCCTTTTAGGATCCATAAAAAATACATTTTATCTCAAATTTAGTAAGAGGCTTATCTATATGGAAATAGGGATAGAATATGATACTACCATTCGATTAACAAAGAAAATAAGTGATTTATTATAAAATAATATTACCTATAAATTGGATGTCCACTAAAGTACTATTATTGTACTCGTAAAATGAGATGATTATGAGAATTTTCTATTCTATTACATCGGTACTAGTTTTAACTAGATTACATCCTACTTTTTTCTTCAAATAGGTATTGGGGAAACTAAAATAAACTTTTTAATGTCAAAAATTTGATAATGGGATAACATAGCATTCCATTTTAAGGATAAATAATGTATTATTCAAGGATGGGAAGATTATATTTCCCACTAATCTCCTAAAACATGGGATAGAGTGCAATAAAAATGTTGATATCTTTTATGGAAGATTATTACTATCAATAAGACAGGCCTTTTAAGATGTATCAAATAAAAATTAACCTTCAATAACGGTGATTATTAAGAAGAGTTTCATGTTTTTACAGAGTCCTTTTTATTAGTGAGTTTCAATCTGATTGATATGGATGAGTGTTTTCTAGGGTTAAGGTAAGGATGGATTATCATGGTTATTATGATTAAATATTTATGAATTAAGTAAATGACCACCATATTGTCAATTATATTAAATATTAATCCACTCAATAACATTAAATATTATTACTAAATGTGATCTGAATTAATGATATTCATTATAAAAGATCTAAAGTAGTCCCTTTTGAAAAATAAAATTTTGATGGGAATGGTTCGATGTTTTTAGATCAATAATCATAACCCCACATAATGAATAAATTCCACATATTATACCCAACCTAAAAAAATATCTTTTTATTTTATCCAATACCATGATAATTTGTTTTAGTTTTATTTAAATTTGATAATTTTTTTAGAGGCTAAAGTTATGTTTGAAGTTTACTCTATCACTCGAGAAGATGAAAACAAGTTTCCATAGATTATTACATTCTAGAGGCTGAGAAACTGAATTGTTTTCCAAAAAATATACTACTAATATCATCATATGAAATTTATTATTTTGTGGATAATTATATATAACATAACATAATGGATTATTAGGATATTGTGGGGATTATTCTTCTATTTGTGATATTGGAAAGAATGTCAAAGAGAGCTTTTTTCATTGAAAATATTTATGCATTTTCATGTATTGTTGTAATTTATTTTGTGTTATTAGTTTCCTAGTGTGAAAGGATAAAGTCTAGGATATTATCTATCCAACCTAAAAACCCTATTTTGATTGATTTCATCCTTTTTTGTTTTATTTATAAAATTCAACAAAAAAGCGTATTTATGGTAGATATATTTTCCGATAGGTCCCAATGGTTTTAAAGGCTAAACCGGTGGATTCTTTTTTTCTAGAATTTAAGATTGAGAATTATAATTCCATACAAAGAAATGAAGTGGAAAATATCAATAATTCATAACCCCTCTGTTATCAGTGATAAATTTAATTGGAAAATATTGGATGAAGAAATTAAATTTTTTAGTTCATTGGAAGTAGAATGTATTTTTAAAATATTTTTACTTGTAGTTTTATTTTAAATAAAAATACTAAAACCTATACTTGTGCATCCCTTCATTTTTACCTATAATAAGTTCATTTCACACCCTGTTAAAATTAAATTATTTTATCAATTTTCATATTAAATATTGTTTCTAATGTTAGTTTTTTACATTTTTAGGAGCCTTTATAGAGATGCCAATTTAGGCATAATATTATTAGGGACATGGCACATTTGGTTGAGAATTCGGGTAAAAAAGTTAATGTATTTTCATGATATTTCATATTTATGTTGAAATATTTAGAAAAGAATATTATTACTATAGTAATTTAATTTAAAAAATTACATGTTTCAGTTTTTTTGGTTAAATCTATTCAAGAAGGAGACTATATGTTGTGTAAACATTGTAATTATTGACGAATGTTTTTCAATTTATACTATGGTTCAATCTATATGGTTTTTAGTCTCCATAATCTACCATATTCATAATATTATAACTAATTAATAGACCTTGAAAATAAAATAATAATTTTTTTTGAATTGTTTTCATTTTATGGATTTCTTCATTGAAATGAGTTAAAAATAAAAGTTTTCAATTGCCTAAATGTATATTTATTTTATTTTATATTATGAAAAGTCATAAATTAAATTATGATTTATGTAATATAATTGTAATATAAACATCTTGAGAGTATAATTGAAAACTATAGAGAAGAATCATTATTAAATTTCAATGATAATCAATGATGTACTTTAAATAAAAAAATAATATCATTACTTAAATAAATATATACACACAGATATCTCCAGTCAACAAATTCTGATATGTAAAAACACTAAGTAAGAAATGAATGAAATCCAATATATCCCAAAATCATAATACAACATAGAATGTAATGAAAAGTAAATAGTTTATGAATATAATCCAACCAAACAAGTCTGAAAATATGATAAATGAAACACGATGATGTGTTTCCCACATCATCCAAATCATGGAATGTGAAAGTATATGTTCTTGAAACTCATCTATTGAAAACCCTTTTAAAACCAACCTAAGGGAAAATGTATTCTGACAACTGGATTAAGTCACAGGAGAACACATCTTTTGTTTGGCCTCACTAAGCACGACATGGTCCTGGTCCACTGAGGACTCTGTAAAAGGGTCAGTCATCTACAGAAGACACAACATGTGTGGCATAATCCCACGAAGGGGTGAGTATATAATTACCCATTAATAAACAGGTAAAAAACAAATGTAATACCATGAAGAAAATACCACAAATGAAATACCCCATAGGAAATATGACAATGTAAATTAATAGTTATCTCCACACATGTGTATGAATAAACAACATATATCAAGAATATCCTGGGAAACTCAATCCAAGACTCAACCTCTAGAGGTAAGACACTAAAAATTTCCTACCATATTATTCTTCTCAGAACATGCTCTATCAAGGAATGCGCTATCCTCGATCCATTATATCATTAGGGACACTCATGAAGAGTTCTATCTCATTTTCGTCATTCCCAAATGATAACGTATTGGTCAAATAAGATTATTATACACATAGATGGTATCACGCCTAGTTATGCTAGGGGATACCATAGATCACGTCCAATCACACTAGGGAATACCACGTACCAAATCTAGATGAATTCAGATTCTAGGGGATCAAACCCAAACACCTAGGGAGAGACCATTGATCACACCCAGACACTCTGGGGGATACCAGATACCCTATCGATGTGGACTTCTAGTTGGAGGATTGGTGCCCTACTCATAGTGGTTACACAATTACACGAACTCTATTTGTGGTGATAAAGGATTCCACTCTAGTCCCAGGGTGGGATGCATGACTCTATTTGGGACCCGTGCCTCTAGATGGGATTATATTTTAGTGATGTAGACATAATACCGTTCTGAACCCTCGATGAAAGAACCAATGGGAACATACTCAACCTCTACTAGTCCGAGATAAAAACTCACCACACCCTCTCAAAATGAATGTATCGTCATTAGGGTACCAATGCTATAGATTTCTACTAAAACAGTCATACTGTTTGAAAGTTATGAAGTTTTGAGTTTTGAGCAAGGGGTCACATGACCTATAGACTTACTCAGTGTAGATCTACTCGATATGGTGGTCGAACTTCTAGAGGAATCTATGGTAGACCATCAAAATAGACCACCACGGTCGACCGTGTCGCAACTCCTGCCCGGTTTCCCCGAGTCTTACCCTTGTATGACCTATTCGGACAGGCTTATCCAAAATTTCTCAGCATTTCTTCTCATGACTAGAATGCTCGCACTCAGATCACCTTTGCTGCTCTTTCTAGACCACGCCGCTTGGCCCTCCTGTACCACTTCACTCATCCTGCTTGGCTCGATCTTCAATGCCCACTCTACTCATTTCAATTGTACTACTCTACTCAACCTACACCAATCGACCCACTAATCCTCTACGTTTCCCATATCATATAGAATCATTGTTTCCTATAGCATCTTGAATATGTGGCCCTACAGTTTCCCATGCGGTCACCCACCATGTTCAACACAACTACTGCCCCTACCACCGATCTCCTCCACCTATTATTAGAGCCACCCTGGGCTACCCATTCATCTACCATTCCTCGCCAATACCACACGGGTGGTCCATTCGGTAGACCATTAAGACTCCTATGAGGTATTGAATTCAATTTGGTTGTAGATCTACGTCTTCGGGTCTCGATATAAACAAAACTGAACTTTGTTCTCAGTTTTCCTCTAATTCGGGGGCTCAATCACATTCAGAGACACACGACAATTCGAACAGTATCCATGGGGCTCTATGGGTGGGGAATGTTAAAAATGGATGAGATATAATCATAATGAATAACTTAAGGAATTATCCTCATCCTTTTTTTTGCCATCCTCAATCCATTATTGTTAGAATGAAAACAAAATTGATGAATGAATATAATAACAGTAATTTAATTAGAAAAAATATGCGTGAATGAATTATTTTTCGTGGAATTGATCCACATTAAATTTATATTAATAAAAGGATGGAATATCACAAAAAAATTTCCTTCATATAGTTCATGTTTATCATTGGTTAATAGTTGTGGTGTTTACATCGTTGATGAGGTCCTCTAACTCCATTGGGGTGACAATACATGATTCACTCGATTTGTCTTCATCCACGGGAAATACTCCCTAATGGTTTTCTAAATATCTAGGGTTGGAGTGGATATCCTGAGGAAATTTTATAACGTGACATTTAATGGAGAAGTGTTCACTCCATAAAAATAATGTTTTTTAATTATTTAATGATAAATACATCTATTTCAATTTTTTCCACAGAAGACCATCACCAACCAATGGTTAGTCATTCCTGGGTTAAGGTTTTCATTCTCAGCTTAATAGTTCCCTCATATTTTTGATCCGAACACCCTTTTTGTGTTATTCCACTTTTAACATGAAACAGTTTGTGCATTTTATGGAATGTTTAATATTTTCAATCTATTGTTTTGGGAAAAAATTTCGTCATAATCACATGACATCACAATTATTGGTTTAAAATAAATCTATATATTTTCTAAATATATTACATCGGAAAATACAAGATTTTATATTGTCCCCACCTTGAGGATTTACTCCCCTTAAAGATGAAACATAGGATACTCAAATAAGTGAGGGTACTGAGAATGACTCTAAGCCTTCCACATGAATTTGATCTCAAGGAGATTCCCTTAATAACACTAGAAATGCACCAAAGGAATCGACCACCCATAAAGGATACTCTCCAATTGATCCTTGATCTCCACTTGGTACTCTACAAATGTTTCATGATCCTCTATGTAAGGCTAGCCTCAATCAATGACATGATATGGGTCATTCACATACCTCTTAATTTGTGACACATGGGAGACATCATGTACCCACATTAACTATGGATGTAGACCAATATTGTACCCCACATTTCCAAATAAACAAAGTATCAAGAACGGTTTGTTAAACCTCAGAGATAGCATACCACCCAGACCAAATCCCTATAATCTGTGTTGAGGAGAGACTTGTAGGAACACATGTTCTCCTTCCTCGGACTCCAAATTCTTAAAACTCATATAAAAATAAGATCTCTGTCGTCACTATGCAGTCTTTGTATAGTCTTATGTGATTTTCACCTTTTGTTTAGTAACTCGCACAAACTCTGGGCCCATGAGTGCTGACTCTCCTAGGTCGGTCCAGCAATGTGGTGACCAGTAGGTACTCTTATAAAATTCCTTTAATGTTTCCATACTAATTTTTGAGTGATAGTTTTTTTATGAATTCTTCACCTGTGTCAGGTTCTCCGCCCAACTACAGAAAAAATCTAACATGCATGCCAGAAACATGTCCTCCAAAAAATGAATGGTCTGCTATGTCTGATCATCCTTTTGAGGGTGAAACACTATGGTCATGCATAAATGATTCCCAAATTCCTCTTGAAATACCTTCCAAAAATGGGATGTGAGGCATATATCACAATCTTAAACAATCATTGATGGGACTCCATGTGGACGAACTATCTCCTATATATAGAGGCGTCCCATGCTCTCTACTTAACTCTGCTCCTAGAAAACATGGAAGTTATCAGACTTGGTAATTTAGTCAATAATCACCCACATGGAATCATGTCCCCAGTATGTTCTTGGTAAACCTATCAAAAATTCCATCAATATCCCATCCCACTTCTATTGCAACAACTCAGGGGGTTGAGCTAAACCCGATGTAACATGTTGCTTATCCTTCACTTTCATACATGTGAGGCATGAAGAGAAAAAATCTGAAAATCCTTTTTTCAGACATTGAAACCAACACTAATGTCCAAATTCCTGATACATATTCTCCACAATAGGATGTATGACGCACCTCTTTCGTAGGGCTTGGAAAAGGTATTTATTTTCCTAATGCAGCACAGTAACTGACTAGGGTCGTCTCACTTGAAGAGCTTTATTAGTTGTTCACTCACATAATCAAATTCACCTAAACTATATCCTTTTGGTTATTTTTGTTTATTCTATGAATTTAATGAAATTAAATTTAAATTAAAGCTAAAACTAACATGCATTGAAAAAATGTAATTAATGAAGAAAGAACATGGTTCTAGGGTTGCATACACAGGTTCATTAATAATTTTTTATTATTTAAATTCATTTTGATAATTCATTTATTGAAACCTAATTATTTAATTACTTTCCCATTATTTATTTAGTGTTTGATTTTAGTATGCGTCTGGAACACCAAACCTCACCTCCTCCAATAGTGAAATAGGATAACACCTCAACTGAGAATGTTATTCTTCAAGGAACCCGCTACACCATATGTCGTTTCATCCCTTATGGAAACCCCAAATCCACCGTATCAAGAATTTTACTAAGATAAGGGAGGTTAAATTAACTAATCAAGGAAAATAAATGGATTTTGGAATAGTGCCCTGGTGGATGACCATCGCTCCCATGAAAAATTCTCGCCTCCACCAAAAAATGATTTAAAACATTTCTATATAAAGTGAAATCATGAAGATCACAGTGAAACCAAACCCATGGCCATGCATCGGGTTATCCCCTCATTATTAAGGATAAGAGGTCACATTGGATAGGATAAGAACAAAAGAGAAGAATTATATTATTGTTGGAAGAGAAAGGGAGATGGATGAATATTGAAACTGTTGAATTAAAAATATGAAAATGTATTACATTAGAAAAGAAAACTAAAAATAAAAATAGAAGAAAAGAAAATTCCTATGTTAGAAGCATGTCCCTAGGCATCCACTCCAACTTTGGTTTTGAACTCCCTATTCAGTATGGGTGAACACCACATTATACAGGCCAAGGTATGCCATACTTTGGTCTTAAAATTATTGATAATCAAAATCACCCTTTAATATTTCTTTCAGATTTTGTCCACTGAAATATTGATCCTAGTCGGCCACATTAGTGGCCGAATTTTGCAACTGTTTCTTCGAGAAAGATCTTCAAAAAAAATTTATGTTTTATCCCAAAATTTCAGATTTATCCTCCATGTGCATTATGATATATTGATAATTAATTCTGAGATTGTATGTGAGAGGAATGTATTCTTTTTTCATCCCCATATTGTCAGCATCCATGGACATCCTTAATGATGGACAATCTTCAAGATCACCAACTTCAAATATTAACATATAATTATATTTCCGTTCGAATTGAACTCCACACAATTGGATTTTTATTGACTGATTTATGACCAATTCATTGAAGTCAAGTCCACACGGTTGCCCAGAGTAACGTTTCAACTTGACTGAATTTTTCGAACCCCTTAATGGAAAAATTAAATCCTGGTTCAAAAAAAGGATAAAGACAATAAATATATAAACCCCAAAAAAAGAATCACTTCAATTGAATTTATATTTTAATTGATATGTGTGAATTACCAAAGTGATTAAAATTTGTCAATATTTCCAAATTAACCAGTTTTCTAAATTTAGCTCAAAACACATCATAAATCAAAAATTGATTTAAATAACTCAACATGTTATATTTTTAGGGATTAAAAAATTTAATTAAATAAAAAAATTATGAAAAATATTATCTCTATCAATTCCCCCACAATTAAACTATGCTTGTCCTCAAGCATAAAATCTCAAAATGGAATTCCTAGGGCACCAATGTTACCAATATTCAAATTTAAATGAAATAAAATCAAATGATTATAAATGTACAATCAAATTTTCATGTTCCACAAAAATTATAAATTTAATTTTCCATTTTTCAGTGAAACAATCAATTCATGAATTTTAATTTTCCCTTATTAAAAATGATGGATCTTCTCCTTTAATTCATTCCATATTCTAAATTTATTATCATTAAACATGACATTTTAGGATCTACCTCTCTTTTTAATCTTTTATCTCATCAATCCTGATAAAATTAATGTGGAGTTATTCTCATATTATGAGAACAATCTCCTTATCCATAGGTTTGTAAAGGAACTACTTTCTCCAGTCTTTAAAGACAAAACACACATAAAATAATGAAATCATGAAATAAAGGTTCAAATGAATATGTGTCTTAGGGTTGGTGGGTAAATGGTTGAAATAATTTATGGCTAGAAGTATGAGGTTTGACTCTTATGTACAATGCATGATTAATCATGTGAAAATGCAGGATGAACCTCACTCAAATACCCTTGATAATGTGAAACACAACACCACCCCCCTTTTAATGACATAAGACATGAGTCAATAATTGATTACAAAATATGATATCATCCAAGTTCTCCTCTTTTTTATTTTTTTTATGCTCCAGAAAGGAAGAAGTTTATTTTAATTTTTTTCTCAATTTTTTAGGAGAACCGGATGAAATGAAAGAATAACAATGAAATGATGACTTAAGACTAATTTTCTAATAATACACTGCCAAAAATGAGGATACATACCTCACACCACCCACAACTGATACACATTCCAATGAACCCACACAAAAGGCCCTTCCCCCACACTCAAAATTGAAATATCCATGCAAAAATACTAAAAGTGAATATAAGTAACGAAATATCAGCTTGCAATGTTGCTTAAACCTATAAGGAAATTCATGGCATCTATGGGATAACGAAGAATAAATTTAATGGTGGGTCTTAGGTAATAATTTGGTTAACCAATATACTTCCTCAATCATTTATAATTTTTTTGTACATTCATAGCTTTAACAAGTTTCAATACAAGGTCTAGTAGTTGGCATATCCCAAGGTCACTGAAAAATAAGCTCAAGATAAAATACAATAAATTTGGTCTAGAAATCCACTCAGGAATGGGAATATGATATTGGACAATCACTCATGTAATGGTTAATAATAAGAAATTAATTCATATGAATTTCAAAAATTCAAAGCATGAATAGTGATAGGGAAATTACATTTACATGAATCAATTAATTCCATCAAATCATGAGTCCTTGTTTCAATATTCATGATTCACTTTAATCATCTAATTATCCCTTTTACTAATTCAATATAATTATCATTGAAATCTAAAACATCATATCATTAGATTCCTAATAAACGCATGTCTCTTAGATATGTCAATTAAAACATAATTCAAGCGTGGTAATTCAATTCCAGTTTAAATCACAAAAAAAATTAAGGAATTGCAAATATGAACATTAAAATTGAACTCCCTTTTGAGAAGACGTTTTTTTGTTTGGTGGTTTCGTTCTTCCATCATGAACATTCAAATGAGAATTACACAATTAACTTAAAAGATCATACCAATAAAGCTAAAAAATATAGAAGGGAGTGGGATCTATGATAAGATACTTCTATGAAAAGAAATTGGAATAATAATTCCTAGAAGGAATGTAATGATAAGTCTTGGTACGATCCCCCTAGTGGGCCTTGGATTCTTATATTTCCTCCTGAGGGTAGTACCAACAGTCATCCATAATATGATGGTGGGTGGATCTTCATAAACCTGAACCACCACATGTTCTTCTTCCCAAATTGTAGTTATTTGTTCTTGTTGAGGTGAATTACATGTATAGAGTACACTAGATCTCCCCCCTTCAAAATTTTGTATAACTTGCATGGGGAAGGTAGGATAAAGTATGGATCTTCCTCCTCTTCATTTGCTAGTTATGAAACATGTTCTTCAAAATCCAGTGGTTTCTCCAGATGTACTGCATAAAAAGAATAATCAAATTGAGATTCAAAATTTAAATTTGAAATATTCATTTACAAATCTTCCCTTTTAAGGTTGACAGCTTGTTGATTTGGTTCTTCATGCAGAGCCACTGTTATCATTTCTTCAGCTTCCTCAAGAATATGACCAATTTCCTTAGGGTGCTCCAGGTGTTCCTCAATAGGTTCAATTTATATTTCTTCGTCTTCCTACAAGGTGATAAAAGGATTGAATGAATCTAAAAATTCAAAATCATTAGGAGATCTACTCAAATCATATCGAATGAAATAAAATAAGATAATGTTTAAGAAAGGATCATCTCCCTGGGATGTTACAGATTCAATCACTTTTTCTGTGATAAGTGCCTCTTGGATTAGATATTCACTTGACATAGGTAGGTAGTCAGCCTCCTCCATTATTTATTCGAATTCTCCCACTAGGGAGGTTTCTTCCTCTTCCATGGATGGAGAGAGGTATAAAGGTGGTTTTTCTTCTACATTGTATAGAATTCGGAGATCATGTTGTATTTCAATTTCTGTCCATTCACACAAAAATTTCTCTAAATTTACATGATCACCCTCTTGTATGTTAATATAAAATAATATTTCATCTATATCCTCCAAAAATGGTTGATAGAGGTGGAATTGATCTTTAGGAACATCCATTTTCCCCCTCGGGTTCTTCAACATCAAAAAACCATGGGGAAATTTCTTCCACAGCTTGATTAGGCTTTTTATTCAGTTTAGGCTCGGGTTTCTCACTTTGTGCTCAAATATAGTAAAATAATCTTCCCATTATTCTCCCCAAGTCATCCAGAGTATTGCTAATCCTATCTACTTAGGCATTTAGATCTCTATAATCCACTTTGGATTCTTGATATTGCACCTGCGAGTAATCATTCCATGCATAAAAATTTGAACTTGAATACATCATGAAAAAAGTCATTTTTATATTTTTTATAAAAAATAATGAAAACTATCAAAAATTTGAAAATAAAAAAATTATAGCAAAAAACTATTAGCTCCCCGGAAACGACACCAGTTTTGATGGATGCCTGTTATAGGGCATGGCAAAAGCAATTTATTTTCCTAGTGCAACACAGTGATTGACTAGGGTCGTCTCACTTGAGGAGATTTATCAGTTTTTCACTCAATTATTAAAAATCACCGAATCTACTTCCTTTTGTTTATTTTTTTTAATCTACGAATGTAATTCAATTAAATTTAAATTAATGCTTAAACAATCATACAATGATAAAATGTAATTAATGAAGAAAGAACTTGTTCCTAGGGTTGGATAACATGGGTTCATTAATTAATTATTTTTTATTTAAATTCAATTTTATTATTAATTTATTGAAACCTCATTAGTGAAACAATTTCCCTTGATTTATATAGTGCGTGGTTTTAGTATGCATCTGGCAACCCAAACCACCCTGCCTCCAATAGTCAAATAGGATAACACGTCAACTGAGAATGTTATTCTTAAAGGACCCAGCTCCACCGTATGTCGTTTCATCCCTTATGGTAACCCCAAATCCACTGTATGAAGGGTTTTCATATGATAATGGAGGAAAAATGTACTAATAAAGGAAAAAATTGATTTGGGAATAGTTTCTTGGTGGACGACCACTGCACCCGTGCAATATTCCCACCTCCGCCATAAATAGATTTAAAACATTTTGAACATAAACTCAAATCATGAAGATCACAGTAAATCCAACCCTAGGGCCAAGCCTCGAGTTAAACCGTCATTATTTATGATAAGTGGTCACTGTGGAAAGGATAACAAGAAAATAGAAGAACTATATTAGGGTTGGACTAGAAAGGGAGATGGAAGAATATGGAAATACTAGAATTAAAAATATGAAAATTCATTACCTTAGAAAACAAATCTACAAATAAAAAGAGAAGAAAAGAAAATTCCTATGCTAATAGAATTTACCTAGTACTCCACTCAAAATTTTTTGTCGAAATCCCTCTTCCGCATCAGTGAACGCCTCATTATATAGGACAATGTATTCCATCCTTAGGTCTTCAAATTTCAGATCTTCAAAATCTCTGTTTAAGATTTCATGCAGATTCTGTCCACCGAAAGCATGATCCTGGTTGGCCACATTAGTGGCCTAATTGTCCAATGGTGTCTTATAAAAAGAACTTCAAAAATATTTTGTACATTTCATCACCAAATTTTGGATTTATTATCCATGTGTATTATGAGATATGGATAATTAATCATGAGATAGTTTTGAGAAGAATGTTTCCTTTTTTCTTACCCATATTGTCAGCATCCTTGGACATCATTAATGATGGTCAATCTTCAATATATTCATCTTTCGAACTCACCATATAATTATATTTCAATTTCAATTGAAATAACCCCAATTGGATTTGTGTTGACCGACATATGTCCAATTCATTGGGGTGGGGTCCACGCGGTCCTCCAGAGTAAATTTCCCACTTGACGGAATTTTTCAAACCATTAACGGCTGAATTAAATCCTGGTTAAAAACCAAAAGATGAAGACAATAAATATACGAACCTAATATAAAATAATAACATCAATTTGAATTATATTTTAAACAGTATGTGTGAATTACCAAAGTGATTAAAATCTGTCAATATTTCCAAATTAAGTAGTTTTCCAATTTTATCCCAAATCACATCATAAATCCAAAATTGATGTAAAGAACTCAACATGTTAAATTTTTAGGGATTAAATCATTGAATGAAATTAAAAAATGATGAAAATATTATCTCTATCAATGTACCTCCAAAGGATATATGCAAAGAGGATGACTACACTGTCACCTCTTTTAGCAACTTCAAACTAGACATCCAATGGATAGAGTCAGCCACCACATTCCCCATTCTAGGAGTATAGATAATCACAATATCATAGTCATTGACGATCTCTATCCATAACCAGTTTCTGAAGTTCGTATACTTCTGATAGAAGATATACTTGAAACTCTATTTATTAGAGCATATGATAAACTGCTATCCCATCTGATGGTGTTGCCATGTCTTCGATGTGAAGAATTACATTGATAACTCAAGATCAAGGGTCACATAGTTCTACTCATGCAGCCAAAAATGAATTGAACCATAGGAAATCTATGATTTACACTGCATCTATACAAAACCATGACTTTTTTTGTGATTCATTTTAGAACACCATGTACCGGGAGCCCTCCTCTAGTAATCTAATGATGGTAACACTCATCAACCTCTACCTTAGCTCTTGAAATCACTATTTGTACTTCTCTATCATCATAAACTGTTAACCATTTTTTTCATTGTTTTAAATGGTGAAAAAAATTCATATATGTTGGGGAAATCCTTTGATAGTACCACCCTAATATATGGAAACTCAGCACCTTGGTGACACTCATGGGTAGCTCCCAAGAAAGTTCTTTCTCAACAATCAATGGATAAACTGAAACTATATCCTATGAGTGGACATGTCCATGAAAATGGACCTCTTTAATTCATAACTAACACATAGAGAGAATTAGATATAGTTTGTTCTCTCACAGCATTTCCATGACCATACTCTTGTGTCTTACGTGCTGCTCCTTGGGCACCGAGTATTATAAGGATGTCACCAATGAAGAGAACCATAAAATTGTCTATTTATGGCTGTATGATTCATTTCATAAGTCCCACAAACAGATTTAGGGAGTTATTCATTCCAATATTCATTAAAAAGAACTCATAGTTACAACAATGAGACCAAAAGGCCACATTCTGTATATCCTCATCACGTACTCGAAGTAGGTTATAACCAGATCAGAGGTCTATCATTTAGAACCACTACGCCCCTTTTAACTTATGAATGAGTTCATTGAACCTCAGTAGTGGATACATATTCTTCACAATCAAATATTTAAAACGACAGTAATCAATGCATAACATCATGCTCATTTCTTCCTTCATGTAATCAAACAAGGGATACCTAGGGTGAAACACTACTTTTCAAAAATAC
The DNA here is from genome assembly GCA_963277665.1 of Viscum album. Lineage (NCBI taxonomy): Eukaryota > Viridiplantae > Streptophyta > Magnoliopsida > Santalales > Viscaceae > Viscum > Viscum album. Next base: position 364,354,324 of record OY728140.1, on the reverse strand, counting down.
CTTAATCTACAAGTCCTATAACTGAACCCTCAGATTGATAATCACTAATGGACCCATATGATATGAAGGTGTATATATCAGTGTCTTTCAAAGATCTAGATCAAGGTAGAGTCCATCTCCCCAAGGGGATGTAAACCTGTGATATCTTCAAGATAGACGTCCTTATACCCGGTCACCATATTGGGAAACTGGGGACTCATATCATCTTCCAAACTGAGGGTGAGGCTTGAAAACAAATGATAAATAAGTTCCACCCTCCTATGATTGAGTCCATTCTATACTTCATGTGTTTCCTTCTCACCATAAATGAAAATTTTGTTTCCATCACTGCTGACAAACGACACACTACACATAAAATATTCAATCTCAGTATGAACTGTGGATAACCAATCTATATAAATAATGAATTTTTAAGGCCTTGAAACTTCCACCATGAGATCCCAACTGAAAATCTCACCACTAAGAGTTAGTTCACACTACCAGCACTAGTGTGTGGTCATGAAATATTATCTTTTAGGTGTTTCTATATGAATGGGTCAAGTAAATGGTTCAACCAAAATATCTGAACCCCGAACAAGGTTTATGAAAATAATGAATTGACTAGAACATATATCTCTCAAAATAAAATCTAATGTGTAAATGAAATAAATAATTCCTTGAAATATCTATGGATCCCCTTGGTAATGAGCCTCTATCAACTATTGCTGACATGGTCCATATCTACCAGCTCCCTGAGCCTGTCATGGACCACCTTGGGGTGGTGGTGGTAATGCGGTGAACCTATGACCACCTCATGCTTCCCTTCATTCTCCTCTATAAAGTTTTCTAACCTATAGACAACCATTAACCTATTTCTTCCTTCACCATAATGGTCATTCGACCGTCCCGTGATCAGATGTATGATTGGTTGGGATATCTCTTGCCCTATGTCCCTGACTACTATATGTTTACTAATATCATTCTATTGGATGACTCGATCCACCATGGGAGCCCTTCATAGCTGACCCTACATCCTAGGATTTTCCCCTAAAGTATGTAATACATTTGGATCAATGTCAATGTAATCGGTTGACTACTAATGAGATCTCAGCTACCCAGTGCACACTAATAGCACCCACTATAAATTTCTTCTCTTCAATGAAACTCTCCACGAACTGGGGCCACTCACGGATTCCATCATAATTAGAAAATTTTAAGGGATAACATTGAAAAACCGATGCCCATGACTAATCTCGGCTCGATGGTATGATCCCTAAAGAATTGGTTTCATACCATATCCCTGGAGTATCATAATAGATCAGTAAACCTCGTTGAGTATACTTCTATGGTCATACTACCATATCATAGATGAAGAAGATTATGTATAAGAACCAGTCGTAACATCTTTATACAGAACTCCTCCATAAAAAAATTATCAAATTATATCTGGAAGATAGATTTCTTGTCATGTTTCTGTGTCACCGAGATCATCCATATCCCCATGGAGATCTAAAGAAGGCACACAATGATGAAATCCATCTAATCATTAGACATCCACCAAAGGAGAAAATAACAGGATACTTCCTCTTACCTATCCCCATCCAATTGGGGTTCTAGCTCACTCCAAATACTAAGGTCCTGATACCTCAAAACTTTTTTAACATACTCAGCATTCATGAATTGTCAACAACTATTTTTTGTATTAGATACCTCTATATTAGTGGTATTATAGTTGGTAAACCACCAGGAGGTGTTATATCATGTACATGACCATGTGCCAATTCCTCATTACAAGGTTGATCATCATAGCGATCTTGCAGTGGAATACAGTATGGATGTCTTCATTGAGGAACACTGAAATAAAACAGGATGCTCGATTTTCATTAGAGTATATATAGGGATCTAAATTAATAAGGATGTGGAAGTCACAACCATTCGTATATGATGCATATAAAATTATTTTTCCCTCTAACCAATGTGTTCATGTACTAAGTCAAAAAGAATGTTCATAGAGTCCTATTTTATATATACATTGGCCACCGCACCAACACTAGATTCCATGGATAGAAACATAAACTAAAAATACTTAACACTATTACCCCAAACCCATCCTATAGACTCTTAGTCAAAAAGTATAACCTACCACCTCTAATACAACTCTATCATGAACCATCCCAGAGGGGTCTATTCCATGACAACTATAACAACTCCATTCATTTTATTATACTTATAAATAATTTAATTACATAAAATTAAACTTAATACAACTATAATGATATATATGGATATTGTATTTAGAAATTATGAACATTACATAACAACTTCAAACATGAAATAAAACATCGTTATTGAAAACTTATTTAACATGGTCGAGCATAAAACTACATAGAATATCCTGGGAAAAAATACTTTCGAAAGTAGTGAGTTATAATTCCCAATAAGAAATAAAAAAAGGTATATAATGAAGATAATAATAAATATTACAAAAGTATTATCAATGATTCATAATGGAACATGAATCATAAATCCTGATATAGCATGATATTCATAACATCAAAATCTGGAAACAACCTAAAAAATTTCTTTATATTTCATAGATAATCTACCAAGACATCGTAGTGGAAAAATAAAAAAATGGAATTAGTTAAATCAACATAACAACATGACGTATCATGATACTAAATATTACCCAATTCATTAATGTGGTATATAATTACAGGCGCACCGATCACATTCATTTCATTCTAATGATTTAGTGTTCCATATAGATCCTAAAAAATGATTCATTCATCATAATAATTTATTCCATGATGAAGGGGTGTGGAATAAATAAATTTATGCAGTCATCATAATGTTATGATTGAAAAAAGTTAACATCCTTGATAGGGAATGATTATGGTATTCACTAGATTTTTTTTTTGGAAAATAAATTCACAGTGCAATTTTGACTTCTTAAGGGCGTGACATAAAAAATAATAAATAATGTTGAAGATATTGAATGGGGTATCTCATCATATATAAATTAAAATTATAGTAATATGTCCATAGAAATAAATTTTACAACACATGTAATGTCGAAAAATAAGGCATAAAAGAATAAATAAACATGAAGAAATAGGATAAATGGAATAAATCGTATGAACATTCAGTATGGTAATGGGTGTACATGGGAGGGATTAATGATATAGGAATGGTTATATAATAATTTTAATATAATAAAGAAATTATGTGGGAGGTATTAAAATAGACCACATCATTTTTAAATTAAAATAATAGGATGTAACAATATAAGGAAACATGGATTAAAAATTATAATAGAAGGAACCCTTACATGAGTGTGTGACATAAAAACCATGATGATGGGATTCATGAGACCTTGGGTTCCTTGGGAGTATTCTTGATATAGTAGGACATACTACAGACGTTATCCATAGTTTTTTAGATAAGTGATGGGGGAGAATGGGTGGGTTTATATAGAAAATGAGAGGGGAATTCTTTATTATTTCACAAACATAGGTTTTGAAATCTATATAATAAAATATTCAAAACACAAAAATTCTCATGGTTTTTACCATATATGAGTGGAAATAATTATTTTATAAGGCCATGGACCAAAGTTAGTAAAATATTTTCCTTTCTTATGTGGAGTTGAGTCACATTATTAAATACATTACCATAAAATCATAAAATATATGATACCTTTTGGTGGATTCACAATGGATTTATAAAATAATTCATAAAAATATAAAATAACATTATTTTAAAGGTGAAACATATAGTTGGACTAAGAAACCTTTTATTGTATTTATTACATCATTATTTGTCCATTATGATGACATAAAATAGACTATATATTTATATGGTATTTAATTTTTACCCAAAACTATTATTGTCTCATAAATTTATGAAAAAATTACTTTGAGATAAAATTTCCATCCTAAATAAAACAATAATATTTATTTTATTCAACTAATTTTCAAAATATTTCAATTTTTTCTTTTAAAATAAATAGTGAAATTTATTAGAAATTAACAGGTTTTGAAAAAAAGAGTTTTTGAACCATAATAAAAAATATATTTGCCCATATAAAAATTATATTATCATTTATCTTTAATAAAAGTAATTTAATGGCAATAATTTATTAAAATATTAGGTAATAATTTATAAATATATATTTCCTAATTCAATTTTAATATTAACCAAAAATAATATTTTCAAAAAAAACATTTAGAAAATTAAATAATATTCATTATTTTATATAAAAATAATATATATAATCATAACACTAGGGTTTTGATAAATATCCTTTTATTACACAAGAATATTCCCTAAGATTATGGTGTGTGATGGTGGGGATTTCATGGTGTTGTTCGGTGAACATGGTTTTGACCGTTATCATAATAAGCTTGAACTTCTCTAATAAATAATTTCACATGTTCTTATGTTGTTAGATATCACCTTCTGATTGGTCTATGGAAGAGACCAGAAATTTTATCCCCCTCGGAATCTCTGAATAATGGGATTTATATGGAACGATCTGACTAGTTGAGTCCATCACCTTTTTTCTCAATGTTGAAAGGATTTGTTAAAACCCTATATTTATACTGGTCTTTTGATCACTGTTCAATAGCTATATTATCAATGGTAATGATACGTAAAGGTAATTTAAATGTAATTGTATATAATAAAACAAATGGAGTGGATTTGTTTACTATATCTATTTGATAAATAACACATTTAATTAAAACAAATTGGGAATATTATTTATAATAGTTTAGGTCATTACAATCGTCCCCCGTTAAAAATTTTCACCCTTGAAAGTTTATTTTCCCACAATAAAATAGATGAGGGTAACAATGATTTATCTCCTCCTCTAGTTCCCACAATACGTCATAAAACATCTGGTTTCACCACAACACTTTTACCATGTTCATTTTCTTATTCTGTAGAATATTGTCTCTATGATATAATATATTCACTGGATTCTCCTTATAAGAGAGGTTATTCTCCAATGGTACCACCACTATATTGAGTACATGTTAGGAGTATGGAATGTACTTTATCAAGAGGGATAGATGGAATACATAATATACTTGAGATATGTTAGGTGGGAGTTCTAGTCGGTATACCACCATTCTAATGAGATCAAGGATCTCAAAAAGACTGATGTACTTTGGACTAAGCTTTTACTTATACCAAAATCTCATTACTCAATTCCATGGATACATTCAGAGGATTACCATGTCTCCAATGTCAAACTCTAGTTCTTGTCAATGATTATTAGTATAGCATTTTTATTGATATTGAGCAGCCTTGATGTGCTTCATAATGGTCTTAACCTTGTCCACCATTTCCTTGACCATTTTAGGACCATTTATTTTTCATTCCCTAACTTCATCCCAACATGCAGGCGTTCTACACGTCTTCACATACAGGGGTCCATATTTTAAAATTTTGATTCTTGAGTGGAAACTATAATTTAAGAGAACTCAACCAGAGGAAGATATTGATCACATCCTTTTTTGAAGTCCATTGAGCATGCTCTCAATATTTTCTCAAGTGTCTGGATAGTCCTCTACGATTTTTCATCAGTTTGAGGGTGATATGACTTCTTGATGTTTAACTCATAATTCAATTCATATTGGAGACTCTTCAAAAACAAAGAATGGAATCTTTTGTCTCGATCAAATATAACATAAAGTGGTACACCATGCCACCACACCACTTCTCTGATGTATATTTGTGAAATTTGATCCATTGAAAAATACTATTGAATCCTAATGAAATGTGAAGTCCTAGTTAGATGATCCACCAAAACCCAGATAGCATTATTTCCTCTATATTCCTTAGGAAGCCTAATTAAAACGTCAATGGAGATGTTTTCCCATTCCATGAATGTATGATTAATGATTCCACAACCCCTTATATTTTTTCCTTTCTACATTCCCTTGCTGACATATGAGACATCTGTATGTATATTTTATATTTTCCTTCTTCATATGGTCCCACAAATAGTGTTCTTGGTGATCTCGATATATATGTGTGCTTCCAAGGTGGATATAAAAGATTGAGAATTTTTCATTACCCAACAATTCCCTCATTAATTCAGGATTTGACGGTACATATAGCCTTGACCTAAATATTACAACATGTACATCATTAAAAATGGTCAAAGAGGATATACATTAACTAATAGTATAAAATTTCTTCTAAATTCCCACATCATCTCTATGATCATCTTTTACCCTCCCTAGAAGAGGTGGTTGAGAAATAATTTGTGAAATGATTAATGATGTTCCCTCCTATATGATTTTTATGTTCATCCTTTTTATGTCTAAGAAGATCTGATTCTTCTCAATTCTCTTCAATGAAATAGTTGCTGGATCCTATCTACTTACTGCCTCAGCCACATTATTCTCTTTCATCGGATTGTAGTTAATTGATCAGTCATAGTCCTTGATCAGCTCTAACTGTATTCATTTTCTCTATTTTACTATATCTATGATACTTTATACTTGATGATTTTTTTATCCTTATATATTTCATAATTCTCCACCAAGATGTAATATTTCCAAAATTTCAAAAAAAAAATTCACTAAATCCATCTCTAGATCATCTATTTGATAGTTCTTCACATTCAATTTCTATGGCCCTGAGGCATAGGCAATGACATTGTCATTTTCCATCCACACAAAACCTAGTCCCTTATTAAAATCATTACTAAATAAGACAAGAAGATCTCCACTTTTGGGTAGTGTGAGCACATGAATAGTGATATGCATACTTGTAAACTCCATGATTCTCTCATTACATTAAATATTCCAAGAAAAAATAACCCCCTTCTCTGTTTTTATTGTTATAGGGTTTGAAAATCGTGAAAACTATCTCATATAACGATGAAAATACCTATCCTATCTAAGGAAACTACATATATCTATCACATATTTTGGCCTCTCCCATCCTTCAATTGACTTAATACTCAAAGGGTCCATAGATTTAAAGATTCATGTGATGATATGCCCCAAGAAAGAGACTTTGTTCAACTATAACTCAAATTTTCTGTACATGGAAACAATAATTTCATTCTTAAGGTCATTATAAGAGTACAAAAATTCTCCTCATGATCCTTCTTTCATTAGAAGTATATTAACATATCATCAATAAATACTACCAAAAAAATTTCTAGGTAATCTCCACAGACACTATTCGTCATGACCATGCAGATTAATGGATAATTAGTGAGATCTAATGACATCACTATGAACTCATAATTCATGTACCATGTACGAAAAGGAGTCTTGGGGATACCCTACTTCACCATAATTGGTAATATCCTTAGTGAATATCCACCATGGATTAGTATTGTCCTCCACATATCTAATAAAACAAGTCATCAATTCAGGAAAAATGATACATGTTCTTTACCATGAATTTTTTAAGATCATGATAATTAATACAAAGTCACATTGACCCATCATTGGTCTTGATCAAGAGGAATGGTGCACCACATGATTAAGCACATGGGAATATAAACCCCTTATCCCGATTTTCCTATATTTGTTTCTTTAGCTTATCATGTTCTACAACATCCATTCTTTATGGATTCATGGATATTGTCAAGGCCCAGGTATAATATCAATCAAAAAGTATACATCTCTTCTTGGAAGAAGACCATGAAATTCCTCAGGAAACACATTAGTGAATTCCATCATAATAAGCTTTTATTCTAGGGTGGTTCTTTCCATAGAATTGATTATCTAAGAATGATACTAATGCTCATATTACATAAATATCTATTCATGGGATGTTGTTGCTAAAGAAGATTCATCCTCCTCCATTCAATTGTATATAATTAGGGGTTTATTTTCCATATGGAGAGTGTTTTACTTATCACTAAAGTTTATGTTGGCTCTATATATGGAAATTCAATCCGTGCTAAGACTTCCATAATATTGCAACAAGGGAAGTATGATTTGGTTTTCTAAGATGATCAATCCACTAATTGGGACAAGGTATGTGTTATATACATTAAATGCTATAATTTCTCCACTTTCCATTCTCAATGACATATTTACCTCCATTCATTGTGGTGATGTTAGGATTTTTCTACTACAAATTCTAGACATAAAAGAGTGTGTATAACTAGAATAAAAAATTATGTTCATTATTCTTGAATGAGTAACTAGTCTACCTATTTCCACTTCATTTTAGTGATTCACTTTGGAGGTAGTGATTAAAAAAGTTCACAATTTTTACCTTATATTTTGTCAGTTGCATCTAAAAACCCTTGTCGTAGTGCACTGGTTTGTGATATGCCTCGGTTCCTTGTAGTGGTAGCAGTGAACAATGAATTGATGGTTTCGCAGAGCATTAATTTACTCTATTTTAGTATCGTGGTTTTCATGCCGATGATTTTTGGATAGGTTATCTTCTTTTATGAACCTAAAGAATGTCCTTGTTACCTTCATACAACTTCTAGGGTGCATCATTTTATACCTTTAGAAAGTGGGTTGTTTGAATTTCTTTCGACATTAGATTTCTCTATCAGGTTACCAGAATATGACTCCACCATCTAGTTCTTATCCATGTGAATCCCCTAACATTATCTTATCTAGATTTGGAATTTTAGGGCACATCAAACAATTTTTTCATGGCTATTAATGTCATAGATCTCTAGGAATTTATGTAGGCTAGGTTTTATCCAACTAAATAAGAAATAAACCATGAAATTGGGGAAATGAAAAATATTATAGCATATCATTAAATACTTGTAAATTTTTACTTGTACACATTGATGGATTCATCTTCTTTCTAGTTGTGGGAATGAAAGTCCCTTTATCTCTTAATTCATAGGGTGGGAGAATAATATTTTTCAAAAAACAGTTTCTGTAAATCCTTATATACAATCTTCTCAATATCTTCCTTAGAAATCATATTTTTAACATTTTAAACCAACTATCAGCTTCACCCTCCATATGAAAAGCATCCAAATGATACTTATCTTTTCCAGAGCACTGAATGATGGAGAAGATCTTCTCATTGGAGTTGATACAATGTTCGATGATTGAGGGATTAGATGTACCCTATAAAGTAGGATGACTTTTTCTCCTGAATCTTTTGATTGGGACATGTTCTTTATTTGGGGGGGGGGGTGGTTAGACATTTCTCAAGAACAATAATTCTATTCAAAATATGAGTTAACAGAGATATTATCATGAAAATGTTTGTGATTCCTTCTCCCATCAGATTTGGAATCTCATTATGGAAGAAATTTAATCGATCTTCACATTGGTTATTAGCCTTGATTCCTCCAATTACTAGTTATTGGGAACATTAAAAAGATAAATTAGGTGAACTTTTTTTAAACAATTATATAGATAATGGGGAATACTATGACATTAAATGGATAACATATAATTTACATTTATTTCCTTAGCATTGGAATTTTAGGGCTTCAATATATGGTATACATGATCTATTTCCTAATTTATATTAATATGATATTTTTTCCTCTAATAATGGTTCATAAAAATTATATGAATTTATCAATGCTTATCTCCTAGGAGTGTCAAACTATGAGTGAAACAAGGCCCATTTTTTTGCACCAGTTCTTATTCGAGTCTATCTCAATGTGGTGTTTTCAGGTTTTACCCCTACATATATCTATTCTAGAACCTCACCCACATGTTTAAATATATACAAGGATGTATCTTCTTGATATAATAATTAAATTATAATCACTATGATTTATCGATTTATTTTTATGCTTAGTCTTATCTATAAGTCTTTGACTATATTTCACTAATATGAATCAATAAAATAATTAAAATTTATAACAATACAAACTATAATAACAATATTCTTCTTATTACTCTCAATAATTATTTAATACCAAAAATTACAGTTAATATAACTCGAAATAATGATAATTATAGTGTCTCTTAAAATTAGGAACATTATGTGACAACTCAATACACTTAATACAACATCTTTATTGAAAACATCTTTATCATGGTCGAGCTTAAAACTGCTTGGGATAGCCTGGAAAAAATACATTAGAAAGGGGTGATCTATAATTTACAGGAAGGGATTAAACAAGGGATATCATGAAGATAAATATACATGTTATATAGGGCATATCAAGGAGGCATTATAGAACATGAATCATAAATCATGACATAGAATTATATTCATAACATGGAAATGTGGCAACAACATAAAACATTGCATCATAGGCCAAGTCTAAACTTCCAAGACATCATAGTAGACAATTTCCCAAAAAGTAATCATGTAAACACATGTCCTAACATGCCATATCTTGATACTAAACATTACCCAATGTAATGTAGATCCGTCTAAATCATGGTCCACCAGACCCATTCATTTCATTCTCATGCTTCAGTGTGCCACATAGATCATAAAACATTGATTCATTAATCATAATAAATTATTACAAAATCATTGGTTCTGGAATAAATACATTTAATTCCTAAATATAAATTATTAAGTGTAAAAATTGAACACCCTTGAGGGAGAATTGTTATGGTATTCACTACACAATTTATTTGGAAAGGAAATTTGCGGGGGCAATTTCCGTAGCCTAAAGACGTGACATAAAAATTCATAAAAATGGTTGATTAAAGATAAATGGGCATATAATTATATATAAAATAAAAGTTTAGTAATAGGTTTATTTAATTACAAGTAAAAATGGAACAAATATGGAAATAAAATGCATAAAATAATAAATAAACATAAAGAAAGATGATAAATAGAATAGCTTTTACAAAATTTTAGCATTGTAAAAGGTGTACATGATAGAGATTAAGGATAAAAAATGTGTATCCCATAATTCAATAATAATATGTTTTGTATGGGGGAGGTTCCAAAACATACCCCATTATTTTTAAATGAAAATAAAATCATGTAACAATATAAGTAATCATGGATAAAAGTGAGAATTGAAGGAACCCTTAGCTGAGTGTGTGACTTCAGAAGCATGAAGTGGGGATAATTGAGAGCTTGGGGAACCTTGTGATGATTATAGAGATGGTAGGACCGAGTGAGGATGTGCTCTAAGGATTTTCTATGAGGAGATGAGGGATCTTGGGTGGGTTTATAAAGGAAATGATAAAGGGATTCATTCATATTTCACAAACATATGTTTTGGAATCACTATTGTTGAATACTAAAAAACTCAAGACATCCCATGTTTTTTAATTGTTTTTAGAAAAGATGAATTTAAAAAATTATTTTTTATGTACTTTTAATTAATAATAAAAAATAATAGCCTCGATTATGTTGAGGTGAGTCACATTATTAATGAAATAAATTTGAAATCATAAAATATATTATACATTGTGGAGGTTTCACTAAGGATTCACAATATAAGTAAAAAAATATAAAAGAACATTATTTTAAAGATAAACCATAAATTTGGCTGAATATCCCATTTATAGTGTTTATTACATCACTATTGGGGATTATGATGTCATAAAACACACTATATAGATATATTTTATTTAATTTTTACCCAAAAATTTGACTGTCACAAAAAATAAGGAAAAATTCACCATTGGATAAATTTTAAATCCTAATTAAAAAATAGTATTCATTTTATACAAATTATATTTTATATATCTCAATTTTCACTTTCAAAATAAAAACCAACATTTATTGAAAATTGACGGGTTTAGACATAAAAAGTTTCAAAACCTTCATAAAAATTATATTTGGACTCATAAAAATTATATGATCATTTATATTAAATAAATGTAATTTAATAGTAATATTTTCGTAAATTTTATATATTAATTCATACAAGTATATTTCTCAATTAAATTTTATTATTAATAAAACATGCTATTTGTGCTTTTAAAAAATAATAAAATAAAGTATATTCATTATTATATATAAAAATAATGTACATAATCATAATTATAGGGACTTCATACATATCCCATCAATACACCACAATATTCCCTATGAGTAATGTGTGTGACTATTGGGATTTCATAAGGTCCTTCAGTGAACATAGATGGGCATATGATCTTGATGAGCTTGAATTGTCCCCTAAAAGGGTTTTCTAATGCTTAAGTTGTAGGATCTAGGCATGGTCTTGGTTTAAGAAGAATACCATAAGTGATATATCCCTCGGATAATCTGATAAATGGTCTTCATAAGGAATGATCCTACTTGTTGAGGCCATTACCTTCGTTGACTATGTCGAAAGGATTTGTTAAAACCCTATATTTATACATGTCATGTGATCACTATAAAATAGATATATTATCAGCAATAATGATACTTAAAATTCATTTAAATCAATTTGTATATCATATTAAAAATGGAGTGAATGTGTTTTCAATATCAATTTTAAAAAATAAAACCTTTAATTAAAAAAAATATAAATTTCACTAATAATAGATCGGGTCCTTGCAATAGTCCCCCCTTATGAAATTTTTTCATTGAAATATTCATTACCCACATTCAATTAGATAAGGGTATCATTGATTTAACGCATCTTCCTGTTACCTCATTGCTTCTTCCAACATTTAATTTCTCTAAAACACTTTGATCAGGTGAAGTGTCTTACTCTGTAGAACTTGGGCTTTATTATATATGATATTAAATGGGCACTCCTTATAATTTTGGTCATTATCTAAACATACGACTTCTAGATAGAATACAAGATAGGGGTCTTGTATGTACCTTCTCAAGAGGGATACATGGAATATATCATGTACATGAGATAGGTTATGTGAGAGTTATAGTTTGTAGGCCGCCACTCTGATGCGATCATGGATTTAAAAATAGCTGATGCACCATTGAATAATATTCCCATTGTTCCCAAATCTTAATACTCTTTTCCATGGAGATATATAGAGGAATACCATATATCCATCATCAAACTCTAGGTATTTTCGACAATTCTCAGCATTTCTTTTCTATAGACTATGATCAGCATTTTTGGGATGTTGACTGGTGTTAACCTTCTCCCCCATTTCCTTGACCACTTTATGACAAAATAGTTTCCATTCCCTAACTTCAACCTAGCATGAATGTGTTTTGAACCTATGACCATAATGGTAACCACAAGGAGACATTTTTATTATTGAGTGGAAAATATTGATTTAATATAACTCATCCATATGAAGATGTTGATCTCATCCTTCATTGAAGTCCATTTTGCATGCTCTCAACATTTACTCAAGTGTATAGATAGTCTGCTCAGATTCACCATTAGTTTGAGCGTGATAGGTCTTGGTGATGTTTAACATAGTTTTAAGACAATGATGGAGACTATTCTAGAACATAGATGTGAATATTGGATCTTGATCATATATAATCGATAGTGGTACAATATACAGCCTGACCACTTCTCTGCTGTATATTTGTGCAACTTGATCCAATGGAAAATAATATCAAATTGTAATGAACTGTACAGTCATTGTAATACGATCTACCACAACCCAAATATCATTTTTTCATCTAGATGTCTTAGGAAGACAAGTTAAAATGTTCATGGTTATTTTTTCATATTTTTATATAGGTATAGGTAATGGTTGTATCATATACTTAATGTTTTTCATTTCTACCTTCATTTTCTGGCATAAAAGACATCGTGATGTATATTCTATGATTTATTTCTTCATATTGTCCCACCAATAGTGTTCCTGATAATCTCCAAGAATATTTGGGCTTCTAGGGAGTATAGATATGGTTGATCTAAGTGCATTATCCAAAAGATCCTTCTCTAATTCAGGATTTTATGTTATACATATTCTTCACCCAAATCATACAACTCCTTCTTAATTAAAATTGAACTCAGATGAAATCCCTTTTTTAATAGTTTCCACTTTCATCTAAATTCCCACATCATCTCTTTGATAATCTTTTAACCTACCCATAAGAGATTTTTGAACAATAATTTGTGAAGTTATTGATGATGTTTCTTCCTTTATGATTCTCGTGTTTATCCTCTTCAAGTCTATGAACATCAGATCATTCTCAATTGCCATCAATGAAATTGTTTCTAGATCCTTTATACATAGAGGTTCTACCACTTTATTTTCTATCCTTAGATGGTAGTGAATTGAGAATTCATTGTATTTGATCTGATTTAACCTTCTTTGTTGGTGCATATTCAACCATTTCATTGTGAATATATACATGAGTCATTTGTGATCCATATACATTTCCTACTTCTCAAAAAAGAGGTAATGTTGTGAAATATTTAAAGATAATATATCTATAGCCAACTCTAGATCATGTGTTGGATTTTTCTTCCCATAAACATTCAACTTCCTCAAAGAATAGGCATTGAAATTGTCATTTTTCATCAACACATATCCCATTCACTAATTTAAATAATCATCAAATACCCCAAAATGATCTTGACTTGTGGGTATTGTGAGAATGATCAATGAGATATGAGTCCTTTTAAACTACTTCAAACTCTATTTGAAATTATTATTCCGTGAAAACATGAATCCCTTACAAGATATCATGGATAAAAGGTTTGACGATAATGAGAAATTTCTCACAAATCGATTTTAATTCCAAGATAATCCAACAAAACCATAGATATATAGAAATTACTTTGGCCTCACCTATCCTTCAATTGCCTCATTCATTGATGGGTCCAAATATATCCAATTTCGTTTGATGATATTCTCTAAGAATGATACATCATACAATCAGTACTCATATTTGTTGTACATGGCATAAAGATTTTCTTCTCACATGGTCTTTAGAACAATACTTAAATTCTAATCACGATCCTTCTTCATTTGGACTATATTAGACTATCATAAATAAATACTACCAATATTTTTGAGGTAATATATAAATACTATATTCCTCAAGCCTAAGAATATTTATGGAGACTTTTTGAGTTTGAATAGAGTCACTGTGAACTCATAATTCCCATTCCATGTAAAATATATGTCTTGGGGATATCCACCTTTTTCACCCTTAATTAGTAATATCCCAACTGTAGATCACACTTGGAGAAGTATTGTGCTCAACATAGATGCTCAAACAATTCATCTATTCATTCAAATGTATGCTTGTTCTTCATCGTGATTATTTTGAGCTCATTATATACAATGAAAAATCTCATTAACCTATACTTCTTCATTATGAAGATGACTACTGCACCCCAAGGTGAATCACATGGGAGTATAAACAATTTATCTAGATACTCAAGTAGTTGTGTCTTTAGCTTCCCAAGTTCCACAGTACCCATTCTATACGGATTCATGGATATTTGCAACGCACCATGTTTGATATCAATCTATAATTCAACCTCTCTTCTTAGATAAAGATGAGGAAATTCCTTGGGAAACACATGAGTGAATCCCCTCACAATATCCATGTCTTTGAGGATGGTTCCTTCCTTAGACTCAATCATCTGAGAAATATATACATGCTCATATGGAAGTAATATCTATTAATGGGATGATGTTTCTAAATAATATTCACCATCATCCTTGCACTTGTATAGAATCGGGGGTTGATTTCACATATAGAGAATGATTTCACTATTACAACAATTTATGTTTTCTTTTTATATGGAAATCCAATCCATGCCATGAATTACATAAACATCCAAAAAGGGACGTATGATATGGATCTTCGTGATGTTCAATACCCAAATTGTGACAAGGGAGGAGTTATATACATCGGATGCTATAATTTCACCATTTTTCATTTTCAATGGAATCTCTACATCCATGCATTTTGGTGGTGTTTGGATTATTCTACTAATATTTCAGGATATAAAAGAATGTGTGTAACCAGAATAAAAATTACATTCACTATTATTTAATGAATAACTAGTGTACCAATCACCACATTGTTTTCGGGATTCACTTCGGTGGTAGAGATGGAAAAGGATCACCCTTAATGCCTAAGAGGTTGTTGGTTTCCTCTGAAAACCCTTGGAATAGTGGTTTGGTTTGAGATATGCTCTAGAACCTTATAGTTGTAGAAATGAATAATTCGATGAGGGTTTACTATATAATTCCTTTCCTCCATTGAATTAGTGGTTTCTTCTTATAAGAAATATCTGGCTAGGTTCCCTTCATTCCCTCACCTAAAAAATTTCACCATCCCCTTTAGGAAATTTCTAGGGTATTTCTTTCTACAGCATTGGAAACTGGGGTGTAGAAATTTCATTTCATCGTTAGGTATCTTCATTATATTACTAGAATATAACTCCAAATTCCACTTCCTATCCTCATGATACCCCTATGATTCACTGATATCTATATTGTCTTCAAGATACATCATACAATTTACTCATTGCAATCAAAATCATATGTCCCTAGGGTTCTTCATACACTAGATTTCATCTAACTAAGGAAAAGGTTAACCTTGAATTTGGGGGTAACAAAAAATCCGTAGGTATATTCTTCCAGCCTTGTCAAATTTTCCTCATACACTACGATGGATTAGTCACCTTTTTCCTTGCTGTAATGTAATCTACTTTCCATATTATGTCAAATGTTGCGAGGAAAATATTTTTCGGAAACATTTTCGTGAAATCCTCCCATCCAATCACCACAATCTCTTCGTAATGATTTTTATTTTTGATCAATATACACCATTTATCAACTTCACCCTCCAAACGATATGCTTCCAAAAAAAGATACTTTTGGTCGGAGCATTGAGGGTTGGAGAAGATATTCTTGAGGGATTTGATCAATTATTCACCGATTGAGGGATCAAATGATCGATTGAATGTAGTATACCATTATCACATGAATATCAAGATTTCAACTTGTTATTTATTAGGGTAGGGGGTTAGTATTTCCTACTAATCCCAATTTCTATTCAAAAGATGAGTTAACTGGGAGACTATCATGACAATGTTTTTGGTTATTGCTCTAATCGGATTGGCAATATCATTTGGGAAATATTTTTATTGATCCTCTTATTGGTTATTAGCATGATTACTCCTATTACCGATCATCAGATAGATTACAATGAAAATTAGTGGTATGAATTTTAAATTATTAAACACGTAAATGGTAATCAAATGACATTAAATGGATAACATAAAAATTATATTTATTTCTTTAACTTATTAATTACTAGGAATAAATCCGAGTTATCCATGATCTATTTTCTAATGTATATTTATATGGGATTTTTCTGTTCCAATTATAATTTTTCATACAATGTTTATGAATTTATAAAACAAAATCCCCCATAAGTTTCAAACGAAGAGTGCGACACGACCCATTTTTTTCACCAGTTCGCATTCAAGTCTATCTCAAAGCCGTGTTTTCAAGTTTTACCATTAGATACATATATGGTAGAGCCATATATACTTTTATTTATCTATAAAAGTGATTATATTACTGATAAACCACTTAATATAAACTCATCATGATTTATCAAATTTTTTTATAGGAATAGTCTTATCTCTAAGGCTTCCATTATATTTCACTAACCTTAATCCCAAAAATAAAAAATATGTCCACTGATACCAACTATAACAACCCTATTCATTTTATTACATAAAATTACACATAATACAACTCTAATGATTGATAATTCTATTTTATTGGGAAATTAAGAACATTACATAACATCTTAATACATGAAATACTTCATCTTTGTTACAAGTATATTTAACATGCTTGAGCTTAAAACTGCATGGGATATCTTGGTGAAAAATACATAAGAAAGGGGCGAGCTATAATTACATTTAAGGGATTAAACTAGGCATAGCATGAAGTTTACAATACATGTTAGGTAAGTCATATCAATGCGACATAAACGAAGATGAATCATAATATAAGATCTAGCATGATATTCATAACATGGAAATGTGGGAAAAACTGAAAGCATTTCATCATTGGAAAAGGGAAAAAAACCAAGAAATCATAGTATAAAAGTCCCATAACAGAATCAGGTAACCATGATCCCAATATGACGAATCATGAAACTAAAAATTACCCAATGTATAAAAGCTCCATATAATTTTTCGCACACCTAACGCATTCATTTCATTCCCATAATTAATTGTGCCACATAGATTATAAAAAATTTATTCATTCATCATCATAATTTTTTCAATTACCAATGGGTGTAGAATTAATACATGTATGTACTCAATAAAAATGTATGTACGGAAAAAAGGAACACCCTTGATTCAGAATGGGTATGGTATTGACTACAAAATTGTTTTGGAATGTAAATTCCCTCGTGAAATTTCAGATGCCTAACAGTGTGACATAAGAATTCATATAAAGGGTTGATGAAAGTGAAAGATTTTTCAAATCATTTAAAAAATAAAATATATATTAATAGGGTCATATAAATACATGTCCCAATGTATGTATTTTTCAATGAGAGGCGTAACGTAATCAATAATCATGAGGAATATGGAGAAATGGAACATCTCTTATGAAATTTTGGCATGATAACGAGTGTACATGAGAAGGGTAAATGAGAAAGAAAGTGGTCTATTCATAAAAATTCAATAATTTTAGAATCTAGGATGTTCTAAAACATAAAAAAATCATTTTAAATAAAAATGAGAGGGTGTAATAATATAAGGGAATTTGGATCAGAAAATGAAAATATAAGGACCCCTTACATGAGTGTATGACTTCAAAAGCTTGAAGAGGGGCTTATTGAGAGCTTGGGGCACCATGATATGATTATAGACAGGGGAATATAATATGATGATATGATACAATGAATTTTTTGTAAAGATAAGTGGGATCTTCAATGGGTTTATAATGGAAATGATTGGTGAAATCTTTAATATTTCATAAATTTATTTTTGGGAATATATATAATTAAATATTTAAAACCAAATAACATCCCATGGTTTTTTCCAATGGGTTTTATCAAATATGAGTGGAAGATATTATTTTATAAATCAATGGGCCAAAGTTATAAAAATATTATCATTTTTTATGTTGATGTGAGTCACATTATTAATGAAATGAACGTAAAATCATAAATTATATTATACATTTTAGAGGATTCACTAATTATTTATTAATTATGTCAGACATATATAAAATCACACAATTTTAAAGGTAAAACATATATTTGGATGAATAACTATTTGATAATGTCAATTACATCACTATTGGGCCATTATGATATCAAAAAACAAACTATATTTATATGGTATTTAGAATTTAATTTTTTTTGAAAATCTCGTAAAATTAGGTAAAATTAACCATTGTGTAATTTTGATGACCAACCATAATGGACTGAAGGCCTTATTTTTTATTTTATTATAGACAATATACATTTTTAAGGGTTGAAGTGTAACCCTTAGATGACTCGTAGGCCGAAGGCACAAGGCCTGACATGACCTGAAGGCCAATACATGACCCAAAGGGCCAGAGGCATTCTATTCCCATCACATGAACAGTAGGACCAAACCAACTAGAATTTCCCCTCCCTAGATTCTACATAATTGATCGCCTAGATCACCACCTTGCACTGATGATCAGCTAGCATTACCCAGTACAATACCGCACGGTGCCTGGTCCCGATGGTTGTTGTCATACCATCTCATTCATTCAATCCGGTTAGCTCTGCTTCTGGTGACTACTACTCATTGCTTTGATCCACTTCTAGGTCGTACTCTATGTGGACTGGGCTACACTATGGTCTATGTGGCCGGAAGGCCCTGAAGCCCGAATGACTTTAATGACCCGAAGGCCCTGAGATATGTAGGCCCTAACCGGTGGCTCGATGGCCTAAATCAAGTGAATAGATTCGACTGGTAGAGTTCTGAAGAATGTCTACTATAGTACTACTATAGTTCCTGTTACAGTACAAGTATAGTATTGCTACAATACCCCAAAATTCGCCTCCACCCGGTTTCGAATTTCGGTCTCTTGGATGCCAAGCAAGATCCCTTACCACTCAGGAACTGGCACATTGGCATTAATTTTGATGTCCTAATTCAAAAAATAATATTTTAAAATCCAAATTAACATAAAGATATGTCAATTTTAAATTTAATATAAAAAACCATAATTTATTGAAAATTGATGAGTTTTGACAAAAAAGAGATTTCAAACCTTAATAAAAATTATATTTGGACTCATGAAAATTATTAGATCATTTATATTTAATAAATGTAATTTAATAATAATACTTAATTAAAATATTATTTACTAATTCTTCAAAATAAATATCTTAATTCAATTTTAATATTAACCAAAACAACTTGTTATGCTTTAAAAACAACAATAAAATGACAATATATTCATTATTCTATACAAAAATAATGTTCATAATAATAATTATAAGATATTGATGTGTATCCCATTATTACACTAGTATATTCCCTAAGATTAAGGTGTTCAATGGTGGGGATGTCATTGGGTCATTTAGTGAATATGTTTTCGGCTATGATCTCGATGATCTTGAACATCTCCCATTAATATTTTCACTCATACTTAAGTTGTTGGATCTCAGCTTGGGCATGGTCTTGGGAAAAGCCCATAAATGTTATCTCCCTCGAAATCTCAAACAAATGGGCTTCATAGAGAATGATCCTTCTAGGTGAGTTCATCACCTCCTTTGTATGTGTTGAAAGAATTTGTTAAACCCCTATATTTATACTAGTCATGTGATCCTTGTTCAACGACTTTCATTGTCAATAGTAATTATACTAAACTGTCATTTAATTAATATAGGATATAATAAAACAAATGTAGTGAAAGTGTTTTCTATATCGAATTTTCAAAATAATACATACTTAAATCATAAGTAAAATTTCATTTATAATAAATTCGGTTGATAAAACTACCCCATGTCTACGTCCAATAGTCTAGGTACTAGTTACTAACATCAAGTAGGCATATCCAGCAAATTGAAGGCATTATGATAATGTTCCTATACACATGCACACATCTCTAAGACAAATATTGTGAAATATAAAAATGATAATTAAAAAATGAATGAAACGCAATATATCCCACATCTAGTGTACAATGGTGAACATATTAGAAATTAAACAGGGCCTGAATACAATCCCACCAAAAGAGTATGAACACAAGGCAAAAAACATGGTGATGTGTTTCTCACGTCGTCCTAGTCTATTAAATTGAAATCCCTGGTTCCTAAAACTCATTTGTAGAAAACCCTACATGATCCATTCTAATGGAGAGGGTATTGGGAAAAGTGTCAGAAGATGCAGAAACACACATCATATGTATTGCCTTGCTAAGCACCGTCCAGTCCTAGTTCATCGAGGACTCCATTAGAGGGTGTATCGTCTACAAAATACCTGTCAGATGCATGAAAACCCATGTAGGGGTGAGTATAACAATCCCCATTAGGGAACCCAAAAATCCCAAAAGGTAATATAGTGAAGAAAATATCAAAAATGAAATAAATAAATGTAAATACTATAATATAAATGGATATTCATCTCTGCATAGGTGTATTTCTACCAAAAAACTATCAAGAACATATAGATATACTTAATCCAAGACTCATAGTATAGAGGTAATCCACTAAAAATTTCCATCCACATGATTGTACTCTAAGAACATTTATTCCACGATAACTCACTCTTCAAGACATTATATCATCAGAGACACTCAGGAAGAGGTCACACTCCTTTTCCCCCTCCCATATGAGAATGTTTTTTTCAAGGAAGATTATTATAACCAGTGAGTGGATCATGGTTGGATACGCTGTAGGATACCACAAATTGAACTAAGTCATAATAGGGGATAAAACGTACCCAATTAGGATATATTAATTATATATGGGATTATACCTAGACACCATGGGGGATACCATGAATCATTCCATAATAATTATATGGATACCGCACACCCAACCGATGTGTCCTGTTTGGTGGAGAAATAGTGTCCTACTCATAGAGGTTACACAATTCCATATAATCATATTTGGGTGATATAGGGTCACACTACAGTCCCATGGGAGGGATGGATTATTCTCTAGGACTCGGTGTCTATAGGGGATTTCAGTCTAGGGATGTATACCCAATACCATACTGAACCCACAAGGAAAGGTCCAAAGGGGACGATCTCAGCCACTACTGGTCCGACCTAAAATCTCACCACATTACCTAAGAAGTACCATCTCATCTTCATGGTCCAAAATCCATAGGCGTATCATCAAAAAGATGAATGATTTAAAATATATGGCATTTTGAAGTTCTTAGAGGGGGAAATTGTTCCTATGGACCTACTCACGGTATGTCCATTTCCCATAATGGTTGACCGACATGGTCGACTACCCGGACCTGCCACAACATTGTTGTGTGGCAGTTGGATTCACTATGGTATGGTTCCTGCCTAGTTTCCCTAGGTCCGACCCATTTAGCCTAGCCCTCATGGAATGTCCCATCATACCTAAAATGACCTACTCATGCTTGGCCTTTGAGGGCCATATTTCCTGACCTGCCATTCTTGGTCTTCTATGCCTACTCTACTATCCCCACGGGACCTCCCCATCCACCACATCTTGTGGAATCCGAACCACTTGGCTTCATGATGTGTTTAATGTAGCTATTGTCATGGTCCACTTCCACCAGCCCTATTGTCCCCCATGCATCAGCTTCCACCACCTCCATAGGTCACCAACATTTCCACCTTGCCTCATCAGACCCACACTGGTAGTAACTTCTACAGAATAGTGTGCCGTCTCCAATTCCAAGATTTCAAAATGGTTGAAAATATTCACTCCTCATGTCTTGATATATAATGACCCAGTAGCTGTTGTTAGTTTTCCTCTAATCCGGGGGGGGGGGGGTCTGAACTCATTCGGTGCTGCCCAATAAGTCAAACCATGGACATGGGGACCCAATGTCATGGAAAAAAATGAATGAGTGAGAGAAAAAAATGATGACAAACATGAGTAATGAACATCATCATTTTGTTTTTTCCGACCTCAATTTGTTCTCATTAGAATGGTGAATAAATAAAGATGAAAGAAATAAAATCAATCAATATAATTCTACCGACTATGAATGTATCAACTATTTTTCATTGAATATATTCATTTTCATACAATATTAAGGAATAGATGGAAAATAATAAATCAAAAGTCCTACTTGGAGTTTGGATCAATAAATGATGTCGAATTATGGAGTTGTCATCATTGATGAGTTCCTCCAACCATGTTGGCACGACGATCCACAATCTGCTTGATCTGATTTTGTTCACTAGAAAAACGTTCCAATGTTTGTATAAATATGCAAGGTCTAAGTAGCCAACACAAAAATATTTTATATAAATACAATTTAGGGAGAAGTGGTTATTGAATCAAAATATTTTTTGTTTAAATTATTTAATATTGATTACATTGTTTTTGTATTTTCCGTGAAAGGCTCTCGCAGACTAATGTGAAATCATGCCTACTGTAAAATCATCATTTTGAGTTCATAAATACACTCATATTTCTAATTTGGATGCTTTTTATGTGATTTACCACTTTTTCAGGGAAACTATTCGCATGTTCTTTTAAATGGTTAAAATTTTTCAATCAATTGTTTTTAGAAAAACTTGGCCTCGAAATCACATGTCGTCTCACTGTCTGGTCTCAAAATGAATTCATATAATATCTAAAAATAATTAATTGAAATATTTTATACATTACTATCCACATATCGGTTCACTTTATTTTGAAGAACAATTTTTTAAATTTATTTCGTTTTCTTTTACCAATAATGATATTAAACCTAATTAATGAGAATGATATACTAAAATAGAGAACCGAGTAATTTGAATGAACATTGGGCCTTTGATCCATCACAATATGGGTGGTTTCACTATACTTATGCACCCTCATGAATATGGATCAAGTGGTATAAATAACTATGTAGAGAAAATTAACAAGGACATAAAGGGATATAGTTAATACACCATACATTTAGGGCCCAGCTCAATTCTATGTGAGGAAATGATATACCAAATGCATCATCAGGTGTTGGGATAGTTATATACATTAATGAGGTGTTGGGGTGGGGTTGCTATAGTGAAATAATGTTAATGAAGAATGTAATGACACCATAGTGGTTATGGAACTTGGTCAGTGTAATCATGGCCACCATTTTATGTAAGGATTCATGTTCAACCTTTGTAGAAATGATATAATCATGTAAATAATTAATCAAAGCCCAATGGACTAGGTGAAAAAGTTGATATCTCAATTTTTTTAATTATTTAATTTGAAATATAGTAATATATTTTGAAATTTATTTTGATTTAAATATTTTCAGTGATAGAAACTAATTTATTTTTTTTATGGAAACGAAAATAATTGGAAATCATGTTGGTCGTTACAAACGTTTCGATTAATCATTTTTGATAATTTGTTCTTTTTCATGTTTTTTTCATATTTATTGTAAATTATAAGAGAAACACAACTATAAAAAATCACATTATTCAAAAAATTCATTATACTAAATTATTTTGGAATTAATTGGTTTGAAATTCTAGTATAAGTTCTAATATTTATGATTGTTTTATTATGTGAAAAAATGTTTTTGAAATTTATTTTCACTCTTCAACCGTAATTTTAAACAACTAAAATTAAAATATTTTTTAATGAAAACTATGTAATGAATTTCATCAACCTTTTGGTTCATCATTTGGGAGAATGAATAGTTTTATATATGAGGGGTACTCTCTTTAATTATTATATATATTTCAATGTAGTTTACATCATAAATACCTTATAAATATTTCAAAATAGAATTTTTTCATAAATTGTTAATACATTCAGTCATCAAAAATTATTCATAGAATTGAAAATATTTTTTAAATCATTTAGAAAGATACTTTTTCTTATTTATCTATGGATTTATTGTGGTAAATATTTTTTTATATATTGAAAAAAGATTAACTTATACAAGATCATTACATTATGTTTTAAAATATTAATGGAATTTGAAAATTTTTATCATAATTAAACTTAAAATATGTTTATTCAACAATTCTGAGAATGAAGACATAATACAATTTTAGGATTTTATTTTTTTATATGAAAACTGATGGATGAGATATTTATTATTTATTGTTGTTTATTAAAAATTCACATATATTTGGTTGTGTATAATTATTTTGTGATATTTATGATCACCTTGGTTAAATGTTTTAGTTTATATGAAAAATATGATTCATGTTTATGTCTATTTAACTATTCTATATATATTATTCCAATCAATTTTGTAAAAAAAAGGGAAAAATCGGATTTCATAAATTCATTTTTTATGTGATAAATCATACATTTATCTTTTTATTTTCCATGGGATAAAACATATTTGAAAACTAACTCTATGTTTAAAAATTATTTATTCATTCTGGATAAGTATCATTATTCATTAAATATTTATTATTATCTTCTTGAGAAAGGTATCTGTCACTAGTGAGGGGGTATTTTATATGAATATGGTTTTATAAATCTTTTTAATGTTATTTTAATGTTATTTTAATGAAATTTAGTTCATAATGTTCTTAAATTAATGAATATGGATCATTTTGTGATTGTAATTATTTTTAATGTTACATTTCCCAAAAATAAATCATTTTTTTTTGTCGTTGATTAAATGAAATTTTTTTATATGTTTTAATTTATAATACTTTATTAGGATATGATGTTTCAATTTTTAAGATAGTTTATTAGACGATGTCGAAAAATAAATTTTCCACATATAAGTAAATTTCCCTATATTCCATAATTTTGTTATTAATATCAAAATGTTAAAATTTATATTTATATTTTATAATCTATATTTTATATCATTTTGAAAATTGATTTGATTATTTTCATTTAGTATTGACTTATTCATGTTTATTGTATTTAGTGAACATAGTTTTATTATGAATAGATCTATATAATGGTATCAAAACAATATACAGTTTCACATTAATATAGCTTATCCCATGTTAGGGTAACTATAATGGGAGCCCATTTCAATGTCACTATAGATTTTGTAAGGGTTTTAAAACATTTCAATGCTCACATAAATCTATAAAATAGATTATTTTAGTGAGTTTCCATGGGTATGAGCACTACATCAACAAAAGTTTAGGATTTTAATAGTTGTTCAGAGATAGTTTCATGCCTCGCAATATGCTTAATGGTAAATAAGTTTCATTGAATCAATATAGAACCACAAAATATGTAGTAGTATGATGTTTTCATTATGGTTGAATAAATTTGTAAAGGTTTATTTATGTACATTACTATGTAATAGTACCAATTTTTAATCAAGTGTTTAATACATGTGACATCATATTCTTGAATTCGCATAAGGGTAATTACATGTTTCATTAGATCATGTAATGGTATATCCAACACATATGAGACACGCCTCAAGGTATTAATAATGTTCTATTAAAACATGTTATTCCCAATGTTATCGAACTGATGTAAATGAAATTGAATATGGATGTTTATATCAAAGAAAAGAAAATCATATGAATTTGGTTTCTCTCTACAAAATTCCATGAGTATTGTTTGGAGATAAAATTTAAAATAACATAATGATGTTTTGAGCCAAATAAATACATTCATTAGGATTTAATTCTATTAGAGGGTTTATAATAGAGTCCTTATGTAGTATAATATCTATAGTGAACAAAACTACGCAGATTCTATAGGGGAAATGATTAAAGGTAATATATGTCATCTTAAAAGATGGTAGTTGGGACAAAACTAAATTTTAGAGAGAGCAATTCATTGATCCATTGAGTGGGGAACAATGTATAGTGTTGTTTTACTGTAGTCTAGAGTAGGGTCGATGTATGATTTTAGGGGGAACTAGAGTTGAAGTGGGAATATTTTATGATAATTAAT
The DNA here is from genome assembly GCA_963277665.1 of Viscum album. Taxonomy (NCBI): domain Eukaryota; kingdom Viridiplantae; phylum Streptophyta; class Magnoliopsida; order Santalales; family Viscaceae; genus Viscum; species Viscum album. The sequence continues at coordinate 364,327,516 of OY728140.1, read as the reverse complement.
CATTCTACTCACATTATCTACATTTCCTTGTTAATTGTTTCATTAATGGTTCATTTTTTTATAGGTTGTGGAAAAATACGCATTTATAATATAAAGAAAATATCCATTTCGAACTGGGTAGAGGGATATCCATTACACATCCCAAAGGCCAAAGACCAATTGGTTTGAATACAAGGCCCAAAATCACATTTTGTGTCCCAAAGATACCTTCGGTGAGTAGTTCTTCTATAGTACTTGGGCTGCTATAGTTCCTGATAATGATTAACCGCCTCTATAGTTCCTACTACAGTTCCTTTGTCGCTATAGTTCCATCACTGCTACAGTCTACAGCTGCTACAACACTGCTATTGTAAATTTCTCAAATACTACTACAGTGACACAGAAATTTGTCCCTGCTTGGATTCGATCATGGGTATTTTGGATGCCAAGCTTGAGCCTTTACCACTTTGGTATATTCACATTATCTCATTAAAGGTTCATTCATTGTGTATATATTTTTATAATATTATTATTCATACCTTACAGTTTGAAATAGTATTGGATTGGAGTTGTTGAAATATTTTTTCATATTCTTACATTATTCAATTTTGTAAATCATGTTATTATTTGTGGCATGTCTCGCAGCTCTCATTTCTCTCAAATCGAATAAGGAATTGTCAAATGTAGTTAGAGTTATATTTACTCAGTTAGTTGAAAATAAAATCTTACATATATACAATTAAATGAATATGTGAGGTTTCAATCAATATTTTCAATTAATCTTCTTTATATTGTGTTCTCATTTTCATTTTCTCGTTGTTATCATGATTTGACTACTTCAGGTATTGAAAATTGAATATTATTGAATGTCATCCTCTTATAGCTTAAAACAATGTATTTAATATGGAAAATAATAGTATTATATTATCTATAATAGGAGTCATATTTATCGTATATTTTGATAGAAATTTTGGTCCTTTTGAGTTATCACTAGCCAAGGTTTTCCACTATGTGATATTTAGTTGTTTATACTTCTTTTTTACATATATTATACCTCTTTTTTATTTAAATTTGTTGCATGAGAAATGATAATTTTATCAATTATTTGTACTATATATTTCCAATAAATCAATCATTTTCAAGCCTCAACCTACCTTGATAGAGTTTTCTCATTATATCACCACACTATAATACTATTTATTCACCTTCCAGTCTTTACTTCCAGTTTTAGTCACCCATTAATGTTGTTTATTTTTAATATTGTCATTGTTAATATTTTTTGGTTCAATTTCACACTTGTGTTTAATTCCCGTATCATTGAATCTACTCATTACTAGCTAGCTCGAGAAGTTGTAATAATTTTAATTATTCCTATGGATTAACTAAATGAAGTTAATGATACTCATTCATGTTTGAAACAATTATCATAGTTCAACATAATTACAGTAGGTGGTTAAATAAACTAAAATAAGAACATGTTATAATAATGAATTAGTAATAATAGAGATTTATATTATTTCATTATCATATCCTCATTTACATAATTAAGTAATTTGATATAATTATATTAGGGAATGATATTAACAAGAGTTGATACTGGATGAAATTGGAAAATATGGTGGAGAAAATGCTATTTACATTGAAAAATTACCACCTTCTCTGTACTGGTTCCTTCAATATTAAATATCTAGTATTTTTTTATGGAATTAGAGTATACGAAACAAATATTAAGGGTTTATTAAGGGATTTTTTTAAAATATTAATGGGATAACCAATTTCTTAGACTGGGTTGGGAGGGAAAAAATGGGGTTCCTTAGTTATGTCAATTTTGCTTATCATTTCTGCAAATTTTCATTCCATAGTGTATAATGATTTTATTGTAGAATTAAAGTGTAAAACTATTTAAAGTAATGGTGTTATTTTATTCCCACCATAAAAAATTGAGATAAGGTTCCCTGATATTTTCCATCTTCATCACATGTTTTACTAATTTTACCATATTTTACATTTACTATGGTAACATGATTTTAACAATGGAATGTTATTTTTATGTTTATAAATGAAATAAAACTAATTATATAATATTGACATGCTAATTATAAATAATGATAAAATTTAATTCAATAAAATTGAAAAATATGATAATGGAAAATTTTACTTCAAAATAATATGTATATATATATTATTTTCATAAGGAAATTGATTTCTAAACAGTAAGTGTTCCTAATATTATTATAAATTTGATACTTATTTAAATAAGTGTTTATCAAATTTTATAAAAATTGAAACATTATATTATATTTTTTATTTATATTTGAAAATTAAAATTATTTATATAAAAATAAGCCACATATAATTTTTCATTAAAAACTATACTTTTTTAAAATATACGTAATTTTAATGACATCAAATTAAAATTAACATTTCATCTTTGAAATAATTAAATTTATAAATCAATATATGTTAAAAAAATTGCTAAATTTTTGTAAATAAAAAAATTATTTATCTAAAATTAGTAATAACAATATATGATATACAAAATTTATGATTATTGTTAAAAAAATTAATTTACTTTATATTTTTTTAGTAATTTCATATTTTAAAATATTTTATTTTAATTTGAAAAAATTTTATATTTGATATAACTAATGACCATATATTAAAAAATAATATTTTATAGGTCCTCATATCCAATTTCCATGTTTCCAATCACTATATATGTATGATAGAAAGATTGAATTCCTATATCTAACATTACATACATTACTGAAATCATTGATTCTCCTCATTTACTTCACCGTCAACAAGTTTATTATATTTCTAATTATTTCACTTATTACAATAGTTGTAATCGGTTTCATGTTCTTCATAAAAAACCATAAGAGTAAAAATTTCATTTTCCTTTTATTTTTATTTTATTTTACATTTTTTTCAGTTTTTCTACTTTTTATAATGATTCATATTATATTATTATAATTAATTAATGTTTTTCTCAAATTAAAAAATCTAATATAAATAAATAATATTTTGGTTAATTTTAGTACATTATATAATGTGAATGAAGCTACTCAACTTAGTGTTTATTTTATTTGAAAATTTACATAATAAAATTATGGTGTGTTAATTTCTATGCCTCTTAAAATATCCTTTCTCCCAAAAATTAATTACTCTAAAGAAAAAATTAAGGTTACTTATGACCCATTATAATTATAGGTTACATTATATCTTTATCAAAATTATGTTTCCCATATAATACATTGACCTATATAATGGTCTTATTCGGTTTTACATAATCTCTAAAAAACGATTTATAATGGTTATTCATCATAGGAGTTCTCATGTTCTTCTTATAAAACATTTGATTTGTGTATATGTGATTGATGAATTATGTAAATCCTCAATAGTGATACATGGTAGGCAACATGAAATTTGGGTAAGTTTAGTGGAAATGAAAGATTATAATATATCATCATTACATTATTATGGATTTCTAAAGGCCAAATGTACCTAGGGGCCTACATTCCCTTCATCATGAAGCTTATGACCATCTTCCTTGGTGATATTGACTGTAAACAATTATCTCAAACACCAAACAACATATCATTCAGAAAATTAATAGTGTTTTTATTCTATTGACACTGGAAAACATTATTTTGATTCTCAATGGTTTTAATCTTCTCTATCATATTTTGAGGCCGATTCAGTACCATTAATCTATGTTGTCCAACATCATCTTGACATGTGAGAGTTTTGTAATATGTCTTAAACAATGACTCATATGTTTTGATAAAAATAAATATAATATAAATTATTTTTAAAATATATCTCTGTTATGGGATAGTGTTGATCCAAACCTACCTTTAAATCAATTGAACATGATTATGACATATCCTATAATGAATAAGTGGCCAATTAAGATAGACCATTATATTGTGGATATCAAGAAATGTTGACACTAGTATTTGTAACGAATGATTGTATAATACATTTAAAAACATCCAGAAAATCATTTAATATCAATTATATATAGTTTATATTTTTACACCATTAAACCTTAAAACATCATTTTTATACATCCTAAAAAATTTATCAATCAAAAAATGATCTCCAATAGAAATGTAATGAGGTGACATAGAATGGTGATCGATGATAACCCAAATAGAATTATAATTGTTTATCGTATTATGAATTCTTAAATAAATATATAGTGATTTTATTTCTATACCATATGGGTATATGTAATGGTTTCATCACCACCTTCTACTTATATATTTCTTCCTTTACTTAGTGGAAAACCAATAACTGAGGTATATAATTTATAATATCTACTAACACATTCCTAGTATAATTCATTGGTGAGGTATTTGTATATCATTTTGATTCTAGGGTTGATTGAGAATAATGACCAAAGTGTATCATCCAATACATCTTACTTCAATTCTGCTATTTATGGAACACATATTCATTTACCAAGTACTGTACTTATATTATTATCAATGATGAACTCTGGAATATTCCCCATACACTTCTATATCAAAGTCCTCCTTGATCTGAACATGGATGTATGGTTAAGAACATATTTGATAATGAAAATATTTCAATCCTCCCATCATCATTTCAAGGAATATCATTTTAAAATCATAGAGTATTAGTTATTTTTCAATCCCCAACAAGTAATGTAGTATGACCCATCTAGATTAGGGAATCTAGCACCTTATTATTTTTCCCCTAGTCAAAAGGTATTGATAAATCATTATACTTGATCAAATCATAATATCAACTTCTGAACATGTTCGACATTTTTTTTGAATATACAAATTAAGTATTGTAATAAAAATATATAATAATATTCCCTCTATAGATAATTACTAGATATAAAAAATTTAATATTAGAACATCTTTATTGAAATAATGAATCTAATAATTTTTCTCACGAGTCATTAATTTAAATGAGGAATGATTTATTACCATGTTATTAAATATAGGGACACATCCCAATCTTTTTGTTGATGTATCACATTATGTTAAAATTACTTATCCACTATAGGTTAATTAGAGTCATTGTGAAATGAAAAAAAATTCTTATAATATCATTAAATTTCATTCTCATTCATATTTCCGTAGTAACATAACTTCACTATGATTTACAAGGTAATTTGATTTGATATTTTTGATAAATTCCATACAAACGGATAATGGTATCCCGCCAAGCCAAAATGTTTATAGATCATTGCTATAGTGGTTGATTTGTTCCATTCTTAAATATCCATTATCTTATAAGTATACATATTTATATACTCCATTATGATTACATTAACCAATTATTAAATATTTTGTTACCAAAAGTCACATTTCTTGAATTTTTAATACAATATATCCTTTATCCAATCCCCTGACATAGTCCAAATATGATGATCTTGATCATCATTTCACATAAAATATATTATATAATCATCTATACGTACTATTAAATGTTGATTAAGATAATTCCTAATCATTATCTTCTTCATATCCATGAATTTTTTGGGGATTTTTTCATCTTAACAGACTCATTTTGAATTCATTGTTCTCATATATTCCAAAAAATATGTTCTTTTTACCTCCTATATTTTTCACTCAATAAGTGATATATAGATCGAAGTTCAATCACAAAGAATAATTTCAACCCACTCAATTGACTTTATATGATATCAATAAGGGTTATAGGATACTTTCTCTTGATTTTGTTTTTTTAATTCATGGTTATCTATATAAAGATGCATTGTTTCAACATTATTCATAACAAATAATATCGATACACCCCATGTTCAAGCACATGGGTGTATAAAACCATTATCTATAATCTCAAGGAATTTCTTATTCAATTCCACTGATTCAAATTGGGACATTATATGTGAATTAAATGATATAATCATACCACAATATATGAGTTTCATTAGAAACTCAATGTCATGATCTTGGGGATGACTAGTAAACTATTTTAGAAATATATTAACCTATGTTCATCCCAATTTGAGTATTTATATTTATTTCTATTGGGTGTTAATATAATTTGAAGAAACATCTAGTTGAGAAAGAATAAAACCTATTTTTTCATTATTATAAAATGTCATAGATGGTTTTTATTGAATATTATATTTATGATTTCATAGTTTGTTTATTTTGGATTCATATTTGGGCCAAATGTTTTCTTATGATCTTTAGTTGAAGGTAGAAGGATATTTATTATGAATGTGTATATATATCCAAATGAAGAAAAAGTTTATAAAGGTGTTATATATATTTTTTATGATATATATATATATGTTATTTTTTGAAACATGATGAGTATTATATGAATGTTGGTCTCTTAGTAACTTATGTGACCCCATAAATAACTAGTATTTATTTCCTAAAAGGGTTTCCAAGTGATCTCATGAATAAAAAATAACAAAAACATAATGTGTTAAGTCACGATTATAGGACCTATTTAATGATGTGAATGAATTATTGAATGAATTAAATATTTTTAAAAAATGATACGATAAATTGATCACATGAAGAGAATGTGACTACATAAAGAAATGTAGGCCTACTGTATGAATATATCCATACAAAAACCATGAACTAATGTTGATGTACCATGTTATGTTTTTTAATATAATACATAGTAGGTAAAGGGACTATACTCACACATTATTGGAAGAAAAAATGAATGATCATACTGGTTTAAGAATAAGTAGTGGAAGAATCAATAAGTCACAATTCTTAGTATGAAGAAAATTGCATGAAATTTTCAATGTGTTACCATAAAAAAGAGAAGGATTAAAAAAGAATATATTAATTTGGTCAACTGTGAGGTGTTAGTATTAGGATAAAAAATCATGGAAATGGTTATCATGATTCTTGAAAAACTAATTTGATGAATATTAAAAGGATTATGTATTTTGTAATGGGCAAGAATATGGGGTTTTATAGCTCGTTGAAGGAGTGAAAAAATACATGTATTTGAATATCCTAGTATGGGGTTTCATGAAAAATAGAATCTATGTACTGAAATGAACTATAAAGTATTGTATTATCCATCTTATTAGTTCTACAAATACGAGAATTTGGATATGTGATTGGTTATATTACTGAATATATATAACTGAATGTTCTGTTAAGTATGTCTAGTGGTAGCATGGAATAATAAGACACATTTGCTAATTAGTTACGTATATGAATAGAACCTCATAGGTGAATTATCCACATATATTAACTTGTTATAAATGATAATTTTCCCTAATATGTAATGTGTATACAAAGCATTCCATAAGTGAACTGATCGCATATGTGAATTGAAAAAAGCATGTCAAGAAGTTATCAATATTGTTAGAATGAAGATATTTTTTATAAGGTTCATTGTTAATTGAGAATTAGTGAAATTAAAATGATGATATAAATTACCATGGTCCTTGATTATTGATGTTAAAACTAAGAGAATCATAATGTTCAATATGGTGTCCCTATACACACATTAATGTATATGATACTTAAAACAAAATCCTTGTATTTTTTGATTTGATACTAATAAATGTGACCCATTTTCAACCATAAAAAGATGAAAATAATAAAAATAAAAATGTAACACTTACATACCTAAGAAAATTTTAGGATTTATGTTTTATTAATTTTGAAAAACACATTTAAAAAGTAAATTTCCACAAAGTATCCATTTTTTCATAAAAATGTTAAAAAGAAAATATTTATTTACTTAATGAATTATCCAAATCTAAAATTATGACTTTGTTTAGTTATATACACATACTTAATTGCTATTAAATACTATTAAAAACATGTGATGAGTATAAAAGGAATAGTAAGGAGTTAAAATAAAGAAAAAAATTAGTATAGTGAAAAACATGAAACCACCTAAAATTGGTACCTTTATCTCTATATTACCTGAGCACATGAAATAGTTTATGTAAATATAAAATCAATTTTTTATGAAAAAAATAAAAAACTAAAAAATGAAAATAGAAAAAATTTATGTAAATTCAATGAATCCTATTCATAACACATTTTCACTCATGTCATAAATAATTGGAGCATTGTAAAATACATAATAGAAAAAACCATATTTAAATCCTTCATTATTCACTTTTAATATATAGAATATTACCTAGATCATAGGAAAGATATATCAGGATAACCAATTCATATAATTTCTCTCCGGGCTACCCATTCAAATAATGTGTATCATTATTACTCATTCCATGAAGCTATATCTACCTCTCCAAAATCATCTATAATTATCAAGTACCATATCACAACCAAAATATTTATTATTTTATCATTTTATTATAAAATCCTTAAAATGTTTTCCATCTATATGAAAAACAATTTTGGATGTCCAAATACCTATTACTTTAAAAAAACCATTTTCAAAACTAATATACCAAGATAATATTGAATAATTTTTCCTTATATGATCAAATCAAAGAATAATTCAAAATTAGATAAATAATAAAATATTGGTGGGATAGTGTGAATTTCTATTTAGTTTGTATGAATCAAAATAAAAAAATTCATTTTTTTCCTTAAATAATGATTTTCAAAATAGAACATATGAAATCCATAAAAAGATTAAATTTGATAAAATTGTAAAAAAAATTAAAGATGTAAATTAACTGAGAATTTTAGTTCATTTATTTCTATATAAATTCTTACATAAGATAGTATTAAGAATATTTTAATATAATAAAATAAACTAGAAATTAAATCATAAACCATTTAAAATTATATTTCTATGTTATTGTGTCCCTTAGCTTGAGTATTACTGATGACATATTTTCATTACATTCATGAATAATAAACTTTTGTAAATTATTTGATTTATTAAGAACATTTTACATATTTATTATTACATAAATATTATTTATTACTATGTTATGTATAATTACATAATCAATTATGTTCACGTCAACTGTTTTGAAGATACTCTAATCATTTCTGAAATATGACTTTAACTAGATGAATATATTCCAAAACGTCATTATTTATTCATATAAAAATTAATAATAATGATATTATTATCAATTTATATAAAAATTATACTTTTATAACCAATCATAAAATATGGTTACAAAAAATTAACAGTGTTAAAATCATGGGGATAGTGGACTATCTATATATATATGCGACATTTATATTTTTAAATGATCCCATTTGGAAGAAATTATATAATTTATTATTATTTAATAATAATTATAAAAAATTATAATATTTTATATTTTAGAAAACTTATATATTATATATATATGAACTGGTTATGAAAAAAATCACATTTCTTTGTGGAGGATATAGCCTACAAATACGCCTAAATGGAATTATCATTTTTAAAGAATTAGAAATGTAAAAAAATTTATGATATAATATCATTAGATAATTTTAATATTTTCATGAATATTGTATATATACATTAAATCCAACATTATAACTCTGCATGAATTTTGGGTATAGAAAATGACTAAAATATATTAATGAGTTAGTAGTCCTTCGTACCCATGAACGATGGATTAATTTTCTATTTGGTGGAAGAATGATATGGGAATATGTTATGAAATTTATAAACAAACATATAATTAAATGCAAGATACCAATTATAGTATTTCATCATGTTTGTATAATATTATAATGAGGATGACGAATTAATATAACTAAAACAGTTGGATAAAAGGCATAGCTCTTCTTCAGACAACCTTCTCTTCTTTACATCTTAAAACTTTATGATTAGTATTATACAGAAAATAACACATCTAGAAAACATTTTTGGATTTTATTAATATATTTTGGATTATATTGGTATATCCAAATCTATTTTTGTGTGCGGAAAGGAGATAGTATAGGGTTCCCTTTTTATGTACTGGTGGGGCACTATTGGAATAACTTAATAAATTAAATTAATATATAATACATTTCATGAAAAAAATGTAACATAAATGATAGAATTACAATATAAAATGATAATTAATCTAAATTATATAATCGAATAAAAATTTAATATGGTTACACAATCTTTTCAACCATATCTCATTGTTTAAACCCCTGTTAACCCTTTTGTTAGTTACTATGATGTTAATGTGTTTTAATATTACGTGGTCAAAAAAGTTACTGTAAAAGAATTAATGACCTATAAATGAACATTAGATGATATTTTCAACCACATACCATTTACATGTATAAGGATAGATTTTTATTAATCATAAATCATTAAATAAAATATATTCTATTATAAAATATCGATTACAATGTTTTTGAAATTAGAAGAAATGTAAAAATATAATTTTTGTCTTTATCATGTGAAATGGGTCCAAAATATATTTAATTATAATTTAATATGGATATATTATTTATATAATATCCTGTTAAATATGTTTATATTCATTTAATATTTTAATCTTATATGATTTCTTAACCCGTAGGATAACAAATGTTAACTTTAACTATGCTAATAAATTTTTATTAATATTAATGAGTTATAATTTTACTTATAAAGTGATAATTTGACTATAAATTTATAATGGAGGAAATTTTATACCATTATTTATATAATATTACACATTATATATTTTTATTATTTCTAAATTAATTAATACAATATATTTGATATTAAATCTTATTAATCGCATTTTTGGAACTATTCAAATAATTTGACATTGAAAACAACCTAAAAACAATTTAAATTAAATACAAAACATTATAAATTATATATAATATATTACAAATATTTATTATTATTGATATACTTTAACTCACCTAAATAGTATTACTTTATTTCTTTTTATAATTATTTTCATTATTTTACTAATAATTTTAAAAGCACTGAGACGATGATGATTAAGAGATGAAGGTTACTATATCAACACTAAAAAAAATTAAAAAAAATCAAAAAAATAAATAAATTTAGTTCATGATTGACCTTTATGTTAACTCAATATGTACATTATCTCACATATGTGTCATGAAAACTTTGTTAATTTGTTATTTTTAATTTTCTAGCCTTGTTTAAGCATTTCACTTTCATTTTGATATATTAATTTTTGTAAACTAAAAAATTATGATATATACATAAGAATAATCAGTTGTACATCATTTTAATTTTAAAATTAGATAAAAGTTTCTAACTCCTAAAATATTGTCATTGGGGATACGTATTGTTCTTTTCCAGTTCTTCACAAGCATTTTGTCAGTACTGAAAATGATTTCATATTTATTATGAAATATTTTTAAATTTCTATTTTTTCAATTATTATGGTATAATTGTTAAATTACGTTTTCTTAAATTATTAATTATCTATTTTGGAATAAATTTTATTTCATATTTATCACTTCAAAACATAATAAAACAGACCAAATTTCATAAAAATATTAATAGTTACTATTCACTAAGAATGCATCTTCTTCAGAAAAAAAGAAAAAAATTATTTTAGGATAAGTTTGAATTTATGTATCTATAAAATGAATTATATTATATTAAATTCAACTATTATATTTTAAATAAATTACATTTAATAAATATTCATAAAACCCCCCCTAAAAATATTTTGTAGAAAAAAATATTTTCAAACCTGAAAATTAACTTATTCAAAAATCCACTATAAAGTTGATATATATGTAATTTATTACATTATTTCAAATTAATTGTTAATATTGTATAATAATAACATATTAAAATCATAATATTTCTTTTAAATGAGAATAGATGAGTTTTTTAGATAAATCAATATTTCTCATGATTCATTGAAATATCAATTTCGTCATAAAAATAAAAATAACATTAACCCTACAAGATTTCAAAATGACTATTTTCAAAAATTATATGATTATTAAGAAATATAATTTCTGAAATTATAGATAAATATATATATTAACTAAAAAATTTAATAAAAACATTATTGAAGATAATATATTTTTAAAGCATAAGATATCTTTAATAAATATTGAGTTCATATTTCATAATAAATTATAAAATAATTTTTGATAGAATAGATTTATATATTTATAAATATTATTTCAAAATGTTTTTATCCCATTCATATGTTATAATCCATAAATTAACTCATGATGGTCATAATTAAAAAACCAAATTTTGTTGTTCATTTTAGTTTGATATTGCGTATCATGGACTCTATTAATTTTACTATTTATTTTGAAATCTTAAAATATTACATTATACCACATCAATAATTTTAAACCTAAAAATTTTATGTTGATATCAGTAATGAAATTTTTTACATTTTAATATATGTTTTGTTGAATTCCCACATCATTAAAAGTGTTAAATTATTATAAAATAATTAGGGATAGGGATATACAAGGATTATCTAGAATGACACTCATCATGGTTTCCAAATAGGAAACCCTTACTACTAAGTGAAAATATAGACATATAGGAAAATATTTAATTGAAAATGATGATGGAGAGTGATATAGTACATTTTCAAAAGAAATGTAATTATCATGTGAATGATATTACAAAAAACAATAAATCTATAGGGAATAAAAATGATCATTGATTCATGATGAATGAATTTCATGGGATCCATTTTTTTAATCATTTTTTAATATTCATGGAAATCCATTACATTGAGAAAAATAACATAATGATAATTGTAATGAACCTTATTTATCATTTAGAGATATTTATTCAGATTAGAAGAATATTAATTTTATTTCCCAAAAACACACCTAAAGATCATAATGGTATTATTCCCTAAGAAAATGTGATATATAAAAAATTGGACAAAACATGAGCTACACCATCTCCCATTATGTTCAATAAAATTATAAACCTTCTTTTAAATATCATATAAAATAAATTTCATCATAACATGGGGAAAGAAAACATAAGAAAGTGTTATCTCAGATGATTAATAATGTTAAACAAGGTAGAAATCAACATATCATGTTAATAGAGGCATGAAAACATTATAATAAAATTTGATAACCATATTCTATATTTCATTGATCTTAAACATGAGTGATAAAAATCATGGTAGTTCATAAGAGATTAATCATAATAAAATCAAAAAACATGAACCATGAGAGCATAACATTGATATAAGACATAGATTTGTGGAATAAAAATAAGCATGGAAAATAACATACATTGTAGTATAAGGATTGTTTCCATGATTATCATATTATATTCTATTAACTCCAAAATCTCCAATGTGGTTATGGTTTCCACCCACGACTATCATAGTGGATACATTACCAAAATAAATTGGGTTCACTCCCATTTTATTCTTATTAATATCATGAGATATCAGTATTTATCTAATACATTGGAGGTAGATATATATCACATCCATCACATAATGAAAATCATATATATATGTGACACTTCATCATAATTCATTCATAATATTAGAAATAATAAAATGAAAATTTAGTCATAATTATTTTTCATAACATAACCTATGGATGAGAAATATTTTTCATAATAATTGCATCATTTCATTAAATAATTTCTCATTGAAAATTTAACAGGTTCCATAATCATTTAATCATGGTTTAACTCATTGAATAGAAATACCTATAATGAACATCTTTTCATCATGAACATAAAAAATTTGGAGAGAGAGTGACAATGCAATCCTTGGATCATATCCCCACTAAATAATAATTACCACCAAAGATTTAATCATCAATTAGAAATGATATTAAAATAAAAATTAATTGTAATGTTTCAAAAAAAGTATCCTTCAATTGAAAATGAACCTTTTTTGGAAATTAAACATTAATATAATATTTTTGAAAACATTTTCATTGAAAATATACATGAAAACATATAAATTAATCTTCAATGAATATAATATTAATTAATTTAGTAAATTTCAATTCATTCCATACATGGTAAAACCAATATTTCATTAATTTTTTATTAAATCCAAAGAGGCCTTGTTTAAAAAATGACTCAAATATTTATCTTAATATGATTTTTAAAAAGTTATACATGGGAAATTATCCCTTTATAAAATAATTTATTGAATTTTAAAATAATTTTCTGAAACCATTTTTATAAAACATGGGTTTGAAAGAACAGGTGATTTTAGCTATAAAGGGAAATAATGAGGTTATATAATAAAAAATGTTTTTAAAATTTTCAGTTCATAATGTAGGTAAATTGAAGAAAAACATTTATTCTACCAAAAAAACTACTAGGTTAGAAAAGGAATGAGATTATTGATGGATAGAACATAATATTTTTTCATTTATAAGTGAAGTCATGAGAAATCCCAATAAATTTTTAGATAGTAGTAGAAAATCATTACCACTTTGGTAACATTGATTCTAATTCCCAATGAAATAATTACATTAAATAAAACATATAATATCATTAAAATAACTATATTCATGATATTACTTTTCAAAGAAATTTTATAATAATCATATAAAAAGTTGAATGGTGTATAATATAACATATGTCTCAAATAAGGAAATGTGAGACAGAAATACCATACAATATGTATCAACTTCACTCGAACACATTCAAACCAAAAGTGTAATAAATATATTTTTTTGTACGTTAATTATATAAGAAAATATATATATATCATACCAAATATGTTTCAATTATAACCATTTCATACCAATTTACTATCAAATGTATGTTAATGTTACATTTCGGGCAATAACCAGAATTTGTTCTTATATGTATTGATTTTCTAATTTTTGGTTCCGTTAACTTCGATAATGGTTCCCTTATCACTAAAATTTTAACAATGATATAAATACAATATTTATTAAATATTTATTTATATATTGTGTAATCTATAAATATTATAGATAAAAAATGAAATACACCATTAATGGAGATGGTAGGCCAATGTACGAATGAGGGTGGATTCTATTTTCATGATGGGTTGAAAGTGAGAAAATAGAATAGAATATAACCATTCCAGAATCATTAATATTTCATATACATAACTTTTATTCATTAAACCCATAATCATTACTTTATGTGTAATGTGGTAATGGATCAAATTTCATTGAGATATGTTATTTCATATGGCTTTTCCAAACCATATTGTTTTTTATGATTAAATAGGAGAGGGGAAGGGGTGAACTTTATAAGTTACTTGAGTTCCATACATGTAATTTTTTTAATGAAAATGTCGTTCCAACATTTTTATCTTGTTAAAAGGCTCCAAAATGGGCCATTCTCTAGCCAGAGATAATATATGAATGAAATATGGCTAGATAATGGGTTTTTGAAACGTTTTGGGTAATTTAAAACTAATATATTTTTAGTTTAAACACATTAGTAAATCCAGTTTTACCATAAACACGTTAAATAACATTTACTATTTTAAGTACTGATTATGGTAAAAGATTATTATGATATTTTCATGTATTATAATTTATGCGGATTCAAAATATGGAATCCATTTCTTTATATTCATTTCATTTATATGTGAAGATTTAATTATCAATTAAACCCAATATGTGTTGATTATTCTATTTTCCAAAACAAAATGTTCAAAAGTATAAAATTTTTGTATATTAAAATTCCATATAGAAATAATTAGAATGACAAAAAACTTGATTAATTGATATATAATTGAAATTATTTTTTAAACCCCTTTTTAAATCAAAAAATGTGACTTATTAACTATTTAAAATAAAACATAGTTTACATTAAAACCCATTATTTTTTATTATTCAAGAAAAAATTATTATGTTAATAAAAATACAAGAATATAATGCTAAACAAATTTTAACATCATGATTTATAAAAATATTCATAATTTATGAAATTAATTTCTTAAAAGAGTAATGAATTAGTTTTATTATTTTTAAAAATTAATAAATATATTTTGTAATAAAATATTATTTTCAAAACATTTAATGACATTATATAAGATTCTGTTATTTGTCAATATGTTTTGTTTATATAATACTACTATACATAATTTATAAAATAATTTATTCATATTCATGAATACATTTTTAATGGATAAGTACTAATAATCAAATTTAAATTATATTTTTAATTGCTTTTCAAGTCTAATTTAAAACATGTTTTTTCATGAAATGAAAGAATCCAAGAAATTTGATTTATTTCGTAAATATTTTTTTCTTAAAATATCAATGTGTAACATTCTACCCCATTAAGATGAACTTATACCTTAAAATTCAATCACTCTTATACAAACAGGTAAGGATACATCTTCCTCGCCATTATCTCGAGGGTTTGAATTGTTATCTTGTATTGAAAATCTATTTTGTGATGGTATATTGTATAAAAACTCAACTCAATATCTATAGTTTGTGGATGACTTCTATAGAAAATTATATTAAACCTCAGATCTCAGGTAGAAAAAATTGAATGTGGTACTAAATGAAACCATGAAACTTCATTAATATATATGGTAGAATGTTTATCCATTGAGAAATATTTTTTGATTTAGATGAATTACACTGAATTTGTAAGGGGATTGTCCACAACTATTTATCATTATTTCCATTATATGATTTGGGGAGTCAAATAAGAAAATCTATGGTAATTTGTTTCCATCTAAATTCTAGTATGGTTGGTGGATGTAACATCCCATTATACTTTGGACTCTCATCCTTAAAATTTTGACTTAAGAAGCGCCAAGATACAAAATCTGTGATATATCTCATCATGCCATCCCAACAGAAATAATATTTTGAATATCTATACGCATTCATGCTTCCAGGATGAATATAGAATGATGAACATTAAGACTCCTCTAATATATCATTCTTCAAATATCGTATAGTATAAAAATGCACAATATTTATAAATCATATCATTCTATCCTGATCCTGGTTAAATTAAAGAACATTTCAAAACAACTATTGTAGTTCTACATATTCATTATATGCCTATTTAATATTCAATAGGATAGATCATTAAACATTCAATTGAAGAGGATATGATTTCTTCTCTTCAGTCAGGATTTCCAAATCCTTATATTTAAAATATTGAAATATTTTATATTTTCTGATCCTCCTGAGGGATAATTTGTCATAATTCTTTCGAATCAACACATCGTCTATGTTGTTCTCTTTCACATGCTGGTAATGTATTGATAATTCATAATATTTAATTATCTCTAACAATATTCTCAGTTTTGTTTTAATCTCTTTATCTATGAATATTTACTTTGATGATTATTTATTAGTAACTATATCATACTTTTATTCCGTAATATAACACCTCTATATTTTTAAATCATAAATTACATCAACTTACTCCCAATAATGTGTTTTGTAATTTTTTCTTATGAAATTTACATTTTTTAATAAAGAAGGTATAATTATGTCATTATTCATAACAATACATCTCAGATCATTCATTGAATAATCATTATAGACTATAGGCCCATATCCACTATAAGAAAGTTTGAGCATAAGTGCACTGACTATTCATCTGTTATGTTTATTGAAATTTTCCTTTCATTCATCGATATAGAGGAACTTGACTCCATTATATGTAAAAAAAATTTGTGGATTAGATAGAATGTAGGAATTCTCCATTAATCATCAATAATAGCTAGTAAAATTAAGGAAATTATGGATCTCGGTCATTGTTGTTGGTATTTAAAAACATTCAATAGCTTCCATATCTGATAGATCTACCATTATAACCTCTCTTGAGAATATATGACCCAAAAATGAATCCTTTTGTAGTGAAAATTAAAATTCTAAAATCTTTCATATACCTTATCCTTTATTAGGATCTTTTTTATAATTATCAAGTGATATTAATGATGTTACTTACTCCTTTAATAAATATTAATATCATCTATAATGACTACGAAATAATAATTAAAGTAATCTCTAAAGAATCTATTCCGTAAAACCTAGAAAAAAATATATTAAAGTAAACAGAACGATTTTCATCACTATTTATTCATAGTATCCATCTATATAAAAAATAAATTCTTCGATATATCCTTCTACATGAACCCTAATTGATGATATATAGATAAACTGTCAATATTTGAAAATTATTGACCCTTGTAAAGACTTCAATATAAGCCATAAATACATGGTATAAGATACTTATTTATAATATTTTTATTATTTATATCCTAATAATCAATTCTATGTCACATCAGTTCGTAATAATTTAAAAAAATTAAATGGTTCCCCTCATGGTGACAAACTAGGATAAATGAATCTCATATAAAGGTTCTTCTAGAGTTACAACTTCAATTACTATAATTGTATTGGAATCATTATATAGGGATTATATAAAATTTTTGTGTCACTAGTTATGATTTATACTGAAAAATCAACATCAAATTTTAGTTGAAGACTAGTAAACTTATCTTGGAACTCATCAATAAACTCTAATGCAATTGAAATATAATTAAAGACTACTTTCTCCTCCCTATATAAGATAAAAATTATCCTTATTAATTTTAATTAATACCCATTTAATATATGTTATCTACATTAGAAGTTTATAATTATAGTGACGTTGATAGATGATCCTAGTTTTGATTATAATATCATACAAGAAATTCATTTTTAACAAGTTTTTAGAAATTTATTTAAACATTTCAAATCCTCCCATTGGATAACCTCAAATTAATCTATTGGAATAATAACATGATTTTCAATAATCAAATTCATAAAAAACCACTAGTGCGGAATCATATATTTGAGATGTGATTATCTTACCTTAATGGGTTTTCAATGATATTTATACTCATAAAATGTTTAGTGGCATCATGATACCCTTAAAAACTTCTACAAATATGATATAATTGTTAACTCTAGAATCAAATAAAACATTTTCATTTCAAGATTCAATGGTTTGATTACATTTCACCATGTCATTATCACACCCATCGTATGAAATAGTGAGCGTATGAGATTTCATCTTATCCCTCATCCAAATAGGTTTCTAATGTTGATCATCATAATTGAAATTATGATTTGAGAACTCATTATCAATTTTTATGTACTAAATTCATTTGACACATTATAATGTGGGTGGATCATTCTATACATCATTATCCCTATTTTAACATTTTAAATCTTCTTTTTATCAGCAAAAAATTTTAAAATAGACATATTTCCTAGTATTAAAATAATTACTATCCCCTTAAGAATAATTTCTATATGTTTTTTTCTAGAAATTTATCATGAATGAGTGCTTATCTTCTTCCCACCATGGTTTTCAGAGTTTATTTTAATGATCACCAACCTTTTCATTCCAAAACCATGAGATTGTTGGGTAACTATGATCTACAATTCATAATTGGGAGAACGTCAATGATGTTTTCATGGTTATTTTAGTCCCATATGGATAACTCCATTTAGAGACGTAGTTTTATTCCATGGACAAATAAATTAAGCTTAATTGTAGGTTGGAAGATTTTACCAGAAGTATAACTCACACGTTTTGTGAAACATTCATCATATGAACTATATAATTCATTAATCTTATTGTTCAAATTAATCAATTCTTTCCCTATTTTTTAATAATGATAATTAATGGAGTAATTATTACAAAATAATATCTTAATCTCATCCCAATCCAGGGTGTAAATTTTCTCATTTTCCCTCGCACTCTTGATGAAATTATATCATCCATCTTTTTCACCCTATAAATATTAGAACAACCAAATGAATATTCATGCATTATACACTAGAGAATAAAATATATCTTTTTCTAGTACTAATATAATTTGCACAAACTATTGGATCAGCATAATCCCTGAAAAAAGTGGTCATTTCCTCACAAAGGACTCAAAATAATGTTTTCCCATGGTTTCTTCAATTGGAATATCATTATGATTCATATATTGTGAATTTTATGTGACAATAATTATGGGATTTTTCATTCCAGGTCCAACAAAGGATATATGATCAAGAGTAAAAACATTATATTATCCATCACACTCAACATTAAAAAAATTATTTTATGTATGTTCCATTAACTAAAATAGAAGTCAAAGAGAAATGAATAATATTCTTAGTGGGGAACAACATTATCATGAAAAATTGATTATTAGATGTATTAATAATGAAACCATAGTTTTATTTAATGAGTTTTTTATTTTTTCCTATGTCATTTGTTATTATAATATATTTAATTAATTTATGATTATTCATAATTATTTTCTGAATTTTAAAAGTAAATATCCAGAGAGTGTCAAACCATATGTGTAGTAGGGCCCGTTGTTATGAACCATGTGAGGACAGAGTCCAGATCAATGTTCCATTCTCAGAGTTATCTTGCCTAGGAACTTCTAGGATAGATCTACATCTAGTTGTGGTATTATGTATATATTTAATTTCTTAGAAACCACTAACACATCCCGTTACATCAATTCCATGATTTTTTTCTATACATGGACTCATCCTTTGTCATAATATCACACATATCCTTAGACATATCCTTACATGTCTCACTAATGTTTTCATATCCTAGTTTCCAACGGATAACTAAAAATATCGTATGATACCAACAGTAAAGACCAAAACATGTTATCTATATATAATTTATTTTTATAGATGAATATTCATTACATTACACCAACACATTTATAAGGATCATAACGATATACTGTCATTAGAAACATTAAAACATTAACTACTTGTCCATATGTGGTATATGACATCTCACACCATGATATTCATAACTATCACCCTTATTAGATATATCATACATAATGCAATAAATCAAAATGTGGGGAAATAAAAAAATAGAATGGTTGACCTGAGATGCACATTAAGGTTATGCTAGGTTGATATTGAAATATCAACGGCATAAGGGTATAAAAATATGAGAATTACATTTAAAAAAAATACAATGCATATCAGAGATCCTAACTATGATTCATGTCATAAATATTGGTAGTTCATATGAAATTAATCCTAATGGAATCAATGTATATGAACCATAATATAATAACATTGGAATAAGTCATTTAATTTTTTCATCCACGTTAGAAGCGAAAATAATTTCCTTAGTAGTTCAGGGATCATTTCCAATTCTATCATTATTGAATATTCCATTTCCCAAAACATCATAGTATTCAATGTTTACACCCAAGAATATCATAGTGGATTGAGTCCCTTATAGAACTAGGTTCACTCCCAATTATTTTATTGTTTATCTGATGATATATAAATATTTACCCAATAAATTGCATGTATATATTAGTCCCACAAGTATCCTAATGAAATTCATACATCTCTATTCAAAATGATGATAAAAATCCATTATATTAGAACCCTTGAAATGGAATGGGTTTTATAGAAATTTAATGCTAACATAACATATGTACAAGATTAAGTATTCATAATAATTTATTTATTTCATCAAAGAATAAACAAAAAAATGAGTGGGTCTCAAAAATATTTTATCACTGTATAACCCATTGAAGAGAAAAATGTACCATTAACTTATTTAAATCATAACTAAAACCCACTCAAATAAAAAATAAGAATGGTATCCATTTAACATATCCCCAACGAATAATATGTAACTTAAAAAGATTTTATCCAGTATAGTAATGCATTATTGAAACTAAAATTACTTGGAATGTTTCTTGAGGAAGATATCATTTATTTGAAAATCAACTTTTTTTAAATAAAAAATCATTAAATATTAGGAAAATCATATACTTTTCAATAACATTGATAACATATAAATTATGGATCAAATAAAAAAATGGTTATGACATCATGAAATTTCATTTCATTATACATCCTTTAAAAAAATATTCATTTTACATTATTGGTAAACGAAAAATGGGCATTGTACGAAAAACATGAGAAATAATCCATTTAATTATTATTGTAAAAATAAAAATATGGATAAAAAAACTATTAAATGAATAATTTTAATAATAATAAAAGAATTTCTTAATTTTTTTATAAAACATTGTTATGGTAGAAAATATTTTTCCCATTGAAGAGAAAAATAAAGGTAATTTTTCTTGAAAACAAATAAATTCAACCCTATAGTACATAAAATGAGTCAAATCAATGTAAAAATATATTCTATGGAAATAAAAATAGTACAAGAGGGTAAATTACATTCTTATAATAGAGATTAAAATATTTCCACATTGGATGGACACTTAGGTGGAATCCTGATAAATGATGAGAAAGTAGCATAATACCCTTACCAATTTATTAACTTTGAATCATAATCCCCATTAATGAATAATGTAAAATGAAACATTGAATATCGATATAATAAATATACTAATGATATTACATATAATTCGGATGGTATATAAACCTCATAATAGAATGTTGATTCATAACATAACTTATATCTCAATGAAGGAAGATTCAGAAAAAATCCCTTACCATAACTCTTGAATGTCACCACACACATTGAGAAATAATGTATCATAAATATGAGTTTATTATAAAAATTATATATAAACCTATGTATACATATCATAATATATATTATTTCCTTATGACCTTTTATTACCCATTTATTAACAACTCCATGTAAAATCTACCTTTTGGTTAATATCTACTTCCTTTTTATTATATGTTTTGGTTTTATATACTTTTTCCTTACAAATTGATCATAGAAATAAAGTCAAATGAATATTAAAATTATATAAAAAAATATATATTCAATATATGTATTTATATTAATCTATAAAAGATAGTTATATAAAATGACATACATCAATTAATGGATATGGTAGGTTGTGTGTATGCGTGAATATAGATTCTATTTTTGACATTAGTTGAAAAGAATAAGGGTAAATAATATATTGAAATCCAATAAAAAAAATTATTATATATATATCAAATATATTAATTAAAACCATAATTTTTTAAATTTCATGTTAAGATTGAATGAATCTCATCGCTTGATGAGATGATATTTTTTCATACACCCCAGTGACATTTTATTATTCCCATAGAATGGAAAATAAGAATTTATATGGGAGAAATATAATAATATAATAAATATAAAATATTTAAATTTAATACTACATGGTAACAAGATATTAGAGGTGGTGATGGAAAATGATATGCATCAGTTCATGAGAAGGTTGTCTTCCATACCCATGAATGATGATTTTGTATCCCTTTTGATGGAAGTTGAAATTTTTTAGGTCATAAAATATACATAATAATATAAATATATGGAATATATTTATGTTATTATATCATATTGTTTAAATAATAGTTTATGGAGGTTCAATAAGAATTAATATAATAATTGTCGTTGAAAATTGTGACTTCTTAAGGTAACCTCAATTTTTTTGAAATAAAAAGATTCATAAATATGATTTATGAACAAAACATTGATTATAAGATGAGACAAGAGAATTAATAATGATTTTTGGGTTATTAAAATATAATCAAAATTATTTTAAATGTTTTAAGTGGAGAGGATATGATGTTTACTTTTATAAATGAGTTGAGTGGCACACATATATATTTTAGAGAGAAACCTGTGTAGCCAAATTTTTCACATGACTCACGACTCAATAAATGACCATTGTTGGGAAATAGTCAATATAAGGCCGAAATATTTCCATAAAATAGTTTCTATAAAATTTTTGTGAAATTTAATCCTAAATAATTTTAGTCCAACCTCTCGTTAAGATTTTTTTACTCAATTGTGATAAATACATTTTACAATTTTTATTAATAATTTTGGTGAAATATTAATATTACAATGATAGATAAAATGTATTATGATGATTCAAACTACGGAATACATTTTTACACATTCCATTCATAATAATGGATAAAGTATAATATATAATTAAACTAGTGGTTCGATAAGAAAACAGTTTCCCAAATAAAAATGATTAATTTTTAAAATGTTTTTATATAAAAATTAAATACAATATTTATTAAAATGACCAACATTTATTAGTGTATATATAATTGAACAAATTTTTCATTAAAAAAATATTGAAATAAAAATTATCCCTATAATTTCATTAAATGGAAATGATGTTTTTAATAAAAACAAATTTTTTCACAATTCGTTGAAAAATTAATTTTTCCATATAAATAAAAAAAATTACCCAATATTATTTTTTAAATAATTATTTTATATGTAATCATTATTATTTAAAAATAATTTCAAAAAACATAAAAAACCAATTTTATGATTGTTTACAAAAATAAATTTAAAAATGTATTTTTTTTATAAAATTGTATTTTTGAATGAAATTGAATTTACTAAAAATTAATTATTTTATATTAATATTTTGAATATATATATATATATATATATCCATTTTTCCTAATATATAAAATGTTGTTATTCAGTGTCATGTTGTCATGTTTAATTTCTAGGTGATACATGTCTTATTTAAATAATAATATTAATAGGTTATCATTGTTTTTTAAATCTTAGTGTCTAATATATCCCTATATATCTATAATGTTTCATTTATTAGAAAAAGTTATTTATAAAATCTCATTTTTTTTCAAAAATACTTAAAATAAGGTTATGATTTCATTTATAATCAACTTCCCCCACAATATTATATTTATTTCATAAAATCTGGGTATTAGATGTCAATATTTCATACACGAAGCGCTGAAATAAAATTACAATGGATCATAGAATCGACAAAATTATAATATGAAATTCCTAACATATTTACTAATAAATTGTTATTCAAATGTAATATAAAAAAAATTAATAATCCATCATATGAAGAATTAATACATTAATATAGAAAATTATGAAATTAATCTAGAGGTTAAACATAAATCATTTTATAAATAAATACCAATATATCCCAAATAATATCAATATCCTCAACATTAAATAGTTTTTAACTTTAGAGATTATCTCATACCCATAGTTTTATAACTCCAAAAAATTAATATCATACATTCCTAATAATCATTTATATTAAACCCCATATATATATATACTAGAACAAAATAAAACATCTCTTGAAATATCATTATTTACCAAAAAATATCAATAAATAAAAAATATAAAATCGAATAAATTTTTTCCCAAAATCAATTTACTTTTTATCTATTAAATAATTTTTTTTTTAAAAAATCAATTTCATACTAACTAGGATTTCATGTAATTGATTGGTATGTGTTTCACCCTATCAACCCTTCAGTTGTAGAGAAGGATGAGTTTCACTTTATAATTAATTTATTCCCATATAAATACATCAAAAAAATAATTTTAGGAATATAGATATGGATTAAATACATTTAGACATAACATTGTTTAATCATTTTAATTATAATTTTTTAAATTAAATTACCAATTACAGTCATTCTGAATCATTAGATACATTCCATATATTCCTGAATGATAAGCTTATGTTATTTTTAAGTGTGATAAAGAACTGTTTTAATCTTATTTATTACTTAATTTTATTTATAAAAATTTTATATATAGTTAATTATTCAATTATATTATGTGTTAGTTATTTTGATGATGATCAACTCATATGTCCAAAAACAAATTTGTAAGTGAATCTGTTAAATGTGTTCAATAATACATCATATTTAAAATAATTATCATGAAATCATAATCATTTTTATATACCAATTTTACTATCAATTTGAACCATAAATGATGGTTATAAAAATTGATATACATTACAATCATTGTGACGGTGGGTTGTATCTACACATGAGTAATGTTCCCACTTTCAATTATCACTATAGAAAGAAGGTAAGTATTATTTTATCATTAAATAATTCTTATCACATCATTAATAGAATATTAACTCTTTATATTGGCATATATATATCATCCATATGATTTAGTGATGAAAAAGAATCACATCGCTTGGTGGAGGTGGTCATCAACATATATTTGCGAATGACATTAAAGCATTCAAATGGGTGGAGTGGAAAGAAAATATATTAAATATAACCTCAATGAAAACATAATTATATAGTGAGTATCACCTATATATATTTATTATCACCTATATATTTATATGAATATTAAATTAATCATTATAACTATCTATGAGAAGTGGTTGGGGAAAATGAATTTTGTCAGTGCTTGAGGTGGTAGTTTTCCATTCACATAAATGATGGATTCATTTCCCACTCAAGGGAAGAAAAATATGGACATATGGTATTCCATTATAGAAAAATCAATTATTTTATTGAATATAAAATTTTCTTATTTTCTTATGTTTTATTTTGATTATGAATAGGTTGAATAAAAAGTAAAACTATAAAATTCTATTAAAGGCTATCCATCTACTTCAAACAACCTCATATTATTTACACCTTAATGCATATGAGGATGGTATTATGAAAAATATATTCCGGATAAAACATGGTTATGTATTTATAAATAGATTTTGTAAGTTATTACTTGATTCAAATGGGACATGGAGTATGGATTTGAGAGGAGAGGTGGTTCCATATTATAAGTGATGTGAGGTGAACTCCTGGATTTCTATAAGGTATTAAATTCATAAAAAATAATTTTAATTTATAAAAATATCTCAAATAATACAGTTCCATTTTAATATTATTAATAGTTTAAATATTATCATTAAATTTAATTTGGATATTTTTATATTTTGTTTTACCAAATATTTCATTTTTAACACAATATTAAGCCATTAGATATTTATCACAATATAAA
This sequence comes from Viscum album, assembly GCA_963277665.1. Taxonomy (NCBI): domain Eukaryota; kingdom Viridiplantae; phylum Streptophyta; class Magnoliopsida; order Santalales; family Viscaceae; genus Viscum; species Viscum album. The sequence goes on along the minus strand of OY728140.1, from coordinate 364,300,929 downwards.
TATTTTTTAAACTTTATGAGTTAATTAAGTTACTAAAATAGGAAAAATGACATATAAGTCGTCCATTATCAAAATATAACCATTTCATATTCACTCAAACGATGTTATGTTTTTTACTAATATGAAATATTTTAGTACAATATCGTTTACTATAAAATATCATAAATATAATTTAATGAAATTTTATTAATTTTATAATATAATATGATTACATCTCCTATTAAATTATTTCCAAATGATATTAATTATATTATAATTAGTATATGGTACAAATATATTCATCAAATATAAATTTGATCGGTTTATATTTCATTTTAGAGCTTATCCTTTGGTTTAACCCCTTGGTTATCAGATTGTAATCATAACAATTGTATTGAATTATTCAATATTAAATTGTTATAATTTTAATTATAAGTCTAAAAATAAATCCTAAATAACAAATGTATAATATTTTCTAACATTTACCATACTAATTGTACACTTTCTATATTTATATCATTTTTAAATAATTTAAAAATATATATTCAAAATAAAATACTATTAATGTCATTTTAACAACTTTTAATTTATTATGAATTTGAAAACCACATGCAATCAATGTAAATATAATATAAAATATAAAAAATATATATAATATTTTATATGTATCTTAAAAATCTTAGGACACATTAACTCTCCCATGAAATGTTTTTTTATAATTGTTAGAATAATTTAATTGATTTTTAAACTTCTTCTACAAAAAATGAGTCATATTGTGTAAGAATTTAATGTAATTATTACATCACTAAATTTTAAAAATTATTTACCAATATGACAATAAATAAATAAAAATCAAGATAAATCGTTATTTTAATTATATGTGTATTTGTATTCACACATATGTCATGAAAACTTATTTAATATTTTAATTCATTTTTTTCGCATGACCATGTATTTCATAAGAATATGGATATGTCACAAGCTAAATAACTCCAAAATTAGAATATATACATAAAACTCAGAAACAATATTTCATACATATTCTAAAATATGTGAAAATAAGTCTACTTATTCAAATAGTATCATTATGACAAAAAATTTGACATTTTAAGTTCTATGCATTCACTTTATCAACACATGAAATGTTTTTCATATATATCATTAAATAAATTATAATATATTTGATTTGAATTATTATTTTATGATATTTAAATTATATGATCAGACTAGATTCCTTATATATGTTTAATTTCACTATCCACCACATCTTCAAAGCTACGAGTCGTTGGCCAACAAGGAAGGACGACATATAATTGTGAATGTGTCTTGTCTCTAGCAGGTCTTGGATGGGAGACTAGAATTGATGGCATAAAATTCCCATCAAAAATAGAATTACACACTATATATATTAGGATTTTAATATAGAAGAAATCAATAGAAAGAAACTCTATAAAATAAAATAAATTAAACTATCAAAAACACTCCCATTATATAAAAAACATAAATAAGAGCATACAAATTTGAATAGACAATTGGAAAAACTATGGATGAGACATAGAAAAAACCACACTCTTGACCCTGTAATTTTCAGAATGGTCCATTTAGTCCAACTATAAACATGAAAATAGTAGTTATATAGGTATTGTGATTATATAAGTATACAGAGTACATTTAAATCCAATGTCAATAATGCAGATATTAAAAGAGAATAATAATTGACTAGAGACATAGAAGAATAACAAATAGTCCCTAATATGCTCAAATAACCAACCCCATTCTCACCAAATTATGAATATAAAATAATGGATATGATTATAATAACATAATAAGTAACATATCAATTAAAGTGTACTCCACACAACAATATCAAATTGGGTTTTCTATTTCACCCCAACGTCATATGCCATAGTTCTACCATATCATCCATATAACACCCCTCAATTGAATAAACCTTGGAAATAGAAACACATTACTTCCCACATAATGACACATGGTCCATCATTGCACATTTCATTATATCAAATCTCACTTGAAGACACATGGGACCTTAAATCACATCACCTATCACTCGAAGATAGCTATCTCATCACATCACAACCACATCAATATCAATTGTAGTTTGATTTTATGAAAATTAAGGAAATTAACATCATACCCTCCACCAACCATGCATGAATGAAATTATATCAACATGATCATTTTTTAAGTCATCCAAAAAAATTTAACTTTGGAATTTTGAACATAATATCCCATGCATATTAGACTCTACCAGAATATAGACAATGAATTAGGTGGTGGAAATCAATCCATCCCCACCTTCCTTAAGTTTGGAAAAACACCCCACAATAATTTTTTTCATTAAATAGTTATCAACATGAGTAGGGTGAATATATAAATAAAATATAAAAAATTATGTATACACATATATATCCAAACACTACCACATCCATTGGGTTCATAAAAATATAATCATCCAATTCAAAACATCACTACTAATGCCAACAACATCTACAACTTTTGTTTCCACCGCTACATGAATTTAACCAAATAAGCAAGAAAAAATTCACTAAAAAATCATTTTAAATTTCATCCGATTATTATTTGTCCCATTATAAAACAATTTCATTACATGAAACCATTCATTATCCATCCTTTTAATTTCACATATAAGTATCTACCACTCTAAAAACACATCATATATTATTTCAACTATTCATTATCCATTCCAATAAATTCCATTTTACTTCATCATTATCAATTTAATTCTATTATAATTGGGAATATAATACAACACATCACAACATAAAAATTTGACCACCTCATGTAAAAAATATGTTCTTTATAAAAACATCACAACTACATAAATATTATCATCCAAAAGTCTACATAACACATCTGTATCTCATAAAATATTTCTCAAACTCCAGATCTTCCAATCACCACTACACAATAAAATAATTCATCACAAATTTAACAAATTGACAAAAATAATTTCAGATTTAAACAAGGTGCTTTCTTATATCATTTTTCGTTTATTTTCAATGAAGTTCTTAGAAAATCCAAAAATATCAACTGGGAAACTCATTTAGTAGTCTAATATACATGAATAACTATTTTCATTCAATGTGATATCAAGAAATCACAATAATAAAAGGTTCTACAACACATTAATTTATATATCCAATAATGTCTCCCAATACCCATGAGTATATGTGATGTCATGCATACTAATATAAAGTAAAAAACAAAAAAAAATTATAAAGCATTTGATTCATTCCCCTTACCATTCAATTTTGACAAAACCAATTCACATTAATTATAATGTTTATGTATATTTTCTTCCCAAAGATAAAAAAATATAGTTCCCTCAATCATGTAAAATTATAAAAGAGATGAATGATCCATTACCTGATAGAAATATTATTGAACATTATCTGAATTTTGTAACAAAAAAACCCCCAATTAACTCCGAGATAGATGGAAATACTCTTTTCAACTAAGAAACAATATCACACATAATTACTTTACCCGAAAAACATTTCAACCTAAAACACCATTTATAGAATCCATAATGAAATTTATAATTAGACAGTATATGGAGAAAGAAATAATTAAACTCACAGAAAAGAATCAATCATATCTCTCTACCAAGGCTGGGGTTTAAATCCAACAAAAATGGGTTGAACGACCTCCAAATGATTCACATATGTAACCAAAAAATGAGGGAAAATCTAAAAGAATGATTTGAAATGAGGGGTGTAGTGTTTTTATACATATTATGAAAACTATTAAACCATGTGATACTCTATGTCACCACACCAAATAAATATTGAAAACCGAATAGACCATGATGTTAAGGATGACACCAAACCCCATTGAGGGTAGTAAAATACCTATCATAGATACATGATGAGCTTCATACTATAGATCTAAAATACAAGATAAGGGACCATGACACAACCTACCTCGCCATGACACAAACCTATAAAATTGAGAAGGGTATTACAAAATGGTTGTGCTCTAATGCAAAGCTACCCCCCAAAATGAAGAACCACCAAAACAATATCCAAACCCCTTACACCATATCCATTTCCTCTGTTATGTAGATCTTTGGAAGCTACAATGAAACCATGCTCCACGTGATAGAAATTACAACATGGAAGAACATCAAAAAATATCCCATAATGATCCTTTACACCACATTTTTTCTCTCCACATCATATTGGATCAATTTATGACACAACCCATCACATGATGTTATAAAAATATCATATCCTAAATTCTCCAAGAGAAATCACGCTATTCTATGTAACCTCCTCATAACATTATATGAAAACATACACATTTTTTATTCCTATAATGTAATGGTCTCATGCCCATGACTGTTACATCATATACCTATCTACTTATTGTATCCCATAGGAATCAAAACCAATATGTAAAGGAAAGTGGTAAAAAGGAAAAACAACCATCCTATGAGTTACCTTACAAGGATCCCATTAAAACAAAATTACGAAAACAACATGTCAAACCTACCTCAAGATATATTTATCACACAACCACATCTAAATATCCCTTTTTCACCAGCAACAAGCAACCATATTTTCAATTAACCATGCACACTACTACCCCAAAACCTTATAAAGCAAGATAGTAACTACCACAAACAACACACAATAGGGAACCATGTACATAAATTGTAAAATTCCATCCATAAAAACAGGATATGATCATCATTGGGAAGCACTAACTCATCCACATGGGGTTTAATAATTTTATAGTATATTACATTTTTTTAGGAATTATGTCTTCCATTCTATAGTTTCATGATGTTTTTTTATCACATATCACATCATAATGGAAAATAACAATTCAAAATAAATGTTATTCATGCATTAATCTAAAGAAACTAGAATACCAAAAAATTCAAAATAAACCCTATAACATCACATACATTTATATATCTTATTTCCATGTACACATATCTAAAACACTATGCCTCCACATCACACAAAAAAAAGAAATTTTATTTATATGAATCACATTCTCCAAATGATCGTACATCTCTACTACTCACTTAATGAAAAATATATAACCATTGATATAAATATCATACTAGTCAATGAAAAGGGAGACATATCAAAGATACCAAAATAGTTTAGATCCATTTAATATGTTGTGGAAACTATACAACTATCGTGGATAGTCCAATGGATAAGACACATCAACAATGATTCCCAACCACTCTAAAGGTCCCATGATCCATGGATAATCTTACCCCATATATCAAACAAATACTTCCCAAATTTAGTATATATATATATAATAACATGTGTTCTGTGACCCTGAACACAAATTCAATCATTATACAGTCGACATAAGGATTATTCCTTCCTTGTTTCTCCATAATAATATCACAAAAAACATAAACCTTTTAATTTTATTCTGATCACCACATCATGATTTAGAACTGATGACTACCCAAACATGACCTAGCACAACATAAAATGAAATTTTATCTCCTAAAACCACATATAAGGGGACATTCCAATGGATGTGTGGATTTTTTTGTTATAAGAAAACTCGAAAAAAAAAATTAATGTCACTTTCCAAATATCCTCTAAATCCTACACTACATGACCAGAATATATCCAGCACTATATGTATTGTCCACATCATTTATCCATCCTTATGATAGGGGAATATAGTGATGACGTGTAACTCAGTTCTTAAAGCTTGCTAGAATCCCCTCAAAACTCATAAGGTAAAACATTATTCCCAATATAAAATAATACACCATGGAACTACATGATAATGTATCACAACATCCACACACCACATTTAAAAAATGTCAAATCTTCCCGATACGTTGATTGCAAGGAAGGGATATGATTATGTAAATAGATCTATAATTACCCATATAGAATTAAATATTCATATAGTTTGTCCTAAAATGATGATGAATTCTATAGATATGTAATTGTAGCTCCACTTAGGACCAACCAAATTTCAAAAAAAGTACCAATACACTAATTATTTTCCATTATCTTCTGGTAGGAAACATGTTTTTCCACTAACTCTACCATAGTTCATTTCATCCCAATACACTAAAACAATTTCCTCATACCATGGTATATTATAAATAATCATAGTTGAACCACTATGTGTGATATATTAGACTTATAAATTACTTCCACATTCTTCTCCACTATAAATTAATCCCCTGAATCGTTATCCAATTGTAGACATTATTTGAAAAAAAATTATAACATTCCACAGACAACATGATCACGCGTCTTATATATATCTGAGTCTCCCCACTAAGACTCCTTCAGTTATTGAATCGGATAATACTATTCCATCATCATAAATAATAAACCTCCAACTTTATTAACCCATGAATCTATGAGTAGGGTTGTTAATTCATAAATAGGCCTCTAAAATTACTTGTCCTTTGATCAACATTATTATGTAATATCCTATTATGTACGTCATCAATGACAATTCAATTTTTATATGTATAGTATATCATAAAATTATAAACCTATATAATCTACATCCACATCCATTTTCAATCAATTAGTTCACAATGAGAGAATATATACCTTCAAATCTTGTGATTGGTGGACACTATGAAGGGTTTCAAATTAGGAAAGGATACCACATCATATGTTCAAACATTAACAATAAAAGCTCCAGATCATGGGTGGCATAGTTACTCTCACAAGGGGGTACCATCCAAGACCAATAGTATATAACTATCTTTTTCATTAAGGAACATCCCATTACCATATTGTATGAATTATAGAACTCCATAAACATCACCCCTTCCACTAGAAACTGGATCATTAGAGAACCAATATATCCCCCCTCCACATAGTCAAACAAAACCTAAAACTAATTGATCTAGATAAAATAATTTTCCTTCATAGATAGAGATACAAACAGAGATATATTCTTTGAGAAATATGATACAAACTATCGATAATATCCTATAAGACTATGGAAGTTGTGAATCTCTATCTTATGCATGGATTTATGTTGAGAAAAAATATCCTCATACTTTAAAGTGTATACATACTCACACAACTTGGACACCACATTCCCAAATAGACACACCACCTGTGTACAAAACATACCAATTGATAAATTTACTAGATCTTTTTCATAAAGTATCTTGCTATGTAGCTCTGAGATGATTGCAATTCTTAACCACTGAACAATATTACATAAAAACATTGTCAATGAACACAATATATACCAGTACAAAAACTCATAAATAATAGATTATATGAGATTCATTAACACTAAGGGAATAGCCTGGACACCACACAACATGTAAAATAAATAGAAGTTTTCATTCCTTCATATGAATTTAGTCTTTGAGATGTCACTCTCCTTCAACTTTAATTAAAGATTCCCATTCCACAAACTGATCATAATGACCCAACTAGCACCACATCAATTGTCTTAATGATCACTAATATGTAGTAGAAGATATTGATTCTTAATAATAAAAATATTAATCATTTGATAGTCTATACATATATTAACATTAAAATCCACCTCCTCATAGAATAAAACCGGATCACCCTACTATGATATATCAGATTGTATAAATCCCATCTCCGTTAAATTATTTATATGAATAATAAGCACCCCCCAACTCTAAGGGTTTCATCAATTATAGATCCAAGATTAGATTTGGAAGAAAAATATATCTTTGACTCGATATGATGTTGAGGGGGTAAAAACATATCTGTAAAGACCTAGAAATTTCAAGGAAATTTTTTTCTTAATTTTCTTTGGAATTTTACGAGTGCACAGTTTTTGACGGAACCTGATTCCGAAGCCCGGTGTGCCCGGAATCAATTTTTAAGGTTTAGCTCGGGTACGTTCAGTGAACGAACGAGCGGATTTCCCAAACTTTTGAACCGGAGCTCAGAATCGAAATCTAAGGGAACCGATGGAATCACAGTGCCGGTAATTGCTTATGAAGACCTTTCCTATAGTTGCGTTTGCTCGGGAGGAGATGTTAAAAAATGTGAGGAATAAAAATAAAATTGTTTTACAATTTATTTTTATTTCTTTACCGTTGGGTTAAGTGTGTGGAAAAGGAAGATGCTAGGAAGTTGGGGTGGGGCCTGCACGAGCCCCCACCTCCTTCAATTTCCTCAACAACCCCTTTGAAACCCCCCCTCTAGCATTTAATTTTGCAACTCCCCATTTTTAATTTCACTCCAATTAAACGACTCATTAAATGAGACAACACGCGTTAATTAATTCATGAACTCAATTTGATTTCCGAATTATTGTTGGCATGTGTGTGTGTGTGAATAAAATAAGACAAGGTCTTATTTTATTGTTGGAGGATTCTTTGGGTGCATCAAAGAGGAGGAGACTCTTGCGCTCTGAAGAACATTCTTCCTCGTAGAAGAACGCGAAGAACGACGAAGATCGCCGGCCTTCGACAGAAGACGACGAAGAGCACAAGTTCCTCAGAGATCTACGATCCTCTTCTACACGACGTCGTGTACCACGATGTCGACAATCCACTTCTCTATGATGTCGTGTACCGAGACGGCGACGATTCTCTTCTCCGCGATGCCATGTACCGCGACATCGACGATCCTCTTCTACGCAACACCGATGATCCTCTTCTGCGACGTCATTTCCCACGACGATCCTCGCTCGACAACTTCTCCAAAAAGAGGGTTTGGTTTAATTTAATTTCTGTGGATTATATCCTCGGCCTTTGATTAAATTTTTGATAGTCATTGAGTCGTCTGTTATCGTAATAACAGGAGGAGGTCGGACAGCACGAACACGGCTGAACCTCCTCCCCCTTTTTGTTGGTTTTTCTTGTTGTGGCACGAGAAAAGGTGGCGCGGTGGAATGGAACAATGCAGAAACAAAGAAGAACGGGCGATGAAGTGTCGCGCCGTCACACCGCGCCGCTGCGGAGTTTCAGAGGCTCTGAAGTTTGATTTTTTTACGTCGGATCGATGGGCGGCTATGAAGAAGGCCACAAAGGCATTTTGAGGTCTTCGCAGTGATGAGCCGGTCCCGGGAGGACCGCTGGTGAAGACGGCAGGAATAACGGACCAACGGAGCACGTCTGGTGGTCCGCGGAAGACCCCGCCGGCGCGCCGCCAAGAATGGCCGCTACGCATAAAGTCGCGGCAGCTTGCAACTGGTCCCTCGGCCGCGCAGAACTGTGGGAGACGTGGAACCCGGTCACGTCTGCTGGCATGGAGAGGCCCCCAGGCAGGGGCTGCGGCTCCAATCAAGGGGGCAGCGCCCCCTTTGCGTAGCCGCTCGGCCAGCGCCGAGCCGCCCCGTGCCGGACAGGACGCACCGGGCCGGGCCTCGCCGGCGGGGCCAGGCCGCCCCCTAATGGGCCGGAACCGGTTCGGGCTGACCTAGTTCGGGCTGACCCAGGGGGGGTTGGGCCGGGTCGGACCGGGCCCAGACCCCCCTTTTTCAGACCACTTCCGGTCATTTGCCCATAACATGGGCTACGGACCTTCGATCGACGCACCGTCTGTTACGTAGCGATCCTTGGATTGATACAGTCATTTCGGTATATTACAGTCAAGGTTTCAGATAACATTGGGTATGACTGGGTTGGTTCTAACCCATAACCAACCGGGCCCTCGGAGCGGAAACACTTATAACTTGAGCTCCGGACGTCCTATTGACGTGCCATCGACTTTGATGGATTTCTCTTAGTGAGACAGAACTTTTGGCTTACTCCGCTCGAGGTTTGGACGTAGTTGGAGAACGGTCGGGATGGTTTTGACTTAAAAACCAACTGGGCCCCTGGAACGAAAAGGCTAATAACTCTCGGACCGGATGTCCGATTGACGCGCCGTCTATCGCGTTGTGTTCCTTTTGATGAGACAAAACCTTGGGATACATCAACTCTGAACTACGTGTTAGTTGATGTATTGACCTCTAGGCTCGTGGAGTGGTCCCTCCCAGAAAGAGCATGATGTGTGTGGAAACCCTAGAGCTGGCTGAGACTTGACGACTGGTGATCAATCGACTCAGTGTGTTTCGGATAGCCCAGTGGGGAGTGCTTGGTTGTAGCGGGAGACCCATGGCGGAGGAGCGCATGGTTGTAGCGGCAGACCCGTAGTACTCAATAGAAGGAGTACCTCTGGAGGATATGAGGGGAAGCGCTTGGTTATAGCTGCAGACCCACGGCGGAGGAGTGCTTGGTTGTAGCGGCAGACCCGCGGTACTCAACAGAAGGAGTACCTCTAGAGGCTATGAGGGGGAGCACTAGGCTGTTGTGATAGACCCATGGTGGAATGTGCTTGGTTATAGAAGAAGGCCCACATTATTCAACTGGTGGAGTACTAAATCAGTCCAAGGTTAATGGGGAGCACTTGGTTGTAGTGGTAGACCCACTGTACTCGATAAGGGAGGAGTTTCCCAGCAGCTATGGTTTCGACATCATGATTAAATCCTGGTTTGAGCTGAGACTTGACTTCAATCAATATATTCGATATGATTGACTTACTTTCCTATGTGAATTAGGTTGTGTTATCCTAGGTGGATAGGTTGTTCTATAATGTGTGGATGTGATTGAACTTGGGCTCGGATGTTGGAGCCGAACTGGAATTGATGACTTAGGTATTTGTATGGGCATATACCTAAGTAGTGTTGGATGTTACTTCGTGATTGTATCTTTTCGTTGTGGTTTATCCTAGTGGATTCAGGGAGACCTTTGGGGGTCTCAGGGTCCCTACTAAGTATCGTATACTCACCCCTGCACGGGTTTCACACGCACTACGTTGTGTTGGTTGCAGACTACGGACATCACTGATCGATATTGAGGCTTGTAGAGAAAGACAGTTCCCGGAGGAGGAACCCACGACGAGTTGGTGCCTGGTGGTGGATATCATGATGAGACGGTACCTGTAGGTGGACCACTGGATGGAACGCATACAGGGTGGACGGCAGGACCGAGGAGCTAAGGAGTCTATCTGTACCCACCCTTCAGGTGGGATTTCCAGTGGACGGCTCGGCGTTGCTACTTTACTTTTAAGTTGATGTACTTCCTTTCCAGTTGTACTTTACATTCAGTTTGGGTTTGTATTCTGGCCCACTTACTTTTCCTCACTTACTTTTACTCAGTTTACTTAGTGTTTTCATCCTCTTGTACTCTGTGGTGTTTTGTTTACTTTTATAAAGGAAATGCCTTCTCAGTTATCGGGATTTATGCCTTTGGTTCTAGTCGCCAGCCCCTGGCCTCTGGAAGGCGGGTTTGGGGTTGTCACGGCACGGGCCCCAAGGACTGGTCGTGACAATATAAATCTCAAAGAAAAACATCCAAAAACTCCCAGATGACCATATGAACCCATTGAATACTTGATTTTACTAATCCCATTGACAACATAGCTATATAATTAATAGCCTTTAAATTTAAACTTCCCAATAGACAACCCCACTCATCTGTGAACACAAAATGCTTACTACACACAACCGAAACATGAATGTACTTTTGAAGAAGTCGATAACATAACACATGGGATATATCCAGTCATTTTTGTTAATGACATTTTACCATATAATATGAAGAAATAAAATTTCCCTCAATTACTTATGTGTCCCATTAAAATATAAACATAACCAGAACAAATCAAACAATATATTCTATTAACTGAATAGAAATGTCAACCTATTCCTCCCACATCTCGAATTGGTGGAGAAAAATCCTACTACACTTGATACTAAAAGGGCCTCATCATAAGCTTCTACTACATATTACACTGATGTATACAACCTCATCCATACTATTATCCATGAAAACATGGATCTAATATTGATTATAGAATTAACCACAAAAGATATGACCAATATCCCATGTCCCATTAAATGAGAACAATCTCCTCTATCCATGATGCCTATAACAGATGTATCTATGGTCAACACCCCACTGGTTGAAACCATGTATGTCTTGGAACATAATACCACCCACTAGGAACCATTCCAAAAAAGGAACCCTACTAGCTCCCCTATCACGGTAAACCCCCATGGGAGTGCATATGTTCAATAACCGTAACATTATTTTGAGCCTCAATGAACATTCAAAGTACATAATATTTGGAATGAAAATATATCCTTGACTCGATATGATTTTGAGGGGGTAACAAAAGATCATACTCAAGGAAAAAATCAAAAAACAAATCCTTAATGACCATATAAACCCCTGGAATTATCGATTTTACTAATTCCATAGGCAATATAGCCATCAAGAAATTAATGGCCTTTAAATGTCTACATCCCAATAAACAACCCCACTAATCAATGAAAACAACATTCTTATCACACACAAATGAGAACATGAAAGTTTTTTTGAAGAAGTCGATAACATAATGCATGGGATATATCTAGTCATATGGGCAATGACATTTTACAACATCATTTAAAAAATATATATCCCCAAATGAGTTATGTGTCCCTATAAAATGTACACATAACTAGAACACATCAAACAAGCTATTCTATTCACCAAATTGTATAGTAAAACTCTGACTTCCACATCTCGAATTATTGGGGCATAAGCCTACTACACTTGCTACTAAAACGGCCTCATTGGCAGCTTCTTCTACATCTAACACTGAACTATACCACTTCATCCATACTGAGCTCTAATAACCCTTGACACAAATTCTGATTATGAACTTCACCACAACAAGACAAGAAGAATATCCCATGTCACATTAAATGATTAAAAACACCACATAAATTGATGTCTATAGAAGATATTGCTATGGTCAACACCCCACTAGTCCAAACATTTAATGTCTTGTAATCTAATACCACCCACTGACAACTATGCCCCAAAAAGAACTCCATGGGCTCCCCTGTCATGGTAATCCCAAATGTGAGTGCATATGATCAATCAAATTATCCTTCTTTTGAAACTCAATGAACATTGATAATTTAAAAGAAGTAACTGAACATGTATTAGAAGGTCAATGTACCTTTTGAAAATTCTACACATTGTGATCCTAACCATGAAAATAATATATATAGGAAAAATAAGGAGGTACATTAACTAGTTCCAAACTCCCGTAAAAATATAATATGTTATTAAAGAGAGGCCATGTTCTACATCTGCAATTATATAATGGTAAACAATAGCAACTATTGTCGGAACATATTATATAATTCAACCCCTAGAACATCTACCTCCTTTCACTCACTAAAATAAAATTCCCACCTCTGATAAATTTCACTTGTCATTTGACTAACTTGAAAGAGATCTACAAGTTGTTTTGGGACATTGATGAAATTTAATGGAGTATTGAGTTTCACCCAATAACCCCCTTTTCCAAATCATAAAATCTTCCCCCAAACATCACTAAATCATTATACTAACATCATTATGATGTCCAGTACCTTTGATCACCCTCGTTATTTGAGTCAACCCTCCTATAGAAAAAAGGGAAAATCTCCATCCTGAACAAAATGAAGATTATATCTAAGATCCATAGATGAAAGGGATGAAACGATAACCAAATATTAGTAGTATGGTATTTCATTAATATTCATTTTATTCGATTTAACATTCCCAAGGAGTCTTAATTCAATAAAAAACAAAAATAATAATTTTTCATCTACCTCAACCAGGTTTCTACCTTTCAAGAGGAACCACCTCTCTTGGAAATTATGTTGTATTATATTACATAAATCGGATCATAGGGGTCCCTAATATCGTGTTTTGAAGATGGAATTTCATGGACTATGTCATACACCAAGATCCAAAAACATAGTTTCCCAACCAACCCATGGAATCCTCATAGTTCCTAACATCAAAATAAATCATATTTCTCAAACAAAACAATTGATGTCAATATATCATTTACCCATCCATCAATATATATCCTTCTAGTCTAGTAATGAATGAAGATGTATAACAACCCCCTGATTCATGTCACATGTTTGCCCTATGTTAGAGACTAGCATCATGGGAATAGAAATATGGAATTTGTAAGGCATTACCAAATATATATATTGATATGTATATTGGAAAAATAAAATATATGAAACACCATGACATAATAGTAAATAACGCAAAAAAAAAATCCCTCAATGAATGAATAAAGTAAAAAATTAAAGGAGTCTCCAAATGTAAATACCATAAATGAAATTATAAGGAAGTGATAGAGAAACAATCTCAATGCATGAGACAGTATGGTCTTACATGTTGAACATTGTCCTCCTAGAAACCTGAGAAATAGTTTATATATATATAGAGTTATAAAAAATAAACATATATTAAAAATAACCAATTTCTAAAATTTTTATGTAAGTAGAGAATACTAATGAACTGGTAAGAATTCATCAGAACCAATAGTACTTAAAAACCTCAACTAATAATACCCTTTTTAATAAGGGATGGTCACCAAAAATGAATTTTATTATAATAACATAATTATAAGTATATCAATTAAAGGGTTCACCAAACTACTTTCCCTCAAGTTTTCATTTTCCACACCAAAACATCATATGCATTGGGGCTCCAATATCATCCATATAACACAAATTTTATGAAGAAAAATGGGACAATAGATCACATAACATATCAAATTATGGCAGTTAGTCCATCACATCACATCTCACCATAACACACCTTGGATATCATATCCCTCCTATTAACACTTGAGACATCACATCCACTCAACTAACAAGAGTGTTAGTGTATTTTAAAAATGAAGTACATCAACCTCATTCCCTACTACTACCATGAACCCCCACAACTGTATAGACATGTTCATTTCATCTAACATCTACCAGTAATTCACTTTTGAAAAAAAATGCATCAAACCATGTGCATATCAAACTCACATAGAAGATGGAGTTGTAAAGAAGGGGTATATATCCATCCATCCTCAACACCATAGTGTAGTGAAGTGAACCTCCAATACTTTATGTTTTCATAATATGGTTTTTGAAATTTTTAAAATTCATATTGAAATGAATAAGTTATTATAATATACTTTTATATATATACACACACACACAATCCCAACATATGGGAAAAAACAAGGGTATCAACCAACTCACAATATCACTAACGAGACTTTGCACATCTTCCACATTCACTGACACCTATATATTCATAACACATCTCAAGAATGACTTAAACACATAACCAAAAAATATTCCATTTCATATTTTGAAAATTTAATGATTGAACATTACCAACTAATATCATTCTTTGATCCCACTCATTATCCATCCCATTTATTTCTTATTTATGTATCACGCACTATAACCCAAATTATAATACCATTTAATTCATTAATTATCCATTCCAACCAATTGTATTTCAATGTAAAATTATAAATTAAACTCTATTACATTCAAGAAACTATCAAAAGGCATTAAAACACAATGAACCAACTAATCCATGGAAACAAGAGCCACATTACCACCATTTCACAACCACACCCACCCCTTCATTACAATTTCCTCATACCACACCAACATCTCTTGGAATCAACCCAACACACTACATGCATACATCACTCAAACAATAAAAACCACATATCACAAATTTAATATATTTATAAATTGTTTTTATGGTTTAGACTATGTGTATTTTCTATACATTTCTCAATTAACATCAAGGGAATGTTCTGAAAATTGATTATTTCCTTGGGAAATAAAATTTATTAACCAAATTTAAATGAATAAAAATATTAAATCATTGTTATGTCAATATATCATTCAAATAAAAGGACCAATAACACATAAACTTCTAGCACACACAATGGCTCCCAATTGCTGTGATTTTCAAAAATGAATTAGTCCTAAAAAATCTCAATGAGAAAAAGATAAAAAGCAATAAAACATGATATAAATTATCATTATCCCTATTTACGATGCTTTCCGCGGGGGCGCGCGCACCGTCCGTCCGCGGGGGAGGACGCGCGGCGCTTTTGTTGCCCCGCATTCCCGCTTTCCAAAGGCGGGCGGCATTCGCTCCTTATTCAGGGACGTCTGCTCCTTGATCTAAAAAGGATGATGGGATGTCGGTTCTTCCTCCTGTGGATTCCTCCTCAGAACTCATCACCTAGTCCGGGTCTCCCTCATAGATTTAATACGTAGTTCGTGAAACTCTTCCCAGTGCCATGTTTCCATGGACGCCAGTTAATTACACTGCTTCTGTCCGGACATTCCAAAGGGTCCAGTCAGGGCAGCAACCTTCAGTCAGGAGAGTAGTCACGTTGAGGCATCAGTAGCGTGTCTGGATGCTGGGGTACCTGGCATGTCTGTCTGCTATCCTTGGTCACAAGGCTTCTCGAGGGCGTGGAAGCCTGAGGCATCCCACATCGAACGCGGGGGAATTATATGTCATGGACACATATATGAGGTTTTCCTCAGCTTCCCGTGTTTAACCCAGGGTATGCCGCAAGTTTAACGTCCAGCGGAGACGGATCAACCCAACCAGATCATTAGCTAGGATAGATCGAATTGAGGGATACCCCTTGAAGGGATGTCAATACTGGGTCCAGCCCATGGACGGCTGTGAAGAAGAGCGTACCGACATGGTCTCACCGGGATGAGATGGTCCGGGTGAGAATCAGGACGGCTGATAGGTGGATGAATGAAATAGAGGGGGAATGAAATGGGACCATCGCAGGGGCGACAGTGAAGTTGGGATTGAGCCTTGAAGCGGCTTCCTATGTATCCCCATGGCAGGGAATCAAAGTCCGCGTAGTTCAGGATGGTGCCAGTGAACTGACATGAAGGTGGACCTTGGCTCGATGGATGTCGTCAGCGAACCAATGTAAAGGTGGACCTTGGTCCGATTAGTGGTGGACTTGAACCTTGGGAAGGTTTCCTACGTACCATGCCTTGACATGGATCAAAGTCCTCGTAGTTCAGATTGGGATTGATAGAATACAGTTTTACGTCATGCGGGAAGATAATGGACCCTGAAGTGAATAAACGACGGGCGGTGAGTGACGACGAATCGACGTAAGTGAGGGACCTTAGTCCAATGGGAGTTGGGCTTGAACCTCGGGGAGGCTTCCTACGTACCATGCCTTGACATGAATCAATGTCCTCATAGTTCGGATTGGGTAATGTAGTTTAACGTCATGTGGGACGGGGGTGAACCAACGTGAATGAGGTTGGAACGACCAGATGGTGGTTTTGAACCTCGTGGAGGCTTCCTACGTACCATGCCTTGACATGGATCAAAGACCTCGTAGTTCGGGTTAGTCAAAACAGCTTGCCGTCGGACTGGAATTGCAGTTTAACGTCGTGCAGGACGTAGGCAGAACACGACGTGAATTGGATGATGGGTGGGATTGAACCTCGTGGAGGCTTCCAACGTACCACGCCTTGACTTGGATCAAAGGCCTCGTAGTTCATATGGGGCTTTGTCGGTGAACCGACGTGAAAGTGGACCTTGGTCCAATGGGTGGTGGGTCGCAACGGCTTTCCATTGGACTGGAATGCAGTTTAACGTCATGCTGGACGAGGGCGAAACTCTACGTGAATGAACTACCGAGCAAGGTGGCTTTGTCGGCGAACCGACGTGAATGATGGACCTGGGTCCAATGAGTGGTGGGCTTGATCCTCTGAAAGGCTTCCTACGTACCATGCCTTGACATGGATCAAAGACCTCGTAGTTCTCTAAGACGGGTCGCAACGGCTTACCACTGGACTAGAATGCAGTTTAACGTCGTGTTGGACGTAGGTGAGACCCGACGTGAAATGACGGGTGGGATTGAACCTCATGGAGGCTTCCTACGTACCATGCCTTGACATGGATCAAAGTCCTCGTAGTTCGTTAAGATGGGTCGCAACGGCTTACCGCTGGACCAGAATGCAGTTTAACGTCATGCTGGACGTAGGTGAGACCTGACGTGAAATGACGGGTGGGCTTGAACCTCATGGAGGCTTCCTACGTACCATGCCTTGACATGGATCAAAGTCCTCGTAGTTCGTTAAGAGTAGGGGGTCAGGGTCGGTGCTCACTCTAAGTCCACGTGAGTCATGCTCGGTGTGAGAAACAAGAGGTTGCAAGGACCTGACGATCACGTCGTGAAGGATGCGTCCGTGAGAAGAGAAGAGGGGCTTACGCTTTAGGCGGCCCATGGTGCTGGGACTTACTCCAGGATGGAGGCCCATGGCGCGGAAAAGCGCGGGAAAGATGGACCTTTGTCCGACGATGGGAGGTGCCTCGTTCCTTATCACGCCCTCCACTGACCTTGGTAGTGGGGAAGTACGGAGATGCAGAGGTGCAGCCATCCATTGGGGAACTAGGGTCGCCCTTCTTCTACGAACATACGCCACTCCGACAAGGAGGATCTCATCCCATGTGAATGGGTGATTCCATTCCCGTGGAGATGAGTGGTGTAAAGAATGTTCGACCTGGGGGGACCCTTCGTGAGGGAGACGAGGTCGGGTCACAGTTTAACGTCATGTGTTGAGGAAGTGGTGCTTGGCAGTTTAACGTCCTGCAGCTCGGACGAGGTGGGTTCACTCCACACCCCTAGGACTTACATAGCCGGTACCCTCTGGTCCTTGGGGAAGGGAAGGTACCAGTAAGGCCATGGTTAAGGGGGGTCGTGGAACAAACCATCGAGGGGTCCACGTTAGCGTGGCTATGCGAAGAAGCAATATCTGTTAGCATGCCTATGCGAAGAAGCATTAGGCGAAGCAACGCTACGGGTGGTATTGTCCATGGGACTTTGAAATCACATCGTGAAAACCTGGAGGGTCGCATGGGAAGAGGAATCTCTAAGCAGAGGAGTGTGCTTCACGAAGTGGCGTGCCTTGGCCTTAGCATGGGGCATAGGTGTGAGTGGAAGGTGCTTCGCGAAGTGGAACAGTGTTCGCGGAGCACTGCCCCACGAAGAAGGGGTGTCTCGCGAAGCATGTTCCTGCGAAGCAGTGTGCTTCGCGATGTGCAGCGATCCTGCCTTAGCATAGGGATCACTAGAATGGGTTAGGTGTTTCACGAAGCATAAACGCTCCACGGCTTCATGGGTTCCCTTGGGAATCCCCTTCCATCGCGAATGCCCTTAAGCTTCGCAAAGGGCATCCCTCTCGGAAGAGGGGCTCAAAAAGAGACAATGCAGAGGAGTCTGCGAAGTAGAAGTGCTTCACGGAGCTCATGATTCCTGGGGCAAAGCGTGCTTCGCGATTCGGGAGAGGAGGAGCTGAAATGTCGGATTGTCCGTCCTCGGGACTCAGGGGGAGTCCAGTATTTATAAGGAAGGGGCGCCGTGAAGCAGGGCTCGCGCGCCGCCTTTGGTGCTTCGCGGCGCGCTCGCGAACGTCAACGGAATCCGCGGAGCTTTACCGCCTATGGAGCTTCGCGGCGGCTCACGAACGTCAAATGCGTTCGCGGAGCATTACCGCCTCAGGAGATTCGTGGTGGCTCGCGAACGTCAAATGCGTTCGCGGAGCATTACCGCCTCCGGAGCTTCGTGACGGCTCGCTAATGTCAAATGCGTTCGCGGAGCATTACCTCCTCAGGAGCTTCGCGGCGGCTCGTGAACGTCAAATGCGTTCGCGGAGCATTATTGCCTCCGGAGCTTCGCGGCGGATCGCGAACGTCAAATGCGTTTGCGGAGCATTACCGCCTCCAGAGCTTCGCGAGGCCTCCATGGTCGGGGCGCTTCGCGGCGGGGCCTCGCGGGGGTGCTTCGTGGCAGTGCATCGCGAGGCAGGGCGCCAACCTTCTTTTTCGTTCCTTTCTTTCGGGCCATATTTTTGGCACCAACAAATGCCCCCCCTCAGACTTGGAGCGGCGGAGGGCGAAGGGTCGAAGTCTGAGGAAAAATCGCCAAAATTGTCGGCGGTTCGCGAAGCGTCTTCGCGAAGGGGGCCCGCGGTGCTGACCGGGGCCACAGATCCGGACGCGCCGCGATGCTCCGCGCGGGTGAGGCGTGACGCGATGCTCCGGGGTCGCCGCCTATAAATAGGGGGTCTACCTCTTTTGTCTTCACGTGAATTCCTTGTCTTTTTGCGCTCTCGACTTCGCGAAGCTCTGCGTACTCCGTGACAGCCCTCCACGAATTGAGCTTAATGGCGAACCGCGGGTCTCTGACTCCGCGTCCGTGCCAAGCGAACCTCTGCTTTTCGGCCTTGGCCAGAATTCACGGCTTGGTCTCGCGACCGATCTTCACGATCCGGCTTCGCGATTCAGCTTCGCGGTCGAACTTCGCGATCCAGCCGAAAGAATTCTTTTCTGAGTGCCAGAGTTAAAATGGCCCATCAAGAGGCTATATTGGGGGTCCTTGCAGATGCTGCTCGCCGGGATGAGATGGCCAACTGTCCAGGCTTGGGGGAGATGATCCAGAGCCACTCAGACCACACTTTTTTGATAGATCTGCTCTCGGAGGGTCAGAAATATTATCCGCAGTGCAAGAAACTGCCGTTGTGCGGATTCGGGCTGAGGGATGATGTCTTCATCCCTAATGCGAGTAGGGACGAACCAGCTTGCTGGTTCAGGAGCACATCGTGCCAGCACCAATGGTTCAGGGCGGCCGATGGTCATGCGCGGGAGGACTTCACACCTGTTACCGCTGACTGTCTCTACAACCATGTGAATGACATTGACGGGAAGCCATTGCAGCCAGAGACTTCCCCTCCCCTCTATCGTACCATGCTGAAGGAGGCTTTGCAGGATTCGAAGAAGGGATGGTCCGATGAGTGGGACCTACGCCAGGGCGGCAACTTTTCTGATGACTAGGCCTGGGCCTACTTGGTAGGTGCCTCATGCGAGGAGATTGGGGCCGAGCTGAGGAGAGTGGGGTTGTATGAGGCGGCATGGGCCTCCCAATTCCACATTTACCAACCGAAGCAGCTAATGCCGGAGTTGCTGAGTATAAGGTCACCTAGGACCAACACTTTTAACCTGCATCACGGGGAGGTGGGCATCGGCCTGTGGGATGTCCACCAGATTTCTGGGGTCCCAATCTTGGGGTCCATGTATGACGAATTCCTCCCCGTTGTCAGCGCGTGGGGAGATGCGGAGCAAATGCCGCGACTGGCGTCGGCGCTGATGGCACTTGTCCTTGGAGAGGACAAGGAGGCCGTGAGGGACGTCCACTTCAGGAGGTGGTTCAAATGCTTTCTGAATTTCCTAGAGAATCCAGAGTTCCCTCCGAGGACTCGAACTTGTCCAAGGGCAACCCAACGGGGAACGGGGCACTCGTATTGGCGGGTCATGGAGGACAGCCAATGGAAGACTTGGGGTTTCAGTGTCAGCACTGAACAACAGCCGATAGTCAGGCTGGGGGCGTCATCGCGGCTCTCATCTATGGCTGGATCCTACCGGTGAGTGATACAAGCATGGGGGTACGACCCAGCTCGTTTATCATGGCGTCGATGTTGGCTATGGGGTAGCGGATCAACCTGGGGATTCCGATGCTCACCAAACTGTACAGAATGCTGCGGCATATTAGCGAGGGAAAGAAGCCGCCAAGGATATGCGGGCCCTACCACCTCCTGTATGGGTGGATCGTAGCGCATATCAGGGGGATTTACGAGTATCCAAACCCCATTTCGCCACCGGGATCGAACTTCCGCCCCTCCATCCTGAACGCGGTCGGGAGCTTCCCGTTCAAACTAGCTGTTCCAATGGTGCTGAATCGGGTGTGGAGGGCGGATGAATTCAATTTCCACCCCTTCCCATTGGTGACGGGAATGCTTACTGATGACGGACGGGGAACAGAAGAGCATCGGGCTTACCTCCTGGCCTTCCGAGGTGGAGTTTTGGTGGCACGAATAGATCGTGAGCCGCTCTGTGAACCGTACACTCCGCATCGGTTTGCGATGCAGTTTCGGTTCCTCCAGCGGCTGACTCCTCAGGTCTACTGGGAGGTGCGTCATGAGGAGCACCCGTGTGTGATGAGGTAGTTGTGGCTCATGTTCACACGGGAAGATTGAAATATGCGGATTGCATTGCCTCCATCCACCGCTGCCTTCGGATTGGTGAAGGAGTACGCCATCAGTTGGGAGGCTGCTTACCTAGGGGAGATGCTGAAGCAGCCAACGATCTGGGTTGGTGAAGGTGGGCCTCCCCTATCTCGAGGTCGGGGTTGGAGGGCAGCTAGGGCCGCTCACAGTGGCGGGGCTGCCATGGCGGCGAGACCCGCACCGGCCGAGGGTATGGCGGCAGCGGTGGATCCGGTGATTCCGGAAGAGCAGGGTCATCCGGAGGGGCGGCCACCGAGGTGATTTCGTAGGATATCCACTCAGGCTCTGGGGAAGGGCCTGCGTCACATTGACATGGTAGAGGATGCCGTCTTCTCGGAAGCTTGGGACATTTGGAATGTCAACCGGCAATTCCTCGTCCCACAAGAGATATGGGCCCATCTAAATCGCCTTGGGATGGAATTATTGGGCATAGGCCCAGTCCGGGATGGATTCATGGTGTCTCCGGCGGAAGTAGCACAGTACCTGGACGAACTGGAGGATTACATCCACTCCAGTGGTGTCCCTCGCCCAATGACAGACCGGGTGAGGGTACTGTTGAATCAGACGGTCCCGCCACAGTTATCGGCTGCCGATCTGAGGGAGCGCTTCCCCTTGCCGGAGGAATTAGAGGACGTTTCTCGGGAGGATGAGGCTGGGGGAGGGAGCCCGCTGGAGGAGGGCGAGGTCGGAGACCGAGGCTCAGAATCCGACGATTTCGCGGAGGCTCTCGAGGTAGCATTCTGAACCTCTCTCCTTAAGATCTGTTCTTGGGCCACCATGGGCTTCTCACCAATGTTCGTGCCATGCAGGAGGAACTTGTTCGCCGGCCTCGTTCTCGCTCCTTGGCGGGTGATGATGCGGGACCTTCAGAACCCGCGCCTATGGCTGCGTCCAGTTCCGCGTCTGGTGGGACCAGGGTTCCCGAGGTGTCTCCTCCGGAATCTCCAGACCTTCCTACAGTATACGGGGGGCCTCGTCTCGGGGTCCCATCAGTACCGGCTCAAGAGCAGTGCTCGGAGGTTGATCTCCGTAAGTCTCCTCCACTGGTCTCCTTGTTGTCACCTGTATACCATGCCAACTAACGTTTATCCCCCTCTGTCATACAGTTCTTCGACTGGCGTGGGCCGCTGCGGCAAGACTGGTCGGGACGTCTGGTGGCGTCCCTCCTAGGTGCATGCCGGTGATGGTGGCAATAGTCCCTCCATCTCCTCAAGCTGCGACGCACATCATCACTGGCGGGTCCACCATCAGGGTTGTACCCGAAGTTATTGAGGTGGACTCCAAGGACGAGGATCAACCGGTCGGTCCCAGTCCTGTCACGCCCGCTTCGGTGCCAGGTGTCGCGCTGGATTCAACATCGGATGTTGATCCTGCCGAGGATTTCCTGCGGGCGTATCCCGCGTATGAGCCTACCAATCGCGCAGACTGGGACAAAACGGCCTCCAACGAGGAAGACAGCAGCATAGTCCGCCGCCGGTCATGGAAGCTGATCGCGCGCTTTATCAAGGACACTCCCCAAGCACAATGGCTGGCCGAAATGGATAGGCTTCGCTCGCGATTGCGCGAACTATGCGCTGGGGGAGTGGATGCCCAACGTCCTTACGCACTCATCCGAGATCTTATGGCTGAGAAGATCCGGGAGCATGATCGTGGGCTCAGCCTGGGCTGGCAGCGGAGGAAAGCGACCAGCATCAAGAAGCTCCAGGAGGCTGAAGGCGAGGTTCAACAGATGCAGACCCGAGCAGATGAGCTTTCAGGCTCTCTTGATGCAAAAACTGATCTGTTCTCACGGTTGAAGGCCCAGGTGGCAGAGGCAGAAGAGCATATGAGGCAGACCTCTGGAGAGATGGCTATCGTTCAAGCTGGCGTGGAGAGGGCAAAAGCCAGGACTGACGAACTGCGCCCCGCCACTACTGAGGAGGAGTGGGAGCTGATTCAGCGGCAAGAAGCCTTGGATGCCGCAAGTCAATGGGTGGTGGAGCTGCAACGCTCTTTTCACGGGGTCAACCCATCCATGGGGGAAGTCGACCCCCGAGTATTGTAACAAACCCAAAACCCTTTATTGGTACTTTCATGCATCCAAATTTTACCTTTGTTCTGAATTCCATAGCACGCACGATTTCCACTGTCGAATTGCCTTGTTACATCCCTACAATGTTTGCGGGACGTTCGACGACAATTCCCTAGGCCCACATGGGTCGAGCCCGATGTCCGGGATTCGGATTACTAGTCCGGATTTCTGAGAGACGGGAGAGGCTTGATGGGAGAAGGAACTTTCAGGATGACCGAATTACTGTTTCTTCAACGTGCTCTTATGCACGAACGGGGCAACGCCAGGGGCGCTAAAATTGGTCCAGACAGATGAAAATGGGAAGTGTGAATCACGATACCCAAGATTCGGAACACTGTGAGGATGGCGTGACAATACGGGACAACCATTAACCTTGGAGGAGAAGCGGTACCCTTACCGTATTAGCCTGAAATGGGGACAACAAATGAGCATCGACCGCTGACCATATTCGCAATGCGGGATTTTATCAATTTGTCGTCGATCAATCTTTCGGGACGTTGGCCCAGGATAGTAGGCGGACCATAGGTCAAACATCCATACTGTTAGGGGGTCCTTCCAGGTATGACCAGTCTTCCGGAACGTTGGCCCAGGACGGTAGATGAGTCGATGCGGCATGAGACCAAGCCGTTAGGGGGTTCCTTCAGACATGAGAGAGGACGAGGGTCCGAATAAGGGGCACGCAAAGAGTGGAATATGGAGTGATGGTCTGTCCGAACATAATCCAACACTTAGGTAGTTACACCACCGTGGTGGGAGTACACCAGATAGGTGAATTGGTTTAATCATGGATCATTCCTTCTTTCAGACAGGGCCTCTCTGGCGAGGGGATCTGTCACTTCCTAGTGGGATCTTGGGGCATCCTAAAGTTGTTCAGGGTAGAACCACAGTTTAATGTCATGCGTTGAGGACACATAGACTCCTGTAGTTTAACGTCATACGATAGGACGTGGAATAAAAGGGAAGGAAGCGTGTGGCGTGGTAGATATGAAACCGACGTGAATGAGGACTTGGAGTCCAACTCATACCACATACCCCCGGAGGAAACTCTTCTGGTTGAGGGACCAAGAGTGAGGATTGGGCTGGGCCCGAAGCAGAGTGGTCGGGCGTTCCTACGTACCCCATGCGGATGGGAATCAAGCCATACGTAGTTCTGAAAGCGCAGTTTAATGTCATGCAGGATGAGCAGCCTGACTGCGTTGGTACACATCCCGCCAAAACTACTAAGCCCATGTGAGTCGTGCTCGGTGTGGGAAACAAGCAGTAGTTGTGGGGATTTACCGACACAGAAAGGGGCAGGTTAGGGAAAAGGGACGCTCGGTGAATACCGGCCCAGTGACACTAACACGATCATTGTGGTGCACCTAGATGCGCGAAGAGAAAGAACCGAGTATGATGGAATTCCACTTGAACATGAGGAAGTGGAAATGTGTGAATCATGGTGCTCGAGATTCAGATCACGATGATGGTGGCATGACGATGGAGGATAACTGCTGACCATGTTCGCAACACAACATCCTGTCGCGTTAGCCTAGAATGGGGACATACAAATGAGCATCGACCGCTGACCGTATTTGCAATGCGGGATTTTATCGATTTGTTGTCAAATATCCGTAGGGACGTTGGCCCGAAATGATTGAGGGGCCCTTAGGTCCAGCATTCATGGAGAGCCCTTAAGCTTAGTATCCTTGTCGTCTGAGGATCCTTTTGGATGTGGAAGAGGATGAGGATCCAAATAGCGAGCTCACGAAGCTTGGTCATGGGACGAGGGGAATGTCCTTGTGACAATCCCACACTTCGGGCTCTTTGTCAAAACACATCTGAATACGGCAACGAAACGTATTAGAGAGAGGGAACATAAGAGGCACATGGTGGAGTAACTCAAACACCTGGTGTGAACGGGAATAGGAGGTGTGTACGGCACAGTGAACAACTCGATGTGAATGAGGGCACAACCCCATATCACACCGCGAAACCTCCTTGGGAGAGGTTTTTGGTCAAAGGACCGAAAGGGAAAGTTAGGCTGGGCCCGCGGGGAAGTGCCCGGGCGCTCCTACGTATCTCATGAGGATGAGAATCAAGCCATACGTAGTTCTGAAGGGTGCCTTTGATCATAAATGGGTAAAGGGAGCAGGGGACGCATGGCGTCAAGACCCGACGTGAAGGAGGACCTAAGCCCTACTTACCATGCATTCTCTGGGGAAATGTTCGAGTCGAGGGACCGAACACAAAGGTTAGGTTGGGCCCGCGGGGAAGTTCCCGGGAGCTCCTACGTATCTCATAAGGATGAAAATCAAGCCGTACGTAGTTCTGGAGAGTGACATGGTAGGATACCAGTGCCAGGGGAAAGGGGGAGTGTGGGCGTGGCCCTTGCACTAAAAGAAGCGGAATTTGATGTATCTTGTTTGTTATTCAAGGTGAATGGTTTTTTTTGAAGTGACAGGCCTAGAATAGTAGGTCGTGATGTCGCCACAAGGATCAAGCCGTGATGGGCATTGCAAATGGCATGGCACGTGACCAATAACCAACGTGATGTCCTCTACAACGAGGTCACCACAATGCGGTGCCGTTTTTCATCGTGCGAACAGGACGATAATGTCACAGTTTAGGGTCGTATGTTAGGACCAAGTATGCATTTTATCGTCATGCAGCGCAGACGTAGCAGAGACGATGCTAGGCGGGAAATGTGCGCAGTGTTATAAAACACAATTGACGGAGACATGATCCCACATCAGATTTTATGCCATTCGGAGAGGGAAACCTTAGGCCGAGGGGCCTATATAGAGGTAAGAGGTATAACCGGGGGAGAGACTGGCTCTCTAAATGAGATGTACCCGAAGACAGGGTGTCCGGGCAGTTCTACGTATCCCACGAGGATGGGAATCAAGTTAAACGTAGTCCCGAATGGATCTTAGTGTATGGTCTTAGAGCTCGGACCATGGGAGCCCCGAAGGACGCCATATTGCAGCTTTTTCCCCCTGACATGCAAAGGTGCACTGAGGGATAGCGCCAAAAGTGTCGAGATTCCACCTGGACATGATGGGGTGGAAAATGATGTGAATCATGCAACCAATATTCAAGGACTGAAGGGGCTGGCGTGACGACAGAGGATTACTGCTGACCATGTTCGTAACATATCATCCTGTCGTGTTAGCCTGAGATGAGGACAAACAAATGAGCATCGACCGCTGACCATATTCGCAATGCGGGATTTTATCGATTTGTTGTCCAAAACCCTCGGGGTCGTTGGCCCGTAACGGTAGGAGAGCCCTTGGGCATAGTATCCAGGCCGTTCTTGGGGGGCCCTCTGGGTGTGAAAGGTGATGGAAGCCCGAATGGAGGGGAACACGAAGCTTGACAAGTGGAAGGAACTTGATCAAGTTGAATCTGACACTCTTGGTCCTAGACCAGAGTACTCTCAATACATGGGTGAACCACTGCAAGGAGTCAAGGGACGCAACTTTGTGGGTGATCGATAGATGGAAGATTCCCGGGGAAGGGGGCACGGTGCCAAAAACCTTGTATCATACTTACATATCCCCCTCCTAGAGGGGGACAGACCAAGTGGCCTAGGTGACTAGGAGATTAGGAGATCACTAGGAGGTGGGGCTGGACCCGAATCATAAACATTCAGGTGGTCCTACGTATCCCATGAATATGGGAATCAAGCCACACGTAGTTCTGAAGGATGCCTTTTAATGTCATGTAGGACAAAGAATAGGAGGGAATAACTCTCAGAATGGGGTGTGCGTGGTGCAGCTATTGAAAACCTGACGTGAATGAGGACGTGGTCCTAAACTACGCCACGCGGTCCCGTGGTCGGGGTCCTGAAGGCAGGACCAGAGATATGAACATGCTGAACTCAAGATGAACCCAAAGACAAGGGGTCTTGAAGATAGTTCCAGATGAGAATCTTAGCTTATGGTCTTAGAGCTCGGACCGTGGGTGGTCACAACTCCCGAGTAAGCAGAGACGTCAACCCAATCCCTAAGCCCACGTGAGATAAACTCGGTGTGGGAAACACGGGGGGAATATCCTTATCGCAATACTTGTGGCGTCTATCAAAGGGGAGTCGGCGGGGAGTTTCGGAGGACACCTTTGATGCAGCTTGTTCTCCCAACGCGCAGACGTGCATGGAGGAAAAGTAACAAGAGTTCCGAGAATCTACTTGGACATGATGAAGTGATGGAGGGTGTGAATCGTGTACCCAACATTTTTGGCTTAATGGGTTGACGTGGAGATAGAGGAAAACTATTAACCATGGTGGAAACACAGCGTCCATATCACGTTATCCTGAGGTGGGAACAACAAACGAGCATCGACCGCTGACCATATTCGCAACGCGGGATTTTATCGATTTGTTGTCCGAAACCCTCGGGGGCCTTGGCCCGTAACGGTAGGAGAGCCCTTGGGCGTTGTATCCAGGCCGTTCTTGGGGGTCCCTCCAGGTGTGAGAGATGATGAAAGCCCGAATGGAGGGGAACACGAAGCTTGACAAGTGGAAGGAACTTGATCAAGTTGAATCTGACACTCTTGGTCCTATACCAGAGTACTCTCAATACATGGGTGAACCACTGCAAGGAGTCAAGGGACTCAACTTTGAGGGTGATCGAGAGATGGCAGATTCTCGGGGAAGGGGGCATGGTGCCAAAAACCTTGTATCATACCTATATATCCCCCTTCTGGAGGGGGACAGACCAAGTGGCCTAGGTGACCGGGAGATCATGAGATCACTACGAGGTGGGGCTAGACCCGAATCTTAAACATTCATGTGGTCCTACGTATCCCATGAAGATGGGAATCAAGCCACACGTAGTTCTGAAGGATGACTTTTATTGTCATGCATGACAAGGAATAGGAGGGAATAACTCTCAGAACGGGGTGTGCGTGGTGCAGCTATTGCAAACCCGAAGTGAATGAGGACGTGGTCCTACACTACGCCACGTGGTCCCGTGGTCGGGGTCCTGAAGGCAGGACCAGAGAGATGAAATTGCTGAACTCAAGATGGACCCAAAGACAAGGGGTCTTGAACATAGTTCCAGATGAGAATCTTAGTTTATTGTCTTAGATCTCGGACCGTGGGTGGTGACAACTCCTGAGTAAGTACAGACGTCAACCCAATCCCTAAGCCCACGTGAGATAAACTCGGTGTGGGAAACAAGGGGGGAAGATCCTTATCGCAATACTGGGGGCGTCTATCAAAGGGGAGTCGGCGGGGAGTTTCGGAGGACACCTTTGATGCAGCTTGTTCTCCCAACGCGCAGACGTGCACGGAGGAAAAGTAACAAGAGTTCCGAGACTCTACTTGGACATGATGAAGTGATGAAGGGTGTGAATCGTGTACCCGACATTTTGGGCTTAATGGGTTGGCGTGGCGATAGAGGAAAACTGTTAACCATGGTGGAAACATAGCGTCCATATCACATTAGCCTGAGGTGGGAACAACAAACGAGCATCGACCGCTGATCATATTCGCAATGCGGGATTTTATCGATTTGTTGTCCGAAACCCTCGGGGGAGTTGGCCCGTAACGGTAGGAGAGCCCTTGGGCGTTGTATCTTGGCCGTTCTTGGGGGTCCCTCCGGGCGTGGAAGATGTTGAAAGCCCTGATGCAGGGAGACACAAAGCCTAGAAAGCGGGTGCGGACGTGTCCGAGTAAAGCTCGGCGTTCCAAGTAATAAACCAGAGTACTCTTAAGCACATTGGTGAACCGCTGAGAAAAGGATCGACAAAATAGCTCAGTAGGGGGGGGGGAAACATGGCGTGGTCATTATGAGACCGTCGTGAATGAGTACATAATCCCACACCACACCATATAATCCTCTCATGGAGGAAGGATAGGCCAAGGGGCCAGGATGGGATGAGGATTCCCGAGAGATGGGGCTGGACCCGAATCTTGGACATTCAGGCGGTCCTACGTATCCCATGGGGATGGGAATCAAGCCACACGTAGTTCTCTAGATGTAGTTTAACATCATACGGGACGAGAAGGGGAGCAATATACCTCTAAACAAGGGAGGTGTACGGTATGGCGAAGAAGCCGGCGTGAATGAGGACATAGTCCCACACCACACCGTATACTCCTATAAGAGGGGACCAGGGTCGTGGCACGGAAAGGCCAAGGGGCCTAAGGTCAGGCATCAGTCAGGAAGGCCTGGCTGGTTTGCAGTTTAACGTCTTACATAAGGATGAGGGTCGAGGACCTGAGAAGGCCAAGGGGCCTAAGGCTGGGCCTTGTAAAGGGAGGGAGTAAGGCATGGTACATGATCCCGACGTGAACGAGGACATAGTCTCACATCACACCGTACACCCTTATGAGGAATCGGGGCCGTGGGCCCGATCTCTAGCACCACCTGGGGGAAGTTTGTCACCTCGGGATAGGGCAGAATGAATCACTGCACTCGATGTCTAGGACATCTCAGGGTGCACCCGAAGATCCAGGACACTGTTGACCATGTTCGAAACACAGCGTTCCTATGGTGTCCCGTATGGGAGCAACAAATGAGCGTCGACCGCTGACCAAATTCACAACGCGGGACTTGTATCGGCTTGTTGCTTGAAAACCCTCATGGCGTTGGCCTGTATCGATAGGAGAGCCCTTGGGCATTGTATCCAGGCCGTCCTTGGGGGTCCCTCTGGGTGTGAAAAATTATGGAATCCCAGTCAAGGAGTGGGTGAAGCATAGCTGTATCCATCCACGAAATAGGAAAACATCTCCCGGGGGGGATGTGCAGCCGGGTCGAGGCTTGCTCGATGTGAGTTTGGGGAAAAAGTGTGCATCCTGCCATGTCTTGACCCGAGGGGAAGATTTTGGCTTTTGGGCTGGGCCAACGGAAGAAATGTCAGGGCGTTCCTACGTATCTCATAAGGATGAGAATCAAGCCATACGTAGTTCTTGAAGGCCATGCAGTTTAGCATCATGCGGTGAGGACGTTGTATGAATAGAAGAACGGGAGCGGGCACATTGTGTGACCCTTACAATCCTTGTGCGAGAAGGGTTGCATAAGCGGGGCCAAGAAAACCTACTCCCTGATACACAAAGATCCTCCAAGAACACTATTCCTAGGAGGCATAGTGGAAGGGAAAAGCTTGGGGCTGGGCTTAAGACGAGGCGTCCGAGCGTTCCTACGTATCTCATAAGAATGGGAATCAAGCCATACGTAGTTCTAGAAATGAAGTTTAACGTCATGCGGGACGATAAGAAGCATATCATTTGGGGATATGTATGGTACGACGAGTAATCCGACGTGAATGAGGGTGTAGTCCTGCACCATATCGTACAATCCCGCAATAGAATAGATCAGGGAAAACCAGGGGGCCTGAGGCCAGGCCGTGGTCAGGGAGACCTGACCAGCTTGCTGTTTAACGTCTCATGGTGAAGACGGGGCCGGGGGACCGAGGAGGCCAAGTGGCCTGAGGCTGAGCCTTGGTCAAGAAGTCCTGACTAGCATGCAGTTTAATGTCTTGCAAGATGAAGGTGCCGTTTAAGGTCGTGCGGGACCATCTCGCAGTTTAGGGTCGTACTGGACCTTTTTTTCCCTAGGCAAAGTACCGCTTGACGGGGGCCGGGGGCCTGAGGAGGCCAAGGGGCCTGAGGCTGATCCTCGGTCAGGAAGGCCTGACTGGCTTGCAGTTTAACGTCTTGCAGTAAGGGCGGGGATGCAGTTTAGGGTCGTGCGGGACCATCTCGCAGTTTAGGGTCATGCTGGACCTTTTTTGCCCTAGGAAAAGTACCGCTTGACGGGGGCCGGGGGCCTGGGGAGGCCAAGGGGCATGAGGCTGAGCGTTGGTCAGGAAGGCCTGACTGGATTGTAGTTTAACGTCTTGCAGTAAGGACGGGGATGCAATTTAGGGTCGTGCGGGACCATCTCGCAGTTTAGGGTCGTGCTGGACCTTTTTTGCCCTAGGCAAAGTACCGCTTGACGGGGGACAGGGGCCTGAGGAGGCCAAGGGGCCAGAGGCTGAGCCTCGGTCAGGAAGGACTGACTGGCTTGCAGTTTAACGTCTTGCAGTAATGACGAGGATGCAGTTTAGGGTCTTGCGGGACCATCTCGCAGTTTAGGGTCGTGCTGGACCTTTTTTTGCCCTAGGCAAAGTATCGTTTGAGGAATTTGGCATTGGTGGGAGGGGTTATACGCTCTCCATCCGTGGTCACCAAGGTGTATGCTCCATTTTGGTAAACCTTATGGATGATATAAGGCCCTTCCCATTTGGGTTCTAACTTGGGCGGTTTCCTACCGGGAATCATTGGCGCTCGAAGGGCCAGTACCAGGTCACCCTGTAGAAAAGAGCGAAGACGAACCTTCTTGTCAAAGGCTCTCACTATCTTGTCCTGATGCCTTTCCAGATTGTGCAGGGCACGAAGCCGGTTCTCGTCCAGTTCTTCTAATTTAGCCAGATGGATCTCAGCTACCTCATCTGATGTCTGGTGATCATAAACTGTAGTGCGTAGCGACGACAGCTGGATGTCAATGGGTAGGACGACCTCAGCTCCACACACCAGGGAATATGGGGTCACCTAGGTAGAGTTGTGAGTCGTCGTCCGGTAAGTCCAGATGGCGTTGGGGAGCTTGTCCGGCCAACTTTTCTTATTCTGACCAACCATCTTCTATAGGATGCTAGAGAGGGTCTTGTTGAATGCCTCGATCTGTCCATTCGCCTGCACGTGGTAGCGGGAGGTATGGTTCGGCCGGATGTCGTACTTAGCGTACAATTTCTTCAATTCAGCATCTCGGAAGTTGGTGCCGTTATCGGTGAGGACGACATGAGGGACTCCAAACCGGTGGATAATGTTGGAGCTCACAAAGTCAACGATGGAACGGGCCTTGACCTCTTTGAGTGGAACTGCCTCTGCCCACATGGAGAAGAAATCTGTCGTAGTCAGGATGAACCTACACTGGCGGGCTGTTGCCGGTGGATACGGTCCTACTACATCAAGTCCCCATACCGCAAATGGCCAGGAGTACATGGTGGGGTGAAGGGGCTCCGACGGCCGATGCAAGAAGTTGGCGTGTACTTGGAACGGGTGGCATCTCTTGGCATATCAAATACAATCGTGGATCATAGAGGGCCAAAAGTATCCTAACCTCCGGATTTGATGGGACAGTTTCGGCCCAGCTTGATGGGCGCCACAGGAACCGGCGTGAAATTCTTGCATAACATGAGGTATCTCCCCTCCTTGGAGGCAACGGAGAAGGACACCATCACAACTCCGCTTATAAAGGATTTTTTCGAGACTGGGGCTGCTCTGGAGGGTAAATTGCAGCGCGCGGCACCAGATTCGCTCGCGTTCGGGCCGGTCGTCCGGGAGCTGACCATTTTGGAGATACTCGACAAAAGGTGCTCTCCAGTCGGGGGTGGTTTCAACCACGACATCTGACGAACCTGGGAATCCCGATATGGAGGGTCCGGCGGTGAGATGGATTACCCGCAGGCCATCATGGTCCTCTTGGGTGATGGGGGCAATGACTCTCTGGTGTGCGACATGTATGACCAAGTCATCTTTCTCGGGTTCTGCGAGCGACGCGGCTAAACCAGCCAGGGCGTCTGCTTGGCCGTTCTGCGACCATGGGACATGGGTAACCTCTGGTCGAGGGGAGAACTGGGCCATTAGGTGGAGGGTGTACTCCAGCAACGGTGCGAGATCCGGCTTCCTGACGACGTAGTCGCCCTTAACCTGTTTGATTACCAGCTCGGAATCCCCCTTCACATGTAGACGGGGAACATGGATCTCAAGGGCCAGCTTGAGGCCTGTGATGAGAGGTTGGTACTCTGCCTCGTTGTTCGTACAGCCTTCTGACAACAGGAACGAGTATGGATGGACGGCCTGTGCCGGGGTAATAAAGACAATACCCATGCCCATTCTATTGAGCTTGGGATCGTTGATCCTCCTACCTGTGGGGCTCCGGGAGGCGTCGTCGAAATGCATTTGCCAACACGGGGCAGCATGATCGACTGAGAGGATCGTGTCATCAGGGAAATCCAGGTCCAGGGATTGATCTGCGGAGGTTGGATGGGCAGCTAAAAAGTCTGCCAATGCCTGTCCCTTAATGGTCTTCTGAGGTACAAACCTGATATAAAACTGCTGGAGAATCACCGCCCACCGTGCTATTCGGCCAGTCAGCATAGGGTGATTCAGGATGTACTTCAGTGGGTCTACCCGGGAGACCAATTGCACCTCGTGGTGCTGCAGGTAATGTCGTAACTTCTGCATAGCGATGACAAGCGCAAGATAGCTCTTTTAGATAGGGGAGTATCTGATCTCCGTATCGAGAAGCATGCGGCTGAGATAGTAGAGACTATTCTCAGTACCCTCGTTATTCTTCTGGGTGAGCAGCGCACTGAGGGATCTTTCCATGGCGGTCACATAAAGGACTAGTGGCTTTCCGGAGACTGGTGGCATCAAGACTAGAGGTTGGAGCAGATACTGCTTGATTTCCTTGAAGGCGGTCCGACACTCCTCATCCCATTCATAGGTGGCTCCCTTCTTCATGATCCGGGAAAAGGGCTTACAATTGCCGACTAGATTCGCGATGAATCGGCGTATATAGGCTAAGTGGCCTTGAAGGCCTCGAAGCTCCCGAATGTTGCTTGGGGGAGGAATTTGGCTGATGGCCTTGATCTTCTCCGGGTCGATCTCGATACCTCGGTATCTGACAACAAAGCCCAGAAACTTCCCGGAGGTGACCCCGAAGGCACACTTCTGCGGGTTCATCTTCAGGTGACGGGAACGGAGTAAACCGAACACTTTCTCAAGGTCTTTGAGATGGTCCTGGCACTGGCATGATTTGACTAAGAGGTCATCCACGTAGCATTCCACCAATGTCCTGAGAATCGGGTTGAATATGCGATGCATGGCCCTCTGATAAGTGGCACCTGAATTTTTTAAACCGAATGGTATTACCTGGTAGCAAAAGGTACCTTGGGGAGCCCTGAAGGCAGTGGACTCCTCGTCTTCGGGGGCCATCCGGATTTGGTTATACCCGGAATACCCATCCATGAAAGAGAGGGCATGGAACCCAGCCGTGGTGTCAATCAACAGCTCCATCACCGGGAGTGGGAAGTCATCCTTTGGGCAGTGGCGATTAAGATCGCGGAAGTCGATGCAGACTCTGATCTGTCCATTCTTCTTCCTGACTGGCACAATGCTGGCGAGCCACTTGGGGTACTGGACCTCCTTGACGAAGTTGGCTTTGATTAGCTTGTCAACTTCAGCCTCAACCATAGCACCATGAGAAGGGTGCATCTTCCTGGGAGGCTGCTTAAACCCACAATGTTTTGCCGGGAGGCCCAGACGGTGAACAGCCACCCGGGGGTCTAGCCCTGGCAACTCATTGTAACTCCAAGAAAACACATTACGGTGCTGTTTGAGGAAGTCTACGTACTGCTGCCGCTCCTCGGGGGACATGGCTGCACTGATCAATGTGGGTTTCGGATCTGCCTCGCTACCAAGGTTCACCTGTACCAGTTCATCAACCGTGGTAGAGACGCCTTCTTCGAAGGCTGGGGAAGCGTCCTCCAAGTCTTCCTCCCCACCCGTGGGGGGACTTCCCGTGACGGGGGGTACTTCTGGGATATCAAAATCCGAGGGGAAGCTGGTGCCGGCATGGGCAGCAGCGGTCATCACATCGGGAGACTCGCTTGCCATCGAGACCATAGCAATGAAAGCGGTCGACCCTATCCCATCTGGTCTTCGGCCTAAAGGGACATGTTTGATGATATCAAAGTAGTGGTGACGTGTCGGCCTGAGTCGGTTAATTCCAGCCCGATGGAAGAGACACGTATGGCGCACTGTCGTTTTCATGAGCATGACGTCCTGGTACCGTACAGGGGTAGGAGGTTCCTGGATGATCTGAGCCTGGTTGATGTAGGAGTACGAGGTGATTTTCCGTCGTCGCTTGGACATGGGAACATGCCTTCCCTGCGTACCCGAAACAACAAAACATTGCCCCATGTCGGGGTTCGTGGCCTCCAACCGGTGGATCGGGAGGATGTAGGCGTCATCCATGCTTTCCCAGGGATCACTTGATACCGGGGCGGGTTCATCCTCGCTTACCAGGATTTGCTTGTCCTTACTTTGGTAATAACACGCATCCAGATAGCGGGCCTCACATGAAGAGAAAGGGGACACGTCTCCTTGGAGAATGCCTACTCGACCGTTGAGCGAGTACTTGAGGCACTGGTGATACGATGAAGGGACCGCTGCATGCAGATGGAGCCATGGCCTACCCATCAATGCGTTGTAGGCGGTGTCCTGAGAGACAACCCTGAACTCGGTGGTGGCAATTAAGCCACCGAACTGAGTCTTCAGGCGGATCTTGCCGACTGGGGTTTGCTCTGTCCTGTCGTACCCCTGGATCCTGAGGTCAGAGGGGGTTAAATCACCTTCGGACAAACCGAGCTTTCGCAGCGTCCGGGTCGGAATTAGATTGATTCCGGAACCTGTGTCAATGAGGCAGCGACGGACTTCCACACCATTGAAGTGGCAAGTGATGTACAGCGGGTGAATGTGCCCCTGTATAGGAGGGTCTTCATCTTCACCGGAGAATGAGATAACCGCCTGACATTCGGCGTTTTCAATCGTCTCAGTATGGAAGGCTTCTGCAGCTGCTACCTCCGTCTCAAACTGGAGGGGGCTCCTTAGGGCCTCGGCAAGTGCCTCGCGCATTTCAGAAGACAGGCGGAGGGACTCAAGGATAGAAATCCTCGCCTGAATGTCGTCCAGGTGTTTCAGGACATCATACTTTCGTGCCAAACGCGGACCTCTGCTTACAAGAGGTCGTTCGGCATTTAGAGGCATAGCGGGTCCTGCTGGTTGAACCGTCGATCAGCTAGTACTGGGCACATCTTGCTGCCTACTAGTAGAAGCCTGAAGAGTAGTCGCCGGACTGGGTTTAGACAGCGGAGGCTGGCCTGTAGCCAGTCAAGACTGACCATGACATGAACGAGGCAGCTCCCCCCGATCTAATAGCACGAACGGTGGTGGAGGTAGAGCCGAGGGTGTTGGATGGGTATGCGCGTGTTGAGATCTGCACTGAGCCTACTGCCTGGTCTCAGTAGCGTGCACGACTTGGCCAAGAGTGCCTTATGACGTACCTCGATGACCGGCGCGGTTGCGATTCCGCTGACGTAGACGTCGGCTGGAAACGTTGGGGAGGTCTGCCTGGCTTTCCCCCTCGTCGGGGGTCATATATGGCTTTACCAGCTCCACGGTGTTAACCGAAGCATACCCCTGGCTGTCGCTCGAGGAGTCATCCACCGCTGGGCGGATTCTGGGAGGAATCCTCATTTCAGGGGGCATAAAGTCGCCGAGAGTGCGGGATGACGACGGCGCTGGCGGTGCGCGTTGCTTCTTCTTGCGTCGCCGCTGCTTGCCCTTTTGGGAAGAGGTCGACTGTGAAGATGATGCGGAGGCACCAGCTACTTCTTCTGAAGGTTCTGGCTGCTTCAGGCGTGCCCAGATGATTTCATGGGCACGAACAATAGTTTTTCGAGCCATCCAGTCGTCGTATTTCTGGGACCCGCGGCTGGGGACCTGCTGCCACTCACCTTTACTGTCGCTGCCGATCTCTAATCCTGCAAAGACACCAGCCACTTGCGCTGGTGCTGGGCCCAACTTGACTATGTTGTTGTTGACCTAGTCTTCATGCCAGTCTTTAAACACATATAATTTCCTGAGGGTGTGCCCCAGGATCTGATGATAAGGGAAGTAGTTGGGGTGACAAGTGAGATGCGCCTCTGCCGGCCTTCTGCACTCAGGCAGGCGCACAATCCCTTGCTCTAGAGCACTTTGGAAATAGCAAGGGACCTGATTTTGGTTGAACGAATAGGTCTGGTACCTTCTTTCCGGATAGGGGGCCCTAGGGGCCTGGCCCTAACGAGGGGCCGGAGCTCTTGCCGAGGAGGCGGCGCCTGATTGTCTCGCCTAGGTGGCGGTGGCGCGTTGCGCGGGGGAACCTGTCGGTTATAAGGCGGTCGCTGCCGGGCAGGAGCCTGTGCTTGAGGTGGAGGACCTCTGCGGGGTTGCGGGGGTGGTGCCACCGGCAGCAACTCCAGCTGCCTTGGGGCTTCTATTTGAGCCACCGCGGCGGGTTCAGCCCTGGCGGTCCTCCTGGCTGGGATCATGGGGGCAACAAACGTGCCTGACTAGCCTGTTGCAGGGCTTCCTCGAGGCGCTGAGCCTTATCTGAGAAATCTATGAACCCTCCAGGGTAGTTCTGTGTGGTCAGGGAGGGTACCAGATCTGTCCTGACATTCCCCACACACATCGTCAGTAGTTGCTCCTGAGTCAGTGGCATATCGAGGGAATACGTAAGTCCCTTCCATCGAGCGATGAAATCTGCAACCCGCTCATCAGGCCTCTGCTTGCACTTGAAGAGGTCCGCGATGCTGGTCTTTCGCGTGGTGGAGATGAACTGGTATAAGAACTGCCGGCAAAGATCCTCCCAACCGGTCACCAACCCGGTAGGGAGCGAGCTGTACCAGACGAATGCCGTACCTTCCAATGTCTGTACGAAACATCGGATCATGGTGGCTTCTTGATGAGCCGGGGTCCCCAGCATGGGGCCACACCTGGAAGAAAAATGAGCCAAGTGCTGCGGCAGGTCCCCTGTCCCGTTAAAAGGCGAGAAAGTGGGGTTCACAAAACCTGGAGGTGCGGGCATATCATCCACCCACGCGTGATAAGGCTTGCCATCCGGTGGGACCGCCGCCTTCCGCGTTTCCATCGCTTCGAGGAGAGCTGTGAGTGCCGCAATAAGATCCTCTGGGTGGGGATCCCTGTCTTGACGGGGATCCCTAACCACAAGTGCATTGCCAGGTTTTTCAACATGGTAGACGGCTTCAGCCGCTCGTGGGTCAATTGGCTGGACGACCTGCGGGGCGACTGGGGAAACCCGGATTGGGTTCTTCAGATTTCCCTGTCGCTCGGGGGGATTTGGCGAGACGTACTGCGCCCTCTTGCCGTACGTTCCGGCTTCCACCCTGTCTACGGTAGTAGCATGATCAGGGTGGCCTGGAGGCATCTCACTGGGGGGGGGAATTGTTCCTGCCCCTGCTGCCCCGGCCTGGGATTACCATAGTCGGGTCGCCGCTCTGCGGCGCGCTCAGCCAAGAGTTCGTCAACCAGCCTCTTCTGCCCGGCAGGCAACTGGCATAACGTAGCCTTCTCGGGATCTTCGTCCGTCTTCTGCACAGAGGCGGACGGGTCGGAGTGCTCGACTGTTCCGACGTTCTCCTTACCCTTGCCAGTGTTTCGACTGAGTACCAGTGACTCGGTGGGTACGGGGAGACCTAGCAGGTTCCTCTGCTGACGAGTAACTCTCCCTGATGGGTCGAGCAGCGGCGGTACGCCCTCGGGTGGTAAGTCTCCATAAAGGAATTCAAGCTCATCTTCCTTATCCACAACGTCGGCCATGTGGACTGCGACCCCTCTTGAGGGCATGTCCTCGATGTCGCATAGCAAATCGGGCTGCCATCGGATAGGGTCAAAGAGGAGAGCGGCATAGTGTCCCCAACCACGGACTTGCACATGGGGGGTGGCTTCCCTGACGATTCTGTGGAGTGATTTAAGACTCTGAACCCATTTTCGTTAAAGGGCACTCTGGTGTCCTGGCGACTCAGGGTGATGAAGTGCGGCCGCATCGATTAGGCGGCACTGCTCGCTGATTTCTTCGAAGTGATATCGACTTCTTGGGTACACCACCTATTCATAACGGAGGCGGAAGTGTTTCGCCCATAGGGTTCGACAAAAGCACCCCACTTCTTCATGGGTAAGAGACTCTGGTATGTGGAAATTCAGCGTCGCCGTCGGCCAGAACTTCTCCGGGAAGTAATCCGCTGCAAAAATACTCTAGAAGCTCCTGGGCTCGGACTCAGGGTCTGGCCCTGTGTTTCCCCACTCATCAACCGGGGGCGGCTGAGGGACCGGTAGTGGTACCGAGGCGGACCTATGGGATATTAAGCTCGGCAGTGGAGAATACGGTGAACGAGCTGACTGGCTGCCGAATTCCAGGCCTTCCTCTGAAGAGTGAGGTGACCTGGCCACGATGTCACGATACGACAAGCTGATAACCACAGCTTCCGGAATAGGAGCCGCGGCTACCGGCGATAGGTCGCGTCGTCGCTCTACCGTCGTTGGCCCCCAAAATAACTCTTTGTGATCTCTGGTAGAGGTAGAGGGCTCTTCTGGTGACAGAGGCGGTGATTGCGTGGTTGAGACCTGCGGAATTCCCAAGATTTCTTCCTCTTGGATGTACCTGCGGAGGGAGATGGGAATCTGGTGGGCCTCGAATTCCGGGAGAATGAGGCTAACGCGTCTGGTTCCTGCCCTAGTCCTTGATACGGAGGAGCGAGGAGAAGGTTCCATCGCTGAATCGCATTCCTCTTCTGAGTCGGAGAAGCGGGCAGGTTTGATCTCCACCTGGGCCTTCCCAGGGTTCTTCTTGTTGCGGCAGCGACCCGCTATCCTGCCCCAGGGTGGCTCTTCGGGACAGGGTTGACCCCTATCAGGCAGCCTCGGGGCGACGCTGGCACCATGGCGGAGAGGGCCCCCACTCGAGATATCCGGGGTGCGAGGGGCACCGGGGCAAATGTCGAAGGTCACATGGGGAGGACCTCCATGAACAGTACCCATGTGGGAGGGGCCTCTGTTGGAACCAGCAGGAGAATGGGGAGGACCTCCATGGTCGATGAGAGTGGAGCGAGGCTGACCTTCACTCCTCGAGTTGCTGGGGCGAGGAGGACCTTCGCCGGTTGCAGAGAGGACGTAGGGAGGGCCCCCACGTTGGAGAAGGACCGGGTGGATGGTGCCTTCAGGTTGGCAGTCGGGGGCAGGAGGATGGACTCTATACCCTGTATAGTGGGCGCGAGAAATGTTTCCGCGCTGAGCGTCATTGCCGCGGGGCAGGTCTTCCTACGGGATGGGGGTAGCACGAGGCATGCCTCCATGACGAACCTCGGAGTGGGGAAGGCCCACGCTCTGTGGAGTAGTGGTACGGGGAGGACCTCCATACGGGGAGACATTACTGTGGGTTAGCTCGCAGCGATCACCACTTGGGCCTGCAACCCGGAGAGTCAACCTAGCCAGCCCGTGGGGCAGTTGGGGTCTCGATCCTGGTTGGGTGAAGGAGTGACCTTGCTCAGTATATGCAGGGGCTTCACGATGCATGTCGGCGGTGGCTCGGACCACTGTAGCTGTCGACGTTGACGCGCCTGGGCGAGCGTCCTCAGCCCGGGCCCGGCGCTGACGTCGGGTTAGGCGGGGTGGTGCTGGTGGTGGAGGGACGTAGCCTGCCTGCTCTTCCTGCGGGGCCGGAAGGCGGTGCTGACGCGGCCGGGCGGGAGCTCTCGCCTAGAGCCCTCGGGTCGGGACCCTGAGCGGGCTGAGCCGGACGACGCCTGCCTCTTCACCGTAAGGCGAGGAGTCGTCAAGGCGTTCCTGAGACAAGATCCCGAAACGGTTGAATGTTGGGGTGGGGAGCAGGGGCTCCCTGCGCGGCCTGTTAGGGCGGCGTTAACGGCGGGGCCTGGAGGCCTCCAGGTCCAAGCGGGCCATATCCCGGGTTGGGATGACCCCTTCTTCCTCGTACCTGCGCACGAGGATGTTGATCACCCTTCACTGGATGACCTATGATGGGGAAAGGGGACGTGGGTACCCCGTATTCCGCGATGTGGCGGCCGTCGTGGCGGTAGCAGCGCTATGTGGGGTGGCCGTGGCGGTGTTGCCCCTGCCCCTGCGTGGGCGAGGAGCGGATGGCGACCGCGTCTCTGTAACAGCAACCGGGTTCCTGGAAAACGAAGGGATCTACTCATCAGTACTAAGAGGAAAACGATTGACAGCCAGTTCCCCAGCGTCCTTCCATTCTCCACGTCTGTAAGAAGGATCCACGCAAACACGCTGCAGAACGGAGTGCCCCAAGTTCTACTGCCCCGACTTCCGGTGAGTTTCACGACAGGCCCGCTATTTGCTCGGCGGGTACCAGGCACCGGATATCTAGATCCAGTGACATGTCAATCTACTGGTGTCTCGAATGCTACTAATCTCCATATTGAGGAGAAGAATTTCACATCGGGTTCACCATTTCTGTTTCTGACGCTTTCTGCCGGGGCGCGCGCACCGTCCGTCCGCGGGGGAGGACGCGCGGCACTTTTGTTGCCCCGCATTCCTGCTTTCCAAAGGCGGGGGCATTCGCTCCTTATTCAGGGACGTCTTCTCCTTGATCGAAATGGGATGATGGGATGTCGGTTCTTCCTCCTGTGGATTCCTCCTCAGAACTCATCACCTAGTCCGGGTCTCCCTCATAGATTTAATACGTAGTTCGTGAAACGCTTCCCAGTGCCATGTTTCCATGGACGCCAGTTAATTACACTTCTTTTGTCGGGACATTCCAAAGGGTCCAGTCAGGGCAGCAACCTTCAGTCAGGGGAGTAGTCACG
Source organism: Viscum album (assembly GCA_963277665.1). NCBI lineage: Eukaryota > Viridiplantae > Streptophyta > Magnoliopsida > Santalales > Viscaceae > Viscum > Viscum album. The sequence goes on along the minus strand of OY728140.1, from coordinate 364,258,481 downwards.
TTGAGGCATCAGTAGCGTGTCTAGATGCTGGGGTACCTGGCATGTCTGTCTGTTATCCTTGGTCACAAGGCTTCTCGAGGGCGTGGAATCCCAAGGCATCCCACATCGAACACGGGGGAATTATATGTCATGGACACATATATGAGGTTTTCCTCAGCTTCCCGTGTTTAACCCAGGGTATGCCGCAAGTTTAACATCCAGCGGAGATGGATCAAACCAACCAGAGCATTAGCTAGGATAGATCGGATTGAGGGATCCTCGTTGAAGGGATGTCGATACCGGGGCCAGCCCATGGGTGGCTGTGAAGAAGAGCGTACCGACACGGTCTCACTGGGATGAGACGGTCCGGGCGAGAATCAGGACGGCTGATAGGTGGATGAATGAAATAGAGGGGAAATGAAATGGGACCATCGCAGGGGAGACAGTGAAGTTGGGCTTGAGCCTTGAATAGGCTTCCTACGTATCCCCGTGGTAGGGAATCAAAGTCCACGTAGTTCAGGATGGTGCCGGTGAACTGACATGAAGGTGGACCTTGGCCCGATGGATGTCGTCAGTGAACCAACGTAAAGGTGGACCTTGGTCCGATTAGTGGTGGGCTTGAACCTTGGGGAGGTTTCCTACGTACCATGCCTTGACATGGATCAAAGTCCTCTTAGTTCAGATTGGGATTGATAGAATACAGTTTTACGTCATGCAGGATGATAATAGACCCTGACGTGAATAAACGACGGGCGGTGAGTGTCGAAAAATCGACGTAAGTGAGGGAGCTTAGTCCAATGGGACTTGGGCTTGATCCTCGGGGAGGCTTCCTACGTACCATGCCTTGACATTAATTAGAGTCCTCATAGTTCGGATTGGGTAATGCAGTTTAACGTCATGTGGGACGGGGATGAACTAACGTGAATGAGGTTGGAAAAACCAGATGGTGGTTTTGAACCTCGTGGAGGCTTCCTACGTACCATACCTTGACATGGATCAAAGAAATCGTAGTTCGGGTTAGTCAAAACGGCTTGCCGTCGGACTGGAATTGCAGTTTAACGTCGTGTTGGACGTAGGCAGAACACGACGTGAATTGGATGATGGGTGGGCTTGAACCTCGTGGAGGCTTCATACGTACCACGCCTTGACATGGATCAAAGGCCTCGTAGTTCATATAGGGCTTTGTCGGTGAACCGACGTGAAAGTGGACCTTGGTCCAATGGGTGGTGGGTCGCAACGGCTTGCCATTGGACTAGAATGCAGTTTAACGTCATGCTGGACGAGGGCGAAACTCGACGTGAATGAACGACCGAGCAAGGTGGCTTTGTCGGCGAACCGACGTGAATGATGGACCTTGGTCCAATGAGTGGTGGGCTTGAACATCTGAAAGGCTTCCTACGTACCATGCCTTGACATGGATCAAAGACCTCGTAGTTCTCTAAGATGGGTCGCAACGGCTTACCGCTGGACCAGAATGCAGTTTAACGTCGTGATGGACGTAGGTGAGACCCGACGTGAAATGATGGGTGGGCTTGAACCTCATGGAGGCTTCCTACGTACCATGCCTTGACATGGATCAATGTCCTCGTAGTTCGTTAAGATGGGTCGCAACGGATTACCGCTGGACCAGAATGCAGTTTAACGTCGTGCTGGACGTAGGTGAGACCCGACGTGAAATGACGGGTGGGCTTGAACCTCATGGAGGCTTCCTACGTACCATGCCTTGACATGGATCAAAGTCCTCGTAGTTCGTTAAGAGTAGGGGGTCAGCGTCGGTGCTCACTCTAAGCCCACGTGAGTCATGCTCGGTGTGAGAAACAAGAGGTTGCAAGGACCTGACAATCACGTCGCGAAGGATGCGTTCGTGAGAAGTGAAGAGGGGCTTACGCGTTAGGCGGCCCATGGTGCTGGGACTTACTCCATGATGGAGGCCCATGGCGCGGAAAAGCGCGGGAAAGATGGACCTTGTTTCGACAATGGGAGGTGCCTCGTTCCTTATCACGCCCTCCACTGACCTTGTTAGTGGGGAAGTACGGAGATGCAGAGGTGCAGCCATCCGTCGGGGAACTAGGGTCGCCCTTCTTCTACGAACATACGCCACTCCGAAAAAGAGGATCTCATCCCTTGTGAATGGGTGATTCCATTCCCGTGGAGACGAGTGGTGTAATGAATGTTCGACCTGGGGGGACCCTTCGTGAGGGAGACGAGGTCGGGTCACATTTTAATGTCATGGGTTGAGGACGTGGTGCTTGGCAGTTTAACGTCCTACAGCTCGGATGAGGTGGGTTCACTCCACACCCCTAGGACTTACATAACCGGTACCCTCTGGTCCTTGGGGAAGGGAAGGTACCAGTAAGGCCATGGTTAAGGGGGTCGTGGAACGAACAATCGAGGGGTCCACGTTAGCGTGGCTATGCGAAGAATAAATAGCCGTTAGCATGCCTATGCGAAGAAGCATTAGGCGAACCAACTCTACGGGTGGTATTGTCCATGGGACTTTGAAATCACATCGTGAAAACCTGGAGGGTTGCACGGGAATAGGAATCGCTAAGCAAAGGAGTGTGCTTCGCGAAGTGGAGTGCCTTGGCCTTAGCATGGGGAATAGGTGTGAGTGGAAGGTGCTTCGCGAAGTGGAACAGTGTTCGCGGAGCACTGCTCCGCGAAGAAGTGGTGTCTCGCGAAGCAGTGTCCTGCGAAGCAGTGTGCTTCGTGATGTGCAGCGATCCTGCCTTAGCATTGGGATCACTAGCATGGGTTGGGTGTTTCGCGAAGCATAAACGCTCCGTGGCTGCCCGGGTTCCCTTGGGAATCCCCTTCCTTCGCAAACGCCATTGAGCTTCGCGAATGGCATCCCTCTCGGAAGAGGGGCTCAAAACGAGACAATGCAGAGGAGTCTCGCGAAGTAGAAGTACCTCACGGAGCTCATGATTCCCGGGGCAAAGCGTGTTTCGCGATTCGGGAGAGGAGAAGCCGAAAGGTCGGATTTTCCATCCTCGGGACTCATGGGGAGTCCAGTATTTATAGGGAAGGGGCACCGCGAAGCAGGGCTCGCGTGCCGCCTCCGATGCTTCGCGGCGTGCTCGCGAACGTCAACGGAATCCGCGGAGCCTTACCGCCTCTGGAGCTTCACGGCGGCTCGCGAACGTCAAATGCGTTCGCGGAGCATTACCACCTCAGGAGCTTCGCGGAGGCTCGCGAACATCAAATGCGTTCGCGGAGCATTACCGCCTCCGGAGCTTCGCGGTGGCTCGCGAACGTCAAATGCGTTCGCGGAGCATTACCACCTCAGGAGCTTCGCGGCGGCTCGCGAATGTCAAATGCGTTCGCGGAGCATTACCGCCTCTAGAGCTTCGTGGCGGCTCGCGAACGTCAAATGTGTTCGCGGAGCATTACCGCCTCCAGAGCTTTGCGAGGCCACCATGGTCGGGGCGCTTCGCAGCGGGGCTTCGCGGGGGTGCTTCGCGGCAGTGCATCGCGAGGCAGAGCGCCAGCCTTATTTTTCATTCCTTTCCTTCAGGCCATATTTTTGGCGCCAACAATCCCAAAAAAGAATTTAAATTAATTCATTATATTGATTCATATAGTTGATATTACATTCAGAAATATAAATAAATCCATATTCCATCTCGCGTGTATAATTAGTAGAGAGGAAAATGATCCCCTTCCACGAAGGAATATTTTTTATCAAAAATGGGATGTTACACTGAAATAAAGAGAACCACTCATTTCAATGTTAGAGGGAAACACATGGCTCTACCATGAAGAAATATCCCACATCACACCCTTATTGAAACAACACCTTAAATATTCTCTCCCTTGAAGGGAAGCTTCTCTGGATGAATAATGGTGGAGTGAAAGATAAGGGGAAAGGAAAATAACCTGAAACAACCCTATATTTATCTCTCAAGGTGGTGGTTAAAGTAAAATTCAAATGGGATGAAATACTACCAAAAAACACACATTGGTATTCAAATAAATGAGAAAATAGTAGGAAAAAAATGAGTGCCTTGGGCCTTGGGGTTTTAATATATGTTCTAAAAAATATAAAACCTTGTTTTAGTATACCTCACCATGATGTAGAACTACTAAAAAAGGAAAAAGACCATGAAACATTGGAAGAGACCATTCCTTAGGGAGGATGGTCAATGTCCTTTATGATATACATAGAGAGATCCAAACATTATATCCAAAAAACTATGAAAGGGACCACATAAAAACATACCTAACCACACCATAGAATTCACATACCAATAAGTAGGTTATTATGAATCCTAGATCTATAGTGTCGTAACCACCCAAATATTACGACCAATAAAACTCTACCCCAGTCCATCATGCTACGCCCAACACCCATAATTAATGAAAACATAAGGCTATTCTACAAAAAAACTCTATGGAATATTTTATCCATAAATATAGGAATATACCAAAAACTACACCTCTATAGTTTATTATATAGTTACTATGCCCATTCCATAGCAGCACACCTTATGGAACATCCCATCACTTCACACTGCAGATACCACTTTTTCTAAATTTGTCATCCAAAATTCCCATTTTCCCCTCCAACTTCCTCGAAATCCTTTCTAGATAAATCCACCACTAATATTACCATAATAGAACAATTAAAATACCTAAATAGTTATATTTAATTTTTTTTTATATGTTTTTTAACATGGTGTTTTATAAAAGAATATGCATTTCTTAAAAACAATATTTCATTACAACTCACCAATATTTTAAATTCATCATAAATATATAAATAATCAATATTAGTATAAAAATTACTTAAATCGTACAAATGTTAAATCCATTCAACCAAATTCAATTCCTAATATTTATGGAAATTAATTTTTATAAAAATACATAAAACTTAATAAAAAAATGGTTTTTTAAAGTTATGTTTGTAAACCAGAAAATGAATTTATAACAAAACCCGATATACATATGATTAATATGTAATTAATCATGTTATTGAAATCTATAGTGTTATTATATTAAAATAATATCAAATAAAATATATAATGATACTATTTAAGGAATATAAAATATAGTTATGGAAAAAATAATTTTTTCTATATTTAATAAATATTCATTCTTCTTAGTCAAATATCATTATTTCATTCACCGTAATTTTTATTTTATTATATATTCAATGTTATACCTTTAAATAAAATAAAATTTTTACAAATAAATAAATAAATTATCTTATATGTGTATAAAAAATAAACATCACTTATGAAAAAGGTATTTTTGAACCATAAAATGACTTTACATAAAATTGAGTGTTTATTTTTAATGAATAAATAAAATAATTGTTAGTGATTGTGTCCTATATATATTTATTTAAGAATTTTATTTTTATTATTCATACGCTTAAATTATATGCCAACAAAATAATGGTTATATTTAAATAATAATAGTTCTTTCTTAAATTAATCTCTATGATATATATCTTATGCACCATCAAACATAGTGCTTCATTTAAAATATATGGATATTTAATTATGTACCCTTTATTAAAATTAAACTTTTCCATTTGATATTGATCTAAATAATCATTGTTATAACATTTGAAAATACCCTTTTTCAAAAACTATATTGCATAAAGGGTTAATAAAACATCTTTTTAAAAAGAGAGAATGGAAAATACAAAGGTCAACTAAAATAACACAGAACAAAATTTTATAATATGATAACATTATTTGGATGTGAAAATATGGACCTAGTAGAAATATTTTTTATCCATATAATGATGTATATATATAAATTTAATCCATCATTATAAATTAAATTATCATTTGAATTTTAATGAACATGAAACCATAAATCAATAGGGTGTGAAAAAGACCATTGATTCATTAGAAATGAATGTGACCGAAAACTTTTTTTTTCTAAGAAATGTTTATGAATGTTTTGGAATTTCATTACAATATAGACCAATAATATATGTAAATATACTTACATGAAAAGAATATTTTTTTCCTTTTCGAAATATCCACTACAATATTATCTTTTTTGCTTAACGATGTATATTCAAGATGAATTTTTAATACATGAAGCACTAAAATAAACTTCTAATGTATTATAGAACCCAAAAAAGGATAATAAGATATTAATACACTCTTTAATAATACATAAATAGTTATCATAGTGTCTGATAATACAATAAATTATTCAACCATAATATGATTAAATAAAACGTTAATCTCTAAAATTAAAAAATAAAACCATTGTTTTATGAAAGTTTATTCTATAAATATATGACATTATATCCCAAATAATATCTTACTTTAATTAAATTTTTATCATTAATTTCTATATCATGACCTTAAAATTACACTCTAAAACATAATATCTCTCTTCCAAAATAATAATTTTGGTTATACCAAAAAATTATTTATATATAAACCGAATAAAATGTGTCTTAAAATATATTTAATCACCATAAAATCCCAAAAAATGATTTTATCTCGTAATATTATTCCCAATTTAAACATTATATCTATCCCATAAAATTGATGTAAAAAAAATCTCATTGTAACTACGAAATCATGTTGGTAAATGTTACTTGTTTTACCATTCTCTGCCATTTAGTTGTGGTTTAAAGCCCTACCACATTGTGAGATTTGTTGGTTCTCACCCAGAATGTGGGTTGATATTTTTTTAAACTATTAATATAATTATTTATTATTCTAAAAAATGAAATATTCAAATCACCTTTCACAATACCACATCTCAAGTGTTCCAATTCTAACTAACATATGTCCTTAAATTATTTATCTTCTCAAAAAATAATATTCATCACTTGGTCACAAAATTAAATTTCAATACCATTCTTATTTATATTGTTAGTCATTTATTTAAAACCCGTAATTTCCATTTATTTGAATTAATCATGAGTAAATCACCATCAAAAATATTTTAACCTGAAATTTATCAATATATTTAATCTTATTTTCATAAAATATAAAATAGTTATTCCTAAAATAACATTTTTATAGAAAAATACTAATCCCAGGGTTTGTATTATGATAAATACTTCACAAAATACTCTTAATCACCTTGAAATACCATTACACATAACAAAAAATGTGGTTTACATGAACATCAATTAATGATCAACCGTAATAGTATAAACAACTAATGTTATCGATTACTCATAAATTATCTTCTCATGAAAACATCCAAACATATAGATTTATGTAATCCACGATTTTGTATCATATATTATGAATCTAAAACTATACTCTCAAAAATATTTCTGAAAACATAATATTTATGTTTATAAAATTTATCTAGACTAATGAAACCCAATTTGATCCTTCAAAAACATCAAACGTAAAAATAATACATTGGATCACTTAAAAAACTAGATCATTTTTTATTTAGAGTTTTAGAGAATAAGTAAAAACTCATTCATAGTTGACATTTCCATACTGTATATATTTTTCATCAAATTGTTTTATCTATAATGAAATTATTTCCTTATTCCATGTAATATCATTAATTATTACTGATTATTTATTATCTTCTCTACCCATTATTAATCATTAGGGAAAATATTTAATAGTGTGGAATGAGCATAAGAAGCTCAACATGGGAATTAAATATATTAAATAAATTACCCTACTATCAAATGAAACTCAAATAATTTTATCATTTATTATAATATTATTTTATCATATACTATAAATAATATACTTATTAAATAAATACTTTTTCCCAATGAACAGAACTAAACCCCATTGAAAGAAAATATAAACCCTATTATAGAATCTTGAGATATTTATAACTCATGTTCCTTATTGTTAGAAATAATTATATCCTAGTCAAATACATTTGAGAAACTACTATGTTTTACTCCATTAATTTGTTCTTTTAGGAAAGAGAACATTACCCAATTTGTTGAAGGGATATACTAGGCTCACCCATGCATATTAACAGTATTGCGATCTCATATCCATATAACCTATATTGGGGGAACACATTAATATAACTAGAATCTTTCTCAATCGTCAACATTTATGAACCTAAAGTAAAATTTCATGAATAATTGTTTTATCATTTCATGTTTTTTCACAAATCAAATAAGAAATCTTTTTAACAAATATGTAACACAGTTTTGGATATCAAAATACGTTTTTTTTTCAAAACACATTTTCAAAATTTAATAACAATAACAATAGAAAGAACGGTTTTTTCATCTTAGAAGCAATTGAATATTATTAACTAATAATGACAAAAAATAATGGTTTTATTAGCTTTTAAAAAAATTATTATTTATATGTCGGAATTGTAAATTTTTATTTTCTTTTATAAATAAATTCAAAGTATTCGATATAAAATGTGTAAAATGAATGATCTTAAAACATTTAAATGAAATTTATAAAAATAGAAACAAAATGTACATTATAAATCATTTATGTATATATATAAATAGATCCATAAAATATATTTATGAATATGTACATTGATGATTTATTTTTTCAAAATAAATCACATAAACATTTAAAATGTAGTATTTAAGGTACATTTCCCCTAACTTGGAGTATCAATCATCATGTACGTAACTTATTTTCATAGATAATAAATTTATGGTAATTATTTATCTTATTAGATAAAATTTGAAACAATATTATTATTATTATTTGATTTATTACAAATTTATGTATAAATACCTATTCCATTGTCTCACGTCACATGTTTTGATGATATTAGATCATATATACAAAAATGGCATTGTTACGTCGATTATGATAAAAGTCAAAATTATAAATTATTATAAAAAATTAATAATCATGATATGATTATATTTTTAATATATAAATTATAATTTTAAATCCAACCATAATGTATGTTTATGAAAAATTAACTATGTTAAAATCATGATGACAATATATTGTACATACGCATAAGTAACACTTCCATTTTTTAAAGGTCACAATGGAAAGAAGGTATGAATTAGTTAATCTTTATATGATGATTATTATAAAAATAATATAATATTATCACTTTAAACGGTATTATATGAACCAACTATATGATGTGGTTTGGAAAAATAATTTATTTCTCATTTTGGAGGTGATTTTCCACACTTATGCATGAACCAAATAATAATTTTTTAAGATATATAAAGGAATGAGAGTGTATGATATATTATATTTCAAAAATTTTAATTATTTCAAGAACATAACATACATATGAACCTTATATTCATCATTATAAACTTACATGAGAGTTGTTTTAGGAAAACTAATTACATTGGTTCCTTCGTGGGTGCTTCTTCATCCCACATCACCATCATCAGGAAGGGCACTTGATTTTATAATAACAGTTCTTGGATACAGTTCCATAACAAAAGAGTGAGTCAATTTTGTAGAGAGACTCTTTATCTCAAGGTTACGAATATTCCTTTATGTGATTTCTTCTCTTGTAACTAGCTTCTCTAGGTGTGGTTATTTAATATTTCGTGATTCTGCAGGTTATTTGTGATTTTCTTAATTGGGAATGTATGTCACTATTCCACACTAAATGATAACTTTGGGTGTTTTTGAATTGATTTTGTGTATTGTATATGACTCATAAAATTGCAGTGTTGGGTTTATATAGATTTTAAAGCCCTACAACTCGAATTATAATACTGAGACTTGAACCAAGCATGGAAATCATCTGCGTTCATTTGTTCATGGAGACTTAGATTACTTTATAGAAACTGAGACACTGTTATTCACATTTAAAGTCAAGTAAAAATGATGATTAAGAGGTTAATGATATTCCTTTTTTATTATGGGATTGTAAAACTGCTTTCTTTTTTATTTTCTGCATATCAATGATTAACTCAATATCCAAGACCTGTCCCATTTCACCTTTGACATTTATTTGGGTTTTGAATAATTTGGATCAAGATATAAAAGATCTTATAGAAAAGGTCTTCTACTAATAATTTAATATAGTTTAATCCCAAAAAAATCGATCATGGCACCTCTGGTTAGGCGGTGATTGTTCCTTACCAAAGGACCCGATTCTCAGTGGTAAATTGTTAAATTTGAGAGTTTTTATGTCATTGATAAATAAAAATATTTTTTGAATATAATATCTACATGGTATTATATTCACTTTACAATACTTCATAGGCTCAAATATATAATTATACATGAACCTACTTCTTGGAACCTAGGGTGCAATGTTTTGCAAGGACATTGATTTCTCTCTTGATGGGAAGCAGGTTTGTGTAAAACTTAATTCGATACAATCTAGCTTGTATCTTGTTTACTTGAACCTAGTCCCTTGCACCTAGTACTTGTTGCATGTATCAAATTTTTATTCCATTTATCATCTTTCCCTCAACTTCTCACATGCATCCTGACTTGGGCTTCTTATAGCAGTTATCACTTGTAATGAGCATGCTAAAAAATAAGTACTGTTAGTAATATTTCTGAAAAAATAACTTAAATTCTAGGATAAATTCACTTAATTACATTGAAAAAAATCATGTGTAGTGTGTTCAGTACGTGAGTGTGTGTTCAATAAGGTTGAGTGTGTGCACTAGAAAACTCTTGATATTTTTCAGCAGAGGAAATCAGTTTCATCCATGGAGAGTGCAGAAGAACAATAGAAATCTCCATCTGTGTTCTTCATGAAAAATTATGTTCACCGGAATGCTTATGTTATAACAAGAAAGGAAACTCTAGTGAGAGTGTGAACTAGAAGACTCAAGATGTGTTTTAGTATTGGAAATCAGTTTCATACCTGGAGAGTCTGTGAAGTAAGGGGGAGTGTGTGCACTAGAACACTCATGATATGTTTTAATAAGATAAATCAGTTTCATTCATGAAAATTTTTCTAGCTCCATTGAACCTTGATGTGTTTTGGATGTTTCTTCCATGACATTGTTATGTTTCATCCATGACAATGATGTGTTTTCTTGAGTGTGTAATCTAGTACACACATGGAGTGTCTGTACAGAAAGGGATTGTGTGTTCTTCATAAACAACACTCATAGAATGTTATTGTGCACACACTCTTCCTTTTTTCACACACTCCATGTGAACTCGAAAACTCGTGCTCGTTAGAACATTGCACACAATCTCCCCTAATTATGTGTCATTTACCTTACTGAAACTAACTTCCCTTACTGCACACACTCTCGATGAGTGTTCAAGTGCAATTGTTTTTTTAATGTTAACCCACAATATTTATTCTCTCTTCCACTATTTAATTTTGAATTTTCATCTATTTTTTTGTTAGAGTTGAATGCCGAGTCTTCTAAATTAACTGATTTTTAATCTTATAATGCTATATTAGGACAGTCCTGATGAACATCTTTTTGAAAATATAGGACGCCCTTGTTATCCAGGTATGTTCACTGCTATTTTAGGACAACCTTGTTGAATAATTTAATGACATTATCGTTATCCATGTATGTTAACTTTTTATGATTGTGAAGATTTTTGAAAAATGAAGTTGGTTGTGTTCATCTATATTGAGGAAGTCGTTGAAACTATTATTTTATGTGGTTTGGAAGCCAAGTTGATGTGTGGAGTTTACCTAAGGCCAAATGAGTTACTGGTGCAGTGCTTTCGCAGTGGTTTGTGTAGTTTTAATGTTATACTAATCCATATTGGGACTGAATTAGTTGGACAAAAATTGGCTAGTAAATTCTATCTAGGAAATTCTATCTTACCCAGACTGTGAGATCAAACCACACTGTGAGAAAATATATTTTTTTCTTCTAAGATATTATTTTACATAATTAATGAATTCTTTTGTGCTAATATGAATTATTTTACTTCTTCCTCATTTGAGGTGGTGTTCTCTAATAACTAGACTAAAGTATAAATACATTATTGTCTAGTTTCATTCATGTTTTACATTTCAAATAATTTCTGAAATGAATATATTTTTTGATTGTTAAGTATCAATGGAAGAATATCCAAACATATTTATCATTTTGGAAAACTGTTCTAGAGTTTACATAAGCTAACAGATTGTGTAGATGAATGAACGTAGGATTTCTCACCAATCATATGATAGTATGATTATTGTGATGATGTTCGTAAGATGTCACATTTTTTTCTCTAATTTCATTTTTACTAACTCATCCCCATTGATATCCACATGTTCCTATATTGAAATTTTTTAATGGAATGATTTGGCATTGGTTCTATTTATATATTGGTCTCTCCTCAGGGTTTAAATAGTAAAGGTAACATAGTCATATGATATTATAACTATATAATTTTTGATACCCTGATTTCTATGATTATCCTCATCTTTTTATATTGTTTTTTGGTAGCTTAGCATGTGGTGATAAACATGGGTTATGCCTTTGAAGGATATAATAGGAAATGGATATCCTTTAACTCATACAAAATGGGCATTTGAATAGTGATTTTGGATCTTCATTTCCTGTATTTCTTTCTTTAATTCATGTTTTGGTTTGGGTGTTTAGGTTTTCTTCATGATTATTCATTTTCTTGGGTCTGTTATGATAGATTTACCACCTAGAACCATGAGATGATGAATGAAATATTCCCATTCCTTGAAGAACATTTTTTTATAATTTCATTTAATTCTATTTTGGCTTCAATTAATTTTTTTTATTCTCATTTATTTGTGGGTGTGATATTTTGTTGTGTGGTGTAGATCATGATGCTAGAGAGAGGTGATGTAAAATATAGGTTTCTCATTAACATTTCTGACACTTTAACTGCAGAGCGAACCTCATCATCTCTGCTAAATAAATGTCTGAAATTTTTAGAGGGTCGTTCGAGGTTTTTCACAAGGTGAAGGGATGTGTGTTTTTTGTTTTTCTATTGCTTCCGGATATTTACATTCGTGATTCCCCTTGATGTTTTCAATGAAATTAAAGAAATTTGTCTCCTGTTTAGGTGACTTTATTTTTTTAACTTTTCATTCCATGCAGATCATTTTGTTATACATTAATTTTTTTTGTTTCAATTCATGCAGATATATTTCACTGATTTGTAGGTATGTTTTTTGATTGTGTGGTGTAGAACATGGGGCTGAAGGGAGTGGCATAATGACCAGAGCTTCATCAATGGTACTGGAGTTGACTTGATTTGTTTCTTCTAGTGGCCTACCTGGGGGTGATGAAGGAACATTGGTAGAAGTGACTATTCTTCTGCCATAATGGGTGCTGGAGGATTGCAGTCTAGAGATGATAGTGCTTCAGGATTATAGTCAAGTGACGACATGGGTGGTGGGGGTGCGGCAGTGGAAACTAAATAGATGGATCTTGGTTTTTTGTGTTTATGGTTTTTTAGGTATTAGTCAACTTCAACGATGTATTGATTCATTTTGTGTTAAATTCCATTATTATTATGATTAATCTTTTTCCCAGTTTTAACATGTTTGAAAATGTTCTTCTGTTTGATAATAAAAATATGTTTATTATATACGATAAATTAATATAATATAAAATTTTAGTAATAAATATTGAAATACCCAGACATTATATCTTATATAAATTTCATTATTAGTATAATTAATTTTTTTTCTTCTAATTTTCAACATGTATCAAAATTTTCTTTTTTTATTAATTATAACAGAGGCATTATATATGATAACTTAATAAATATAATATGAATTTTAATTGGAAATAAAAATTTATAATTTTTATTAAAATGTAATTTATAAACTAATATTATATGTTAGTAATATTATTACCAAAAGAAAAATTTTTCATTCGAATCTGTTGCTAAACATTTTAACCTACATATATATTATCAATTGGTATTATTATAATTGCAATAGAATGATTTTATCTATCACAAAAATATTTAGCAACAAAGTTTTTACCGATAGTTTAGTGACAGGGACACATATGTTGGTAAATCTTTTTACCAACAGAAAACATATTTTTACCATAAAATGCGCCCCTCTTGGAAAAAGTGAAATATTTTGTACTGGATCAATTATTGTTTAAAAATTATTTAATATGTGTCCATGTGAGGAAATTGATGTGTCCAAAAATAAAATTTTCTAAATTTTATATACAACATAATTTCGTTTTGGGTTTGAAGAAAAATCATTTTATGTTTCTCAAAATCATATTAATTTTTTCAATAATTCAAGATATCATCAATATATATAATAAAAAAATAACCCAATATTAATTTATACTCTATTAATATTATCTAGAAATATAGATCTTAATTTTTTAACCAAATGGGACTAATCACAAACCCATAATTACCATATCCAGTGGAAAACATTTTTACCATTATTTCATCCTTCTTTATGATCATTTTACAGTAATTTCACCATAGGTAATCCATTTAAACATAATGACCCCCTAGAGATGAACAACTGAATCATTGGTATGATGAAACAATTACTTATTCTTAATGGTAATATGATTCATAGATATATATTAAAATATACTCTAGATGGAGATGTCTTTTTTGAAATAAATAATATAGGATAACCACATGGTGAAGTTGGAGGATGAATGAAATCCTTTATCAAGAAAATACTATAAATGATTTTCTAAATATATTTGTTCTACATGCTCCATTCGAAAAGGGGGTTGTGAATTTGACATAACATCATGAATTATTTCAATGGTACATTTGACTTCTTGATCATTTATAAACCTAACAAACTCATTAGAAAAACATCCATTTGTTATTTTACAATATAAATATAATTAATCTGAACAGTTCACTTATTTTCATTAATATGGGAAAGATAACATTCATTTACATCTTTTAATAGTTTCTCATCTTCTTAGTATGTTATAAATTCTATGGGTTCATTATTTTATAAAATATGATACTATTTATGAAAAAACTTATTTAGATCAATAATCTAACTTAACACGGTAATTAAAGATAAAATTCATACCCATACTATACTACATAAAAATCATTAAATAGCACTGGAATATATTACCACTATAAAATGTTCTAGGAATGTCTATTTTTATTTGTGCTAAAATAAGCAATGATAAAGGGAAACATTTATCATTACTTCTTTTAGCACTGATAAAATGTCCCTATTATCAGTTCATTAATTTAGCACTAATTAAAAGAACCATTTAGGATCACTAAAACTAAAGTACCAATAATGGTCCACAAAAATTGAAATAATTAAAAATATAAAATTTAAAAAAAATTGAAAATTTCATTAATTAAATAATAATGTTAAGAAGTCAATAAGTTAAATATATATATTTAAAATTTTTAAAAATAAAAAAAAGTATGTATTAAGTATATAGATATGTAAAATGAATAAAATGAAATAATTTAACAAAAAAAAATTTAAAGTGAGTAAATTATAAAAATATTACACACTTTGATAATTAAATAATTATTCAAAAAAATGAATAAATTTAATATACATATATTAAAATTATAAATATTTATAAATAATATATATTTAATGTATATTTATAAATGAATATATAATTATATAAAAAATTAAAAAAAACAAGATACAAATTTTTTTTAAATATAATAATGAAACAATTATTAATAAAAATTAATAAGTAATATATATATATATATATTAATTATAAACAAAAAAATATAAAATAGCAATATATATAAGGAATTAAATGTTAATTGAAATATTATTATTGTCTTATTCATTTTTTTGTTAGATTTTTCAATTTAATATATATCAAATATTGAGTGTTACATTGATTTCATATATCTCTCTCTATGTGTGTGTGTGTGTGTAATTAATAAATTTTTATATACCAACACATAGAAAAATATAGTAACACGATATTTAAAAAAAATATACATCGAATATTTATGTAAATTATACAAATTTTAGTATATTTTAGAATTTAATTATAACATTATACATTTAACATATTATGATTTTAATCTATAAATTTTATTTATATATTTTTTATTTTTTTACAGTTTGGGCATTCATTTTTAATATTTTTTATTTCTTATATTTATTTGAAATTGATTATTTTCTATTATTTATTTATATGTATTTATTAATTATATTTTAGAATTTTCAATATGTATTCATTTTACTTCAATATATATATATATATATATCTCTATATTTTGTTAATAATTATTATTTAATTAATAAATCATTTCCAATGTTTAAATATTTTTATAGTGTACATATTTTGAATTATTCAATTACACTAATTTTTAAAAATCAGGTATTTTAGATAATATATCCAATTATAATGTGAAAAAATTGTAAATAAAAATTTATATATAAGAATCATTATAAATATATTTTTTCTATATTTATAAATTTATAATTATTTTAACTGAATAATTATTATTTTTTATGTAATAATTTATATAATTATATATAAATAATTATAAATAATTAATAATAATAAAGTTATTATAAATTTATTTAAATAAATCATTTATCATCACTAAAAAATTTCTATTAAAATGTATAACTATCAGTGCTTTCTTAGCACTGATAAAGATCATGATTTATCTATTATTTTTTTGTGTTGATAAACATAGCTTTTATCAGTGAATTTCAATCTAACACCAATAAATGGTTTATTTATCTGTGATTTTCTGACATTGTTGTTAAAATTATTCTATATATATTTGAAAGAACTCTACTGGTACTCAGTTAGTTGCAATTCTCAAGAACTCACTTAACTCCTCTATTCCCAATAAAACCCCTCTATGTTTCCTCGAACAAATCAAAGATTGAATCTAATCTATGTTATTTTATACTTTTCCTATATCATTGGTTGAACTTTTGGGTCCTGTGTTTTGTTTTTTTTTTCAATTTGTGTTGTTCTTAACCATGAATAACCCTACAACTCTTATCCCCACCACTACCAGCATGAATCCTCTTGGTTCATGAAAGTATCAAAAAAATGTACCATGATATTAGTCACTGGTGTTTTAAGATTGTAATGATGAAATGAATCATATTATTCCTCTATAATGTTTTTTCTGATAATCCAGGGAATGCAATATAGAAAAAAACAATAAGTAATCATTCAATACAATCTTTTACAATTACGAAATGGGATGAAATAATGATGGATTTCTTGACCAGTTTTTCAAGATCAAAAATTATGAATATGTATTTTGTGTTATAGTGGATCACCAAACTAATATGAATAACATATTACATGATGAAGAGGCTTCCTCTACCGATGAACTAGATTAATTTTATGTCAAATAGATAATAATCCTTCCAGGTGTCCATCCAGTGTTGTATATGATAGGGATATGATTTCTTTATCATGTTTATAGTAATGAAATGGATTTTCAATGTGGTTCCAAGTGAAATTTTATACTTCCATTATTCCACTGACTAATGGCCATTCTAATCAAACAGTCATGATATTGGAGGATATTCTTTGAGCCTTAATTATTGACTTCAATGACCCTGGTAAGGATTAAAATTCCTTGGTGTAATTATCTTATAAAAACAATTATCAATAACTTATCTAGATAGACCCATATGAAGAATTATATTAAATACACTTTCACTCACTTTTATGTTGGTTAATGATAGAAAAATCTCATATGAATAGCCTTAGAATTTTCAAAGAAATAATATATCGAGTGATGTTAACTCAAAATAATTTTGAATCTAATCAATGTAAAACAATGTCCCATAGTAACCATTATAGGTGATCCTTGTAATTTAATGTAAATGATCATGTGTTTATTAATATTTCATTGATATTAGTTCACTAAATGATTATAAAGAAGAGGAGATTAACATTGAAATATATCAAATCATTTAAAATTCTATGTATATTCTTTGAAATTTTGTAACAAATAGCCTTAAACATTTGAAAACACAATGGTTGAATCTATTCTTTCAGGAATCTATATGAATCATATTGTGTATGAAATGCTTTATATTTAGAGGTGTTAAATACCCATATGATCAAACCATGTAATCCCATTTAATGGTAGTGTCTCAGTCTCGTTCTGGATGTATTTAGTATTGAAGGGGAGTTAAAAGAGGGGTTATAAGATTTTATTAGAGAGAGTGGTGAATATATAGAGGTACCCTTGTGAGGTAGGTATTGAGTACCTGATGGAATGGAACCAGGTACATGTGGATATGATATTCTATGTAGGTCCACTATTAACCCACCCATGAATGTAGTGGCCTAGTATTATATATACGGTGGTACTTTTCATATTTTATTAGTTTCGGGGTTTATTGATCATTTAAATCATAGAAAACATTTATACTGAGTGAACTATAGTCCAATACCATATTTTCAGGTTATGAGTGACTACTCGTTCCTCATTCTGGTTGTTTAGTTTGAATTATGTCTTGTTTTGGTATTAGTTGTTGTGAGTAAGACTTTAAAATGAAAATGAATTTGAAAATTAAAATGATTTCTTTCCAATGTTCTTGGACTGGAAAAAATGAATTTTAAAGGAAAAGTTTTTGTAATAAAAATTTGCTCAATTAATGGGTTTGGTGATACAATGGTAAGTGTGACCCACGGTATTCCTTATAAAAATTTTCATATGTGTGGGTATGTGAGTTATTTATTATGAACCTAATTTTATCATTTTTCTATTATTCAAAATATTATTCATATAAATTCCCCTAATGTTTCTAGTGGGACTCGCCATGTTTCTAGTTCTCCTTAGATTCTACCCATCTTCTGTGTAAATTCAGTTCTGTTAGTGGAATTGAAGTGACTTGAGGATGTTGACCATGTCTTTAGAGTGTTGGGAACACCCAAAGTCATTAGATATTGTATTTTTTGGTTCTTATTGAGGGCCCATATTTGGAATAATGGGAGTTGTTTTCCCCACCAATGATGAATGTTGTGATGAAATGGAATGTTTTAAAATCTCTCTTTATCCAATGGTTTAAATCTGTGGATTTGAAGATGAAGAAAAGGAAAGATCTCCTAAGTGTCCACCAAGGTAGATAGACTATGAAGACTTATGAATAACACATCAGAGAGCCTGTTTCCTTTCCACTAGAGGTGGTTTCCTAGGATCCTCTCAAGGAATATTATTTTATTACGGGTCCTGATCAATTGATCTATTAGTGTGCCCTCTTCTCCAAGGATTTCCATTTTGAGATGTTTGTGGAGTAAGCATTTTTTGAAGAGTTGTTTTGAAAGTATCATATAACACATGAGGAAATTTTTTGTCTATTATGTAGGGGTGGATATGTTTGAATCATTCTTGTTTTTGTTTTGTGGATATTGTATGTTCATACATCAATATAACTGTCTAATAAAATCATCCATTCATATTTCATGTGTTTTTTTTTTCAGAATTTGGACCTTGAAAAGGTTATCCATTTATGAATTAGTTCCTATATTTTTATCATGCATGTTTTGATATATATCTATTTTTATGGAAATCACTCTTTATTCAAATTGTTCATGTACATTGTTCAGTTTGACAATTTTTTTTGTTTATTAAAAAAATGATGTGATTTTGTATTATTGTAAAAAGGCGGTCTATGGAGGCATGCACATAATTCAAACATAGGGAAATATTCCATATATAATTTAAGATGTGTTTAAATAATATTTACCTCAATTATACACATTGTTTGACCCCTATAACTCAATGTATCATTCGATTACAAGAATCAAATGAACCTAAAAATAGAAAAACACATTCAGATTAATTTGATACTTTTAGAAAACGATCCAGAAATTATTTTTGATGTGCATGAATGAGCTGCAACCCAATTCAACACACTGTGTGACCGATATGACACCAATTTTGTTTTTTATATAAAATTGACATCAATTTTTGTAAGATTCCAACTAACATCCTCAAAACTGAGAATATGCATTAAATTTTTTTATATACTTTATTAAAATGTTCCTCAAGTCATTTGAGATGTGTTGGAATCAGCTACACCACAATCCGATGCAAGGTGTGTTAGGTGTGACTGAATATGCATCTTTTTATTTAAAATTGACATCAATTTCAATATAATTACCACTTTTTACTAATTTATTTCTATATATTATTACTAACATTAGAATTTTTTCTTATAAATGTGTATTCTTTTTCTCGAGAATGGATGGTTTTTTCCATCGTAGTAAGAGTCAGGTTGGTATTAAATGAAAAAGGAATATCAATGCTTTTGAATGTATGTAATAATTTGTATTTTTGAAATTTTATAACCTATTCAATAATTCACAGTAAGAGCACACCACATCACTAAAAACACACTAAGTATAATACTAATTTCCCAATACCCGATTAAAAATAAATAAAATAGCATGATTCAGGCCAGGATTAAAAGATAATATATTATTGATTCTATTGAATGTATGTAATAATTTTTATTTATGAAATTTTAAAAACTAATGTTTGAAATGTATATAATATAGTGTTTATTTATTTTTGTGTGAGGATAATTTCATTTAATTTAAATCTCATACAGGTACTTTTTTTGATATCTAGTGTGTTTCTGGTGATATAGTGTGTTGTTACTCTAGACTATAGAATTAACCGATTTCAAAACTGATAAAAGTATTCATCATCAGCACTTCTATAATAACTACAAAATGGTTCCTTTTGAAGCAGTTTAATTTAGCACCAATAAATAAAACATTATTAGTGATTTTTTAATACTCATAAATGACCATGGATTTTAACCTCGCTCATGCATTCAGTGATTTTTTAGAACTGATAAATGAGAACTGTTAATTGCCTATTTTGTAGTGATGATAAAAATATCAATCTCTACTTAGGTAAAGACATTATATTTTTTAGCAAATTTTCTTCCACATTGAATTACTTTAAGATACTTATAATTATATTTTTCCTTCAAAATTTTTCTCATGTGGTCTTACCCCAAGTTCTATATTCATATAATGAGGGAGAATTTACTATATACCTGAAAAGTTATCAAAAATGATAGACTATGTTGGCCTTAAATAAAATAATACAGTAGAATAATTAGAATAAGCATTAAATATATTAGATACCACATCATTTGATGGAAAATTATCTATTTGATTATTTACAAAAGATTTCACAACACCATTCTACTTATAATCTGGCTTATTCACATCAATTGGGTTATTATTCAGATAAGCATGTGAATTATTACAAACCTTGATACATTTAATACATTTGACTACCTATTTTTCTGAATATGGAGTACCACATAAAAATATTTTTTCCTTTCAAATATATTCCATTTACCTATAAAAACAACATTGGTTATTATATAACTAGAATTCCTATAACATTCCCCAATATTATTTTTACCACAAAACTAAAAAAATGAAAAAGTAATCATCTTATCTTCATAATTCATAAATCCATTCTTCCCATTTTCTTTCCACATGATACACTTTTTCTAATTATTTTAAAATTTCATATTCTCATTATAATGATCCATTTTTTTATTCTTAGAAGAAAACATAGGTATCATATAATATTAAAATACCCAAATTTCCAATATCTTTCAATATTTTGGCTTTAGTAATGAATAATGTTGACTAATCTTACTATCAATATCATAGATTAAATCTTATGTGTAACTTTTCAATACGGTGATGTTTGATTAATATGATGCTACTGAATCATCCTATATATTCCTCAATTCTACGAATTAATTTTCCATTCTATTTATTATATCTTTTTGATAATATTTCTCGAGGATGATATTATTAAATTCATTCATTTCCAATTAATAAATCCCCTCTATTTTAATAATATTCATGACCATTGATACTCATTACTCGTCTTCAACTACAAAATAGTAAATAAAAATTCATAACATATAGGGATCTAAACAATCCAGGACGTTAGATATATTTTCTATATATTTAATGCATCCTTTAGTTACAATGGAATCAAAAGATCTATTGAATTTAAGAGGGTTTTTTCTTATAAAATTTACTTCGATTAAAATTTTCCCATGTGTTAGATCTGGTTGTTCTCTATCATTTATGAAACCAAAATTTATGGAATTAATCAACTATGATGTTAAAGTGAAAAACTTATCCATCCAAATTCCATCCATTTAAGGTTGATAATTCTGAAAGATATCACCACCCTGTTACCTTCACAATCTATCTTCCTTGTTCTATATATGGAAAACCATTATGAACAAATATTGTTATGATGAATCAATATGGTCAGCATTGAAGGATCTATCATTTCATCTTTAATATATAAAAATATATTTTAAGGGTATTCTATTAACATCATCCAAACTCATAATTCTATATAAAACTTTCATTAATACCAACTGTAAGGTTATAGTCTCAAAAAATACTTATTCTAGTGAATAAAAATTAAAATTTACTTCATTTCATTCCCAAAGAATTTTTAGGGTTATAGTTTCAATAAATATTGTAATAAATATTATATAACAACCCCATATATCACATAGTGTCTTCTTCTAATCAGTTTCAATTTTTCCCACAACATAATCCAATTAAAAGGAAATAAGTTTTATTTTCATCACCAGTCTTCATGACATTCTACTTCAATTATTTTTTCCTTTACAAATCATAAAACCATAGGAATAACATATTAAAACATGGTATGTTCTCAAAAATTCTTAGTAAGGGATATAAAATAAAATAATAAAATAGTCAGTATATGAGTACATATAATTATATTCCGTTTCCAAATAAAACCGTAGTATCAATATAATCATTTTCTTACCCAAAATATCAAATTATAGACCTAAATATCTTTTTAAATAATTTTGAAATAAAAATTAAATGAAAAAAGAAAACAACAAACCATTTCATTGAAATCATGAAAATATCATAATAACATTTTCACAAAGATATAATTATATTCCTTAGGAATTAGAATATAATATCAATTTCCTTGTGAATTCATATGATTTCTTTAAAAACTCATTGTATGAATAGATAAGTCATATCTATAATTTGAGGATCCAATTTCATTAACTATTATATATAGTGTAACCCTTATTTATACACATGGAATAATCATCATGGTTATACGTAGAGTAACCATAATAGTTTCACATGAAATAACCAAGAATGATATCCTTGGTATAATTATCTCAGTATATTCTCATTACCTCTTTGGATAAACAAAATAATTTAACATTTTACCTTTATACAATTTATTAGAGAACTATAATAGGATCATCTGACCTAGGATTATCACAGAACATCCCATCCATGGATATTAATTTTACCACCCAAACTTGGTTTATAACAGAGCCACCATTAATTATATAAAATACTCATGAACCATAACACAGTCATAACACATAAAATATTTCATCATTATAAAATTTCTTTTCACCAATAAGAAATAATTTTTATATATTGACATATCACATTTATTTAAAACAAAACTCCTGAACTAAAATTCTTGAAATAAATTGAAATATAGTTTTCATTAAATAAATCATTAATTTTTATAAAGAAATCTCAAATCATATAATGGTAATGGTGGAAATTAAATTAATTTTAACTGTACAAATTAAAATAAAAATTAATTTTCTTTTTTAATGAAAGTAAAAACACTCAAAAAATGTATGAAAGAAAGTAAAAATGATACATAACTTTCAGATTAAAAATTATTTTCTTCCCTAAAAAAATTCATAAAATATCTTTATGAATTTTTATATGCAGAAGACAAATATTTTTATGGGATAATTTGAAAATGGATTTTTAAATAGTTTCATTAAGTCAAGTAAGACTCGTCACATAAATTCTTCATATTCTGAAAATAATAAATTTATGTTATTTATTAAAACTCTTAAAAACATTTTCAATTTTCTTATACCATTTATATTACTTATTTCCATGTTAAATACAATTACTTAAAATTTAATGTTCATATCCAAGGTTTACATTATATTTAGTTCATATGTCCAAAATGACATTGCTAGGTTGACTATGGTAAAAATTATCATTATACCATCATCTACATAATAATAATAATAATGAACTTATTTTAATTTTTATATATAAATTATACTTTTAAATCATATAATATATGATATTTATGAAAAATGAACTATGTTAAAAACATATGGAAGATAAGATTTCTGTATGCATAACAGAAATTTCTATTTTCCAATGATCATTGTAGAAAAAAGGTATGTATCATTGTATATTTATTTAAATATAATAAAAGAATAAATATAACATTATTTCTTTAATTATACTTATATATATCATCCATGAGAATGAGCAAAAAAATAATTACATCGCTCATTGGTGGTGGTAGTCAAAACATTTGAATGAATGATATTATCATTTTTTCAGTGAATAGATAGATATGAAATATAATTATATATTATATTTCAGATATGAAAAATATGTCATTAACATCAAATATATATTAAATTCATAATTATATCGAATATTTAGGGATGGTGATGGAAAATTAAATCCACTAATTTGTGGGGGTTTTTTCTTCCATACAGAAGAGCAATGAATTATCATACTATATAATGGTGGTCTGAAACGGGAATAAAATATAAAATCTAATTATACATGGTATGATACATTTATTATTTTATCATATTATAATATTATTTTAAATAGGATGATGAATAAATAAAACTAAAAATCCTAGTTAAAACTATACCTCTTCTTGTTAAAATATTTATTGACTGACAACTTAATCCCCCTAAACTTGTATTATACCTAATATGATACCTAAATAATTACATGAGGGATTATAGAATGGGAATAAGGTAGTTAATGTCCAAAAAAATTGTTTTCAAGTGTGAAGAACTAAGAATAATTTTTTCAATTTTACAAGAGAGGGGTAGGGAATATTACAAATTCTAAATCTATTAAATTAATATAAATTAATTTTGACTTATAAAAGGATAAAAATTAGTAATATTGTAACTTATGGTGAGTAGAATTATGAATAATCTAATATAACAAAATATGGAAATATTTTTATCACATTTGTACCCAGATTTGATGGTTTAACCCTTCATTCACCCTTTGGACAATTATCACAATACTAAGGCATTCAACAATGTAAGTGTTGTAAATATAACTAAAATTTAAAAAATAAAATAAAATAAAACACGTTTGATATAATTAGGGATATACTATTAATATTTTATCATCATATTTATTTAAAAATTTTATAAAAGCTACAAATATATTATTTTCCTAAAATATAAATATTATTTTTTCTTGAACTAATCATTTACATTCACTTTTTAATACCAATATATTAAATGATATTCGAATAAAATATTTCATTAAATCCTTATGGTTTTACATTTTTATAAAATTTTTGGTTCACCTTAAAGATTCAAAATTTTACTATATTCAATATATTTAAAATCATTTATTTATTTTTTCATTGAACTAAATAATTTTGACATCAACATTCTATAATCTTTTAAGTTAATTATTGATTCAAAAAAAATTAAAATTATTTTCCATGATGAATATAAATTATTTCTATTTAAAAATTATATTTATATCTAAACATATCATATGGTTATCCATATGTTAAAAATATTAACGTTTTTAAAAACAAGAGTGTGACATTTTTAATTTTCATTAAATACAATTTTATGAATGATATAATAACATCAAGGATAAAAAAAGGCTGTATGACCACATCATGGATTAAAATTTACAAATTGACCCATCTAATAAAACAAATTCACTATTTAGATTCATTTTAGAGTACTTATTATTTTATTTTTAACATTAATTACGGGTGACTCTCTTTATAGTGGTAACAAAAATTACAAAGGTTTCTATTCATTTTTTCAATAAAATAAAATGGATATATTTATAAAATTTGGATCCCCTTATTCTAAATATTCAATAAATTTTTCAATACTCAAAATTTAAATGTATAAGAATTAAATTTAAAATAAAATCGTAAAAATGTAAAGAAAAATGGTTTTTCTAAAAAATGCCTTGTTAAGTATGAAAATGTTTCAAACCCAATTAAATTATAAAATTCATTCAAAAGTATAAAATTTTATAATTTTAATCGACATTAAGTAATTAAATTATAATATAGAACAAAAATATAATTTTAATTTTAAATTCAAAAAAATAAAAAAAATAATCAATAAAAAATAGTATTGTTCACAATTATTTTTAAAAAAATATTTTTATAAAATTTCAAAAAAAAAATTTCTTGATATATTTTTGAATGTTAAGTAAAAATATAAATTAACTTTTATAAATAAAATTCTATAATTTTTAATTAAATATTTGAAATGAAACAATAAAATATAAGAAAGTCCCATTTGATTAGAAATAAATCTTTTCCGTTTTAAGCTAATGTTTTTCTATTATTTTTATAATTATTATAACTATATAAAATATATCTAATGAATGTATATGAAACTGTTTTATATAAAACATAACATTGATGTTACATTCTCCTAGTAGAAGGGTTCATATATATGAAACACATAATAATGAGAAATTTCTAGGTTAGGGAATATGTATATGATATACAGCCTATGGGGATAGACAATGTGCATGAGTTTTGAAACGAATGTAAAGACATTCTCTATATAGTATGAATTAATGAAATGAAATATAAGGGTTCTTATTAACTAAACATCAGTGATATTGACCGCAAGATAGTGATCATCATCATTATTACTAAATGATGTCAATATTGAGAGATTCTGAAGGTATCAATTATTCAAAAAATAAATGGAAGTATATATTGTGTAATTTACCATCATAATATAGGTTTTTTGATGAATGGATTGAAAGATATATGTTCATTGAAATATCATCACAAATTATGTAGTGATGTTGCAGCTAATTTAATTAAGTAATAGTAATGACTTATTATAAGTCATGTGGTGTGAAAAACGGTATCAACGACCACACCTATTGTATATTAATATTCATATGTGTATAAAGTTTAAATACACAAATTTTGTGGTGTGGAAAGATAAAAAATATTTGGAAATATCACGAAAATAAATAATAAGGGAAAATATTAAGTATTTAGACAGGTATTTAGGTAATGTCTCAACAAAAACATATACTTTCATAATATACAAATTCATATTAATGTGTATATATCTAAATTTGGTTTCCAAATATTTTGCATGATATGAATTATCATAAAAACTTAATTGAAATCAAATGCTCATGCATTATTTTTAAGATTATAGAAATACATGGAGATAAATGTAACATGCACAATGTGTTTTATAATTATATATATACAATATAGGTCAATGATTTAAATAAATAAAAATATTGAGATGTTTTTCAGTGAGAATGAAGAATGAATATTACGATGTCATGAAGGAGGCCTGACTATATGATATGCATCCTTATGGACATGATTTTAATCAAATATAAGAACAATATAACATTTATTGGTTTGTGGATAAGAGAATATGTATAAGAATAATGGATAGGGAATAGAGATCTTCTTTATCCCATTTTATTTAACTTAATATGGTAGTAAAGGAAGACATTTTTGTGAAAATTTTCATTCACAAGTTTATGATGTAAAATTGGATGAGTTTTTCATGAATTTCAAAAGAATATAAAGCTATTTTTTATAAAATTATTCATAAGATAAATAGTGGTCTTAGAGATGAAGCATGATAGGAATAGGATAAGAATAAAAATTTAATAAAATGTCTATCAGAAATCCATGTAAATAGTCATTCTTAACTATTTCTATAAAAATAATGATCATATTTCTCTTTAATGTGAATAAAAGGTAATAATAAGATAAGTTACATTTATGTTTTTGTGAATGTTAGTTGAGGGGAATAATCCAAACTTCTACTGTGAAATTATTTATAAGTATAATATTCTTAAGTATATTTTTGCTTGTTCAAATCTGTTGAATAAATTGAATATTGTGTATACATGTATTACTAAGATTTAGTATGATATACATGTAGACCATGCGATCTCGAGTCCATAGAATCATAGTTTTTTCTCTCCCGCCATCCGAAGGAATAGGGAACCACACTTTGGTTCTTAATAGTTTTAGAGAGAACCCAATTTAATTTTCAACTCTTTACATTTGTGAATCTACTTATGGATCACCACTATACAAAATAAATATATAAAATCTTATTTAGAGGTGAACCTTTTAATAACATTATATTCTATACTATGATTATTATTGTCAAATTTCACTTAATTAGGAATGGATAATAAGAGAATCAAGATCATAACTATTGAAATATGTAATGGTATAAATATATAAAAATGGATATAACCATAAAAATATTGGTTCTCCGCCAAACCCTACTTAGTATATCCCATAACTGACATAATAATACATAATAGATGTAATTTCAGTAGGGATTTTATGGTCATACAAGTAAAGATAAATGAAAATAGGATTATTCTAGGTTTGAAATATGACCTCCAAATTCAAATAATATATATTTTATCTTTGATAATATAGCCAATGAATTCCCAAAATCACCTCAAACTCTATTAAAATAGATTAATAATATATGAATTAATCACATACCAAAAAAATTATTGGAGATTAGTTTTAGAAATAGAAAGTATCCTTCATTCCACTTGTTGTTTTCCCAGAAAATTCAGTATCCATCCATTGCGGATGTTAATAAATAGTTTGAGATAATTTTTATGTTTTAATTAATTGATATAACAACGATAAAATACGATGTTTTAAATACATACCATACCTATCACCACCACAATATCACGATACTATATTTAATCCATCAATAAAAAATGTTTAGAATAACTATGATGATATAATAATAAATAAAAGTAATTGGTTAATAAAGAAAATAAATACTAATATTTTCTAAATAGCTTCATCTTTATTTCACCCTCTGATAATTTAGGTTCATCCTATATCATTTTTTTGACAAAAAAGAAAATTAATATTTTATCCGCTTATTCTCCAAAACCTATTCCCAAGAAATAACTAAATTTAACACTAATAAAAATAGATATTTTCCATACATTTCATACATACATACTATATTTCACTTCATTATTCATTACATATCATGTTAAATTATTCATCCAAACTTATAGGTTATGGTTAGATTGGGGATTACATAAATAAAAAATTAATTTAAAAAAATGAAATTTATAAATTAGTATCCTTCTCTGTGGACTCCAATTTATACACATAGTACTCGATACTATTGTTTGTAACATTGGGAATGTAAACAACATAATTGTAGATAAAAAATGACTAATATGGATAAATAATATAGATATTAAATTATTATTATATTTGATTATAATAAGATGTTGTGGAATATAGAATATAATCATGGTTCATCATCATAAAATAATGAAATCTTACATAAGAAAATATATATTATAAATCATGATTCATCAAAAAATAATTAATAATAACATTATACATGGTTAATAAGTGTTTTAAACCACCAGTTACTTGTCAAGAGTTATGAGAACATTACATAGTCATAAGAATATGAAACAAAAAATCATTTAAATCATATAATATATAAAGGATAGCCAGCAGAAAATTTATATCATAATGGAATATACTAACCTCATTCCCATAATATAGCAGAAATAGTAGAGAAACCATGGTCCCACAATGATTATAGACATTGGAATCAATGTTCGTTTAATCCTTATCTCATAATATATAAAACCATACCAATTTTATTTGAGGTATATATTAGAAAAAAAAAATCAGATTACTCTAAACAGTACATATGTGATCCACATAAACATAAAAACATTTATAAACCAATTATATCACATTTCATTAGGAGAATGTAATGCCATTCAAAAAAATTATACAATTCATGATCATTTGAATTCTACAGTATGATAGTGGATTATAATATTAGGTAATGTCCCATGTAAGGAAAAATAATCATTACTATATGTTGATATATATGAAGACCCTTTTATAACAAATTTTGATTGATAAATAGAAGAAATGTCTATTTCTTTGGATAACATTTATTTCAAAATAAAAAAAGTTTACTAATTGGGGATATATAATACCTTTTAAAATAAATAAAACATATTTAGGAATATAAATTTTGGATAAAATCAATAAATATGTAAAATTTCATTTAGACATAAATCAATAATAAATAATATTACTTGCACACAATTATAAAGGGATTCAAAATAATCAAATAAAAACCATATTGAATGCATTAATTGAGGAATACATTGATAAAGAAATAATAGTCCACTGAAAATGACAATAATAATTTGAGGAATTAGATATGAAGACATCTACAAAACTATATAGGGAGAATTTAAATAGAGGATAAACATTCCCAAAAAACAATAAGGGATATGGTCTCCACAACATAAAAATTATTTTATTTAAATTATGAACTATATTTATATGTAATGGAAAGGGAAAAAATATACCCCATATATATCTACGGTAGAGTAAAATATATTTGTTTTAAGATAGAATGAACAATAATTTTCTGGGGATGGAAATTAAAATATAAAATTTATTATTTAAAAATGTGATTTTAAAATAAACTCTTATGGCTTTAGTATTGATTTCAAAAATAATGGAGAAAAAAAAAGATGGTTTTTTATATCCATTGAACTTCAGGAAAATTATTATACAAAATAATATGTGGGTTATTATATCCCCCCCCCCAAATACTATACATAGAGAAAATGGGAAACATATCAATGAATGGAAAATTGATATGACCGAACCATACAATTACTCTCACCTTTGATTAAAGTTATTTAACATCAAATATAGAAAATATAATAATGTTAATCATTTATTTATGAACATTGTTAATATATATTACTTATTGTATACTTCAGTTATAATACTTCAATACATATAAATTATTTATCTATATTTCATTATTCTCTCGGGATGTTAATAATATTGACTATTTCATACATGTTTTGTAATGAAAATTTAAATTCTAATTTTATAATAACATTTACATTATTAAGATATTATTAAATGAATTTGATTCTTTTTTCCAATGATTTATGTATTCCACTATTCATTTTATGGAACATATTTTTTCCATTCAAGATAATATAATCCATGCAAATAATTTTTTATGTAATATTAAAATAATTGTGAGTTACTTAATATTGATCATTCAATTTTTTTTCAATGTTGGTTGATAACAACACATATTACATAATTCATATTTTAATATCATATATTACAAGTATTTATTTCATGACACTCATTCACTTTGGTAACTATTAATATAGTATAACATCATTCATGTAGATGATTAAGGCAACCCAAACGAGAATATGTTATTCTAATGAATTATTATAATTATAGAGATATATGAAATTAATGAAAATTCCATAGAATAATATTGATACTAATAAAAAATAATTATATTGGGGAATAATATTTTCTAAAATCTTATATAAGAGGTTAATT
Organism: Viscum album; assembly: GCA_963277665.1. Lineage (NCBI taxonomy): Eukaryota > Viridiplantae > Streptophyta > Magnoliopsida > Santalales > Viscaceae > Viscum > Viscum album. The sequence goes on along the minus strand of OY728140.1, from coordinate 364,227,189 downwards.
GGAAAATATAGTGAAGAACTTGATATGTAATTTTATGAATTCTCCCTTCTTTATAGGGTTTACTTAAAAAATAAATGACATAGGATTCCCTCATAGAAATGAATGAAGCCAAATTTATAAGAAGATATTTAGTGAGAGAAAATGGGTTACGATTCAATGGAATAATGAATAGTTATATTGTTTTTTGAGTTGTATAAGTGTGGTGAAATTAAAGGTTACGTTTGTGTATTAATTTACAAAATATTTTGTCATATTGTAATTGTTTTAATTTTAAATGAAACAATAATAATAATGGGAGACATATTGATTTGGTTTATTAGAATATTCATCTATACAATTTGGAGAATGTATTTTATGGTATTTTATGTCAACAATTCTTAGTTTTTTGGGACAATAGATAAAAACAACATATATAACACATTAACGTCATGATTTATATAATACATCTCACAAAAAGTCTCACAAATAATAGAAAAAAAGGTTTATTTTCTTTCATGAATTGTTAAAATAACAATAACATGTGATCATTTCTCCATTATCAATCTCCCAATGACTCTGTTATGTAATTCACATTATTTGTAATCATATATATGTCACAGAGAATGGAATCATTAGAAAGGGGTGATCTCAAGTTCTTAGTAAGAAAAAATCTCATCAATATTATAATCGTAGGATATATAAATATCATGAGAGTAAACATAAAAATAGTACAAATATATCATTAATGATAGCATGAAATAGTAATAGTTTTCTATAAGTCGGGAAGGAAGTGAATGAAATATCAAAAAAAATCATTTCCTTGAAAAGAGTGTCTAAACCTGAAATAACAAACATATTCAATAATAAAAATAACAATAATATAAGATATAATTATGGAGTATTCTTTATTATAGGTTTTCATAACATTGTGTTTATATCTTACTGCATTGATTTCTTACTCATTATTTTGAATCTAGATAATATGAATCATGTTCACACTAAATATTCATAACATGTCTAATCGTAATCATGTGAATTCTCAATCGTTTGAACATAACTAATAAAAATTATGTTCAATTTTCATTTTTTAAAATACATAATCATCATTATGTTAACACATAATTTAGTGAATTTGGATAATTTTCCTTGTGTTCATAATTATTCATTCAAAAGTAGAAAATATGAAACTGTTTCAATCATAATATTGTTAATGTATCTAATTCATATATTTTTCCAATTCAATATCTTTTCCCTATGAGATATAAAACATCAAACACTGTATTGGATGTTGATATTGGACCCCACATGTAAAACATCGATAGATATAAGTGTTATTTGAAATCAATCATAAATTTTATAATATAAAACATAAAAATAAAAATAAATTGATTCATCATATCATAAATAACATCTTTAAAGGATAATTTCATTAACAAAACTATAATATCATATCACTAAAAATTAACCACAATCATATAAATCATTGATAACCAAATTTAAATTATCTAAAAATAGTATTTCAGAAGAACATTTAGAGGGTTTTTCATAGAAATAACATCTATTGAAATAATTCCATTAGATATAAAGAATAAATATAATTGAAAATGTAAATATGTTTTTTGATAATTATTTTTAACATAATAATAAAAAATGGAATGTATTGGATCATTTTGAAATGTAATTTACCATATGTTGCCTTTTTAGAAATTATAAGAGAAATGAATTTTCTAAAACAATTATATAAAAATTAGATAATGATTCCATGTAAAATATATTCTGGTATCAAAAATATTTTACTAAATCATATTGACATCTTTTACATTTGAAAAATATAAATAATTGAGCCTTGAAAAATAAAAAATAATTTAAAAATGATTAATTGAAAAAAAAATTATCATAATTAACTTTTAAATAATAAGAAAATGAATTTCCTTGAAAATTAAATAATGGTTTCAATAGAATATTGAGTGTAAGATAATTCAACATATTATGAAAGTATTTGGAAGAATTTTATTATTTATAAATACATTTTCGAAAAAATAAAATTAAAAAATGGAATAAAGACATAAATATTTGAACATTGGGAAGTGAAATAAAGTGGTTACATTAGAAAACATATATCTATGCAACCAACTATAAAGGATATCATTGGTGGGAAAATAGAATATTTATTGTGGGGAAACCGCCATTAAAGATTATGGGAATTTTTCTTATGAATTATATGTTTTTATGGAAATACATCATTGTAATATATTTTGATTAAAATGTAACTCTCCATGATTACTATGTATGAGTATCACATAATAAAACCAATTTTTGGCGAACTAAATCTTGAATGACTTAATTCTATGAAAGAAAATTCTAACTCAGTGAAGGGGGTATGCCAACAACGATGGTAATGACCTTTGTATCCTTGGAATTAAAATCCATTTCTAAAATTAAAAAAATATTTTTCTTAAAACCCCATTATGTACATGAATTTTTTAAATGAAATATAATAGGAATTAATCAAATATATACTTGATAAATTGGTGTAGAATATAAAATATTTATCAAGAAATTTTTTTTGAGAAACAAAAACTTACCTTGATTATCTAATGAATTGATAACACTATATACTCTTATATATCAAGTATAAATATCACATTTTCCCATTTCATAACTTTGTTAATAAAGATAAACATTTATAATCTTCATTTATATTTATTCTATACATGTATATTAGTAATTTATTATCTATATTCAATATCATGTGTGAGTATGTTGATCATTTAAAACTGCATTCTTAATATAGGTGTAGTTACTCATGATTATGAAAAATTACATCACTATCCGACCATACACTATATAGGAAAAAATTTACATATATATTCTATAAAATTATAATTTTATTATATCAATATTTTATTTATGGTTTTTATAGAATAATTTAGGGATGAGTATGTGTCAGTTATTTTTAACAAATAAATTTTCCAAAATTAATTAATTATATAAATTATTATAATACCAAACCTGAAATAAATCTGTAAAGAACAAAAAAATTATTATTCCCAATCCAAACATGAATTAAATTATTGAATACTTTTACATATTGGTTCTTAAACCATATCAACTGTAATATGTTACACTGTATGTGTGATTGTTTTCTATGGAAGAGATTATTTTGTTACAATATAATTAGTAAAAAAGTATAAATACATTATTTAGAAGATATTATTATGATGACTCTAAATTTTTAATAGTTATAATAATATTATAAATTAATTATATGTGGCCACTAATAAATAAATATCTTTTCCAATTTGTATTTTAATTTTAGTTGTTTAGTTTTACAATGATCACTTGACATTAATATTACATTTATAATTCCTATTGTATATTTATAGAATATGAATTGTGAATTAAATAAAAAAAATTAAATAAAAAAAATTCTAGAACCACCAATGAGTGTTATTAAATAAAATTAAATGTTTTATTCATAGAAGTGATAGTTCATATAGACGTTTGAGATAACGTTTAATTTATTCGATTGAATATAATGGGATTAGATAACATGTATACCATTAATATGATAACATTTATTTATATAACATATATTGATGTAATGATATAAATTTGCATTGAATGGTTTTGGATGAGGGTGTGTGAGAAGGATAAACAAATGATGTTAAAGTGTTAGTAATGATTATTTTTATAGTTTTATCTTCTCCTAATGTGTCATGTAGAAAAAATGTACATAAAGATATTCATTGATACTAGGGTCTTCCAAAAGTATATATGTTATATATACAAAGAAAATTGGGTATATTTTAATTTGAATATATAAAAATAGTTTTTTATTTTTTTGGGTGGAAGTGATCTCCTTTCACAGGTGAAACATAAAGAGACATCTTTTGAAAATAATTTTAGTTAATGGGAAAGTGTGAAATTTCATGAGTGTCAAGTGTGGATTTGTTTTTGATATAAGGATGTATGGATTTATTCAACAAAATGATATTATAGAAGACCCATTTTTAAAGTTGATTAAATAATGTTCATGCCACATTAGATTATCCATTTTAAGACATATTAATCTAGATTAAATATTATTCTTGGTTATTATTTTATCACAAAAAATATAAGTTGAAAATTTAAAAAATACATTATTTTGATTATAAATATATAATATATTAATTTTACTTCTATTTCTAAATATGAGAAAATTATATCTTAAAATTTTAATATAAAATTTGTTTACAAACACTTTGTGTTGAAAAATACTATTCAAATCAATACATGTTACTAATATTATTTAATAATGATTAAAATTAAATCAGTGTTAATTAATATATATTGTGTTTCTTGGTTTATACGTAATATTATAGTCTTAATTTAAAATATATCTATTTAAATTTATAATATATTATATTTAGATAAGTTTCATTTTATTAAAATTAATTGTTTTACAATGATAAGAAATATTTACTTTGGTAAATTAATTATAAAGCTAAAATTAAATTGAAAATATTAAATAATATGAACATTTTGATTAAAATATATAAATCATTTTATAAAAGTCAAATACGTTATAAAGGTTAATTTTATTAATAGTGCAAACATAGGATGAATAAAATTCTCATAAAAATGGGTCTCTAGGTTTGAAATTTAGGCGTGTCATAAATTTTTCAATGACATTGACTTTCATTATATAATTCTATTTCTATAAAAAAATATGTTTTATGTATTTTTGTTATAATAAAATGTTACATATGCCCTAAAATGTTGAACCAATATTTCATAAATAAAAATTTTATATTAAAATAAATTCATTACCAATTTCAATTTTTTACAAACCACTTGTTCATTCTCATATATTAAAAATTTCAAAAAAATAATTTATTTCAAAACAATGTTCTTAACAATTCACATAAAAATTAAATGTTTCCCAAAAATATAATAAGTTCAACATATGAAAATTTCTACATTAATAATTCAAAAATGAAATTAATATATAAAATTAAAATTTAATTATTGATAAATTTAATTTTAAGATGAAATTAAAATTTACTTATTGATAAATTTAATTTTAAGATGAAATTAAAATATATAAATAAAATGTACATTTATTGATAAATTCATATTTAAAACATTATATGTTCTTAATCCTATCTCGTATTTATTTAATTCTTATTTCACCTTTTTTATTATCTATATGATTTATTATTCATAAATATTTTTAATAATATTCATCTCTGATGTTAGAACTCATTTTAATTCGGTGTTACATGATGGTCATGAACTCAAACATGTTATCAATCTAGACTAATATATTCGAAAATATTAGGGTGCTATATAATTTAATCTTTTTACCTTTTTTACCATTATAATTTCAACTCAGTTTTCACCTCGATAAATTCTTATTATTACCAATAAATAGATTTTCCACATTACATAATTTCAATATTTTTTTACTCCTTTTTAGATAATTAAATTTATAAATATTATAATTAAACTGTTCAAATGAAAATATATCATTTATAAAATATAAATTTCATTTGATAATGTGGTTTTTAAACACATTTTATTCTTACTATTATCATAGGTCAATTAATAGTTTCTTTGCACATGAGCATTAGCCCAGTTGGTAAGGACCCCGTAAGTGCATCTGGGAGACCCGAGATCAAATCCTGGAGGAGAAATTATTTCCGGGGTTAATGTAGCAGGTACTGTAGAAGGTACTGCAGTGGGAACTGTCACATGTACTGTTTGACACTGTAGTAGCCGAGAATATGCCACAGTTTGGGCCTTCAGGCCACCGATTTGGTCCCCGCATCCTTTAAGGCCATTAGGACACCCATGCCTTCGGGTCAGTACGGGTATCGGGCCACCTCAAGGCCTTCGGGCCGCCTTAAGTGCAGATGAAAACCAGACCACATATGAGTAACAAGCTCTACAAGGAGGATGAGCAAGTAGCTTTCACCATAGTAGAAGCTAAATGGATTGCAAGAATGAGAGGGTATGTCACCTGCCATCGGGACAAGCCTGTGCATGCACGAGAATGCCTAGCCGAACAGTCGTGCGACGGTGGAGAGATTATTTCACGATAAAGATGGTGGGGAGGAGCAGTTCAATGTAGTTAGTCTCGGTTTTATGTAATGTTTAAAGCCTATGGGAAAATTAATTCCTCTAAGGCCTAAGGGCTATGTAATACTTACGTTTACATGCCTTGTAAGGGTTCAACCTCACCCTTTGAAAATTGGATTATCAAATTCATTAAAAAAATGAATTCTATCAGGCTATTGGAAGGAATTAATAGTTTATAAAAGAGTAAAAATACTTTTTATACATTTAGAAATTATAATACACTTATCATTTCTAATTTCTAATTTCAATACTTTAAGAAATAAGTAAAATACATTAAAAATGGCACATTGAAAAATATTATTTTAAATATTATGTAACTTTAAAAAAATCATATTAAAATTAATAATTATCTTAATAACTATTTAGATTTATCATACAAATAGTGTTAAAATATTTATTAGAAATTTTAAAAATACTTATAATCATTCATTAATAATAATTTCAATAACAATATATTGAATAAAAAATATTTTTCAACTAAAATATTTTAATTAAAATTTAAAATTTTCATTTATTTTTTTATTATTTTTTACCTTTACTATTTACAGTATCAAGATGTACACATTGGATATATATAACAAACATATATAAAATTACTATACTATGAAATGTCATACGTCTAACAACCATATTTTAAATTACCATATATTTAATGGTTTGATTTTATTCCAATATATATCCCTCTATACAATACTAATATTAGTCATTGTATTAATTTACTTCACTCTATAATTTTTTTTATAAATATATATATATTATTATTCCCATCATTCCACTCGATTTTATGATATTCATGGTAAACAATAATGAAAATGATTTCATATTCATGGTCTTTTTATTTACTTCTGAATTTCGTCAACTTATGTGTTTCATAATGATGACTCATATTCCATTCTCAAAATGTAAATCTTTATAGCTTTATTTATAATATATTATCTCAATAAAATGTATTAAAGTTATTTATAGTTTTATTTTTTTGGGTGAAACATGATATTTAATATAGTTTTTATTTAATGGAAAGAACACAAAGTAAAATCATATGGTGTTATATATTACCCTTGTAAAACAATTCACCAATTTTTTTAAATTGATGAAATAAAATGATGGTTCTTATAAACCATAAAATTTTTGGGTTTGGTTTTTTATTCTAAAACTTAAAAATCCTATATATAACAATAATCAAAAGAATTTTCGAGTTAAATACTACATTATCTGTAAAATATATGATTTCTACTAGTTTCATCAAATACGATAGGTGATGTTCTAGTTGATCTATATCACATTTTTACATGTTAAGGGATATGTTTGAATTTCATCAAAATAAATACAAGGAACAAAGCATTCACATATGAGGGGTTTGGTGGAAGGTAAATATGATAAGCTATCACCTCCACATGATTATGGGTTTTTAATGATATAGTGTATATTGGGATCAATGGTAGCTTTTTTCTTAATATCCTAACACCATTCGATGATGATATTGAATGTAATATTATATATCTTACTTCAAACTCTATATCTCAATGAACACTATTATAATATATTTTATTTTGACTATGTTCTATTATAATGTGATGATGAATTGTTTGAATCATCTTGGAAATATCTTGAGAAACATACAATACCATCTGGATACACTATTCAACTTATTTGTAACATTTGTTTCCTTGTTCACATATTCTCATACAGAACATCAAATGGTTTCAATTTAATAATATAATGGATACATTTTTTATTTTGAAATATCTACCACTTGAAATAGTTAATCCCTACCAAATTTGAAATCCATTGAATATGATACCATCATATCCCCTAGAATTTAAATAGAATTTTATATTAAAAATAAATCTAATGATGATAAGTTGTGTTGGACTCTCCAGTGTATCCAATAGTATAGACGAATTCTCTAGAATATTGAGGTAATACAATGATCTCAGTAAAATTCAAATGTGATTGTTACCTCATAAAACCATACAACGTTTTTATGTATATGTTAAAAATATGATCAAAATATAAATATTTTGGAATGGATATGAAATGTGAGTACATGATATGGTGATCAATTTCAACCCAAATATAATCGTAAAATTTATTATTCATAGAAATACATCTAACCTAATAAAGGGTGATGTTCCCTAATTTCTATATACGAATAGGTAATTATAACATTATACCTTTCCATTTATATCAATCCACTATAAATTTATTTCATATAATGAATCGAGATATACCCGCTAAAATATATCTTACTCTCTCTACATTACTAGAAAAAATAATCCATGATATCTTTATATAAATTTGTATATCCAAGATAGATAGGGAATGATAAGTGATGTGCATCATCCAATAACTATTTCCCAAATTTTTGAATTGATGTACCAATATTTGTTTCCAAAAAATTATAATTCCAACATCTTCAATGTAGAATAATTGAATATTTTATACTTTTTTCTATACCTTAATATCATCCTTCGGTGCCTCCTTAGATTTTACATGGATATATGATTTAGTAGTAATTTTTAAAATATAGGATTTATCCATTCCCATAATATTTCAATGTTCATAATTTGAAACTGTAATGTCTTGGACCTCTCCGGTCTATTCCGTTTTGAAAATGTGGCGTTGGAGGTGTTCCGGGAGGTCGAGGTGACTTATCCCCAACACTTTTCAAGAATTCTAGTTCTGTTAACAGTGTTTCTAGTTTTATGAATTGAAATGATAGGTGTTCAGTGTAGCATAGATCGATAGCATAGATCGGTAGAAAATATCGGTAGCACAGATCGGTAGCACAGATCGGTAGCACAGATCAGTTTCATATAACGGTAGGTGTACAGTAATGGTAGGTGAACAATGTTTCAAGATTCCTATAGTTTTTCCCCTTTTGACATTTCCTTTGACGTAAAATACATTTAAAGACTTATTTTAAAGACTCTTAAGGCCGATTAAAAGGGAATAAATCTTATATTAATTATTCCTTTGCCTTGGAATGTTATACTTAGTCAAACCGCACGGGTTAATGCGATCTGTTTTTAATGGATAGTTAAGTGCATCTTAAACCATCGCCCCATTAAATCTTCAAAAAGGAAAGAGATATCACTCTCCCTTTTTCTTCCTCTTTATTATCGACTATGAGATGCTAGAACCTTTCAATCCTTCCTGAAGTAGTTTCACAATCATACTTTACTCCTCGGATTAGTTCTACTCTGTTTTGATACAACCAAGCTGTGTTGATCGTTCTTATTTATAAGGTATGTTTTATCATTGTTCCTCCTAGGATTATCTTCTCTTGTTTCTCCTTTCAATATTATAGCATGTAATCTCCATGCTTCTAATTGGTTTTTCTTGGTGTTTGGTTGGTGCAGACGTACTGTGGCATCCTCGAGTGGATGCAGTTGTCACGAGAGGATCGTGACCCGTTGTGTGGATAACAAAGGTCAAGAACTCTTCAAGGTAGATTATTTTTGATTCTATATCTTTTAAATGAAATTGTATTGTTATCATGTATAATTCCGCTAGATGAATTTGGAATTGACATAGTAAATATATTTGAACCGGATTAATAAATTGATATCTATCGTATATTATTGACTCTTGTTTTTCTAGATACTGTGATATCTATGCTTTCTTGGATTAGCTGTTTGTTCTTGATGGAAATTGATAAAGAACATAAATCCGTAATTAATTATAATTGTTGTCTAAAGATAAAGATGCATGAAAAAGAATCTAGTAATTGTTGTAATTTAATGTTAATCAAATTAGTGCAGTAAGCATGATTATTTATTTGTGATAGCTTACTAATTAGGTTTCCCGAATTTGGAACCTACGTTTAATAAAACTGTTAATTCTAGATGGATTAAAGAACCACTTGTTTGATAATTTCTAAAAGGGTTCTGAGTTACCCTCTTGGTTGTTAAAGTACCAAGAGACCTGTTGATGTGATTGTTGATTTCCTGCTGCTTGTATTTTGATGTGAGCCTGGATGGTTGTTGTGATATGTGGAGGCATGGAGACTTTTAGTTGTGGCATAAGATGATGCCTAGAGTGGCGAGATGCATCATTTTATGCATGTGGGTGTCGGGGAGGACACTAGGGATGATGGAATGGGATGGATGTGTTTTTTGGATGCTTATTGATTCTTTGGATGTTTTTCTGCTTTACCTTTCCCCACTAATGAAGGCAGCTAGTCTTTCTTACCCTTCTTTCGAAAGAGGCGAAGAAACGCGGGGTATGCCATGTGATTTACATGTTTATCCTCTCAAGGGAGAATGGGTCTACACTCTTTTTATAGGAGGCAAAGACTCGACGGGTAGTACATCTACTCACCATGTTGAGCTCCCTTGTGTTTATTAGCATAGGATGCTTTTTTAGAATTCCTGGGAATATGGGAAAGTAATTCTATAATGAATGTTTGAATAAATGATGTCCACCCATGGGGTTGGATTTTTTTGAAACTTAATGATGAGGTTGAGAACATTTGAAGGGACATTGGAACTTTTGGATGCAGTGTTAATGGAATTTAAAGTGTAATTGTTCATGGTTAATTAATATTTAAAGAATTAATTAACATACAGTGGAACTGATAAAAAGGGAAGGAAGTAATCAAGTAAGGCTCTTTAAATTGTTGTATTCTTATAAAATACCTAGTATTATAAGTAGCATCCCGGTGTCTGAGAGACGTTAGCAGCAATTGTTTCTAAGACTAGGTAATTCCCATAGTGTGGTTGTGAGATATAATATATTCTGTAATTTTTGTGTTTCTATATGCTACTCCACCCTGTCGGTATGGGAAACTGACACCCCATGGATTATGAGCCCTGGGGGTGTTTTCCCCAACATTCCGGTGGGAGTATGAATATCGGAATACCCCCTTTGACCCACTCTCTTCTCTTGGTAGATACTTGTTAGGTAGGCACAGTGGTTAGTTTTCTCCATATATATGTGTAGAGGGATATAATGTCCTGTGGTTATTCACATATATATTCCAGATATATTATCTTATGGACTACTATAGGTGTAACGTGTATTAGCTGTGGTGGTTTGAGGATCCTTACTCGGCGTATGGGCTGTGATGGCTTGAGGTATAATACCCGACGTATGATACACGTTATGCGAGCTATGGTGGCTCCCGGGAACTACCTGGTTTCTTTTGGTTGTGAGGATGGTGTGGTACTTAGCCCAGGTGTCTGTGGGAAATCCTTTGTAGTGCACGTGGTGCAGATTGTGGAGCTTAGCCAAGGTATATTTGGGCAAGCATTTGGAGAGAGATTCACATGACGAATGTCATTGGGGAAAATCGGAAAACTAGTGGGAAAGTAGTAGTGGGGTACCCTTGATATTATTAACTATATGATATATTCTTGTAATCATTACATGGTGAGAGTATCCATGGTGAGGTTGGGAACATAGTATACATGTTTAGGTGACGAGTTAGTTTCACTGTTGTTCATTATGCTTTAGCATGTTTTATTTACTTTTAAACGAGAGGCTTCTGTGAGGATCCTACTGAGTATACTGTTATACTCAACCTACGTATATATAAAATATTTTTCAGGTCACTTGGTGTAGGTTGGAGATCAAGCTGGTTACTAGTAGCATGTGGTCGGGGGAGCTGTTCTGGCTAGTGGTCGCTGCCGTTTTACTTTTTTTTGGGTACTTGTAGTTTTTCATTTTATTTGTAGAACTTTTTCAGTGAATTTCATATATGTACTTGGATTTCATTTATATTTATGTTTGGAGTTGGAGTTGGTTGGTGACTATCTTAACTCTCTCTTATGCATGTGTTCTCTTTGAGGGTAATGCCTCCCATTTGTGTGTTTATTATACCCTCATTACTAGTCGCCAACCCAGGGCCTAATGGAGGCGGAACTCGGGGGGTCATTATTTCCCTTTTCACATTTCCGGCCTATGATGGGTACATTTTGTGGTTAGGTGGTCATGAAAGAGTGGTATCAGAGCTCTGGTTGAGGGATAGGATGGAGTTTGGAGTTAGGCACGGGTGAAGTTGCATGGTTTGGTAGGGAAACAGTGTAATTCATGTTTAGAAAGTGAGGTAAACACTGAAGACTGGATGAGATGTAGGCGTTTAGGGCCCCCTATGATCGTTTTCAAGAACCATTATGTTTACAATGGATACTAAACAAGGTAATACTGGTTGCAGGGTACAGACCTAGGAAAAGATAATGCCTCATTATCCAATGTGCCTGTGTTTGAATGGTTATAAATTGGGATAGGATAACCTAAAATGAATGAAATAAAACAATTAATTAATTAATATTGTATCTTCTATATTCAAGGCATAGGATCTCTATCAGTTTTTTCTTTTTCAGGAATGGCTCCAGGTCGATGTCCTCGTCAAGCTTGCATAGAAGATGTCCAGCAGGATGTTCCAGAAGATCGCCGCAGGGTAGAGGTTGAGGAAGACGACACTAGGAGGAAGAAACTCTGAGAGTTTCAGCACCAGAGTCTGCAGAAGTACGAGGGCTCTGTTTCAGATGCAGTCACGGAATACTGGTTAGAGGAGGTCAAGATCGGCTTTAGTTCGATTCATGGTCGGAAGGAACACTAGGTGTCCTTGGTTGTGATGATTCTATGTGGAGCAGCAAGGCAGTGGTGTATCTTGTTCCTCTAGGATCGTGAGGAGCTATCGATCTCATGGGAGGAGTTTCTAGACAAGTTTAGAGTTGAGTTTCATTCCTCAACCATGAAGGCGTTTAGTCGCCAAGAGTTTCTTACCCTTCTACAGGGGAGCTCTAGTGTTTGAGTGTTTGGAATCCATTTTAGGAACCTTTTACGATATGCTTCAGACCGACTTCCAGATGAGGAGGGCGTGGCGAGGCTTTTTGAGGAGGCTTTGCATCCATAGATCCCACGCCAGGTCACTTTGTTTAGGGTGAAAAGGTACCTTGAGATACTGGGGAAGGCAGAGGTTGTTGAGAGGACATTGTCTAGGACCGGATCATCTCTATAGGGGAATTATCATGATTCCTCACGAAGCAGATCTATGGTCCGGGGTTCCCGGTTTTCACGGCAGAAGAGTTTCCGTTCACTTGTGGGTAGGTCCCAACCCTTACCATATCATTTCTACAGAGGCAGAAACTTGAAAGCCTATGCCAAGGGATCAGGAGCATGTTTTCTTTATGGTGGTCGTGGTCATTAGCAATGGGAGTGCCCGAATTTTCAAAGCAGTCATCATGCACTGGGCGCTTCGCTCCAGGTTCCTCTAATGAGGTAGTTTCGGCCGAGACAACAGCAGCAGGATGCACAAGATTTAGATCAGTAGAGGGTAGATGTGGTGGGCAGAGGACAACCCCATGACACTCCCCATCATCAGAGAGCAGAGCGCGGACATGGTGGTTGTCGTCATCAGGTTTAGAGTGGCCGTGGAGGTGGTCGTGGTCAGCTTCATGCTCCAGCGTTACCAGCTCCGGGAGATCCATACATAGTTTTAGGTACCCTTTTCTTATTTTTTACCTTGGTGTATGCCTTATTTGATTCAGGATCGACACACTCCTTCATATTACCTACCCTTATCCATTCCTTGGGGCTTGTGGTAGAGAGGCTTCCAGTGCCCTTGGCATTGACTACGCCAATTGGAGGTCTACCTGACTTGTTTGATGAATGTATAGATGGTGAGTTAGTGTTGGGGAAACACCGCTCTTGGGGAGATTTCCTATGTTTACAAATACAACCATATGATGTCATCCTCAGCATGGATTGGTTGTATTCGGTGAAGGCTATTATGGATTTCTACAGGAAGAAAGTCGTTTTATTTGTTGCAGATGGAGAGAATGTGGTGTTTTTTGGTGACCGAGATCCTCGGATGTGTCATAGACGAGTTCTAACCTTATCATCCTTGATGGATGAGTTGATGCTGAGTTCTTCAGAGGTTCGGAATTTGGTGTTTCCTAGGTTCGTGGAGAAGTACCCTGATGTCTTTCCAAAAGAGGTCATAGCATTACCCCCTCGATGAGAGATCGAGTTTGGGATCGAGCTTCAGCCAGGAGCGTCTCTAATCTCTATGTCTCCATATAGTATAGCCCCTACGGAGTTATAAGAGCTATGTATACAGATTTATGGTCTGTTTCACTGTGGTTTTGTTCAGCCAAGTTTGTCAATGTGGGGTGCAACAGTTTTGTTCGTGAAGAAGGCTGACGATAGTTTATTGTTGTGTATCGATTATTGTCGCTTAAACAAAGTGACAATAAAGAATCTCTATCCTCTTCTGCGGATTGATGATTTATTTGATCAACTGAAGGGTGCAAGTTGGTTCTCAAAGATCGACGTGCGGTCAAGATATCATCAAATGCGTGTGAAGGATGAGGATATCCCAAACACTGAATTCTGTTGTCATCATGGGAATTATGAGTTCGTTTTAATGTTGTTCGGTGTGATGAATTCTCCAGTTGTGTTCATGGGATTGATGAATGTTATGTTCCGTGTGTTCCGGACAAGTTTGTGGTGGTTTTCATCAACGAAAACCTTTTGTACTCCACAACTGAATAAGAGAATACAGAGAATCTACATGCTGTTTTGGGAGTTCTTCGTAAACATCAGCTATTTGGGAAGTGGTCGAAGTGTGATTTTTGGGATCGAGAAGTCCGTTTATTGGGATATGTTTTGTCCCAACATGGAGTAGCTGTGGATCCATCAAATATAGAAGCAGTCGTGTCTTGGGAAGCCCCCAAGATAATGTCAGAGGTGTGAAGTTTCCTTGGTCTCGCAGGCTACTAAAGAGGTTTGTAGCCAATTTATACCGAGTTGCGACTCATTTGACAGCTTTGACCAGGAAGGATCAAGCATTCATATAGATTGATCAGTTTTAGGCAGCTTTCGAGTATCTAAAAGAGAAGTTGGTAAGTGCTCCAGTCATTTTTCTTCCAGCAGATGGAGTCCAGTTTGATGTTTTCTATGATGCTTCACATCTGGAGTTAGGTTGTGTTCTCATGTAGTAGAGGTCATTTGTTTCTTATGGGTCTCGGCAGGTGCATCCCCATGAATGCAAATATGCCACCCATGATCTTGAGTTGGAATCCGTGTTGTTTTCTCTGAAGTTGTGGAGACATTACCTCAATGGTGAGCAGATTGTGGTTTTCACTGATCAAAAGAGTTTGAGGTATCGTTTCTACCAACATGACTTGAACTTACAATAGCATCGGTGGATGGAGTTCTTGCAGGAGTACAACTTCGAAATATCGTATACACCTATAAAAGGTAATGTTGTAGCTGATGTGCTGGGCCGAAAGGCACATAGTGATAATGTGCATGAATATGGGGATTCT
The DNA here is from genome assembly GCA_963277665.1 of Viscum album. Classification (NCBI taxonomy): domain Eukaryota; kingdom Viridiplantae; phylum Streptophyta; class Magnoliopsida; order Santalales; family Viscaceae; genus Viscum; species Viscum album. The sequence continues at coordinate 364,211,809 of OY728140.1, read as the reverse complement.
GTGAGAGTAATGGAGGAACTGTCATCCTTGCATCTTGATATGGAAGAGCTTGGAGGTAGAGGTTTTCTTTTCCAAATGACAGTGTAGTCATCCCTGATGTAGAAGGTGGAAGAGTCCTAGTTAGGTGATCCAGAAGGTGAAGTTTGGCGAGACAAATTTGTTTGTGTTGAGGCCCCTGATGGGTGGTCGGAGGATGAACAAACCCGAGTGTTGTATCATGGAAGGATTTTTGTTCCCTTGGCGATGCGTGATATGGTTCTTCGAGATTTCCATAGTTCTCCCTTAGCTGTACATCATGGAGTGACAGAGATGTAGCGATCCTTAAAGAGTCACTTTTGGTGTCCTCGGCTAAAGCGTTCGGCTGTAGAGTTTGTGTCTCGATGTTTAGTCTGCCAGAAGGTGAAGGCAGAACACCGTGTTCCTGGTGGTCTTCTCCATCCATTAGAGATTACTCATTGGAAGTGGGAGGACATCTCAATGGACTTTGTTACAGGTTTACCTCGATCCTTGGGAGGACATGATTTTATTTGGGTGGTAGTGGATCATTTAACAAAATCGGCCCACTTCATAGTGATAAAGGAGTCGAGCACAGTTAAATTTTTGTCGAGGCATTATCTGGAGGAGGTGGTAAGACTTCATGTTGTCCCAAAGACAATAATTTTTGATCGAGATCCTCATTTTACCTACGGGGTGTGGAGAGGTCTCTAGCATTCTTTTGGTTCTAAACTATGCCTTAGCACTGCTTTTCATCCTCAAACGGATGCTCAAACTGAGCGAACCATCCTAACTCTCAAAGACATGTTACGATATTGTGTTCTGGATTTTGGAGGGTCATGGATGTGGCACTTACCCTTGGTATTATGCGCATACAATAATTTTTTTCACACCACCATCAGTATGGCGCCGTTTAAAGCCTTCTATGGTCGGCTTTTCCGTTCTCTGTTGTGCTAGACTGGGGTCAGAGAGTCATCAATTCTCAGGCCGGATGTAGTGTAGAATACAACAGAGATGGTTCATGTGATTCATGAGAGGATGAAGATAGAATAAGATCATCAGAAATCATATGCTGATCAAAGTAAGAGACCCTTGGAGTTTAATTTTGGGGATCATGTGTTTCTAATGTTGACTCCCCATCATGGGAAGCGAAGGTTTGGTCATGGGAGTAAGCTTTCTCCACACTTTGTTGGGCCTTTCAAGGTGTTAGATATTATTGGAGCTAGGGACTATTGAGTATCACTTCCCCCACAGATTAGTCGGATACATTATGTTTTCCATGAATCACAACTCCGTCGTTACCTTCATGACGACTCTCACATCATCAATTGGGCAGAGATTGATGCCAATGATGATGACAACTTTGAGGAGTGACCTGTGGAGATCCAATATTGAAAGGAGAAGGTGTTGCATGGGTGCTCTATTCCCTTGGTTCGGGTCTTATGGAAACATAGTGGCATGGAGGAGAGTACCTTGGAACGTGAGTCATTGATGCGTGTCCAGTACCCAGAGCTATTTTAAGATGTTGTGTTGTGTTTTCTTTGATCAATTATTTTATGTACAGTAAATGTGATGTTATGCTTGAATTTTTTGGATATGGATTGTTTGTTCCCTTTCTCTTGGATATCGTGGTTTTGTTCCAGCTTTAGAACAACTGAGGGTGGTTTTTCCCTGAGAGGTATCTTACGGGGTGGTTATTCGGACCCCACTTTTCATTAGGTTGGTTTTAAATTCTCACGGATGAGAATGTTTTGAGAGGTATCTGATGTAATGGCATGGACCTATTTGGTCCATTACGTTGTGAAAATGTGGTGTTAGAGGTGTTTCGGGAGGTCGAGGTGACATATCCCCAATACATTGCGAAATTTCCAATTCTATGAATAGTGTTTCCAGTTTTATGAACAGTAACAGTAGGTGTACAGTGTATCACAGATCGGTAGCACAGATCGGTAGCACAAATGGGTATCATAGATGGGTAGCAAATATGGGTAGCACAGATCAGTAGCAGAGATGGGTAGCATAGATCGGTAGCACAGATTGGTAGCACGGATATGTAGCACAGATCGATAGAACATATCGGTAGCTCATATCGGTAGCACAGATCGGTAGCACAGATCGGTATCACAGATCGATAGCACAGATTGGTAGCACAGATGGGTAGCACAGATGGGTAGCACAGATCGGTAACACAGATTCGTAGCACAGATCGGTAGCACAGATCGGTAGCACAGATCGGTAGCACAGATCTGTAGCACAGATCTGTAGCATAGATCAGTAGCACATATTGGTAGCATAGATCGGTAGTACAGATCCATAGCACAGATCGGTAGCACAGATCGGTTGCACAGATCGGTTTCACATATCATTAGATGTACAGTAACGGTATGTGAACAGTGATTCCAGGTTCCTACATATTTACCCCTTTTAACGTTTCCTTTTACATAAAATACAATTAAAGCCTTATTTTGAGGACTCTTGTAGCCAGTTAAAATGGCATAAATCCTATATTAATAATTACTATGGCTTGTATTTTTTTACTTGGAAAAACCATGTGGGTTAATGCGATCTATTTTTAATGGATAATTATCGCATATTAAACTGTCGCCCCATTAAATCTTCAAAAAAGAACGAGATATCATTCTCCCTTGTTCTTCCTCTTTGTTATTCGCTACGAGACGCTAGAACCTTTCAAACCTTCCCATAGGAGTTTTACAATAAAACTTTACTCCTCGGATCAGTTCTACTCTGTTTTGATGCAACAAAGTTGTGTCGTTCATTCTTCGTTATAAGGAATGTTTTATCATCGTTCCATCAGGGATCATCTTCTCTAGTTTCTCCCTTCCATATTATAGCAAGAAATATCCATGCTTCTAATGGGTTTTTCTTGGGGTTTGGTTGGTGAGGACGTAACATGGCATCCTCGGGTGGATGCAGTTGTCGTGAAAGGAGGATTGTGACCCGTTGTGTTGATAAAGAATGTCAAGAACTCTTCAAGGTAGGGGATTCATGCTTCTCTCTCTTTTAAATACAATTGTATTGTTAGCATGCATAATTTTTCTGGATGACTTTGGAATTGAGATAATTAATATATTTGAACTTGATTAATAAATTAATATCTATCGTATGTTATTGCATCTTGTTTTTCTAGATAGTGTGATATCTATGCTTTCTTGGTTTGGCTGTTTGTTCTTGATGTAAATTGATAATGAACGTAAAGTCAGAATTAATTAATAATTGATGGCTGAAGATAAAGAGGCATGAAAAGGAATCCAGTTATTGTTGTAATTTAATGTTAATCAAATTAGTGCAGTAATCATGATTACTTATTTGTGATAGCTTACTGATTAGGTTTCCTGAATTTGGAACCTATGTTTAATAAATTTAATATTTATTGATGGATTAAAGTACCGCTTGTTTGATAATTTCTAAAAGGGTTCTGAGTTACCCTATTGATTGTTAATGTTCCAAGAGCCCTATTGTTGTGATTGTTGTTTTCCTGCTACCTGTGCTGTGATGTGAGCCTGGATGGCTGTTGTGATATGTGGAGGCATGGAGACATTTGGTGGTGGCAGAAGATGACGCCTAGATTGGGAAGATGCATCGGTTTATGCATGTGGGTGTTGGGGAGGACTCTAGGGATGATGGAATTGGATGGATGTGTTTTTTGGATGCTTGCTGATTCATTGGTTTTTTATCTGCTTTACTTTTCCCCACTGCTCAAGGCAGCTGGTCTTTCTTACCCTTCTTTCAAAATATGTGATGACGTGAGAGGTATGCAACGTGCTTTCTATGTTTAGCCTCTCAATGTATAATGGGTCTATGATCTTTCTATAAGCGGAAAAGACATGACGGGTAGTACATCTACTCACCGTGTTGATCCCCCTTTTGTTTAGTAGCATAGGATGCTTTTCTAGAATGCCTGGGAATATGGGAATGTAATTCTATAATGAATGTTTTAATAAATGATGTTAACTCATGGGGATGGAGTTTGTTGAAACTTAATTATGAGGATGAGACTTTTGAAGGGACAGTGTAACTTTTGGATGTGGTGTTAATGAAATTTAAGGTGGAATTTTTCATGGTTAATAAATCTTTCATGATCTAATTAATGTACAGTGGAACTGATAAAAAGGGAAGGAAGTAATCTAATAAGGCTCTTTAAAGGGTTGTGTGCTTATTAGATGAAAAGTCTTAGAAGTAGCAGCCCGGAGTTTGAGATACATTAGCTGCAATTGTGTATAAGAATAGGAAATGCCCATAGTGTGGTTGTGAGATATAATATATTATTAACTTTTTCTGTTTCTATATGATACTCCACCATGTTGGTAAGGGAAACTGACACCCCAGGGATTCTGAGCCCTGGGGGGTGTTTTCGCCAACATTTTGGTGGGAAGATGAATGGCTAACTACCCCCTTTGACCCCTCTCTCTTTTCTTGGTCGATACATGTGTTGGAAGGAACTGTGGGTAGTGTTCCCATATATGTGTGTAGAGGGATGTAATGGCTTGTGGTTATTCACACACATATATTCTGGATATCGTATCCTATGGACTACTATAGTTGTAACGTGTATATCCATTGATGGCTTGAAGATCCTTACTCCGAATATGGGCTGTGATGGATTGAGGTATAATATCAGACGTATGATACACGTTATGGGAGCTGTGGTGGATACCGGGAACTTCCTGGTCACTTTTGGTTATGAGGATGGTGTGGTGCTTAGCCCAAGTGTCTACGGGGAAGCCTTTGTAGTGCACGTGGTGCATATTGTGGAGCTTAGCCCAGGTATATACGAGCAAGACTTTGGAGAGAGATGCACTAGAAATATGTAATTGGGGAAAAGCGGCAAACCCGTGGGGATGTTGTAGGAGGGTACCCTTGATATTCTTTACTATATGATATATTCTTGTACGCGTTACTTGGTGAGAGCGGCCATGGTGAGGTTGGGAACATAATATACCTTTTTAGGTGACGAGTTAGTTTCACTGTTGTTCACTGTGATTTAGCATGCTCTCTTTACATTTTCACGAGAGGATTCGGGGAGGATCCAACTGAGTATACTGTTATACTCACCCTACGTATATATAAACTATTTTTCAGGTCACTTGGAGCAGCTTGGAGATCAATATGGTTACTACTAGCTTGTGGTTGGAGGAGCTGTTCGGGCTTGTGGTCGCTACCATTTTACTTTATTTTGGGTACTTGTTGGTTTCCCTTTCAGTTGTAGTACTTTTTCATGGCATTTCATATATATACATGTGTTTCTTTTATATTTCAGTTCACATTTGGAGTTGGTTGGTGTCTATCATATCTCTCTCTTCCACATGTGTTCTCTTAGAGGGTAATGCCTCCCATTTGTGTGTTTATTATACCCTCGTTACTAGTCACCAACCCAGGGACTACTAGAGGCGGGACTCAGGGGTCATTATCTCCCTTTTCACATTACCGGCCCAGGAGGGGTACACTTTGTTGGGAGGGGGTCTTGACAGAAACTTTGTGGGTATTGGGTCTCTCCAATCCTCATCATTGATGACGTAGAATTATTCTTTCCGATAATAGACCAACCACCTTTCCTTTCACCTTATTGTGGAAACATATTCAGATTTCATACTACTTGATCAACTCTAAAAACCTCCTTTGATGCATGTTCTACTCCTTCTTTGTGAATATATACATTTTTATACTTTTATCAGTATATGTTTAACCCTTTACACCATAGAGGTAATCATTCTATATATTCATTGGAAATATTACCACTATTATATCTACATCTTGTGTTCTAGTGATTTTGTTCCCAAATAAATAATTGACACGATGAGTAAGTTATCACCTTACAATTTTTATCAAGACACTTCTCAATAAATTATATTATGCATATTTTTATATTAAAAATCTTTCTCCACTATAATATAATGTGGTTAGATGTTTAGTTAAAATATTTCTCTTGATGAACCATAAATTTAATTCACATTATTCTTTCTTAAGAACCATTTATCACGTATGGTTTATGTTAGTTACCAGAATTGAACAAAAAAAATTTCCACAATATGGTTCAATTGTATCAATTAAATCAATAAAAATGCATCTTTTTGTTACAATTATTGGTCTCAGTCATTCTTTAATCATTTGTCTCATTGTAGGATCCATAGATATACCTTCTATTGTGATTATATGACCCATGAATTATAATTTATAATCACAAAATTCTCACATGTTGAATATGTTATATTTTTTATCCATTCACAAAAACGAAATGATTATTCAATAATGATCACTAGGATCATCCATTCTCTTGGAATATATGAATATATAATCTCAAAATACTACCATACATAAAGATAATAAATCATAAAAGTCTCCATTAAATATATTAATGAATATATCAATGGAAATTGAGAGTATGAATGGAATCAAAAATTAATAAAATTTTAATATATATTGTAAAAAAGGTTTTCCTTGTGTACATTCACTTGTGTTACAAATATTTCATGATAAATAAATATATGGTAAATAATTGAGATGTTTTGATCCCCATGAATCGTATTGACCAATTCATCAATATGTTGTAAGGGATAACTGAACATGTTCATTATTTTTGTTAGTTTATGATAATCAATAAAAAACACATTATTTCAATCGGCTTATCAATAAAGGGGACTAGTACAGCTCATTTTGATGCACTTCTGGGAATAAATCACATATATAAATTCTAAAGGATTTTCTTCTTTATTTCCTCCCATTCAATATAGGCCATTATATAGGGAAATTTTTATTAGAAAAATATCCATAAATGTTAATTTTATTGAAAAATAACTATCTTAATGATAGGGGATTACTGGGAAACTCTTCAAAAAAAACATCCATGTATCTGTTCTCAATTGAAGTATAATTAAAATTGAGTTTCTCGACCACTATTTTAAATAAATACAGCTTATTATTGTGCACTATAACCTATACAAAGGAAGTAATTTTCATATGGGGTTCTTTGTCAAACATAAATCAATAGACCATCATTTTTTGATTAAGGATATGAAAAATTAATTCCCTATCTGAATAATTAATACATCCTATATTTATAAAATATAAAATCCATGCTCAACATCAAATCAAATTACAGTAAAGTGATAATAATAATATTTCATTCAAACACATTCCCAAAATCATCTATTTGAATATATTTTTATACATGGATTGAAATCATCACACCACTCGATGTTTTCCATTATAATTCAATATAAATATTTTGTCAATATTAATATGTAATTTTTGTAAATTTTATTATAATGAGGTAATTGATATAACTAAACTCAAATAAGAAACCTTCAGTAATGCACATAACAATCACCAATAAATTACTATAATTATATCAACAATCCCCCATTAAAACCAAAATTTCTTGTGTAACCATTAAAAAATAATAATCAATGTAACAAGTTCCAATGATAAGAAAAATATAGGAATGGATATCCTAAATAATGATACATTCATTTTAAAATATGAAATTTCATATACATCCAAGATTTATGTTTTCTACATTGATCTATATTGGTTCTGCCACCTTATTATTTACAATCTATTACCCAAAAATTATAAACTATTCTTTGACAGTTACTGAGGTTATCACTGAATTTCATACATACATACTACATCTTTTCACATAAATAATCTTTACATGTGACATTAAATAAAACCCCATAATATATATCATTAATATAATTCATTATTAGATACATAAAAACACAATATGAAACATGTTCAACATATACTGCAAATATCCTTCTGACATGGTACCCTTGTTAGCACATCATATAAAATACTCTTCTTAATAACCTAAATAATGAAACCATAACAAAGGGATAAATTATATTCTATATAATTTACTCATAATAAATATCAATAAAATATCGTTTGTGAACATAATATTAACATGTGAGTTTAAGAATATAATAAAGGTTTAATTTCACGATATATGATAATAATACCCAATAATACATACATCCAAAATCATGAGTCACGACATATAGACTAGGCATAACATTATACATGAGTAACTAGATTTTTATAACATTAATTGAGAGTAATGATATGTGTTAAAATAATAGAGTCAAGATAATTATTAAAAAAATGCAGAAATCATAACGTATTCTAAGTACAACCACCAAGACATTCATACTATAATATATTAGGTTTACCAAATTCTATAATGTAGTATACATGGCCTAACCAATGATGTCCCATAACCATTTTAGACATGGGATAACCACTTGTTTCATATCCATATCACTAGTGATATAAAATAATTTTTCAGAAAAATTAATGATATATTAGACCCAATCATTACCTAATGATATATCATATATATGTGTTCCACATGATCCTAAAAACCATTATAACTCCATCATAGCATATTTACCAAATAGAATGAAATGATATTATTGAAACATTTGGAAATAGATGATGATAATTCATCAATATAAAGGATTTAGTTGGTATCATTAGATCAAATCCCTTAAGAATCATAATAATATTTAATTTCTTTCCATAAAGATGAAAATCCCTTTTATAAGACCCTTAGATACTTTACATGAAAAACCATGATGAAATATCGTTTAATTTGAAAACTTTTATTTTAGAAGGAAAAATTTAAAAATAAAATGGGAATATATATTTTTGTTATGAACCATGAAAAATTATATAGGGAGCTTCATTATTAGAAATGGTTATAAAATTTGAAAAAATAATTTATGTAGAAAGCGATAAAAAGGAAACATTCTTTTCACATTTTTTAATGTTTATAAAAGTAAGCAGAAAAAGACAATACAGAAATGAAAAAGAAGATTAATTTTTGGAAGAAATTAATTTCCATTTCAAAAATACCATAAAATCATAAATTTATGTACATATAAATTCTTAAAATAATATAAATAATATATATAAAGAGGATATGAATTCTCTATAAAAAAATAAGAGATATGATTGCCTCCACATACAACCATCTTTTGGAATAAATTATGATCCAAATGAAGATTAAATTATTATTATATATGAAAAAAGCAAATAATAATAACCATAGGATAAGTATTTAATTTTTCTGGAGATAAATATAAAACATTTTTCAATGATTTAAATAAAAATAGAAATAATCTCAATTCCAAAAATGATATTGGAAGATAAAAAATACATCTTTTGTAACTATTTATTCAAAATAAATTGATACAGAAATCATTATATGGATTTTAAAGCCTAATAATTTCATGAAACTTATAAAAATAGTAATCTATGATTAATTATATACATCTTAAAAAATAATAAACATATTGAATGTGGAATGGTTCTCAATGAATTTATGATTAATAGGGGAAATTGTTATAGTTACTCATGATAGGCACAGAATATCATTATCATTTTTCATAATAAACCAAATTATATTGATAATTTATGTTATAACATTATTAATATTTATTTACTATTAGAATCATCAATTTTAATAATACATTAACGGTATATTAGTTATTTATTGATTATTTTTATCATCAGATGATAGTTATATTAATTTTTACGTACTTGTTTAATAATGGTGATATAGATCATCATCCATTTATAACATATTGAACACAAAAATATTAGATAATATTGTGGAATAATTTTTTTCAAATTATTAATGTATTGCCTTATTCATTTATGGAAATTATGGGTATGGTTTGTGAGAATGTAATACATGCTGAGTTTTTATAAATCATCCTATATCAATTGTAAAATAATATTAATCATTAGTTTTTCTGTAACTCGTGAAAACCATTATTCAAAACATTAATTAATCATAGATATCATATCTTACTAGTATAAATGTTTCCATAATCATTAATGTTGAAAGATGTGATTTCATTAAACCCTTCCCCAAACGTACTCTCCCTATTCCAGCAATGAGAGAAGGGAGATATTGACCACTCGAAGCATTCCCCTGATAGGCACTGTCTTATTGAAAAACACCGAGGATATATCATATTTACTATTTATAGGAATTAGACAGCAAAAAATAAAAGGTATGAAATATAAGATATGTTCACCAATAAATTTCATCATATAGGATAAAAAATATATCCAAAAAACAACCATATAGTGTCATATAAATGTACAGAAATAAGTAAACTAAATATACCAATTGTAAAATAGGCGATGAATGATTAGAAAAATCATATCATAAACAAAAAATATCTCATAACGTCCATCCCAATAATTAATCCATTCCTATAGACCATCAAATATTTTATATATATTTATTATGATCATAACAGGTATAAATAGAAGTATCCTCCCCAGATGCTCTCATGAAATGGAAAAAGAGAGAATGATTCATATCAGAAAACAAAGAGTAAAACTAACTCATCTCATAAAAATGTATTCCTTGTTCCTAGAATCCAAATTGATATCTCTCTCCGTATAATGAATACAATAACTCAACCATAATTACAATTAATGGGATAAAGTATCATAAGATTAATATAATGTATCACATTTTCTCATTATTCCATGCCCATATCCCTATAGTAACTGACTATTTTCTGTGACCAGCAATAATCCATAATTCATGTATAATACATTGGATAATACAGATCAAACGGAAATAACCCATACACCTTGTAAGATATATCCTTCCATCACAACCCATACATGTAAAACCTTGAATAATAGAACTGATATTATATCAAGAGATACATGTCTATGGAAAAAATAAAATTCATTATATACATATAGACAAATATATGTGGTAAACTAACCACCATGTATACTATGGAATAATTATACATGGAGAATAGAGAGTTTTCAAAGGAGGAATTTAGAAACACATTCCTCACTAACAAAGATAGAGGGGATAAAGCCCTCCTATAGTCTACTTAGTGTCATTTTACCTACCGAAATACGTGGGGTATGGTATAAAATCATAAAACCCACAAGATATAATATATCTCATAATAAAATTATGTTCATTAACATAATCTTCATCTCAACTGTAGTTAACATCAATCAAACACTAGTATTCAACCACAATGAGTTAGATATCCTATATAAAAAAATTGTTTATAGAGACATACATTAAATATTTTGATTCATTTTTACCTTTACCCTTTAATTATTAAATTAATTATGAATTAATTGAAATTACCCAAATTAAATTTCATTAAAGAACAGTGCGAAGTCCAGGCCTTTAATGCATAATCCATCAAAGTAAATGGTTTGTCATGATTAACCCTTTTCCTTTCAAAAAAAGCACCAAACGCATGCATTATGTAATTTACTAATCATTATCCATAATTAAAATATTCCTAAAACTATTATAAAAATCCTTATATTTCATAAATATATGCATAACCAACCACACCCCACTATATTAAAACATTGATTAATGAATGAAAAAATGAAATAAACTAAACCATAAAGCCTTTTATTGCATTTATTCACAATAAAAATATATCCTTCATCACAACAAATTGGAATCCCAAAATCAACCCATTCCATAACTAGGATCCATCCCTTAAACTATCACACAAATCACCATGCATCCCATCATCGTAGGTTTCAACTGCAACCACAACACACACCCCCCCATATTGTCAAAACATGAACTGTCCCTATATCACCTCAAATATCATAAGAAGGATCATAAAATGAGATACATAGATGAAATAATAAAAACTAATGTGTAATTAGGTCAACTATGGACTAAAAACAAGTAATTAAATCCTAAAAATAATATGAGATCAGTCATCCTTTAAAATTTAACCCTTTAAAAAACTAGTTTTATTTTATAAAATTATAAGAAACAATATGTTGAGTAAATATGGCTCCATTAAATCCTTAGAAAAAAATATCATTTTTATTTTATTTAACCTTTTTAATAAAATAATACATGCTAATCCAAAAATAAAAACCATTCTTAACTGATTTTAACAAAGATAGTACAATATCTCTAAAAAAAGAGTCAGAAAACTATAATAGTTGAAAAAATGTGATCCAAACCACAAACCATATTCATTAATATGGTTTAATTTTTATATTGTTAATTACAATGTCATCTATATATAAAATATTAGAAACCATATGATTGAATATAAATTAAATGGATAGGAAATGAATCCCAATCCTTATTTTTTCAATGCATTATAACATGAATGGAATAATAACACGAATATCTGACCACCTATCTTGAAAGGATTGCTATAACTCTCGAAAAATGTTCGACAAAAAACGCCCACAATAAATTAAAATAAACACTAATAGATCAATGGAGATCAACCTCTATATAATTTCTATAAATAAAAGGACGGAAAAGACTAATTTCTGAAGAAAACACCAGAAAAGGAAAATAAATAATCTAAAATTACCATATATTGATCACATAAATGTTTGGGTTAAACCTGATAAAAAGGGGATTCAATAGACATAAAATCTATCTTTGAATCCTATCATTATAGAGGATAATATAGGGGAAATCCTTATTTAATGTATGATTGGATATATATATTCCAAGAGAAAAATACCACCCCACAACAAAGAACCGCACACTAAGCCATATTACTATCCTGAAATGGGAAGATTATAGTTCAAGTGGAGTGTCCACACTATAGATCATTTAGTCAAACAACATTCAAGAACAACACAAAAAATCCCTATATTGTATCCTTTATTTCTACAATAGGACCATAGTTTTCCTTGAAAATCATACTATAGAGGTAACATACAATTTTTTGCCCAATTGGAAGCTAATTTGAAATCAAACAGCCTCAAAATTCATCACAAGATTCAATTTGGAAAAATTATGTCATAATGAACCCTCTCCAATGTGACAGTGAATTCCTATGATAGTAACTTCTCAAATCCAACTAGCACCAAAACCATGAGCGGTTTTTGATGGTACCTTCGTGAGTCCGATTGAGGTCAGCCACTCCATAGTTACCATTATTTCCTCGCATCATTCAACATGAGCATTGTGAATTCCATTGCCCATAAATAGCCATCTCACCTTGTTACCACATCCCTTCACCTTCTGAGCATCAATTTCACAGTACACATGACCATAGGGAACCTAATAAAACAATAGATTTCCCAAGTTACTTGTGGATGACAATCTATGATCTCATTCATTTAATGTGGTCCCTACTTATATTCAGAATTCCCTTCGTGAAGGCCTCCATTATCCGCGATGTAGGGAGAACCATCATGTTTCCCAAGGCTCCCTAATGAATTATGCTTGTGTAGATCACTCTCCTAATAATGAGTAACATGATAAGGATATTCCATTATCAATGATATCCTTTCCTTCGCAAATCACATTACATTTTCTAAGATCCATTGCTTTATGAAGATCCTCTTAGTGATCCCCTTAACATCACGAAATCCATTCTGGCGTGGCCCTCAAAGCCTATGAAAATTGATTTCATGTTTCCACATTTGGGGTTTCATTTTTTGTTTCACTACCTAATTATTCTTTTTATAGGTATGCTAACTGGAATTTCTTCTTCACATAGATATGCTAACATGGACCCCCAAAATGACCACTCCCATACCTCATGGTATCATGGAGTTTCTTTTCCATCCCCTTACCATGTGTGGTTTGGTACCATTCATTTAAGTACTATGTGTGAGGATAGAGTCCTTAAATGCTATAGGATGTTAATGTTTCTATCACCAACATCCTTTGCACATGTTGTTAACTTGTGGCTGTCGCATGTGTGGAGAGTTCAAGAATAGCAGAATGAGTATAGGCACTAGATCCCAATAACTCTACCTCTCCCCCTTTTTGATTTTTTACATGTATGCCTTAGGTATTTTCCATGTATTCTATGACACACCTTGATATGGTGCACTATGTATGTCTTACATGGAATGAGATATTCTTCTTGTGGAATGAGATCCTCCTCATACAGCATGACATCGTACTCGGGCCTCCCTCCAGGAGTAAGTCCCAATCTCCATCTCCTAGGATCATTGTAGAGCGCAAGCCCCACATCACCCATTATGGGCACATATTTACTGACATGGTGATTGGCTCCATTTCAATATTTTTATTCTCAAATTGATCTTGAATCGCATGGTATTATATATTAACAGTGGACGTGATGCCTTGGTCCACCTTAGTGACTAAGCCTCATGCCACTTCTTGCCTAACTACATGGGTTTCAATCGTTGAATTATAAATAGGTTACATAGGCATCCTCTATGAGGTTCAATCCCAATCAATGTTAATATTTGGGGCCCAAGTCTTATAGGTGATCCTCTCAGATCCATCCTTAGTGGTGTCTAGATCAGCACTAATGGTCTTACTTAGTGAATATTCCCCTTGACCTCAACCAAACTATGTGGACTTTGATTCATAGACACGTGGGATATGTCGGAATCCTCCCTAAGGTTCAATCCCATCCCCCAATTCCATCATAGTCCTTCCCTTGATCTTCTATGTCTCGAGTGGATCATGACATTACCCAGTGGTTTTATATCCTTTGGGCCCTCATCCACGTTCTCCATTCTAATGAGCTGCCTCCGTAGGTGTCTCATCACCCCATATTTTTGTACACCTCCACACTCAAAATGAATCCATACCATTAACTCCATTAAATTAATGTAATCCTCTATCATTAATCATGATTATTATCTATTCTATCACACCTTAGTGGGATAATTCCATCCATATGGGTCACCATAGAGTGTATGCCCCATCCACCATATCATTACTGCTTCTGGAAGCACCATGGCAGCTAACCATGTGTAAACCCCGCAAAATCCATATCCATCCAACCAATAGTGCCCCTCTTATTATGTGTATTTAACCATGTGTAATCCTCAAATGATCCATTTGAACTATATGGGTTTTTATCCATATCTTCTATATCGGGAACCTATGAATCCTCCCTAAGTTTCAATCCCAACCAATGGAAGCCCTTAGTGTTCTCATAATTGGGAAAAACCCTTCCTAATCCATCCACAAGGATATTTAGGTCATCGTTCAATGTGTGTAATCTACCATTTATGGTTAATTATGTATTGGGTCTATCCACATTGGGAATTCTGATCCACCCATCTAGTAAACCTTGTAGGTTCTCGCTCCATGGGATGTACCCATATGATCAAGCTTCATATGTGTTTGGATCAGTCTGATTACTATCTAAAAGGCATTAAACCTGTATGATACCATGTGTTAAACATTTCAAGCCTTGTAAATAATAAAATACATCTCTATGGAATAATAATATACCCTACAGTCGATGTAGGATGCCTTGGGATTCTACTCCCTTGAGAGGCCCACTAATAAGGGAAAATTCATGTGTTCTAGTCTTCCAAAATCCATACATACTAGCCAGGCCCAACCTAATAACTATCCTCACTAATGGTTTGTACCATAACATAACCCTTTGGAATTAATTTATAGAAACAACCTAATTAATCAACATCCATTAAGAGATAACATTGGGAGGACTTTCATGAACAATGTCTTAATCTATAAGTGAGACCCGGACTATGAGAATAATTCCGAGGAGGAATCCCTAGAAGGAGATACCAGCATTCCATCATCCTATTTTGATCAAGGAGAAAACATATATGAAGAAGTGATGAATGTCACCCTCCATTGGAAAGTGGTAATGCAGGGTACAATGCACCATCAGCGAGCATCAACATGCCTGAGTTGTGCACCCTAGTAAAAGGAATTATAAACAAAACATTTTAACCCAATGTGAATATTTTATCTTCAACATAGGAATTAACAATGTTTGATACATCAGAAAATTAGTTTTCCACCAGATCCATTTATCTGGAACCTGGTCTCGCCAAGAAAATCATGGGATTGGCATGGAACTTAACATAATTTTTGGTAGTTATCACTGATAATTATAGTCTGAAACATCATCAGCATTGATATATCTATCTAGCCATGGAGTGTTGAATAAAACTGGGGAATTTGGGAATGATTTCCTACTATATGTGTTGATATCTGAATCTTTTTTCCTTCTAGGACCCATGTTTTTAGAATCTACTTACCCCACACATAGACACAGGGTCCTGAGAAATATCAATGTGAAAATCCTTCATGATTTCACCTCTACCACAGTGTCATCCACAACCACATCTACTCAGAACTCATGCCCCATATCGCCCTCATAATTATTTAGAGGAAGATCAAATAAATTCTTATTCAACAGTATGAACAGGAATAGGTCATTCCCATAAGTGATATGGCATGGTAAAACATGGAATATTCCATTCATTATTATCATTTCCTCCACCATAGGATGTGTAGGGATCCACTATAATTTGTGAGCCCCCATGGAGGGATCCTACTAGTATGTTCCAGTTACACCAGTTATTCCATCTGGTCTAGGAACATGTTGTTTACATCCCTACTCAACTGGGTATGGTTTAGTAGACTTGATGCCAATGTTTAGAATGAGATTAGAATGTTTCCTTTTAGGGGGAGTCCTCTTCCATAGCTCAAGTGTCTCATTCCACACACAACACATTATATAATGTTCCTACCACTTTGGAGCATGGATTTACCATCACCTGGTCAGAATTAAAACCTCATCCACCCCAAGGGGGGGGTCCATGTTGACTCATTTAATCATCATCACATATATCAGCCATCATGGATGAACTATGATGATGAGATCTAGTACAGAGGACCTCCCCATACCATCACCAGTTGATGTGGAGGTCATCCCTACTATTCAATCATCAAGGAGGTCCTCCCTATGTTACATATATCATTCTAAGAGCAGGCCCTCCACATCTTGTTGACATATTTCAGGGAGGTCCTACCCATGCCTATGATCCGATCTATGATGGTACTCTTTTTATATCTGGTCATCGATGTGAAGGTCCTCCTTATGTCATCCATAGCTCAAGCGGTGGTCCTCCCCATAGTATCGTTGACCAAAGTGATATCCATCCTCACTCTGTCAACCATCAGTATGGAAGTCCTTCCCATGGTTTCTCCAAATAATGTGGTGGCCCTCCCAACTCATGTATCCATATAAGTAGAGGACATACTCACTTCATTGACAGATGACATGGAGGTCGTCCCCATATCCAGTTTGATTAGTATGAAGGCCCCCTTATGCTATCGTTGATGACTAGAACAGAGTTCCTCCTTGTGTTTTGTGATACATTTTCATAGGTTCTCCTTGCACCCAAGGTCACCCGAGAGAATGTACTCTCTACTAGCCCCACAATCATAAATTTACTCCACATGTGATCACTATCACCAAAAGTGGAGGTCCTCCCACTATTGCATCTGTCCCTGTGAAGGTCCCCCTTGATGTGTTGCAAGAAGATATCAAGATCCTCCTCATATCCCATCCAAATCAAGTAGAAGTCCTCCCACCTCCAATAAAAACACACTTGAAGGCCCTCCCTATGAAAAATATATACCCTACCCTGAAGAGATATCTCATGGTAAAAGGGAAAACCATTTCCTTCAGGGGAAGAACTCTGAGAAATATCGGATCCATTTCAATCCAAGTATTTTATCGAATTCCAAATTGGAATGCGACTCAAATATGATAATTTTACCACAATCCTATACATTAGATTCTGGGGTAGGAACCATGTGTTTGAGCTTCGTACTTCTAAAAAGTAAAATTCACTATATCTCCAAAACCCTCTGAAGGAACATGTAGGAGGATGATGATTTGGATCCTTTCCAGGGCCATTCCATACAGTCCTCTCTATCATCCTCAAGATCATTATCTAACTTGACAGAAGATAACAATGAGTTATTAATGGGATTGTTATATTTGAGAACCATCTAGATATTCTTCTAGAAGACACTACCTTCCCACATGAAGAGTTGATCATCACCTCTTTATATAAGTACATGGTGATGCTGTCGGTACCACCCCTGACAGACGACCCAACATGCAACAGCTTGTCAGATCACATTGTGTTGTCTCCAACAACTTGTCCACCTCCACAATGGTATGAATCAGTGTTTTTTCTAGAAACTTACCACCTCCCCATTTGAATAATGGGGAAATAAAGATCTGGATCATTCCACTGAACATCGATGTTTCTAGGACACCCTTACAGAAGGCTAGTTATCTGCTATGTTCTAGCTGATTTCTACACTATATTATGATATCTTGAAGTCGCTCACCCAAGAAGAAGTCATGCACTTTTTCCGAAACACCTCGATGATGCATTTCAAACTCCAAAACCATCAATTGGATTATTTGAAGAATGAGGACCACTTAGATGACATCAGTCAGTGGTGTCACATGGTTGAATTAGCATCACTATGTGTGGCATAGTACCCTAAAATCACTCAGTTTTCATTGGGCCCTCCAGCAATGTTTCATCAATAGCTTCACTATGATCCAAATAATTATTTTGGAGGCATTCATACAAATCAAACTCTGTGTTAGAGGGAATTATGTCTCTCTTCACCTCATTCCCATCCTTCACTATCCTGACTTGTCAAGTGATATCAAAGACATACAATTAGGTATAATCATGTTAAGAATAATGGTATTAATACTCTCATGGAAAATGATATCTAGGAAGGTCTTGATAAATAATACTCTCCTTATGGGTTAGAAACTTTTCATGTGGAAAAACACATGAGCGTTATCACCCTCTAATAAAGACAATTGTATGGCCTTGTGGTACCCTCAGAGTCATTACCTTTTGGTAGAGACCCTAAAAGATAAATGGATGAAAGAGGATTACTAAGCCCTCCAACTAATCTTGTTAAACACATAAGTCATAGGATGATATTGATAAGGTTTAATTTGTCCAACAACTCACATAATAGAATATGTGCACGGATGAGATCCTCGTTAAGCACCTTGTGGAATGATGTCCAGACTATAGGTATCCTCGATACCATCCCTTCCATCCTCCAGTGGGGAAACAAGAGCATACGTATGACGTCCTCACCTTGATTACTCATATTAATCTAGAAAATATCCTCCACCCTGATAGGGTGGATATTAGATATTATTGAAAGTGATTATGGTAATCATTTCTGAATCCACCAGAGTTGGATACGAATCATCCCTGGAACCCATCTCGGTTCATTCCTCAAATAGTTTCTTAGGCCATTCCTCTAGTTCGGTTATTAAACAATCCATTTCCATTAGTCATTCCTACTCTATTGATGATCCGAGAAATGAATTGGTGTTCACAGATCCCTTCCAAGATAGGAATCCCCATCAGGGTGACCTGATGGTCGCTCACATTTCCCCCCACGAGGACCTGGAAACATGATAAGCAGCATTCCCACCTAATGGGTCCCCATATTCATCATGGAAAGATGATATTGAAAGCACACAAATACTTTTTTGATCGATCCTTATTCCCTTTAAATGTTATGGGATACCCAGTGGACTAATTGGACCACATTATTTCATGGAGTGGGCCTATCACAACCAGTCCCAGTGAGGCCCACACAACGACTCCCCATGCCTGCCTCCAATAGATTTGGGGCTGGTGACTAGCACCAAGTAGGCATATTACTAACTTGGGATGCATTTCCAATGTACCTATACATATGGAAACATCTCCAAGACCACAAATTCTGAAATGTAAATACCTCTAAGGAACAATATGCATGCATACAAATAAACCCAACTGACAGAGTATGACGGAATGTAAAGTACAAAAATTAAAGTGGTCCAGAATACAAGCCCACAAAAAACAAGAGTTTGAAAACTAAACATCCAACCTGTTAACACGAAGATATACTAGGACTATTTCTTGTAGTCATAGGAACACCTCGGCCTATAGAGGACTAAAAAATCTCAGTCCTGTCCTAGCCCGCCACAGACTCTATCAAAAGGTTGGTCGTCTACACAAGACATGACAAGTGTGGGAAAATATTGTGAAGGGGTGAGTATAACAATACTCAGTAAGAGACCCCAAAAACCATGAAGAAATACACGAAGTAAAGGTACAGTCAACTCTACACAACATATGTATACAAAACATATAATAAGTGGAATACAAAAACCCGATATACTCGAATCGCAGACCCGTAGTCAAGGGACAAGTCACATAACCGCATTCCCCCATTGGGATTCAGCTCGAAGATTTCCACGAAGAACTCATCAGGGAAAACTCACTCCTCATGTCTGATAGCTCAGATGAAATCCTTCCAATATGTACTATTTGTTAGGAAATTCCATAATAGATAGATACATTCATTCTCGTATAACACACTCCCGACTAGGGAAATATCCCGATACACATATGAGGATCACTGCCAGGGCCTTGGTGGATACCAAGACTCATCCGAATTCACCTACTAGGTAGAGTATTAGTGCCTTATAGATATATTGATATCGATACTAGACTATACATAGGGTCAAGAATGGATATAGGATTTCGCTCCAGGCATCTCGGAGGGATACCTGACTCTATCCCAGAAAGTCATACTAAAGAGATTATACTCCTGTAAAAGGAAATGATACTTGAACCTCAGGGGAATGATGAAAAGGGTCACTAACCAAAACAAAAAATGTCCAAGATGTGATGAAAAAAAAAATCGATCTTCTGAAAAGTAAAAGGCTTGTAGAAGTGTCACCCACTGTGTCTCCCGACCCTGGGAACTGCCCGTGTACAACGACCCTTGTCGCAAGGCTGGCTGTCTAGAAAAGTCAGTACAAAACGTGTAGTATATATATGACATGCTATTTCTATGTCACTGGGTTTGGCACCATGTATGTAGTCATGTTCTTGTACACAGATTTATCCCATTTGTGTCATCACGTGTAACCAGTACACGGGGTCACCCGTATAGCCGGCCAGATCTGGCTATGTAGTGGAGTACACTTCCATGTACTCCATCTCGTGTCCATGTATCTTCCGTGATAAACGTCGAGTCCCATGTAAGGAAAAACGTAGTGTATTCTTCGTAGAACACATCATGTCATCACTTCATGTGTTGTGAAACCCAATCCATCGCTGAGCCAGTCCAAATAGCGTGTTATTTAGAATACACGCTGTGTTCTTTGGAAATTTCTAGAAACGACATCCGTCGCCACCGCACCTAGGTTTCTCCTCCGGATTTCAATTCGGCTGCTTGATTGCAATGAAATTGAAGGGTTGAGGTCACCTAATCATTATAAATATGATTCCGTCGGTTTCGGGCCTCCTATCGGCCCCAAAACGTCTTTTGATCATACACGCGATGAACGGCCGATGAACAATTATTATCGAACTGTGCCGATTCATCTTCTCCCTTCACTGTCGCACCTCCACTAGGTTATCACGATGACATATCTCCATTTTGGGATTGTTGCGTCTCAAAATGGTTGCACAATGATATGTTTCTCATGACCCCATGAAGAACACGAATAACGCAAGAGAAAAATAAAGGGGAATGAAATAAAAAAGCAAATCTTGGTATGAACCTCCTCCATCATTAATTGATCTACTCCCATTATTAGGATGCAATGTAGTAGAATCAAAAAAAATAATCTAAAATTGATTAATTCCCCTAGATCAACCCAATAAAAACCCTACTGGAAGAACGCACGAATCCACGGATCAACCTATTCGTGGGCGGGTTTAACTTGGTCGTTTTATCGAAAATGGGGAAAAGAAGAATTTAAATAACAACCCCTAACATGATTCGGTAGAAAAATGATCACCCCATTGCATTCATTGGTGGAGTTCGTCGAATCGGATAAGCGTCAATTGCTCGGGTCATCATCGTCTGCCAACAGGTTTTCCTCCAATGCCCTAATGGAAAATCCTCAATTTCAAAGGGTTACACGACTAACCCTATGAAATCTCCATAAGTATGTATTTAAAGAGAATGAAATTAGGTTTCTATGGAAAAAGGATACATTTTAAAATGAAATAAATTAATAATTTATTTTATATCATGAAACGTTTTTCTTTTTGAAATGCCCAAAAACTATCTTTTGTAGTTGACCCGCGTCGGTCAATGATAGGCCCCGACTAAGGTAAAGTTTCTGCTATGAACACAATGGTGCCGTCAGATTTCTGATTTGGACACCAGTTTAAAATATATTCACTTTTTCATGAATACCGCTCACACGCACTGTTTAAAATTTTAATTTATTTCATACTTTTATTCCTGGAACTCTAGGCCTTGGAATCAGATGCTGTAAAAATCCTGGTTTCATAATAATTTCATATAATTTTTAAAAAATAATACACCGAAAATCTGAGACATTACATTCTCCCAACCTTGGGGATTTGCATCCCCGAAAATCCAAAACAAAGGCTACTAAAAATAATGTGGGTATTGGTTATGGATCTGAGCCAGCCATGCCCACGTGCTCTCCTAAAGATTCTTGTACTACCACCGAACACACACAAAGGGAATCGATCGCCCACGGAGGATCCCCTCCTATCGATCCTCGATCTCCACAGGTTATTAATCAAGGGTCATTCCATCTTCAATTTTCAACTCACCCTAGTCGATGACGTGCAATGGGTAATGCACATACATCCTCAACTGTCACTTGTGGAAGACATCATGTACCTGATGCAACTGTGGTGGTTGAGCTTGGCGGTACACCACCTCTCCACCTCTTCCTAGTATTTTAAAAGGTCATATGAACCTCTGAGACAACTTTCTACCCCTACCAAATCTATGTAACCCTTGTCTATTTGAGACCCAAATAAAGACATGGTATCTATCCTCGAACTCAAGAGGTTTCAATCATCTACGAGCAAAAGACTTATTCCGGCTCTGTGTAGTCTTCATCCACATTCAGATGATCTACACCTTCTCAGTGGTAGTTAACACCAACTCTAGACCATTGAGTGATGACTCTCTCGGGTCGGTCCAGCATAGCGGTGACTGGCATGGTCTCCCATATAAATCCTCGAAATGTGTCATGATAATGGTGGAGTGGTTGTTGTTATTGTAGGAAAACTCTACCATTGGTAGTTGGTCCTCCCAACTATGAACAAATTTCATGATATAGGCATGCAACATATCATCCAGAAATGGAATGGTCCTCTGCAATTGAACATTGGTCTGGGGATGGAACGTCATGCTCAAGAGTAGCTGATTCCCAAAAGTCTCCTACATTCCATTCCACAACCAGGATGTGAAATGTCCATCTTGATATAAGACTATTATCGAAGCAACTCCATGAAGCCGAACTATCTCCTACACGTGTAGGCGTCTCAAGCTCTCTATGGATCTTTTCTCCCTAATAGGTTGGAAGTGGGATGACATGGTGAGTCGGTCAAAAATCACCCATATGGAATCATGGCCCTTTGACATATGTGGTTAGAAAGTCACAAATTCCATAAATATTTTATCCCACTACTATTCTAGAACTTCCACATGTGAGCTAGTCCCGCTGTAACCTAGTGCCAAACCTTCACCTGCTGGCATGTAAGGCATCGGAAAATGATCTCTGCTACCCACTTCATCATGCCTGGCCACCAGAACTGTCGTCAGAGATCCTGGTACATCTTTGAGACTCCAGGATGTACCACCAAGGGGGGTTCATGAAACTTCCTCAGGACCTCTTCCCGCAATTCCACTAGTACAACAATGCATCCTCTAAAAGGAATTGCATGCTCCCCACATTGAGAATATCCATCAGGAGCATGTCCTATGGATAACTGACATGTAAAACCTCACAGTTGACATCTCCAAGTTGTGCCTCCCTAACTCGTTGTAATAGTAGAGGGGTGACATCAATCAATTGTATGTAAGCTACATCCTCTCTTTACAGGAAGGATAACTAAAATGTGGCTAACTACTATGCCGCCTCATTCAACGGCTGTGAGCTTGAAGTTCTACTAATAGAAATGCCCTCTTGTTCACCTTCCCAGGAGTATAGATGATCTCAAAATCAATTTCCTGGAGGATCTCTAGCCAAATTCTCTGTCATAGGTTCATATCATTCCTCAAGAATATGTACTTGAGTCTCTTGTGGTCAGAGCAGATGATAAACCACTCTCTCATAAGGTATTATCACCACATCTTCAATGCAGAGACTAAAACTTCTAAATCGTGATCATATGATGCATAGTTCTGCTCAAGTGGCCTATGCTGGCATGAACCATAAGAAATAATTGTCTGCCTCTACATCTTGACACATCCAAGCCCGGTCCCTGATGCATCTTAGAAAACTACGTACTCGACACCTTCCTCAGGCAATCTCAAAATCGGGGTTCTCCTAAAACTCTGTCTAAACTACTCAAAAGCATTCTAGCACTTCTCTGTCAACATGAAGGGTTTCTCCTTCCTGGTCAAGACTCTTCTAAATGCTAATATCTGGGAGAAATCTTGAATGAATATCTAGTAATATCATGCCAACTCAAGGAAGCCCTGCACTTCCATCACTCTCTATGGTGGATCACATTTCTAAACTACCTCCTCCATTTCTAGGTCCATAGCTACTCCATCTACTGAGATGAAATGTCTTAGAATGTGGTCCTCCGGAATCCAAAACTGGAACTTCGAGAGATTCCCATAAATTTTGTGCTCCAGGAGTATGTCTTGAACCATCCATAGGTGTCTCACGTGTTACTACTCTAATGCAAAGTACACAAGGATGTATTCAATTAAGACCACTACGAAATGGTCTATTTATGGCTAAAAGATACGGTTCATCAGTCCCATGTACACTACGGGGGAGTTTGTCACCCCAAAAGGAATCACGAAGTAATCATAGTGACCGTAGAGCATCTGAATGTCGTCTTCGGTATATCCTCATCCCATACTCCTAAAAAGTGATAGAATGATCGAAGTTCAACCTTTGAGAACCACTATTCCCCTCTCAACTGATCAAAGAGGGTGTCAATCCTAGGCAGTCGATACATATTCATCACCATCACATGGTTCAGACACCTGTAATCCACACATAACCTTGAACTACTGTCTGTTTTTTGGGAAAACAAAATCATGGGTGGCCAGGGTGAAACCTAGTTCTTTCAAAACCCTTGCTCTGCAAATCCTTAAACTTCACCCTCATCTCATGAAGATCTATAGGAGCCATACGATATTATGGTGAGGAAATCGGTGACGTCCTGGGGTGTAATTCAATGCTGAAATCGATTTCTCGGTGGGGAGGTAATCCCAAAAATTCTTTGGGAATGACTTCCTTGTATTCTTCCACTACTATCGGGAACTAGGACCTCAAAACATATATTTCTCCAAGGTAAAGACCATCCAACCCATAAATGATTAGCTACACCCTCTTATGCATGATCTCATTATGTGATGTTTGGGTCTCCTTTTCTCTGACAAAAGAAAACCTCATCCCATCACTGCGGACAAACCACACTTTTCATCTAAAACAGTCAATCTGGGCATGGACTAAAGATAACCAATACATACTGAGAATCACGTTTTAATGACTCGACGCTACAACCAAGAGGTTCCAAAAGAAACTCTCACCTCCAAGGGTATTGTCACATTGACTAAAAAGGTGTGTAATCTTCGAGTCTCCTCCCGTAGGTGTATCCCAGATTAAGGATCGAGTCAATACCTCTATCGAAATCACAAGGTTGCACAAAATACATGTGGTGTGGAAGGAATGACTAGCATTTATTTCTATAATTATGGCAACTAAGGTAGAGGAGACATAGAACGTACCTCAGATTATCCCTGGAGTCCTTAGGTCATACTTCTCGACCACATATAGAAATACCCGCCTATGTCCCCCAACTCCCTGAGCCTGGTGCGAATCACATTGGGGAGGTGGTGGAAGTAGATTGAAGAAACTTCCATCACCCATTTCTCTCCCTGATCCTCTTCCACATCCACCACCCGGTGGGTCTATATTCTCTACTTTCTGCCCTTGCCTTGGTCATCCATCTGTCACTTCTCTCTCAGTAGCTTGATGGGTCATGAAATACCTAGAAAGATGTCCCCTACCATCACACTAGTAGAAAAACTTCTCCCTAGTATGAGAGGATCCATAATAAGAGACATGTACTATCGATCCCCTTTCTTTGGTCCTCCTATGACATCTCCCATGTCCTGATCCATGTTCTTGACGTCGGATCCCTGCTGACTAGGTCTCCACACATATCTGCCTGCTGCTAACTACTATCAGTTGTCTCTAATCTGCCTAGAATTTTTTGATTACCAATGCTCGATAAAGCACTACAAAATACGTTGAAATTCATAGTGGCACGATACTAGCTCGGATGTCCTGTTGCAGACCTCACTCGAAGGTTTAAGCTCTGAATTATTTATCACTGACCATATCCATTGAGTACTGGGTGAGGTTGGTGAACCTAGATGAATAGTCATATACTATCAAACTACCCTACTAGAGCTAGAGAAGCTCCTGGATTCACACTACACTCATATTAACCAGAGAGAAATCCTCCCGAAAGAGTCGATCAAACTCCATCCATGATAGAGTCTCTTTGTCATGAGTCTGTGTTGTAAGAATCCACCATCATACCACCGAACCCTGATGAAGGCCCACACCTAGGTTCACCATAAGGTCCGCTGGTGTCCTCACTAGATGAAAAACTCTGGTCACCGCCTCAAGATAGTCCTCAGCTGCCTGAGGGTAAGGCTCACCTCGGAACCAGAGGGGTCTCTATCTCTGGAACTCATGGAGCGCACTAAGCATGCAGTCTTCATCGGTCAGTACTACTGGTACCATAGGCTAATCCACTGTTGGGGGCATAGCTGGTACACCACCTTCTGTAAACTGCTATGGAACTGGTCCCTGTATCGGAGCCTCGTCACTGTGGGGGTCAGCCTCATGATCGCGTTGCTGAATCCTAACAGGTATGTGTCGCGGAGGCATCATGTAAGGAAACAAGATGTAAAATGGTCAATGAGTATATTTGTATATCAGACACAAAGGATATAGAAAACACATCCCTTTCTTATATGATGCATGTATCATTCTTATACTTCCCCAAAACTAGTGTTTACATGTACCGAGTTGAAACGCTAGTTATCAGAGTCCTGGTGTATGGATAAGTTAGCCTCCCGCACCAATTATGGAGTCTCTTTTCTAAAAAATGATCTCGAAACACATAACACTGTTTCCCAAAACAAATCTCATAGAAACATGGTCCTAAGGTAGAACTGACCACCTATGATACCAGTCTGTCATGACTCATCCAAGTGTGTCCCACTTCATGACTCCTAATGCCTGCCTTCAATAGGCCAGGGGCTGGTGACTATCACCAAATATCCATATTACTATCATGGGAGGCATTGTCTAAGTACATGTACACACGCACACATCCCCAAGCCCACAAATGATGAAATGTAAAAAAAAAACTAAAGAACAAAATGCAAGAATACAACTAAACCCAACCGATAGAGTATGATGGAATGTAAAGTATTGAATGTAAACTGGGTTAGAATACAAGGCCACCAAAAAAACAAGTCTGAACACTATGAGGCTATCCTGTAAACACAAAGAGGTACTAGGACCGATGATCATGGCCATAAGAACACCTCATCCTATAGGGATCTCTGAATTCTCAGTCATATCCTGGTATTCCCTACAATCAATCCAAAGGCTTCTCTTCTACACAATACACGACACATGCGGGAAAAGCCCGTGTAGGGCTAAATATAAAAATACGTAGTAGGATACCCAGAAAACCAAGAATAAATAAAAAAAGTAAAGGTACAATCATCTCTACACTGTATATGTCTATAGAACATATAACAAGAGGAACACAGAAACCAGATATACTCGAAACCCAGACCCACAGTCTAGAGATAGGTCACAAAACCATATACCTTCGCTAGGGATTTAGCTCGAAGATTTCCATGAAACACTCATCTGGGAGAACTCACACAATGAGTCTAATAGCTCTGATGATGTCCCTCAGATATATACTTTTTTTTCGGAAAATCCACGCGAGATAGATACACTCATTCTGGGAGAATACACTATTGAGTGGGGAAAGATCACGATACACATATGAGGATCACTTATAGGGATTTTTGGATACCACGACTCATCCGAATTCACCTTCTAAGTAGGGGAATGACTCCATGTGGTGATATTCACGCCAATACCTGACTCTACCAAAGGTCAATAACGGAT
This sequence comes from Viscum album, assembly GCA_963277665.1. Classification (NCBI taxonomy): domain Eukaryota; kingdom Viridiplantae; phylum Streptophyta; class Magnoliopsida; order Santalales; family Viscaceae; genus Viscum; species Viscum album. The sequence goes on along the minus strand of OY728140.1, from coordinate 364,183,790 downwards.
AGAGGATCTCCCTATGGACTTCTCGGAGGGATACCTGACCCTATCTCCAAAATTCATACCAAAGGGATCATAATTCTGTAGAAGGAAATGATACATGACCTTCAAGGGAATGAGGAAAAGGGGCATTAACCCAAATACAACATGACCAAGATACGGTGGACATGAAGATCAATACATGTTTCGAAAAGTACATGGTGTGTAGAAGTATCACACATCGTGTCTTCTGACCTCGGGAACTGCCCGTGTACAATGGTCTATGTCGCATGGATGGTCATGTAGAACAGTTAATACACGAAATGTAGTATATATATCCCACACAGTGTCTTAGTAACTCTGGTCGGATCCATGTATGCAGTAGAGTTCCCGTACACGACATTATCTTGTGTGTGTCATCCCGTTTAACTGGTAAATTGGGTCACCCGTATAGCCGGCCTGGTCTGGCCGTGTTGTGGAGTACACGACCATGTACTCCATCCCGTGTCTATGCATTGTCCGCGATTACGCTAAGTCCCGTGTAAGGACCCACATGCATTGTTCTTCAGAGAACATGTCATTTCATCACATTTTTCATTGTGGAATCCTAGCTGCTATTGATCCGGTTCACACGACGTGTTCTTCGAGATACACGCCATGTTATTTGGAAATTTCCAGAAATGACGCCCATCGTCGTTGCACCACGGTTTCTCCTCCAGTCTTCGATCCAGCCATCAAATTGCAACAAAATAGAAGGTTTTAGGTCTCCTGGTACATATGAATATGATTCCATCAGTTTTGGGCCACTGATCGGCCGCGAAAATCCGTTTTGATCATCCCTGTGAAGAACGGTCGAAGAACGATTATTCTCGGACCGTGTCAATTCATATGCCTCCATTTTCGTCGCAACTCCACTAGGCTATCATGATGTCTAATCATCAATTAGGGATCATTGTGTCCAATTAGGGATCATTGTGTTGTAAAATAGATGTGCAACAATCCATTGTTCGTCACCCCACGAAGAACGTGAAAAATGTTAGAGAAAAATAAAGGGAAAAAATCCAAAAGAAAATCGAGGAACAAACCACTACTGTCATTCATCATGGAATTTATCCACTCCCGTTAGTAGGATAATGTAGAGAAAAATAAAAACAAATAATTAAATTTAGATTAATTCCCTGAGATCAACCCTATAAAAACCCTCCCACAAGAACACACGAATCTGCGGATCAACCTGTTTGTGGATTGGTCCGCGTTCATCATTTAATCCAAAATGGGGAAATGAAGAATTGAAATATCAACCCCTTCCTTGATTCAGAAAAAAAAATGATCACTGCATCACGTTCATTGGTGGGGTTCATCAAATCCGAGAGGCGTCGATCGCTCGTGTCGTCATCGTCCACCAACGGGTTCTTTTCAAAAGCTCTAATGACTAATCCTCAATTTATCAGGGTTATGCGGCTAACCCTATTAACTAGAAATAAGTAGTTATTTAATGAAGAGGATGTTAGGACTCTTCACAAAAGGAAAACAATTTAAATAAAATAAATAATTAATTTTATTTATTTCATTTAAATTGTTTCTTTATAAAACACCCAAAAACTATCTTTTACAAACAAACCACGCCGGTCGATGTTAGGCCTCTCCTAAGTTAATGTTGCTGCTCTGAAAGCAACAATGCCCTTAAATTTATAATTTGGGCACCTGTTTAATAAAAATCCATTTTCAGGAAAAATTCTCACGCATGCTGTTTAAAATTTTAATTTATTTCAAACATTTATTTCGGGAACTCCGGGCCTCGGAATCGCACGACGTTGAAAATCCTGATCTTGTAATAATTCTGTAAAATTATAAAAAAAATATTACACGGAAAATCTACGACATTACATTGCCAATGATGGGAACACCAGTGGAGCAGTATGCCACCAAACTCTACTGATTCATATCGACACTAGAAGTGTTTGTGATCATCTAGATCATCTAGTTACCCATCGAGTCCATAGCTAGTTGGGAAGATATTTATAGGTTGTTTCATTATCATTTCTGTTCTACCATCTACATGACCAATATTATTGACCTCATCAGGTGAAAAAATAGCTTAATGAGAGGGTTGAAGTCTTTTTCACTATGTGGAAATGACTCATGTATTCACATGGCATGTCATGGAATCTAGAAAACCATCTAACCGTGTTCATCAGGAATTTTAAGATGGATCTATTCCATTCTCTCATCACTCGTAATTTCTTGGGTGGGTTTTGGGTTTTCTTTGACATGTCTCAACACGAAGAGGAAGCCTTGGAACAAGCTTGGAAGTCATTTCCATTTCACCCCAACACTCTTGTGATAAGAAAAACTAAGGATGAAACATCCTTTGTTGCATAGGTAGAGGCCCCAATCGACTAAAGAAGTTACGACCGAGCCACATTATTGGCCTTACTAAGGGAAATAACATCAATCCCAGCCTCAAACTATGAATTTACCACCTCAGAATCAGATAACACCACCCCATTAAGCACTGTCACATGGGCGAGAAAATCATGTTCCACATCCTCGTAAAGACACATTCCCTCATTTGTTCTAGTCTCCCAGGGTCCCTTTAAAAGATAAGAGAAATACGATCTAATCATATGATGAATCTCAGGTCTATGGAAATTTCAATAGTGACATGAATCTAGAAATCCTGACATTTATTAAATATAGGATGCCCGAAGAGGAAGATCCCAATGATCACCATGAATATTTCTCCTATCACCAGTTCCTTGACCACACCCACAAGTAGTTTGATGTTATTAAGAAATGGTTGTAGAACTAGATTAATAACAACATTACCAAATTAGGTCCTGCCCCGGCACAGGTGTTGTGCATCTCTAAAAAACCTAATAATTACATTGAAAATGAATGGTAGTTGGTCTCCAGCCTCACGTCTTATATGTATGATGACTGGTTGGCCCCTATAGAATTTTCTCGCACCCATGGTATTATTAATTCCTCGTTTAATCAGTATAAGCTACCTGATGTATCTATTCCTCCATTCACTGTCACTGATGCATCCACATCTCATACTTCTACCTCTCAAAAGAACTATCATTGATGGCACATGAAAAAACAAAGACCTCTACCGGTGCCGAAGCTGTCTCAAACTCTGGTTAAATTCATTCCCCCAGAGGGGGGAGTTTCCCCCAAAATTCACCCAATAATGGATGATTCCATGAGTGATGATCAGGATTATAACTCTATGAATGCCATTGAATTGGTAGACCCTTACATGGTTCCCATAGATGTGGAGCGTTAGGAAGGTCTCCCTAATGTTCTTAGTTAATGACATCCTCTGCGTTTCTGTGGCTATATGAATCATCGAGATTCACAAGTCAGAGTATCCAACCATGCCACAAATGCCACCAAGACCAGAAAACATGTTATATATAGAGCTCATATTTCATACTCCTCTTATCCCACATCACTGGATTCCCTTCCACCACCATTCATGTTAATCGACTTGGAATATCCACATCAACTGCCTCATGATCAACCACACCCAGCTATGGCTAGACATCAGTCATCTAATAGTCAGCTGATAGCCATCTTATGTGTCTCAACTAGTGAGAAACGACATATTATTAGCACCATATGGGACCCACTGGTTCAACCAGCAGTAGATGCCATACCTTCTACCAACAAGAATCATCCTCTTGTTAGAAATGTGTTCCTAATGAGAAAGTATTATGTTCTTAAAAACCAATCCATAATTCCTGAAATAATCTCAATCATTTAGGATATACCCCTTTCATAATATATGTGTGAATCCCTCAAAGATTCTGTAAAAATACCCCATCCAACTTGAGAAAGAGGTTGTTGCTGTAGAGTACTTCCATGCTGAGGAAAATGAGCAAGAAGAATTCCAAGACATAATTTCATTCTCAGGATAAGACAAATGCTCTCCAGTATATGGGAACATCTTCTTGATGTACATCACTAGACAATTCAATAGCATGGAAGTATTTCATTGTCTTTTGGACATAGGTTCATGGATTAATCTAATACTAACACAGATGCCCTAAAAGTAAGGAATGCCTGAACCATATCTGAGTCCCTTTGACATGAATATCTATGGTTATTATATGAAAGTGAAAAATTCATGTTGAAAATCCATCGGAATACCCAGTTAGGTGGCCTGCTTTGATGCATAGATTTCATGGTCATATCATAGAATACCACCTACAATGTGCTGATGGACAGTCCATAAACTCATCTTCCTAAAACTGGTATCACGAATTCCTCATGTACTCACTCAATAGTTTAGTAGGTGTGCTCTAAGGAAATCACTATTCCTTTTTGTATTGTGAAGACTGCTACCATGGAACAGAATATTACAAGTGAAAGGATAAATTGTTTAATACTAATGAGGTTGAGGAACCCAACATTGTGGCTGACCTATGAACAGACATGGATGCTGATTTAATCCTAATTATTCATTGGTTGGAGACCTGGACCCCATACATGGGACTCTACATTATTTTCTTTTGAAGGAGTATGATATGTGATCCTAGGAATAATGAATTCTAGAAGATTATTTCGTATACATACATGGATAAGGCTTGAGTGATACCAAATCCCCTCGAGCCTATGAGGTATCAAGATCTTTTCCAAATGATAACATCCACCTAACATAATTTCTTGTTCCACTTAATTGAGATGAACCAACATAATATGACACACCATTACTACTTTGATATTAACATGTGTGGCACCCTTTTTCCGAGGATTGATGTAATATTGTCGATGGATTTTGTCCCCATGATTTCAATGATGGAGGTGTATCCTAATGAAGATTCCTCCACCGTTCATGCCAGAACCAAAATTCCACCATGATCAGCATACCCATAAGAGTTTCCTCTTGATGATGATCCCCTCCATTTAGAAGATGAAGAGGATTAGGAGGGATCTCCTGTTCAATTCGAAGGGGGTGTATCAACCACCATTGATCATTTCGTACAGGTGAATCTAGTCACTAAGGCAGACCTGAGGCCAACACATATTAGTGCTGCTCTACCTAGAGAGGAAAAACATCGGTATATGAATTTCCTGAAATAGAATCGTGACTCATTTTAATAGAGTTATGATGATATACAAGGATTAGATCACCAATTCGATATACAATGTCCTTGTCTCCTAGTAAGTTATCATGGGTTCAAACAACTATCTAGAAAGAGGAATCCCTTTAATGGTTCTTTGGTTAGGGAAGGAGTTGATAGGATCATCAAATACAAGATCACCAATGATGTTTAGTAACCCAGATGGTTGGACAACATCATTTCCATTTTGAAAATGAACAACCATATCAGAGTTGGTATCAATTTCAGGGATCTCAATCACCAATATCTGAAAGACTATTTCTCCCTCCCTATAACAGAGCTGTTGATCGACACCAGTACTATGTTTTAGGATCTATCCTTCATGGACATAAATTCATTATATATCCAGATCCGAATAGACCCTGCAGATAAAGAGTATTCCACCTTTATATTTCCACAAGGAACCTTTGGATACGAGGAAGTGTATTTCATATTGATGAATGTAGGATCCACTTATCTGGGTGTAATACCCTGAAGATTTAAACTAATCCTCATGAAATTTGTTAAATTATATGTGTAAAGTATGGGGGTACTGTCTTTCCTGCATCAGGACCATCTAAGAGATCTTGATAATCTTTTTCTCTTCCTCTGCTCCTTCCCTTAGAGTATGAACCCCTTGAAATGTTCCTTTGGGGTTACCTCTGGGAATATCCTTATAATTATCATCAAATACATAGAAATGGAGATTTATCTGAAGATGATCATAACTATTATCCAAATTCCAGCTTTAATAAACCTTCAAGAGATCTGTGGTATTATAGTCTTCATTTCCTACACATGTTAATTCATTGTGAATTTGGATTTAATTTGTAAGACATATTGTTGATTTGTGAATAATGTTGATTCCATTTAATGGGATGAAGAGTGCTATGACACTTTTTAGAAGATCAAAAGTTGTTTTCTGTAGCCCCAATTTTGATGCCACCCATCTCCATAAATCCTTTTGTCCTATGTGTGACCTCCCTTTAACTATCCCTATACACCCTTCACACTTTAAAAATGAAAAAAGGGATAGAGAACAACATGTACAATATCAACTGCATTATTCTTAATACAATGGGAAAATACTATTCTATTTTGAAGAGCCTCCCCCCATGGGGATTTGATTTATACATGTTGCTGCATTATGTACAGCATCATGAGATATAGCTGGTGTCTTATGTGGATCCTCTAAAGTATATTCCAAAATTCCCAATGTTTATACACAGTCTATCTTAGTTGGTAATGATCCTTTAGCATATTTACATATGTTACATCTCATAAATGGCTATCAAAGGCCAGGTTGATGAATATTTTTTTGCATCGCATCTACTCTCCTTATAGATGTATCTGGATCATGAAATTCCAAATTAGTCTATCCTATCAGTGGATATAGCCATTCCATGTCAGCATAAACATATTGATGGTTCCTAAAAAAGCCCAACAAAAAGAAGAATCACTGATCGCAGACTCAACAGAGATTGATTGAGTATCATCTTCATCACACCTACATAAGATGTCTTTCCCTGCTCATTATTTCTATTAAAAGTGTCCATCAACAATGATGTAACATATCAGGCTCGCATCACTAGTCTCTATATTTCCCTTCAGATTGATTTTCCCTTCCTATATATGTTGGGAAACTCTAGCTGGTTATCAAGTAGATTAATGGTGAGTATGTCATCAGGAAGCCAATGGCCATTCCCCATATAAGAGTAACTTTCCTACTGATGGCCCAGTTACCTTCTTGGTAAGAGGTGACTCATGTCCCTTGGTCAAAAAAAAGGTCAACCAGATGCCTTAACTATCCTTACTCCGTCTCTTTAATTTCCTAAAAAGGATGATTTTATTATCCATGTAGAGCATCGACAAGTTATTGATCATATCTCTCTAGATGATGATGAAAACTATAAGGTAAAAAAAATTATCACTACTGATTATAGACCATGACCACAAGGTCCCCCAACTATTGTAGAATAGTTCTTTTATTGGATAAATCCTCTTTTCGAGTACCTCAAACATAGAAATATGTGAACTTACATCGTAGAACATGAACGAATATGTCACCGTATGGACCAATTCACCGTAGAGAATGGTCTCAGCCTTGTGTATATCTTCTAAGAGAAAGAGTTCAATGGATTTGTCCTCTATTGTATTCAACGGTATGGGATCCCCCATGATATATAAGAAGTCCATGCTGATTCATACAAATATCCATAGAAAGGGTTGAAACCCTCCCATCAGATCTGATGGTTGGGATACTTCTGGCCCACCATGGTCCATGACTAAATCATGTTTTCCAATAGAATCCACGTGTGATAGATACATGCACACATTTTTCATCCACTTCCAGAGCCTGCCAATAATAGCATGTACTCCGGGCCCTTTTTGGTCTTGGGACTCAACATCATGGGACCATATCCACAAGCGATAGATCTCAATTATAGGTTCATCTGCACTGCCATGGATTTCATTTCCATGTGGGAAGAGGATGTTCCATTCAAGGATGTTATGTATTGTTCTATAATTTATTTCAAGAGTACCAATATCATTCATTGTATTAGAGTCCTTCATGATATTCTCAATTATAACAGCACAAATTTCTAAGCAACAAAGATAATGAAATTTTACACCATGTACAATATTATATCCTTCCATACATGTCGCTATCATGCTCATGAAAAATGAATGATCAAGGAATTAAAAAAAATCCTCCGCTTCATTATACAAAATATGGTTGGTTATAATAAGAAAATTTGTTCATGCATGCTCCCCAATGCTCTCTCGGATTATGGGTTGACGACTTGTAGATCTACCTAGGTGACCCCATATTCTATGTTATATGGAATATATGTAGTCCTACCCATTTTGTTTTAGTTTCCATCTATTTTTATTGCCTTCTATGACAAGAAGGATTCAATAAAGAAAGAATATGTCCATCTAGATAAATTGGTATCCCTCTTGGATAGTAGGTTACGGGATTTTCATTATCTAGAGAGGCACCAGAACATGATAGCTAGAGATTTTTGGATGAAATTTTTCCTCCACTCATTCCTTTAGGTCGATATGGTATTGTCTTTGAGGAGGCCAATGATACCTAACAGGAAGCCCATAATAATATGGGACCAATGGGAAGGACCATACATAATTCATAATATTTACCCTAATGGTGGATACTCTTTTATCAACATGGATGGAAAGAGGATTACTCCTCTCACCAATGCCAATTCTATAAAGTGGTAATTGTCAGAAGTTACCCTCTCCACATTCTGGATGATGTTAAACTGCAATGGTATCCCATTTTGTACTGCATCATGTTAAACTAAATTACATCATATTGAACAATGATAAACATGAAAATCATCATATGATCTAGGCTCTATGACCATAAACTATGAATTTAAATGTCTTAGATGCCTAATAATAAACTACAACATAGATTTTTTCTTTAATGTTTGACATTAAACTATGTGGGTTCCTAGAACTATGTATGTTTTGATTCTCATCCTTATGGGATATGTAATAATACCCATATATTTCTTTGGTGGGTCCACCCCAGTTCAAAAATCCCTTTATTAGGAATATATTTTTGGGAAATGGTATTCCTTTGTCCTCATTTATATTAGGATTTTCCACATGTTATTTCATGCATGTCCATTAAAAGGCCACATCATGTAGTCTGATCTATACAACCATAATCTAAGGTCCCCACTATCCTAATCGAGTGATGATAAACTGTGTCACACCTTCATCATTACTTCATGATGTTAAACTATAAATAATATCAAGAACTATGTATGGATTTATTCGCATCCTTATGGGATATGTTGGAATTCATAGACATTTTGTTATCGTGTCTAGCCATAGTTTATTAAACCCTCTTTTCCCCCCACATTCTCTTCATTTATAAATGGAACATTACAATTCCATGTCTAGGGTCCCTCTTGTGGATTCCTCACTTATGAATGGGTTTGGATCCCTCTATCTGATATGCCTCATTAGCATGATTAGGTACACTATGGAATAGAACATAGAGTCTTGGATTATGTATGGATATTTTCTTATTCCATCTCCATGCTACACATGCCATGTTTGTTGGGTCTTCCTCATCTTTCATGTCTGAAAGGACACTCTGATGGAATGGGTCACAACCATATGTATCACATACCTTCCTTGGTCAATTCCACAGGAGGAATTGAATTTTATTCGGAGGTAGGTCACATGTTTCAAATATTCTTAGCAATAGACCCTCGTATCTCTGTTCTATTCCAAGGTCAGATGATATGGATACTACATCTCAAATTTTTTCAGCTATTATCCTCCATCATTACACCACCCCATTGCATCCTAGATACCATATGTCATGATTCACATCCCTTTTCACATCCATAAGTCTAGTAATAATTTCAAAACCCTCATTGTCCCCCCTCAGTGAATTATTGCATGTCGACTAGGTCGATCAGTATCATTGGGATACTTTTAACATAAATATTATGTTCCATTATCTTGTTCTTCAATGTGTAATAAGGTTCCTCTTTTCCACTTGTTTCACAAACCAAGAATGACTCATGTGAGCTTAGGGGTCTTGTTAGGTTTTTTATATGCATTGATGAATCAAACCTACCAAATTGTTCGAATATATATGACCTTAAACTTGGAGTTGATGTCCTAAGAGCATGAATCTAAACTCATAATCCAAGTCCAAGCCGTATGATTCCAAACTGCATGTGGGTTCTCCTCTGAGAATGTCTGGTGTGGTATGTATCTTCTTGGTCCACATTCATCTTGGGTTACTCCCTATATCCACACCACACATTTTACTTTTGAAAACTGATCGTTATGGTTAGAGTAAGGTAAATATAAACTAGGGTCCACAAAATCCTTTTTGCACAACGATACACTACATAATTTCACTTTTCCTTACCGGATGACATTAAACTGCATGCTATTCATCATCCAACATGACGATAAATTGAAAAAATTCATCTACATGTTCCAAGATCTATAACCATAAACTAAGATCTAGATTAGTCCATGATGAAGGATGGAAAACTACCATGGACCATTACCCTTACCACTTAACAGTGAACTGAATGACATTTAAGAATAACATATGGCTTGATTCGTATTCTCATGGGATAGGTAAGAACTCCCATAATTTTTTTTATTGGGGTACATCCCAAGGTTCCATAAATTCCTTAAAATATTCATCCCCATATCCTAAATATCCTAGGATCTTGTGGGGTGGTAGGAGACCTATTTTATACTCATTCATTTTAGGTTATAATAATATCACCATGTCACTCATGCAAGAATACTTGTCATTACCTTCTTCAAATACCCTATGAAGATAAATATCATTGAAGTCAAAAAATATTTTTGGCATGATTCCCATCCTTATGGGATACGTAGGAACGCCCCAACATTTTGTATTTAGGTATAACCCCATGTTACTCCATCCTTTCATCTCCCATGGCCTGAGTTCTCTTTTGGGATTGTGAATGGTGTGGTGTGGACTTATTTGGTCCTCATTCACATGAGTTTATTTTTTCACACCATACATGTCCCCTTTGGGATACATCTCACCCAATTTTCTAGAACCATGATGATAAATTGGGCCGCATACCTCATCCTTACTGGATGGCGTTAAACTTCATGGGATTCCATAATAATATATTCCTTGAATGAAATCCTTATGGGTTATGTGGAAACACGTAGAATATTTTTCTTCAGGTCTACCCATGGTTCATAAACCTATTATGTTTCTTTACTCCATAAATCTACTCAACTCATATTACCTCAGTTGAATCCCTCGACCTTTGATATGGAGTGTTAAGGTTCTTAGATGCATCGTGGCATAGAACATAGAGTATTGGATTCTCCATTGAAATTATCTCATTCCATATCCATTCTTCTTGTATACTTTTATTTATTTTATCATAATCTTTCATTTATGAATGGTCACCCTAAAGGCATGGTGCTTATTGATATTACTCACTTTACATCCTGGGCCAACGCCTGCGAAGACATCAAATGAAATGAATAGGTAGGTCTCACATTTTGAATATCGTCAGTGACTGGATATCCTTTTTCTATTTAAATCTCAGGTCACATAATATTGATAGTATATATCGAATTTTATTTTTATATATCCTCCATAATTATGGAAACCTCATTATGACCTAAATATTGTATGTTGTAGTTCACTTTTACCACCTCCTTATGACCAAACAGAACTCTATCACCCTTTGTGTTACCGTCTGTCAGTATTGATGGGTCATCCTTGATCCAAATTATTTATTCCCCTACTGTGTACTTTCCGATTTTGTAGAAATCCTCTCACTCCTTGTCTCTTACTCTATGTATGGATCATGTAGGCTTATGTTTATTTGTAGCGTTTTCACCCACGTCTAAAAAATCGATGTTTCACAAAACTATGGTCCAAAATCATTGACCTTAAACTAGGATCTTACATTCCAAGCACATGATTTTAGGCTGGGTTGTGAATTCCAAAACATATGACATCAAAATGTGCACAAATTTTTTCCTTGAGAATTTCTTGTGAGTGATGGGGCTGCATTCATCCTTAATCACGCTAAGTTGTTCCTATCACACAACACATCTCCCCTCTATAGGGTTATCCATTTTCCTTTATAGTCTAATAATTACAACTTTGACCTTTATGTAGATTACTTATTGGAATAGATGATGTGTTATGAGACCTATTTGGGCCTCATTCATGATGGGTGGCCTCAGGACACCACATTACATATTTCCTCTTGAGAAATATCATCCCCACAGTCAACCATTATAAACATAAACTAAAGATTTATTGTCCTGCAGATGACATTATACTATACCACATGTCCTTAACGCATGAAATTAAAATACATGGAATTATATAACTACGTACAATATGATTCCCATCATTACGGGATATGTATAAATGCATGGACATTCTATCATGGGCCTAGCCACAATCTCAATACCCTTTTTTGGAAATAATTCCATTTTTCATATTATTGTGTGTAAGAAAAATAAAGCCTTTTTGTCCACATTAATGTTGGGCTTTCCTCCCACAAGCTCGACACATATACTAGGGCTGAGCATCCCCCAAATATCCAAGAAATATGACATAAAACTATCTTCCATACTCCAAACTAAATGACCTAAAACTAATATTCTCATTGAGAATGTGTGGTGTGACATCAGGCCCTCTTGGTCTATTTTCATTTGGGGTTTTGTCACTCACTTAATCACTTATATCTTCTTCCCATCAGTTCCCTCATATTTTTGTTATGTCCAATCTACCTTTGGCTCATTCACAACAGTTTTTCTCCATAGTTCCATGAAAACATTCATGGAATTGCATATATAGTCCATATAACATGACATTGAACTATTATCCAGTGTCTACGCAGTATGACCAAAAACTATGTGAAATGACATGGACATATGATGTTAATCCAACAATTCATCATCCTCACCATATGACATGAAACTATGCATAAGTTGTATACACTTACATGATGTGAAACTGATATGCATCCTATGCCCTCACCGGAGGGGTCCAATACCACATTACTGGTAAACTTTCACAATTACTAGATCTTTAGCTATCTCTTGACATCAATGAAAATTTTATTCAAGATGATAAGTTTGATCATTGTTAAAATTAGTGTGAAAACACCTATTTGTTATAAACAATAGTGGAATAAATTTAGGGGTGATGTAATCCATTCTAACATTTCACAACACCAACACTTTGTTTATCCTTTATTTGGATACTCATCCTATTTAACATATTAAGGGACCTCTATAATGGTATACTCTCATGCTGCATGGGCTATCCTACCATTTTTCATCAACACTCTATATGAAATTTTCTTACATTTCATGTTTGGCCCCGTGATATAAATACAGTTAACTATTGTCCTCATTTGTTCCTCCCTAATTATAGTTTGTGGTATAGGTGATTCATTTCAAATTTGATCAGTAGTTATCTCATATTGGCACACCATCGTCATTGTGTTCTGAATTTTGGGCATTGATATTGACACTTCTCATGTACCCTTTTGTTCATATTGAATCTGACACCCATGGAATTATCCCGTCCACGAATTAGACAACATTTGGTGGGAAATATTGTTATCTAAAAATCACTATTCTACGGTCATAGTCCCAATCTAAATGAATGCTCTGGGTGGTCAGTCAACAACATTATACCTAGAGTATTCGAGGATTGGCTGGAAATATCATATGAAAAATAGGTAATCTTATGATCATCCCTTGTTTATCACACCAGGAATAACCCATGTGAGATTAGGAATTGTTCACTAGTGAGTTCACAATTATTATTGATATGAAGTAATTGAAATAAAAATAAATATATCCACTTACATTTTTTAAATAAGAATGTGTGAAGGAAAATTATGTTTCATGGGTTTGACAAAATCCTCACTTCCTTCATATATTCTAGAACTACATATTTAATAAATATTTTTATATTATATATATTTTTGTAGAATAATTATTTTAGATAAAACCATATATAATTTTGTTTCAATATTTTTTCACCTGATAATTCAAAATTCCTAAGTAAATCATTGTTATGGGTAATAAATGCTTCATTTTTCATGTATGTTTTTCTTTATTAGTTTCAGAACATGTATGTTTATTGTAGTTCAATATTACATATAATCATAATCATGGAATAAATAAAATAAATGATATATATATATATAATCATTCATAAATTATAACAATACAAAAACGAATTACATTATTAGTAGAGATAGTAATCTATACATACACATGAACACTGTTTTCATTTTTTAAAAAATGGAATGAACGAAAGTAAAATAATTATTCACTATAAAATGAACAATTTTATACATTAAATATAAAATTTATTCATCAAAATCAATATCAATACCATCCAATAAAAATAAAACTGAAAAATGAATCACTTTTCTTCATATAGGTGGTAGTCTACACGTATGCATGAGCGACGTTGTCGTTTCCTAAAGGATTAGATGGTAAAAAGGAATAATTATTATTATCATTTAATATTTAAAACTATTTCATAAATATAATATATTAATATTAAAACAATCATAATACCCATCCATAAAATATGGTGATTTGAAATTAATTGTATCTCTATGTGCAGCTATTAATCCATACATACACATGAGTGATGCTTTCACTTCCCATTTGATGGGATAGAGGGTGTATATTGGTTTTAATAGTAATAATTAGTATATTTATATATATTTAGATATTTAAGTTACTTGTTGATGATGAATACACCGTATTTATTGTAGGTAAAAGGATAATTTAAAACAATTTTATCTGTTATGGATAATACATATTCTTTGAAATGACTCCTCTCTATTTCCTCTAAATGGATTTATGATTTCTATTTCAGGATGAAAGAATCCTCAAGTATCTGTCTTGGGAATCCTAGTATAGAAATTGTTATAATTGATTCAGATATGTAATACTCAACATGGTGTAAAGAAGATAATGTATGTCTCTATGTTTTAATTGAGGAGGAAAGACTCTTTTAATTTTATAAAATATTAAAATAATATAAATTGTTTTGATCGATATGATTTTCCAATTTTCTATGATTCAAAACTAATATGACGATGAGTCAAAATCCTTTCATATAATAAAATTTGGAAAATTATGGTTTATATTATTACCCATATATTTTATTTTTTACTCCCCATTATCCCTTTTGTCCATTAGCATAATACTAAAGTTATTTCACATTTATGGTAAAATAATGTTACTATAAAATGAATAAAGAACCATAAATGGTATATGGATTAAGTATGAACCAATATAATATTAATTTGGGTGAATCAACGATTTTTATGACTTTTATATCATTTCATAATCTATTATTTATTATACATTATCAGTAATGGAATTTTTGACACTAATGATTTAGTTAAACGTTAATTACCTCAGAAAAAATTGATAATTCCAATATTATATTTTTGAACAAAAATAATGATTAATATCGATCTATAAAACTAATGTGAAATATTAACTAAGTCAAATTATATGAATTTTAAAATTGTAAAAACCTTTTGTTAAAATTGTTAATTAAATGAAGAAATACTACATTTTTGATGGATAAGCAATTAGAGTTAATATATAATACTTAAAATTAAAAACAAAATAATACATGGAATATAATTTCGTTAAGATTAAAATAGATACATATATTCATTCATAACATTCTTGTGTCCTTGGGACGACACATAAGATATATTAAAAACAAAGAGATTTATATTTTTTATTTTTAATGTCTTTAAAATAATATTGGTCATCCACTTGGAAAAGTGTCCTCTAAAATAATAATTTTTCATTATGACGTGATAATTATTGAATCAACTTCATAAAATAATAAATTAGACAAATTGGTATGGTGTTACCACATGTTTTTAAACTAGATTAATCTGATTTTCCCTTTATTGAGGTGATAAATTATTTAACAGTCACTATTCAAATTGACCTAAAATAAAAGGGGAATATTTACAAAATTTGAAACACAAGACTATAAATTTATGATTAAATTAATCTCATTTTGTACCTATCAATGTAGGAAATTAATTTTAATATATCTATGAAGAAATCTATGAGAACGACTTTTTAGATTATTACATTTTAAGCATAAAACATGATATATTATTATCCCATTCTAATAAAGAATTTTAAAACATTTATAAAATATTTTATTCAATAAGTAATATTTATATTTAATTAAAAACATTTATCAATAGTTATCAATTTAATTTATTAGGATAAAATTATATAGCATATGTGAACATAGTTTTTCATAAAAAATATCATTAATTTTCAAATGATTTTCTCAATTTCAAATTAATTGATAACTATTGAAATAATTTTATTCATGTATAAAGTAAAAAATTGAATAATTTATATTTTTCTATTCATTAATGATTGTAGAATGGATATGTGATTATAATATTATATCCTAGTTCATCAAAGATCATTGTGGTTTGTAAGGAAAGCTAATAAAAAAATAAAATTTACTTGAAAAACATACAATTCTTAAAAAATACCAGGGGGTTATTTTTCTACCCCCATAAAAGAGTTTTCCATTTAAATTTTATTATAATTATAAAACAAAATTAGGGAAATTATTCCTCATTAGTTCTTTAGGTTCCCAAATATCTCCCTTCAAATTGTGGGGTTTCCTCAAAACAATGAATATGTTAGTGTTTTTGTGTATCACTTTCACTCTATGATCGAGAATATTTTCTGGTTGTTCCACATAGAAAATATAATTATCTAGTGGTATGAGAAACAAGTTTAATATATGTAAAGTATTGGTTATTTACTTCTTCACGATAGATACATTGAACACCTCCTGAATATGATTGTGATTTAGTGGGATGACTAATCGATAAGCTACCATCTTGATATGTCCATGAATTTCAAAACAACCAATATATATAGGATTAGGTTTCTATTATTTCACAATATCATCACCCTCTTATAGGGAAATATTCATAGGAAGGTATTATAATCAACATCATATTCTTGAACCTTATGAAGATTGTAATAAGAACATTTTTTCAACTGTATGATACTATTATGTGACAATGACTTTCTCTAGACATCATTGTTATTTCTTGTTCCATATTTTATTAAAATGGTTTATTTTATCAAACCTGATTCCAATTAATTTTATTTCTATAATTTCAACAATTGATATCTTTAAAATGAAAAATTTGAATGCTGGAGTGAATGCTTCTGTTGTAGGAAATTTCCACCAGTGGAAGGTGTTTATCGAAATCACTATTGAAATTCATAAAGATGGATGTCAAGATTCCTTATAGAATTTATATGGTCCTATATTACATACCATCCCTCTAAGGATTATTGGAATCTCTAAAAAATTACTTTGTTTCTAGATATTGCTAATCTTTTCCCCAAAACATCACGGTAACCCCTGAATCCCGATAAGATACAGCTGAAAATGGTACACCATGAAATATTACTCAACTTTATGTTATAACAGAGTTATATTATCAGTATAAAAATATTCAATAAAGGTAATAATGTGTGAATACTTCATAAAAAGATTTAATACATCCCATATAGCATTTCACCTTTTAGATGTTTTTGGGAGTCTGATGACATAAACCATGTCGATGTTTTCCCATTTCATCCATGTGTAGGAAATATTTTTGAAGTTCCCATAGACTCCTATAACATAACATTAAATAAAAATATAATAATAAATGAGACGAATACACTACAATATCACTATTAATTCCATCCCATAGGAAATACTCATTCAAATATCCTTATATCATTGAATTTGCAATACGAATGATGAATAATGAACTAGGAGGTTTATCAGCTATATCATTCTTAAATTAAGCCAACAAAGCCACAAACACACGATACCTGAAGCCTATTATTTTTTATAAATCAATGTTCGACTCATGAAACTTTATCACATTCCCATGAAGCTCTACATATTCCCTCTATACCAAATTATCCATCACTTGGATAGATCATTAAAGAAACATATAAGAAAGAAAATACATATCTCATAACTAAATTATTTCATGATTCATCCTTTCTATGTCCATACAGATTGAATATTTTCTGATCCTCATCGACTATATTCCTGCACAATCCTTTTGACTCAATTAATCTTCCACCTAGTTCATTTTCAAAGGCTGGTAATTTACTGAGTACTTATAATATTTAATTATCTCTAACAATATTATTATCACATGTTCATATTTTTTTGAGTGAAAAAAAATTATTTTATTTGTGATCAGTGTATATGTCACACCTCTCACCATATGGAAAATTACTTCATATCAAAAAATATAAAATTACCAAAAATCACTCTAAATAATGAATTTTGTAATTGTTAGCATGAAACAAGAATTTTCATTAGGAATATCCTATAATGGTACCGTTTTTCATAATGACACATCCCATCCCCTTATTTAATGCATCACCATATATAAAAACTGTAATCTAGTAAAAGGTAGTGTAAGAATATGTTCACATAATATCCTTCCCATAAATTAAATAAAACCATAGAAACATTCATTTATTCAATGGAACATGGATAACATTATACTATACGTGGTTATTTTATTTGATAGTAGATAATAATTCACCACAGATCACCAATAATATACTGCCAAGCCTTGAAAACAATGAATTCCAGTCACAATGGTTCATATGAGATAATTTTCAATAACATCTCTGATATAATTTTCTAATAATATAGCCTCACATGAAATTATAAAAACCTCTAATGAATATTTATGAATAAAAAATTCACTATTATTAAATTTTGTATAAATAATTTATCTCCTTATGGTCTTTAACAAAATCCTTCAACTGTCTTGATTCCCTTCCATCACATTGATTATATAATAATTTCATCAATAAAAAATAAAAAACATTGATCAAGGTATTCTCAATTTACTCTACTAATTAAATTTATTATTATAGAGGGGGAATTAATAATAACTAATTGAAACACTATAAATTCATAATTTCTAAACATTCTACGAAATATTATTATTTTTATATCCTCTTTCCTGACACTCAATTGATGATATCAAAAATAATGATCAATAATTGAAAACTATTGAGATTTATATAGTTGATAAAACAGGTCATTAATATTTGTTATATGATACTTGTTCTTTATAATTTTTTTCTTATTATCTCGCTAATAGATGCATAGGCGCATTGATCCATCTTTCTCATTAAAAAAACAATTCACCCTAAGGTGAAACACTTGGAGGAATAGATATGTAATCCATGTTCTCATGGAAAATATTCTTCAATTATTTCATGTATATTAGGTCTATCTAATATATAGTCTTAGGTAATGTTGTGGCACTGAGTATTATATATTTTAAAATCTGAGCAACCTGATTCATTGGAAGACCAGTCAGTTCATTCAAAAATACATCAACAAACTCATGAAAAATGGGAATATTATTAATGATGTGTATATCCCAAACCATCTAAGAAAAATTACAATTTGGAATAGGAATAATTACCTATATGATGTATTTAATTACCATTGAATGTTCATTTTTTTCATCATGCTGAAATAAGATAATAAATTTGTTTAGAATGAAAAATGTTATGTCATGACATGAAATCCCAGCCTAGCTCACCCAGTAAGAGTAGTTGAACAAATAGTCCAAAAAACATAAAGAATTAATTCCTATTTACTGGAAGCTATGGAATAAAATAGAGGTTCAATAATGTTATGTTTGGGAGAATATAAACCCATAACCAGAGTGGAGAACATAAGTAGTTTATAAATGAAAAAATTGAATTAATTATAATAAGTAAGGTCAGTGAACAAGTAAAAACAAATAAGAAACAAATAATCATCTCAAAATATGAAATCAGTACCATAAACAAAAATTATGACATATACCAATAAAATGGGTCAATAATATATAGTAGTATTAAGGTATAATATTCTTAAAAATTATTAAATAACCAAAAACTACCCAACCATCCTATGCCCTGGTCGGATCCTCTACTACCATGCCCCCATAATAATACACGATTTCATTCATCCATATATATATATTCTATGCCTTATCCACATCTGAAATCATATAATTATTATTTGTATCAACGATGAATTGGATAGGCTGTGAGACAAACTCAGTAATCCACCACAAATGATTTCTATACAAATCCAGTCTTTGAATATAAACGATAATAGTGTGTTGGTAAATAATACTAAAAAATAATACTAAATAAATTAAATTCACGTCATTCTCTTTTACAAGATGGGATACCTATTTTACCATACCCATATTATCCAAGACTAAATTTAACTAATTATGTCCTCGTTTAATTTTCTACTTAGCGGTTAATGAATATAATACTGGTGACCAAGGAGTGGTAAGGATTATAACAATAATAGAGGGTCCATAGAGGAACTAAGGAACCTTGGACTATTGTACGGATGAGAAGATCATGGAATACAAACACTCATCTGAGAAATAAAGGATAAGTTTAATACAATGGGTAATCCCATGTAATTACAAAGAATATACATCTAACTATGTCCAAGGATCATGTATAAGGTAAATCTCATGCTATGCTTGACTGGAACCCTAGGAGAATTATCTAAGGCATCACATCACCTATGACATCATACTAAATCCAAGGTGTGCATCTAATAATGCATTATATTTCATATAAGGATAAGTTACCCTATGGTACCATGATAGGAATATTCTAATAAACATAGACCAAGTTCCATGTGGGTTATATCCCATAGAAAATGGCTTAATGAATATGAATTATGTCTTTTGAGTGCACAAGTAATTGCTTTAGTGATCTAGTGCATGCTCAATTTTGACCATTCCTATAAATATTAAAAATGTTCATATGTAATATGATCAATAAAAATATAGAAAATAAAAATAAATATTTTTCCATTTAATTCTAATTCAAAATTAAAATTCATTAGTTTCATTAAATTACGTTTCATGCTAGGTAACAAGGTTAGTAAAGACACACAACCAATTTATTATTAATTAGTAATTGATGAAGGAAAATTTATTTTGGGTTTATATTTAATTATTTTAGATTTATTTATTATGTTTATACAATTACCATATCAAATATTGTTTCAAACACACCTAAACGATTTTTTGAGTAATCACATAATTAGACAGTAATGTTCTAACAAAGAACTCTCACTTCTAGGGGTGGTAGAAATAGATTTCACAACCTCCATTGATTTCAATATGTGTAACTTGGCCCATAAAATATAACACAAACAATTTCATTTAAATTATAATTGTTTTATAGTTAGCGCAATATAAAACACTTGAACAGAATTGTAACGACAATTCATATAGGGAGATACCTTGAGGGATAATTCATAGAACCGCAATCGAAAGCCGGTAGTGGATGCCTCAAACTGATATCAACCTTTTCTATCCTGAGTATAATGAAAATATAACAATAGAAAAACTACTTTGAAATAATAAATATTATCTCTCACCAAAAAAACACCAATGATTTTGGTAAAACTAAGAAAATAAGAAAGTGGATTGAAGTAAAAACCAAGAGAAACCCAAAATTGATGAAAAATATCTTGATCAGAGTCCCAAAAAGAAAAAAATTCCAAATTCTATAATTGTAATATAGGATTTTCTCCCATGGTTTGTCTTGTTGGGTGTCATATATCATAGGGGAAGAGTTTGTGAAATTCTATATGTCTTTAAGGGAAAATTTGTAATTTTAAGCCACACTAAGAGGTCACATAGTTTTTTTTCATAGTTGGAAAATCCACGCACCAACAATGCATCAATCTCTACCTGAAGACACCCCTCCCATGGTCTACCCACATGGATAGGCTGACCATGAATATCCCATTAAAAAAGTACTTTAATTAGACATGAAAAAGTCACATGATTGTGCATCCTAGGATGCAAATTTTTTTATAACTATGTGGCGTGACTATTTTCTCTAAATTATTGGGTTTCAAGATCAAAAATATTTTTATGGAGTCACTATAAACCCTATAAACTCATAATGATGTCACATTAGGTCAAAACAAAGGAATTAACTTGACATTAAAAGGTTTTTTACCTCATAGAAAAGAAATAATCTTATATTCCTCCCCCATAAAGGAACCCATCCCTGATTTCCATTCCAAAGGTGTTATATCTTCATTTGAGAATAAAATTGACCACAGAGTACTCACATCATCCTCTTTCCCTCTCTCTAAGTCAATCATGTAAATGGAGTTTCTTTTATATCAGCAGCACTAGTGGTATATACCAAGATCAGAGAGCATTCATTCTCTGATAAATGATAAAAATAGGATAATCCTCACAAAATCAGTATCCACCTGTTTAGCATCATCTAGATGAAAATTATAAGATGATCCATCATGGTATTAGAAAATATTTGAAATGTGAAGGTGTTTTTCATGGCATTGTACCTCCACAGAAGAGTTGTCCTATAGTCTATCATCCTTACACACTCAATTATCATCAAAGGTCAAAAAAAACCTAGGATTCAACATCCCATTCCTCTATATCTTTCTATGAACCAATTTAGGAGAAATAAAAAATGAAAACATGATCCCTGACCTCTAAAACTAGAGTTTTTCAATAGTTATCATAATAATTATTTTTTCTAGATAGATAATTAATCATAATCAATATAATAATATTTACTATTTCTATAGTCTCCTAGATCAGACGGAGTCCAAGTAGTGCTTCCTATCATGATTCCTGCCAGTATTGAGGTGATAGGAATGTAATACCATGTAAGGCATCATTAGGATACATATTTTTGTTTTCATTATATTTTTTATTGTATAAAAAATCAACAATATTTATATGATATTCCCAATATCCTTCGAGAAAAAGGTAAGACACAAGATTTTTTTCTTCCAGAACCTATATTTTTTGTTCTGAATGGGCATCAATATGTGGGTGATAAGTTTTACACAATAATACCTATGTACATAGTTCTTTTTGTACCCCTATTATAAAATCATCCTAAAAAAAGTGTCCCTGTCAAAAATTATAAAATGTGGGATCCTTTTAGTAATATAATCTCATATACATGTTTTCTACAAAGTTAATCCACTGAGTAGTTCACCCATATGGGAATGAAGTGGGATACATTACTAGATCCATGATTACCTAGGCTCTATAAATACCTTGAGTTTTCTTTTGTAAAATGATCCAAAAATCCATGGAGACATCACCTAATTTACATTTAAAGACTGGTAATAACTATAATAGGCCAACAGATCACTTGTTTTTCCCTTTCAATTGCTGAAAGGTATAACACCAAGTGATAAAACATATAATCTATTAGCCAATCCTAGGTTAACAATATTGGCGGAATGTGACATGGTATAACTTATAAATACATTCATTCACTACCCATTATGACATATTGTATTATCACATCAGTTCCTCTCATTTTTTAGTAGGAACCCATATATTCCAATGTTTAACTAGTTTTTCATCTCCATCAATAGACCAATCATGTGATGAGTCTCTAAATAAAATAAATTCCATAATTTAAATGAATTTAGGTTCTTTTAACACCCCTACTCCATTCTATAAAGAAGTGGTCATTTAACCTCTATTTCTATAAGAATCAGTTGTGTTTAACTCTCTTGAACCTCCAAATGACTCTCAGAAATAAAATCATTCAACCTCAATTCAGTAATAGATTTGGGGTCCACATTCCTCCGAGTCATCGATCTCAGAGAATTGGAAACGTAATTTCCCTTATCAAGTGTATATGAAAGATAATAGTCAAGGGACAGAAGGAATTTTATCAATATTCATTTTATTAGGTTAAAATATGACTAAGTAAATATATATATGAGGATTCTGTGGTCCTTATACAAAAAAAAATTGCTCTCTAAAAAACATTGTGTCTAGTAAAATACGGAATGGATAACTGCTAGCATATCGAGGTTGTGTGTTAGATAACTTTTGGGATGAGGCATCAACTACTGAGATTTGTAAGAAAAAACTTGATCCTCCTAAAGTAGAACAAATTTTTTACAAATTCATATTGCATTAAAAACCACTATATGGTCTATTCCAGGCTTAGTTGGGATCTATATCTAGGCTCAGTTATGCCTTCACATAAAATACTAAAAATCCATCTCACATGCTATAGACTAGATGAAATTGAAATCTTCTATGGTCAAGCCTATAATAGGTGTTTTAATATGGAAACAATATTGTATCAAATGACTATAAAATCCATACATCTCAAATAAAAAAAATTAAAATGAATCATAGGATTTCCCTATTAATCTACATACCTCAACTTCACTAAGTCAACTGATACACCTGATTCGGATATAATATGAAAAATGAAGGGAAACTGTACAATACATAAGTTGAATTTGGATAGTTTGTAATGAAAACTATATTATATTAGTGTATCCATAATTTTCTCATTTTATTTTTCATGATCATATAGTGTGTGGGACTATAAAAGATATAATCTATGAAAAACATAATGATGGAATATAGGTATGGGTGGAAAACCAGATTCACCATGTACATGAAAACGATGGGTGTATTCATATGAATGATCAATGTTACATGATATTAAAAAATAACATACCAACATAAAAACACTATATGAGGGTTGTTTGGAGGTCTGACAAATACATGAAGATATCCTAAACACATACCAATATTCAAGAAAACTCTATATCCTTAGATCTATTTGAAAAGATCATATATATGAATAAAATGATACTACTACATAACCATATGATGTTTAAACTATCTATAATACAAAAATAGACTTATGGGTCAATCTTTCTTTTTAGTGAAAATAATATTAGAAACCCAAAGTCAAATATTAGATGGAATAAAACCCATATATTCTAATTCCCCTGGTTTCATTTTGGTCTCCTATAGCATAATAGTATCCATCATATAAAGAGGAATGGACACAAATGATTCTCTGGTATCCAACTTGATAAAAAAACAACATGCCTCTCTTATAAGTTATATCATTAAATTATTCTTGAAAAAATATATACAATGATCTACTACTAGAGGGAAATAACTAAACATGTTCTCTGACCTTCCATATAAAGGATATAAATATGGATTTAAACTCCACCAAGCCTCATATGCCATTTTCCGTATCTACATTACTATACATTCCATTCCCTTAAATTCTTATTGTGAATTACATGATACCCAATAGTCATGGAAGTCTACAAAATCATGAGAGGGGACTAACCAATCCATCATAAGAATGACATCAAATCCCATCACCTTTAGAACAAATAGGTCCTATAAAAAATTGAATCAATAATACTTAATAGGACAATCCTTTCATTAATGTTCCTTCTCTTTCTAAACTCTAAATGGTTATTTGGGGTAATCACCCTAGAAATGTAATCAATTTAATTCCTTATATTTACATAATAAATATATAATTAATGAAGTTAGATGAATCTTTATTTTATAAGGATGATGCATCAGAATATCCAACTATAATAGTACCTCATATACTAGGAGGACCAACATTATGGTCCAATTGTATCATATATAATGTGTAAAACTAGTCTTATCGATGGCTCTATGATATAGCTGGGCTACCGTGAATGTGTTCTCTTGACTAACAGTAAACAATAGATGTCTAGATACATTGGCTGTGACAGTATCCCTAGCCTGATTGGCATGTCCTACTCGAGCTTCTGCGTGATGTGAAGCTATAGATATTACTATAGAAAGTGGATTTCCTACAGATCATCTCCCATTGGTAAAATAAAGGATGTTCTAGTATAATCTCAGATGATTTGCAATTCATCCATTATCATTGTACTAAACTATGTCTCTATCACACTATGTTTACCATTTCCATGCCTCCTATATTGATTGAAAACTACTGATCATCCATTATGTATACTCTATCTATCACTACCTTGTTGATAAATCCATTTATGAAATTTCCTACTATTGGATTAACCACTACATTATCTTACTAATAACCCATAGTTCCCTATGTTGTCAAATTTACTCATATTTCCCTAATTGGTAAGTTATTTATTAAAAATATCTATAATGATATATATCCTAAATTAATTCACCTAATATCAAACTACATACTCAATCCCATCCACAAAGAATATCCCAATATTCCTCTCATCTCCAACTAGGATCAGTGGAAAACAATGAAGCTCGAAATATTTATATGGGTAATCAATGATATATGTAGTTCACTTTTCTATGAGAAATAAATCTATGGATCAATCATATATTAGAAACTTAGGGATGATAAATTCATATTTACTTGATTAAAAATTTCTCCATGTCATGTTCTACTACTGATTAGAACGATTTAGACACTCCCACCAATTCTTGTTGTAATCTCTATGCATTTAAATATTTAGTACTTATCTCCTAATGGGAGGTGTCTCAAGATTATCGAAACATGATATCATGGTAGCTAGACGTGACTTTGTATCCTTTAGACCACCATTCACAAAAAACATGGGTGGATGATGCTGTTGAAATTTTTAGGTCTAATCTGGCATACACGAAACTAGTCGTAAAGCTGCTTGCATGGAAAGTACTGAAAATATATAAAAACTCATAGTGTTGTTATTGGATTACTAATATGGATATACTAGGATGTTCCTAAACTATATCTATAATACTTATCAAATTTGTTTTAGGTGCCACCATCTATGGAGTATGGTTATCACAACCCTCTTAGAGCATGAATCATGTTCATCATGGCATGAAATCTCTACAATTCCAAGGCCACCCACGAAAAGTGATATCAATGAAGGAAGAACAACAACAAAAACTGGATAAGAATTTGGGGATCTACACCCAATATAAAATCATAATTACCCACATCTATGTTATTTTTATTGGTATATTTTAATGATTTTATTTATAGTGATTCCAGAATGTGGAGGGTTAATTCTAATTTAACAATGATAACTTTCATTATGTTGTACATAGCCTCCTCATTTACTAGAAACCATTTCAGTAATAATTTATAATTTATAGTTTCTAAGTACTTATATGTGTATATGAAAAGGGGACTAGTTAGTTGTAATTCTATTCTCAAGTTATCATGTCACATTCTTTATAAATTACAATTGGCATTCCATGTAACTGCAATCATAATTTCACATTTCATCCTAGAATGCAAAATGTCATAGATGATAACTAGATTATATGGATAAACCATCCCAATATTTATAAATAAATGATTTATAAATAAAATTAATCATCCATGTAATTGTAGTTAACTAATGTTTCATCTCTTATAACAAAATTGGCAATGCTCAATCTTATGATAATAGGTTAGTTATGTTTCCGGCATCAATTTATATTAGACAATACCACATAGGTTGGGGGAAAATATTTAATAACCAGTTAATTTTTCTATTTATGATTGAACGTATTAATATAATAGATATGCACACTCATATATATATATATATATATATATCAACCATTTCATATAAAAAAATCATAAGAAACATACAAGATGAATTAAATAACATTCATCAATATGGCATGGAATATGAAAAGGCATAAATATCATTATGTGCATATAATAATGGATGAAAGAATGATACTTTCCACATAAATCCAAGGTATAACATCAATTATTCATAATTAACCTCAAAAATAATATACATCATCCAATGGTGAAGGTATATCAATAGTAACAACATGAATACTGAATAAAAATTTCCCATTACCAGACAGTTTTTATTTTCACTCGTAAGTGGGTAAGTTACTGTTCTGAATTCACTCATCACCCAATTTCGAACGATCCTTACCTACACTCTAAAAATACCCAACAATAAATTAAAAACAAAAAGAATATCCCATTAATATCACTTTGTAATGTCCTGGATTGAATCACCAAATAAGGGTAGTCGAACCGGATCACCACATGCCCTCAAATGGTCTTCCTAATTTATCTGAGGATACCGACTAGTTGGGAGGGTCTGTAGAGATAAAATGTGTTTAATATACCCTCATAATCATTGTTGAGAAAATATTTATGAATTATATAAATAAATAATAGAAGTAATGATTATGAGTAAGGATGTGGTACAATTATAAACAACTAATAAATTAGTATTTATCTCGAAAAATGGAAATCATTACCATATAGAAAAATTATTAAATATCTCTTCACAATGGATCAATAATATATGTTATAAGGCATGAACAATATGATATAAATTGTTTAAAATGAACCAAAACTATCCTTATATCATAGCCTGAGCCTGATCATCTACTACTAAACCCACATTCTAATATAAGAGGTCATGCTTCTATAAGTATATTATTTCACTAATCCACAACTAAAATGTTATAATCTTCATTGGATATAGTGGTGATATAGATATTTTTGTGAGATAAACTCAGTATGCCACCACCAAAGGTGACTACACATATCTCGTATATGAATATTGACTTTAACAATGTGTAGATAAATCATAGTAGAACATGTAATGAATAAATAAAACCCAGGTCGAGCTCATGTTCTTCACGGGAAACCTGGATGATCAGACATGATTCATCTTAAGATGAATTTATATGTTAAAGTGTTCATTTAATTAATTATTTATGTATTAGGGAATATAATATTGGTGACTATGGAGTGGTAATGATGATAATATTATCATTTCATCCCAGGAGAATCCACGGTGCCCTTGACCTTAGGAGGTTACAAAAGCTCACAGTACACAACTATGAATACA
Source organism: Viscum album (assembly GCA_963277665.1). Lineage (NCBI taxonomy): Eukaryota > Viridiplantae > Streptophyta > Magnoliopsida > Santalales > Viscaceae > Viscum > Viscum album. The sequence goes on along the minus strand of OY728140.1, from coordinate 364,155,386 downwards.
ACAATTAAGGGCTATATATGATCTAAGGTGTAATCCTAATAAATTGAAATGAATATACATCTAAATGATTCATAGTATCATGTCTAAGGAAAGTCTTGGGTTGTGCTATATTGGATCCCAATAATAATAATACATAGCATCATATATCTTATGAAATCATGCTAAATTGAAGGACTACGTCAATGGAATTCAAGTATTCCTAATTAAGAAAAATGGATCCCATAAAACCATACCTTTCATATGTTAATGGAAGAGGGCCAAAATCCAAGGTGGGTATATCCCTTTGAAGCTATCTCAATGAATCAGGATGATTTCCTCCGAGTATTCATTAAAATCTATTAAGAATCCAATATGGTCTAAGGTATAACCCTTCTTATAAGGATGAAAAAATTCTATCTGCAATATGAACCTTGTATGATTTGTGTATCACAATCCATATAAAACCATGTCATATTCATTCTAAATTATAATTGATTTGGTTCTTTACATAACCTTTCATATGATGTGTAAATGTTATAAAAAAAATGAAACCAATATCCAATTAAATATCAATTGATAAAATACAAGTGATATAGGATTTATATTGATTAATTTACGATTTATTTTCCAAATAGATAAAATTACAATAGAAATATCTAGGTCAAACATTCTTAAATGGTGTTTTGGGTAAGTAAATTATTGCTCACTAAATGCATATCAAAGAACAACCTCATCTTAGGGTAGTTAGCATTGAGGTCACAACATCCAATGATGTCAAGAGGTGACACTAGGGTCTTATAATACAATTAACATCATTTTATTTAAATTATATTAATTTTATATGCAACACATGTTTAAACTAATGTGCAGTACAATGATGACAATTCAAAAATAGTGAGACCTTGAGGGAATAGTCATAAAACACATACATTCTTCACATTATAGATGAATCCTCCCTCATCGGCCCCTGGAATGACTTGACTTAGATGAAAATATATGAATAGAATAAATCCTTAACAATATGTAAATTTAGCTCACACCAAATTAGTTCTAGATATGGTGATAAAAACGATGAAATGAAGGATGTGGACTGAATCACATACTGAGAAGAATTGAGTTATATAAATAGAATCTTGATTTTATTCCATCTAGATAAGAAACCCTAAATCCTATTTTAGGAATGGAGTAGGGTCTCCCATGTGTAGGGATATCTATGAATGTGAAATGAGAGGAGAATATGGTTAGATATTTAATATGTATATAATGTAAAAACATAATTTTATCATACATTAAGTGGCCTCATTACTTGACCACAAGGTTGGACAAACAATGTGCTGACCTTACAACCATTTCATCCCGAATACACACGTAAAAAGGGATATGCACATGGTTAGACTAACAATGTGAAAACCATGTAAAATATATATTTAATTGGACATATATAAGTCACACAACCATTCACCCTAGGCTTCATGGTTCTTTGAAAGAAATCTCCCTTGCACTTTTATTCAAAAGACAAAGCTTTGGGCGCTAATCGAGCCTCAAAAAGCCCCATAACCCTCATGACCCTATTAATAACGACTATCATTTCATAACCATGTAATTAAACAGAAATTAAATTGTTTTTAATAAATATAAAATATGTGATCTTACAGGAAACCCTGATCAAAGAAACTCACCCCCTGAGTTTCCCTTCATGTGGCGGTAATGCTTCGTATGATACTAACACAATCCAATGTGCACATATATTAAACTCTAATCTCCCATGTCTCATATTTTACATTTCTTTTTTTATTACACCCACACTATAGGGACATACCATCCTTAGGGAGCCTTCATTCTCTAATCGATGATAAAAATAGGATAATTATCAATAGAAGCATCAGACTCATGTTTTACATCTTTAGGATGAAAAGAATGATATCATTCAAGAAGATACCAGTAAATCAACGAAACATAGAAGACTTTTTAAAATTCATGGTAATTGTGAGGAATATCTCATTTATAGGATACTTGCTAGACTCTCTATAATACCGTGAAAGGTCTAATGGACCTCAGAGTTTGATTCCATTACCACATTGTCTATCTATGATCTAGTATAGGAGAAATAAGAAGGAATAAAATATCCCTAACATTGAAATCCATAGGTTATATATGTATCCCAAAATATGTTTTATGATGAGACTGGAAAAATATGAGTTTAAATTATCACCCATAGAGAAATGAGTAGTTATAAAAAATTGTATGAGGGACCTCATGAAGGAATATAATCTCATGGATGTATAGTATGCCCAAGTCATCCAATGAGATACACTCTTAAATTGTAATGAAGTTAGATGCCATCATTATCATATACAAAACATCCAAAAATATGTCACCGCCTTGAGTCGATCTTGGTAAGTGGATCCCCAAATGAAGTGTGACATCCTATTATTTCCACATCATAACTGATAATAGTTCAAACATTATAGAAGATCGTATGTGTTCCACTCTCACCTACATATTAGTTGAAAAACAAGTGATAAAACCCAAAATATGATGTTTCAACCCAGGCTTACAATTCTGACAATTCATGTCAATGTACTTCATTGAATACCCTAGGTTCACTAACCATTGTGAAAATGGGATATGCACATTAGTTCTAATTTCATGTCAAATATAACCCATAAATGAACAAGTATAAGATTTATTTTTATCTCTAATTATATTAAAATCTCATTTTCAGACTGTATGTGAAATACACTCCCTCAGGACTAGTACTTTAGGATCTACGAACAAGAACAACATCACACAATAGATATTTGAGGATAAAACCTACATGTCCATAACAATGGTCCACACATAACTCTCCTGAACCACTAGAGGCATCTCATAAATAAGATACCTCCACCACTATTCATCACTCTCTTCCAAACCCACTTATGTTTGACTCTTCTAGATCAGATAATTGGCAACTGAATTTCCTTCCAAAATGTATATAAAATCTCATGGTCAAAGGTCTGAAAGTATTTGATCCATATCAAATATCTTGGGTTCATGTATCTCTATGTAAATATATTCTTGAGTATTATTTTTATTTATACAACACAATGTTCTCCCCATGAAAATATTGTCTCTTGAAATGTAAGGCATGGAAAACTGCTTCCAGATTGAGGTCGTGCGTTAGGTAATTATACTCACGATGCCTCAACTACCAAGATCAGTTTGAAAAAAAATCCATATTCATCAAATATTAACTGATTCAAATTCATGATGCATCAAAAATAAATATCAATACTCTTTTTGTCTCATGTAACATTAGGATCGGGGTAATAGAAATTCCTCCATTCATATCACTAAAATATTTATCACAAGATTCAGAGCAGGAGAAATTGATGTCTTTCATGGTCAAGACAATAATGCATACTTATAATTTGGAGAATAATGTCTAAATTCCTATAATATCCATACATTCATATTAAAATATATATTTCAGACACATTCATAGGATGTTTCCCAGAAACAACTGATAACACATTCTCTAGTTCAACTGATACTTCTGATTCTATTATAATATAATCTATGATGCGAACCATGTTGTTTCGGGATTGAAATTTGGTATGTTTGGAAGAAAACCTAAACATGATCAGTGTACCCAAAATGATATCAATATTTTTGGTATGATTATGAGGATTTTCGGTGTAAACCATGATTTCATACATGAAAATATTAATGAAAGAATCTGGGTATTGGAGGAGAATCCAATTCACCAAGTCCTTGAAAACAATGAGTGCTTTCGTAATACTAAATGAAATAACTAAATAATCATAAATATTATTCATTATATAAAAAATTATTTAAGGTATAGCTAAATATATTACTTGTACACGATGTTATTTTGAACTAAAATTGAGAAAACTATATCTCCTAGAAACTAGTTGAAAAGGTCATATATGTGAGGAAAATTATCCTTGTTCATAATCATATATTGGATAAATTGTAGACAATCCATGAATACCCTAAGTTTTATATCATTATTTTTTGTGAAAAACATGGGTTATACCCAGGGTGATGTACTGGGTAAGACAATGCACATTGATTTTATATCCTCTATCGGCGTCTTGATCTCCCAAAGATCAATACTATCCATAATGTTTGGAGAAATGGACAATTGTACATCTTCTACAACTACATTTATAAAAAAAATAAATATCTCCATCCTATGTAAAGCTAATAATGTTATAAGGGAATATATCCCTGAAATGTTCTGGAATAGGAGTGAAATCTAACTAATGTGTTCCATGAACATCTATATAATGGATATAAATCTAGGCTATCACTCCCCCATACCCAAGATTCTCTTGTCCAACTATACCTATAGTGACATCCCATTAACCCTTGTGAATATATATAAAACCCTATAGTGACATAAATGATAACCAACAACAATATAAGTCACAATTTACAAGAAATGGGACCAACCAATCCATCCCAAGAATGACAACAAATCATATCATCTTGAGGAAGAAGAGGTCACATAAGAAATGGAAACTAGCATCCTCAAGAGGAATATTGTTTCACTGATGTACACTATATGACCATAATTCCAATGGATTGTTTAGTCTCATCACGCCACATAAGTACAAAATTTCTATCCCATGACTTTCCAAAATCGATACTGATATAAACAAGTGAGAGGAACCTATATCAAATATGAAACATACCATAGTAGAGGATACCAGAGTTGTACATCATACTATATATGGCATTATGTTATTATCATTATGTTTCAAATTTACTATATGAAAATTGAATGATCTACAGAATTGAGCTACAGTTGGACAACACTGAGTGGGTCCACTAAATTGACACTGAAAAATAAGTGTGTGGCTAAATGAGACATAGCCACCTAATCATCATGAACATTCTATACTAATCCTTCTTCTTTGTAGAAATGGACCTACTAATCCTTCTCCATAATTTTGTTCTAGAATAGATCTTGTCCCAAAATAAATATATGGAATGGTCCATATGAATCAATGAAGATAAACAATTCATCCATAGTCTATCCACTATACTGAGTCTCTATCACATTGAGGCTTCATGTTGACTTTCCTCTTACACTAATGGAATATTATAGAACTTTTAATACTGATATTTTATCCCCCACTTCCCTATGGATAACACTAATAGTTAATTTTCTAGAAAATAGGGGAACCTCTACTCTATCATGTTAATATACCATAGTAACCTATGATATTATAATACATCATATTCTATTTAGTGATAACTTCTTCATTAAAAATATCTAAAATAGTAGCTAGCCTATGAACATTCACTTGATCTGAGATAACATATATAAGAGAAATCATTATTTTTATCACCCTAGTCATCCCATAAATATATATGGTCAGAGAATAACATTGATGATCAGTAAATAATGATGAATACTCTGTAATACACATTGGGAACTATTCTATGTGCTCGAACACTCTAGCCCAATCAACTTTCATCCTCTCAGGGAAGAAAAATTAATAGAAAATGAGTTTAAAATTATCAATATCATGGCCTTCTATTGATTAACATTATGTAGAACTTCCCCCTAATTCATTGAAGAATATTGAATTATGTTAGTAGTGAGATGCACCATTCTCTCAAGAGGTGTCTCTAGATTCTAAAAAATTGATAGAATGTACTCTATCGAAGACTCTGCAACCTGTGGACTTCCATTCCTCTAATATATGGGAGGATTATATTGTAGAAATTATTAGGTCATATTTGAGATTGAATAAATAGGAGATAGAGTATCCTTCATGAAATAAACTAATTATCGAAAACACTTTCAGAGTTTGGTGGTAATTCCTAATCCATATATATAGTGTGGTCCTTGAACTTTATCAATAGGATGTATCACAAGATGTTCATGTCACACCATCTCTAGAGGGTAGTCATTACCACCCTCCTGAAACGAGACTCTATGTTGTCATGATGGATAATCTTTACAATGCTGAGAACACACCATATAAAATATATCAAATACGATAGAACCATAAATTTAAACTGAATATGAAATTGGTGCTCAACACCCAAATTACAATCCCAAATACCCACATATATCGACATATTGTTATTAAGTGTTCATTTTTTTTATTTACTCGAGTTCATTTATATGAAGGTTCAATTTCATATTATAGAGGAAATCATTGTTTATGTTTCACTTGGCCACTCCATTTACAGGAAACATTTTTCCCTAAATACATAATTTCTAGTTTACAAGTTTATATATGTGTATATAAAAAGGGGTCCATTTAGATATACTTCCCTTATAATTTTATAAATTCACATTATCTATAAATTACAATTTTAATTCTATGTAACTAAAACTAGAGTTCCACATTTTGTAAACTAATTCAACAATTCATAGATGATAGCTAAATTATATTGATCACCAATCCAAATAAATAGAAGTACTATTTTTTTAAATAGCAATCAACATCCCTGTAAACAGAACTAACTAATGATTCATCTCATATAACCTTAGTCACACAACTACAATAATATGATAATTTGTTATTTATTATGTTTCATCAAGAAATGTGTGAAATTACTACTTATGTTTGGGGAGAATCTTTAATAAATAAATAATTTATCTATTTCCTACATAAACATTTATAGGAACATACATATATAACATCCAAGGAACAGAAAATGATCATATGAATCTTGGGTTATTAAGGCAATAAAATGAACCTATATGGAATGGAATATGAAAGGAATGTGAATCTCAAGATTCCTATAATGACGAATGTAGAAAATATCCTCAACATAATATGATAAGTTATAAAACCAATAATGTTTGATGAAACAATTGTTTTTCATCTTTCAATGGTGATAGCACATCAACAATAATTATAGAAATAAAAAATGATAATTTCATATACCCTAGAAAATTGGATTCTCTCCCAAATATGTGTCATCCACTATCAGACATTGGCTCATTACCAAATTATGACACTTATTGGACTTATTTTTACCATTCAAAAAAATTAAATCGAAAGAAAAAAGAAATCCCATATGACACCACTTTGTGATTCCCTGGCCTTGATCACCCATTAACTGCAGCAAAACTGATGTCTCATATGGCTTCATGCATGCCTCTATTTACACTGGATGATACTGACTAGAAATGTGCCTCTACAGTTCTATAATGGGTAGAATATACCATCATATTTAGACTGTAGAAAACTATTATGTAGTGTATAAGTAAATAATGTTTTGAAATATAATGAGTATGTAAACCGAATAAGTATAAACGAATTGAGAATTACGTAATCTACTCAAAAGATAAAATCAATACCATATAAAAAATAAAATCATGTCTCTATATAATTGATTATGAATAAATTGATAAATGTAGTTACAATGTTCTGTACAATATAGTGAAATAACCAGATATTATCCAAACATCCCATTCCCTAGAATGGACATCTGTGTCAATGATCATATCCTAAAAAAATATGCCATGCATCCTTAAGTGGTCACATTAAATTTTCCAAATAAGAAATCAAATAATCATTTTGACTGACAAATGAGGCCTATATAGGTTATGTTATATAATAAGAATGACAACACCAACAGTTTCTATAAAAATACAATATGTCAATATTAACTATAATAGTTTATATGTAAATAAATAAAAAATGTAAATAAATATAAAAACACTTATTGATCTCAGGTTGTGTGTGGTATACCTATACAACCATATCTAATTATTCTTAATTTGGATGTCTCTAAGCTTGTGTAAACATTATTACTTAGTCAATGACTATGGAATATAATGTTGGTGACCATGAAGGGGTATTAATGATAATAATAATAGAGGGTCCAAGAATAATACATGGATCCCTTGAATTTAGTAGGTCTTGAAAGAACATGGTACACAAACCCATGTCATAGAACTATGGGATATGTTTAATAAAACAGTTATAACAAAGGAATTCCGCTAAAAAACATCTACTATGTCTATGAATCCAGTATAATATAATTACTCTACTACACTTGAATGAATAGACATGAGATTAATCCAAGGTTTCACATGTCATGTGATATCACGATGAATAAGAGGAGTGGATATAAGTAATTCTAATAACATGGAGAAGAAAAATGGATCCAATGGTTCCATGCTTGGAATCCTCAAATATTCAAGGATGATGTTTCAAGGTGGGTATATGTCTTAGAAACCAGCTCTATTAATTGGAATGTCATCCCCCAGGAATCCCAAACATGATTGGGTCTGACCCGTAGTATAATGATGATGATGTTTCTACTAAAATAGACACCTTATAAGTTTAGTATATCATAATACATATTACACCATGTAACACTCATTCCAAATTACAATTAATTTGGTTCATTACACTACCTTTTATACTAGGTGATCAGGTTGACAAAGACAGAGTACTAATTTTCAAATCATTAACAATTGATCAAGGCCAAATGAATTTTTTTTCAATTTAATTATTTAGGTTTAATTTATTAAATTGAAACACATACTATATAAATGTTCAATAGGAAACACCTAAAAAAATTTCTAGTAATAAAATCATTGAAAAATAATTCCTCAACAAATAACAGACACTGCTTGGGTTGTTTAAAATTGTGGTGATAACCTTCAATAATTTCAACAAATTTCATTAATGACATAGAAAACTACATAGACCATTTAATTTAAATAATAATAATTTTACAGGAAATTCAAGGCTAAACCATCATGTGGAACAACAATGATAATTTAGAAAGAGGCAGACCTTGGTGGAAAAGTCATCAATGACCAACATAACAATAATAATAGATGCCTAATCATTAATTTTGAATTTGTTTTTCCTATGTTTTTATAAAATGCAAAACTTTTGGGTTTCCTTAAAAATGTAGCATATTACCTCATAAAAAATCATGACAAATATGTTGAGACAAAAAAATTATGATTTTTATTGAATCACATATTGAGAGGAATCTAATGAGATGAATGGTGGTTGATAAAACTCTAGAAATGGATGAAAACCCAAATCATAGATAATGTGTGTATCTTGATCTCCCATCATAGGGAATTATATGAGTGAGAAAATAGAGGGGAATAGTATGAAAAGTTTTAGAATTATTTAACGGAAAATCACAATTTTAACAAATATTAAGAGGTCACATGGTTGGAGTAACCATGAACAATAATGTTCTAGGATCCTCCCCATGACCCCCCTCACACTAACTGGGTTAATGGGTAGCCTAAATAGGTTTATCCCATGTGAACACCTTTGTAATCAGACCTAGATAAATTTCATCATCATGTGGCATGGGTAGCATAGTTTGTTCTAACATTGTGGCATAATCTTTTTCTCCAAAAACCTTGGATTCATACTCAAAACAAGCCTCAAACACACCCATATCCCATGTGATCTCATTATGAAATCTAACTAGGCCAAAAAAATTAGATTAATAATAAAATAAATTGGTTTCATTTCATATATAAAATTTTGGATCTCACACACTCACTTGGAAAGTAATGATAGGTTTATTAAAGGAATAAAAATCCATTCCAAAAGAAAACATTGATTTTAACTAGATGAAGAATTATAATATTTGAATGAAATACTTTCCCACCATTATAAACTATAGAAGAATCAGTAATTTGGTATGTTATCATCATAAAATAAGGTGTTTTTAATTCAAAATCAATATCAAAGTTTTTTAGGTTATACTGTGATACCCTTAAAAAAGAATATATATAAAATGAATTGGTATATCCAAAAAACAAAAAAAAGATATTATTAGTTCTAGAGTGTATGATAATATTAATTTTCACTACATTTTTATCATACCCATAATTAAAAATATTGGTTTCTTGATGTATTATTATTTCCCTAGGATTAAATTTTTTTGTCACCGATCATAATTATTTACATTCGGATTTGGTCACTAGTTACCATAATTCCCTATGTCCATGAATTTTAATCATTGGTGTTTGGGTGGTTCATTATATGTTTATTTATATATATTTTAAAAATAAACTAACTTATTCTCATAACAACTAAATTTTATTTTTTAATGACGTCCATTTCCACACATGAAACATTTACTAATTCCCTTAATAAAATTTAATCCATGTGTCCTTCTACATTTTTCACATAATTGAAATCTCACCTTATCCTATGAATGGTTTTTAAAATTTACTATGAAAATAAATTTACTTTTCTTATCAAATCCAATAGATTCATGGGAAACTCCAAACGATATCTCCAACTTGATATCAAATTCAATGACATCTTAAATACTACAGAATTCCCTTTTGGATAACGCCCTTTGGAGACCTAGTTATAATGTTTTATATAATTAATAAACCTTACATCATAGTTCATTGATAAATCCTAAATTATAACATGAAATCATTGAAAATCATTCCATATAGGTAAAAAATATTCACGATCCTTCTATTTCATCTCAATGAATTCATTCTCCATTTTTATTAAAAATTATGAGTAAAATATATTTTTGGAAATTAGCTCCTAAAGTCATACTAGTACATTTAGTAAATTTCATATAATTTCTTTTTATTATTTCTTTTATTCTGTCATTGATCATATCTGACTTCTAGTCAATGAATAACATAAACAAATTTCCCATACCCCTATAACTGGTGAATGAAAACTATCTTTCTAGTACTACAGGCCCATTTTTCAGGGGCAAGTAGATCTATAGCCCCACTAAAAGAAGTAGAATGTTTCCTTATGATCTAAATGGTACACTAATTCCCCATTTTCTATTTTTCAATAGCATCATTATTCATATATGTACAATTTCTTTTGATCATAGAAAATTTATTTTTCATTCCAACTCCAATAACATTGGTTTTATTAGTAGGACATTCATTGGATTATTTTTCACATTCAACATTAATTTAATTACCTTAGGTTCCAAAAATTGAGTAAATCTAAAATAATAGTGTGATAAATAATAATCATATTGGGAAACCACACAATCATGGAAACTAATTTATAAAATGTCTAAATGGTGACCCATTCTTCTATGAAATCTTATCTTTGAACTAGTTCATTCATGATCATTACAAAAATATTAGAATTATATCATATAAATTTACATATTCTATGGGTTATCAATAAAGAATTCCCATCCCAGATTCGAAAGGATTACTAAAACGTTCATTGTAACCAACAATTGTGTCCTATAATATTAAAAATTAAATATCACATCTTGTTAGATGAATATTCATTTCATAAACCAAAAGACCACAACAATATCATACATCTATTGTTCAATTAGAAACATTGAAATATAATTAAATGGTTCATAAATGTAAAACAAAATATACACCTAATTTCCCATTAACAACAACCCTTTTTATTCATAATATAGATAATACCATATATCAAAATCATTGGAATAGAAATCATAAGAATGGGTTTTTCATAATGGTAATTATGTGTAAATAGTGATGATTTCTATTTTCCAAAAACAAAAAAAAATTAGATTAAAGTTATAATAACATTAAAATGATATTTACAAAACATAACATTCATATCATATATGATAATATTGATTCAAGTCATAAAAAATATTTTTTTATAAGACATGAATCACAATGGAATCAAACAACATGACTCGTGAGAGAATAATATAGTAATGATAAAAATAGTTCTATTATGAAAATAAGAAAATAAATTAATTTCCGTAGTGTTCAAGGAAATTATAAAATACTATCTTAGTGGAAGGGGTTCAATTCCTAAACAAATATAGTAGGTATGGTTTAATAGAAAGAGTATTATTGCAGAATGTGTACATTACTAAATTGGGATCACTCCTAATTTTAGTACTATTTATCTCATGATATATAAACCTTTACCCAATTAATGAGAGGGATATATTGGTCCCACCAGTTATAAAATGATAATCATAATCATGTGTTCAAAAAGATCATACACCATTCATAATATCATAACCCAAGAAAGGAAGTTGTTTTCATAGAAATTTTATCAAAGAATAACCTATGGAAAAGGAACATGTATCATTAAAATAATTATAATAGAGAAAATCTAGATAAAGAATTTGGATAGTGCCCTTGGATTATTTTCCTAGAAAAAAAGCAGTAATGATGATTTTTGTCATTAATGAACCAAAAATATCATTATATTAGACTAGAGGAAAAATTTATAACAATTTTTATATCACTTAATTAATATAAAAAGATTTAAAAAATATCATGGAAAAAATATTATTTCAAATTTAAAATGGAACTTATAATGTAATCATAGAAATATTGAGCATCCGTTTCTATAGGAAAAATCATATATTATTTATATGTTAAAAAACATTCATTACATTCTTTATTACAAAAACTAGGAAAGTACCTCACTTGGGGAATGATAAGAATATTTATTTCAAACTGTTTGTAAAAATTAAGAAATGGTAAACTATGTTTAATCAATCAAATCGAGAATAATAAAAACATTCTATAAAAAATGATAATACATGTATATGGAAGAAACAAATTCGACCGAAGATAGAAATGTTGTCAATTTTCCCTAAATCATATTTTTTGTACCATAATTAATAAAGTTGAAGAAAATGAAAGTATAACATGTATTTCTAAGAAGTAAAAAGTGGAGAAGTATGTTTATAAGTATCCTAAGAAGTTGATCATAGAATTTCACTATCATAACTTAATCGAAAACAATCATGATAAACAATTAGATTGTAATATAAAACCCATTACCTCAATTATGACATCTTTTGTACGTTTTCAATATTAGTATATAATTAATATAGGTTTATTTTAAATATTATTATAGAACCATACTCTTATATATAAAATATATTATTTTTTACTTTTAACCTATCATTATATGTTTATTAGAAACTATTTTTTAAAATCATTATTCATGGTTTTAATTGCATAGTTTTTCATGTATGTCTTGGTTTGGTAGATTTGATATTCGATCATTTATTATTGGTCAATCATATTCATAATTCCAATCATGGTATAAATATAATATATTTTCAATATATATATATATATATATCTTTATTATTATATATAAAATATATGGGTATAAAAATGAATTACACCATTTATAGATATAGTAATTTGTTCATATGCGCGAACATTTTTTCATTTTTAAAAGGATGGAAAAATGGAAAAAGTAATATTTATTAACATTTATGATATTATTATTATGTCATATATATAATATACAATCACTATATTTAATCTCATTACTATCCAAGTAAAATATAATTCAAAAAATCATAGTTCTTCAAAAAGGTGCTAGTCTACACGTACGCAAGAGCGACGTTATCATTTCTGAAAGGATTGGATGTTAAGAAGGAAGACATAATATTATAATTAAAGAAGTATAATTGTTTCAAAAAAATAAATATAATTATTAAACCCATCATAATACCCATCCATTAAATATGGTGTTTAAAAGTGAATTATATCCCTACATCGAGAAAAAACATCATATTAATGCATGAGCGACGTATTCACTTACATATTTATGGTAAATATGGTGTATAATTTTTTTCTTATTAAAAATATTAAAATTAAATAATATTTATGATACTTATATAGTTAATTTATAAATAATTTAATAGATTCAAAAGAGATAAAATAAAACAATAATAGAAAGTTATCTGTTAAAAAAATTACATATTCTAGGAAACTATTCCATTATATCTCCAGTATAAAGTTATAGGATGAGTATTTGGGATGAGAAAAACTAGTAAGATGTGTTTTGGAATGTTTAGAAGTGAACTTGGTATAATTCAGTCAATCTAAATGGATAAAAATGCTGCGACGAACAGAACAAGGGGTTCAATTTTAAATTGAGGGGAGGGGTAGTATTGGAATACCATAAAATATAAAATTAATATAAATGAATAATTATGTTAAAATTTTAAATAATTTATAATATATGAGAATATCATTACCAGGAGTCCTAATAAACTAATAAAATTATATATCTATATGTTTGGTCCACATTATAACCCTTTTCATTTATTTTTATCCCTCATTAATCCTTTTAAAAACACCTAAATATTATAGTATAATACCATTTAAGGTTAAATAAAGTTACTATAAAATGAAACGGTGTCCTTAAATTGACCATGTATTATGTTTAATACTCCATACAATTAATTTGGATGAGTATAATATTTTTAATAAATTTTATATCATTTACCAAAATCTTATTTGTCACTAAATATCATTATTTCTTCTTTAAACCAATACATTTATCATAAGATTAAATATTCCATTAAAAAGGAGGAATAATAAGACATTTATTTTACACGTCCCTAATATGTCATATTTTTCTATAAAATCTTTACTATACATTGACTAATGAAAATTATATCTATTATAATATTTTTAAAATGTAGATACCAAAGATTTGTACATATATAATTTCCTTGTTTAGAACATAATTAACAATCATATTACGATCCAATGTTCTTAAATATAGTGTCTTGGAAGATTGGGTACATAAAACTAAAAAAATGGTTCTAAAATAATTTCTTTATTTATCATCCATTATAAACTACATACTTCCTTTGAGCCCATTCATCGGCATTGATTATGCGAGGGATAAAATAAACAATTGGATGAGCTAAAAATAAAAGTGATGGAATAAACAATTAATTACTCTCATCACATGGGTAAAAAAGGCATAACATAATGATATTAAAAGGCATGGAAAAATATCCAATATCTAGAATAATTACAAATTTAACAAGGGATCATATTACCATGGAATCATTTTAATTTGGAAGAAATATATAACCAGACATTAACACAATTCAATTATCATTTCACATATAAATGAATGAGTTTAGGCCTACCACCAAGACAATGTTACATGGAGCACGAGTCAAGGATAACCACTAAGACTGATGCACGTAAACTCTCATAAGAATAAACATTAACCAATGCATTGTAGAAATATCTAGGTTCATTGACAATGACTTGTTCATGAGTATATTTTCCAAATAAATATTCATATAAAAGAAATCAAATATAATCACAAGGGTTAATTATGGAAAGAATTGGGAATCATAATCATGTCACAAAGCATAATTAATGGGTGTAACGTAAAATCCACGAATGAAATGAAATGAATAATACATGGAAATTAAAAAGGGAAAATATTCATAGATAATTTGAAGTGATGTTAAATTGATGTGATATCATGTAAAAAAGAGTATTTAAGAAACATTAGAATTATAACATTTTTGTGCGGTTTAAAGAAATTAATAAAGGGAATTAAAAAATGAAAATAGAATAATATTTTATGTAAAACTATATGTAAACAAAAAAAATTTATTAAAAAATTAGTTATTTTTGAGAAAAGTTATTTTATATTAGAAATTATAGTACTCTTTAAATTGGGTAAGAATTCAGGATGTTTGCTTAAATTGGGCTTGTTTATCAGGAATAATTGACTAGGGAGCATCTTAAAACATGAATATCCATGAAAAATAAGGATGAAAGGATCATGATACATGAGTTTGGAACATTTAAACAAAATTTATAATATTTACATAAAATCAAATGATAATTTAATTTGGGTAAAAAAAGTGAAAGAATAACCCGAATGAATAATGGTCATTCGGGTAGAGTCCCTTACCTTAGGTATAAAGGTGTTATTCACTTAATTTTAATGTATTAGACAATAATATTTTATTCAATAATTAATTAGTCCATAAACATTTATACATGTAGTTTATTTATTATAACTTTATAAATTTCAATTTAAATACTTTTTATGGGTTAAGAGGTTCAATTTCATCATTTAGGATTCTTAGTTTCCTTCGATATCAAGATTGGTTTACCTATATATTTATATGGAAAATCATTTATAATAAGGATAGTTGATCACTACTGAACATATATGATATTAATCAAAATTATATAACCTTAATATATAATTTTCCCATAATTAAGGTTGAATTATTAGACAAATCATTAGTGATAATCTTTTAGATTAATTTAGAGGTTTAAGATTACAACGAACTCATCTTGTTTTATAAATTATTATCTTGTGTAAAAACTGATTCCAAAAAATTTCAAAAGATATTATAAATATATTACACTATGTACCAAACATAAAAAAATTATGACTATCCATGGAAAAGTAATTTAAATATAAAATCACATCATCTAATAAAGTGGAAAATCGAGACCTCACTAACAATGTTTTCATTTATAAAATAAAATAGAGAGGATAAGTGATTTGAAGAATAATTATTCCACCAACATTAAAAAACTAAATTATATATAGAATAATTTAGTTTGAATTCCACGTATATAAGGGATGTGATGATAAGAGAAGAAAATAAGGGAACTTGAAAAGATAATGAAAGACAAAAGAAGTGGGTTTCACCGCCTGATTCCATCTTCTTGAGAACCTCATTAGTGGATCATTTTTTCACCTTTTATTACGAAAAAATTATCTAGTATGTGGTGGAGAGGATTGGGAATATTATTGGGTATAACATGGAAGTGACTAAAGGAATAATATGTGTGAGGATAAGAGATGGTGAGGGTGGTATTTATAGTGGACGGCATTGGTGTTCTCTCATTATTTAATTCATTATTTAATTATTTTTCTCAAGAAAGGAAATAGTGTTGATTAATGAGAATAAATAATTTAATTAGATTATTTTATTTCAAACTATGTATTCTTACATCATCCATGCCTCAATTCATAGTATATTTATCTATTAATGTTTATTAACCGTAATTAACATATTTTATTATCCAAAAAAACATAATGTATTTTAAAAAAAATCCAAAAAATAAACCCTAACCTTTTTCATCATGAAAATTTGAAAAGTAAACTTAATTTAATGATGTTAATTTTCTAAATTTTATAAATTTATATTTTTATTGAAATACTATATTTCTCAAAAAATAATCATATTAAAAATATAAGTGATTTTATATCATTCTAAAAAATAAACAATGGTAACATAAAATTATCATATAATAATATGCCATCAAAATATTAATTTATGATTACATTTTATGAAAATAAAATTTCTTTGAAGTTATTATATTAGTCAAAAAATGTAATTAATATTTATGACTTACGAAAATACAAAAAATTATTTATTAATTATTAAAGTATTAATTTATTTGTATTTTGATATAATTAAATCATATTGTCAATTATAAGATGGATAAATTTTATTCATACTTTCATGGTGAGGATTCCATTCAATTGGAGGGTTTTTTATTCATAAGGGACACATTACAATATCAATGTCCAAGTTACTATTTCATTAGTATAGGTTCCATAACTTCTTAAAATGATTCTTATTTCATTCATTAATCATATATAAATATTTTATTGTGATTTATTATGTGATTATACCATATTAAATAACTATAAGATTGAAATTTCTATATATAAAATGTTACGTTGTTTCATTATTCACCCATTATGAAATTTCTCCCCCAAAATATTGTTTTATATTCTATGTTGATAAAAGTTGCAGGAACATATCTTTCATTATAGTCTTGTGTTCCCATGTTTCCTCTTCGTACATATGATTCCACCAAATTTAATTGACCATGTGATTATTCTTGTTTTGTAGAAATTCATCTCTCTGAACGAAGATCTGCACTAGATTATCATTAAATGAAATTTTATTTTCCACTTATACCACCTCTAAAGTCATTACATGTGATGGATATAGTATCTACTTCCTTAATAGGGATACATGGAATAAATTGCGAACTTGAGGCATGATTGGTGGAAGGTCTAGTCAATATGCCACAATATCAACATGATCATGGATCACTACAGGAATGATGTACCTGGTACATAGATTCCCTTTCTTCCCAAATAACATGATCCTATTCCATGGAGATATTTTGAGTAATACCATGATGCCAACATTAAACTCTAAGTCTCATCGACGATTGTCTACATTTATATTTTTTCAACATTGGTATTCCTTGATGTTCTACTGAATGGTTCTCACATTCTCCACCATTAATTCGACCATATCATGTCCCAAAATATTACATTCATGGAATTCATTCTAGAAGGCCAATGTTTTCCCCTTTTCCCATGAAGGGTTTCATATGGAGTAATTTGGATGCTGGAGTGGAAACAATTACTGAATAATAATTTGAAAAGTGTAAAATATTGGTCCCATCCATCTTTCAAATCTATAGAACTTGATCTCCAAATGTCTTTCTGTATCTGAATAGTCCACTCTAATTTGTCATAAGATTAAGGATGATAGGATGTGCTGAATTTCATCTCAATTCCAAGATAATGTTGGAGACTTTCTAGAACATGTAGGTTAATATCAGGACTCATTTGGATATAATTGATAATGGTAATCAATTCAGTCTTAAATCACATTTCATTTATATATTCCCATGTTGATCCATTGATAAGTCCTATTTAATTTAGACAATGTGATATTTCATTATAAGACAACACATAATAATTGAAATAGAATCGTTTCCTCTTGATGTCATTGGATGTCCAGTGACGAAATCAATGGTGATGTCATCTCATTTCCATGTAGGTATGGGTAATGGTTGCATCATCTCTTTAGAATTTTTCCTTCCATCTTTCACATGTAGACATACCAGGCACTATGATTTTTATTCATTGATCTCCTTTTCACTTTTTTTGATTAAATGTTCTATGGGAGATCCCGATAGATATTTTTTCTTCTTTGTTGATTAGATAAAGTTAATCTATGTTTTTGATTCAGAATATTTTTCGTTATCTCTGGATTAGACAGAACACATATTCATGACCGAAATATTAAATTCTATCATTACTAATCTTGATCTTAGATGACTTCCCAATTAATATTTCTTCCACCCTTTTATGAATATCCACATAATTTCTTTAATAATCCATTATTTCATCAACAATGGATAGTTGATCAAAAATTTGAGAAAGGATTGATGATATTTCTCCATTAATTATTTTCCATCCATTTTATATTTAAGAAGATTGGATCATTATCAATTAACATTGTTGATAAAGATTCTTTCTCTTTTCTAATAAGAGCATCAGCCACATTATTTTCCACTATAGGATCGTAGTGGATTGAAAGGTTGTAATCCTTGATGATCCCTGACCATATTCGTTGGTTTATATTAACCTTATTCTATGGGAATATATATTTTAGACTCTTCTAGTTAGTATATATCTCAATATTCTCACACTATAGTTAATTCCACTAGATATTCAACATGAAGATCACAACCACCAACTCCAGATCATGTGTAAGATATTTTTCCTCATGAATTCTCAACTACCTTAAACCATAGGATATTAATTATCCATTTTTCATTACTACGCAGACTAAGCCCTTTTTTGAAGCATCAATGTACAACAGAATGAGTTTTCCACTTTTTCGGTGTGTGAGTATTGACGTAGTGATAAGAATATTTTTGATCTCCTTGATGAAGTATTCACATTAAATTGTCCATCCAAACCTTTCTCCATTTTGAGTTAGCTTGGTTAGTGGGTTCTAAAATCATGATAATTTTTTCACAAATTGTCTATAATACCCATCTAGGATAAGGAAGTTGTAGATAATTCATTACAGATGTTGGCCTATGTGAATATTTGATTGCTATTATCTTGGATGGGCACACATATATTACTTTGTTGGCGATAACATTCCCCATGAATGATACATCCTCCATCCAAAAACCAAATTTACTGTACAATAAATATTTTATCTCCATTAACAATTTCATCCACAAAATATTCAAATTATATTCATGTTCCTTCTTACTCTTGGAATATATAAGAATATAATTGATAATGAATGCCACAAATTTGTTACAGTAATCTCTACAGATTGTACTCATTAAATCCATGAATATTTATAGAGAATTAGTGAGTCCAATGGGAATCACTATGAACTCATAGTGTCCATACCTTGATCTAAAATTATTTTTTTTGGAATATCTTCCTTCCTCCTCATTAATTGGTGATATTCCGAATAATGGTCCGCCTTAGAGAAATTAAAGGCCCCAGAAGATGATAGAACAAGTTTTCTATCAATGGAAGGTGTTACTTTTTTTTATCATGATTTTATTGAGATCATGTTAATCAATTCCAAGGTACATTGATCTATCCTTATTCTAGATTCAGAGGATAGGTTTACCCCATAGTAAATCACTCGGGTGAATAAAACCCTTGCCTATATTAACATTTATCTTCTACATTAGTTATTCCACCTCAATGTAGACTATTTTATAGGGTGTCTTTAATATAGGAATTCATCTAGGAATAAGTTCAATTGATAACTCAAACTCATGATTAAGAGGAAGGACAAAATATTATTTAGATAATACATTTTTTAATCCCTCTCGATGGGCATGTATTCGATCATGATCAACTACTTTGTATCAATCATTAATGTGAGATTTTCCTTATCAGAAAAAAGTAATATCCACACATTAAATGTTTATTATAAAAGAGATTCATCTTCCTCTTTACACTTATAAAGAATTGAAAGAAGATTCTGGATGTGAAGAGTGATATCCCTTCCCAATATTTGATGTTGGAATTATATAAATATAGTCAATCCATGCCCAAAATACCATAGAATACCAAGAAAGGAAGTATGGGAAGATTAGTTAGGAGTCATAGACCACATGCATTAAATAGATAAGAGTTATATACTCTTGATGAAATAATTACCCAATTATCTATTCTTATAGTTAAATCAACATCCATATTTTAAGGTGGTATTTGAATGGTTCTACGAAACATGAAAGATATGAAAGAATTCAATGAACCAGAATAAAATATTTTGTTCTCTATTCATGAATGATTGAGAAAGAGTACCTATCACTGAATTATATTCCAAATCACCATATGCTGTATTGATAACATAATACATTCATTTCTTCCTTGGATGTTCTTATTTATTTCCATTGGCAACCCTCAAATTAGGGAACTCGTTCTCAAAAATCCTTTGGTCCTTGATGTTTACACACTAAATTACTGGCTGAGCATGGATATGAATCTTTATTTGTTCTTCCATATTAGTGGTATTCTTCATATCCTTTCGATATTTCTTATCCCGATGAAACATTCATCCACATTTGAATCATTTCTCGATTCCATTTAGATAGTTTCTAGGGTTCTTATTCCCACAATTTTTACATGTTGGATATATTTTCTTTCCATCCATTTTTTGGATTTATTTGAAGATCCACCCATATTAGACTCCATTTATTTCTTTTTTACCAAACCCATGAGACCATTAAGTTCCTCTGATTATCAATTCAACCTTTAGGGAAAAAATGACAATCCCCTCATAAATGTTGATGTCTCAAATAGAAAAATTCATCTATATAATGGAGTTTTTTCCTTTAAATATTCGATCCATAGTGCCTTTGGTGTACTTGAAAATGGGTGGGAGTTTCTTGAAATCCCTATAAAGATTTCTATATAAGCCACATTAAACCAATATTCCATATTATTATGTTTGAGGAAGTCTCTTTCCATTTTGAGACTGAGGGATTGAGGTAAATATTTTTTGAAAAATAATTTCATGAATACTTCCAATGCATGGAATCAATTTATTCCATGGAAAATATATCATTGATCAATTTCAACAAATAATTGTCCCCCATCATAATAATATGCCACCAGAAAAAAAATCTTCTTATGGGGAACAGAGATAGTGGATATATTTTCAATGGAGTTAATCCATTGTTCTGCAAGTAGGAGATCAGAAAGTCCACTATACATGGGAGGCTATTTCAACATTAAGGATTCAATAACATATTTTTATCTCTTAATAGAAGGTGGGAGTTCAATGAGATTCATGTTATTCTTTATATATTGAGACAGTTCACTAAGTACCATCGTGAAATTTTGATGACTTGTTCCCATCAAATTTGGAATTCAATTAGGGTAATCATCATATTACCTAATTCATCAGTTTTTATAACTTTTTCTTCTATTTTCCACCAATAACTGTGAAAAAGAAAGTGCAATTACTGGGCTACAATACTTACCTAATATTAATAAATAGGAATCATTAATTATATAAGGGTATACTCTTAATGGATATGGATATCCTAAATTATGATTCCTATGGATTCAATCTAGGTTATCCACGATCTGTTTCCTCATATATATTCAATGGGGATTTTTTTTCCTTAATAATGGTTCGTAATGGGCATATGCGTTTACCATAGCATATCCCACAGGATTGTCGAACTAGGTGGACAACAAGGCTTGATGAAAGGCACCAGGTTAACACAAGATAGTATGAAAACACCTTGTTAGATTTTTTACTCCTAAGTACATCTATTACAGAACTATACCCATTTTTTGTATCCAGACTTGGATGAAATTTATTTAAAAACCACTTACTCAATACATACCAAAATTTAGTGATGATTTATTAGTTGTAGTCTAATCCATAATGTTCTTACATAAAGGTCATTATGTCTTATCTCCAAAAACAACTAGACTATACTATGATACCAACTATAGAAGAAAATATTTGTACACATATCATTATATGATTTTGAAAATAATTAATAATAAAATTACAAGTCAAGGATCATAAAGTTTGGTGACTTGGAATACAACATACATAAAAACGAAAACATGGGACTAAAGAAATATTTCATTTTTCATCATCCATTATGAGTAACTAACTTTTTTTGACCCCTTATATTTGAATAGAATAAACTAGGTATAATATGAAAAATGGGATAAGTTAAAAATCTCAATAAGGGAATAAACAATAAATTAAATCTTAACACATGGGTTGGAATGAATAGTATAATGACATAAAAAGTCTTGGAACATGATGAAATATAATAAATAATAACATTTCAAACATGGGATCATAATACCATGGAATCATAGTAATGTGGAATAAACATAAAACATGACATTTCGTAAAGTCATGGGTTGTTGCACATGGTAGAGAATGAGTCATGTCTATTCCCAAAGGTCATTCCATATAGATCACAAGTCAAGGATAACCAACAAGACCATTTCACATAACATCTCGTGAGACTAAACATTACCCAGTGAACTACAGATCATTTCAGGCGCACCCATCCTAACATGTTCATGATTATGTTCTCTACAAAAATTATCATACAGAAGTAATAAAATATAAAAATCAAGGTTTTCCATTGCAATAATTTGGTATCATAATCGTATCATATAACCTGATAAATGGTTGTATCATAAAAATTTCCAGGAATGAAGGTAATTAAACATTAAATGCGCATTAATAATGGAAAATAGTCATATATCATGATTAGTGATGTCAAATTGATGTGATAACATGTAAAATGATTATTTAAGTAACATTATAGTTAAAAAAATTTAGTTCAGTTTAAGGAAAATATTAAAGGGAATATAACGAAGAAAAGGTAATAATATTTTACATATGATCAAAAGTAAAGTAAGAATTTTTTCTTAATAAAATTAGTTTATCTTCATAAATTATGGTTTTTTAAATTATATTATATAGAACACCTAAAATTGGGTGAGAATTCGTGAGGTTTTCTTCAAATTAGTCATGCTTATCCGGATGAATTGAGTATGTTGCCTTTTAAAAATATATATATCACCGAAAAATAAATATGAATGGATCATTATACATGAATTTGGAAAATATAATCATAATTTAGAATATCTATTAATAATATGTGAGAATTTACTTCGGTTAGAAATAGATAAGGAATTAACTTATGGAATAATGGTGGATCTGGTAGAATCCCTTAACATAAGTCTAAAGGTTTTCTTAACTTGATTTTATTAATTTGATTTATTATAACTATATTATATAAATATATGGAAATTTATGGGTTAATAAGTTCAATTTAATCTTTTTAGAGCATTAATTTCCTTGGTTTTCATGATCAATTGACTTGTATATGTGTATAAAAAATCATGTAGAATTATGATAGTTTTCTCGAACTAAAATTATATGTTATTAATGAAAAAATACAATAATAAAATACCATTTTTTTCAAAATCTATTATGGATCATTAGATAAATAATTATTTATAATCATTTAGATTTATTTAGGGTTTTTTATCACAACAAACTCATATTCTTTAATAAATTATTATAATGTGTAAACAATTATTCAATACCATTAAATAATATATAAATATTATATTATAATTTCGTTCCACCATACAAATGGTTGCATGAATAGAATTGAAGATAGAATTGGTATATTAGTAAATGTCATCTACGAAGGGGGTAAATCGGCACCTCACATTGCAATGATTTCATTAATAAAATAAAAGAGAGTGGAGAAGAGTTTTGATGAATAATTATTCCTTAAACCAGATAAAATTCCAAAACATATATGATAATATAATTTTAATCCCACACTAAAAAAGGTATTTTAGAAAAATATATGAAATTAAAGAAAGTTGATAATATATTGAACGATAATTGATGAGGTGTTTACTTCTTGATTCCTTATTCTTCGGAACCTCCTTAGGGGATTGTTATTGTCCATTTCTTAAGAAATTTTGTCCTATGACATGGAATATAGGATTATGAAGAGTATTTTCTAAAAATTGGATAAGGCTCAAGGATTGAGATATGTGAGGATAAGAGGTGGTGATGACAGATATTTCTAGTGGATGGGTGGGGTGTTTTCTCATTCTTAATCATTAGTTTATTATTTTTCTCCAAAAAATAAATAATATTTATTACTGATACTAAATAAAGTTATTGGATTATATGAGTTCAAACCAATTATCCATACATTATCCATGACTAAAATAATGGTATATTTAACTTATAATGTATATATACTGTAAATTACCATATTTTTCTAATCAATAAAATATCAAGAATTTCATAAAAATAAAAAAAAATTAAATGTAACTATTTTTCCTCCTGTATATTTATATAATTAACACTATTTTATAAAAAAATAATATATATATGTGAAATTTAATTTTTAAGTAAAATCACTATTTACACACAATATAAGGATTTTAAATTTACAACTTATTTTATATAAATTGGAAAAAGTAAAATAGGACTCATAATATTTTCTTATAATCATAATGCATACAAATACTAATTTATTACTACATTTTAATAAAATTATTTTTCTTTTAAATTATTAAATTAGTCAAAAAATAGTAATTTAATATTTATAACTTACAAAAATTGAAAACATTTAATTAATAATTTTTTAAATAATTCCTTACTTATACTATGATATGATTAAATAATATCATCATTTATAATAGGGATAAATTTAATTCATAAATTCATTGATGATGTTACAATTCAATTGGTGGGTTTACTGTTCATAATGGTCACGTTACTATTACATATGCCATGTTACTACTTAATCTGTATAGGTTACTTATCTTCTATAAATGATCATTAGTTCATTCATTCATCATTTGTAAATATTTTATTGTGTTATATAATGTTTTTAAATGATATTAAATAATTATAAGATGGGTATTTATTTTGATAAAACATTAGGTTGTTACATAAAATCATTTATTTGTTTTATTAAATATAGATTTAGTGCATCAGGGCTGCATATGATCATTATATAGTAACTAAAAATAGAAAAAAAATTATTTAATGAAACAACTTTCATTATTATAATGGTATAAATTCATATTCATTCATATCTTTTATTTTTTCCAATGTGGACACATAACATATATAAAAAACCAAGAGTGTTACATTTATTGACTATCATGGATTTCTATATTATATAGGATATTTTAATAGGGAAGTATCCATTAAAATAATAAATATCAAGAATAAAGTTATAATTGTATAGTTACATTTATTCAAGAACAAAAAAGATGAAAAATTATGGTCTTACCACTTATTTTTGACATAGTTTTCCCCAATTTACCATATACTAATGTGATAAATTTTACCATGGTTACTGTTCATATTTAACAAAAATAAATGATCCTTATTTTCACAATTTGAACATAATAATTATTAATATAAATTATTATTTTTATAATTCAACGCAAATATTTCAATGAAATTAATTTTAATAAAAGTGGGAAATATACGTTGAAAACCAATTTTTTGAAAAATAAATTTTTAGCATATAATTGGATTTATTGTTATCCAATTCCAAATTCCAAATATTAGATGGACATTAAAAACATTTATGGATAATATAAGATATAAATTTTATAAAATCATTCACTAATAATTATCAATTTAATTTATTTGTATAAATATACATTGTGCACATTAATGTAATTTTTCTAGAAAACCCCTCCTTTATTTTTGGATAATTTTTATTTTTATTAATAATTAATATATAACAAAAGAATTAATTTTAAACGAGTTTAACTCATTGAATTTCCTAAATATGTTATCCTTATTTATACCCACAAATCCATTGTCAATGTGGCAATAATGTTATATCATGGTTTGTTTAATGTCAATTTTAGGTGTAACCCAAACTATTGATGAAATTAAATTTATTTTAAAAAAAATTCATGTATATATTGAGGTCTTATAATATTTGTGACTAACATTACTTGATGATCACCTCCATGAAATAATGCTTCCATAATCCATGATCTAAGGAATTATCATGCCCTTGAAACACCTTCTCCTTACAGCGGTTGATCTCTCTTGAATAATCGCCCATCGTTGAATCATGATTGACATCAATACCACACCAATCAATGAAAAGAGAGTCATATCAAAGATAATGGTGAATATAAACAATGATTAAAGGGAAACATATATGGATAATTTAATAAGTCAGTTCAATCTAACAATCCATGGCTCCAATCGAATCCAACACTTTAGAAGGACTGGAAAACATGGGATAAACATTATTCCCACAACTAAACAGTCAATGCCCAAGAAAAAGTGTCGCATTAAATAACACATTATCTAAAAAATGCACCTACAAAGGACTCCTCGTAATCCTAGAATATGTCTTTTGGGGATCATGTGATTCCATTATCCTTCACAATGTCCTAAGAAAGATCTATTTTATGTTTTTCTATAGTTCTATCCCGAGATATGTTGACACTATAACCCTAGTCTACCACAACATATATGGGAATTTATAGAATTCAAAATCATCAAATGATGAAATTGTAATTGTTGAGTGAAAATAATTATTATAATCTATCATGGACAAGGGTAGGTACCCAATCCATCAACCTCTAAAATCAAAAGCAAAAGTGTGCCACAAAAACATAAAGATCGGGATAGTCTGCATTGCATGACATCTCATAAGTTATCGATAACTAGTAATAAGGAATAATTGAGATCCAAAATCATGTTGAAGACTTCTCAGAACAATTGAGGTAAAATAAGGATCGTGGTTAGAGATGAACATACTTGTGAATCTATAGAGTCTCATCAAATCCCATAGGTAATACCATGAAAAACCACCACTAATATGAGCTATTTGATCACTATAACCATGGTTGATTTTTTTCATATTGTCCTTTATCACCCATATAGTATGATTGGGTCCCTGAAATTGAGGGACTACAATAATTTATTACAACAATATGTACTCCCACTTTTATATAGGAGATTCTTATTGGATGGAGAAAACCACAAAAAACAATGATCATCATTCACCTTCTAGTAGAAAAACATCAAGAAACAAACTCTGTAACAACATGATTAAACCCTACAACCAACACAATGGTGAAATTGATATGATAATGAGAATGTTAATGTTATGATCCATAAGTAAATAATTTAATATTTCATTATTATAACATATCAATATAAATATTCATTGAATCATAGAGAAACTACAACTAAACTCTCTCATTTAATGGATGAATAATTTAAGCACCAGATTACATCTCAATAAGGTATTAAAATATTACAGAAACTAGTCTATCCAAAATAACACGTGATCCTTTATATTTAAGTATATCCCTAGAGGAAAAAACTAATAGTATTCAATTATGTACTTTTTATAATCAACTATAATACTATAGAATATTTTCACCTCTAATATGTATTTGGATCTCCCAAATAACAAAATAACTTTGTACTTGAAATATTCTCAACTGATCCACTCTGGGATTTGAAATGTTGCATCCCCAACCCCATTATCCTAATGTTATGGTATACATTGTTTCTATTCCAAAAGATATAATGAATAACATCACAGATGATGGAATAGTATAGTAGTATTGGTAAACTAGATAAATTCATTAAAATTGCTATTATAATTAAAATCCTAAAATATAAAATTTATTTTCATTGAGAACTCCATTTTTCAACTTAATGTAATATAAACCACAAAAAACAACCTTGATTTTCTTGGAAAAATAAAACATAAGGATAGGGTGAGATCATATGCTATGTAAGAGTAAGCATATTGATGATGATGATAATAAATAAGGAATAATTAATATGGAATGGTAAATAATTCAAACAAATTCCATTTAATCAATAATAATGAAATAATATGGTATTAATAATTGATGATCAAATATTTCACAATAAATACTAACATGATCATCAAAACATAACCATGTATATTATAAATAACAAATTAATCACATATGATATCAAAAAAATGAATTAATAATGATTTAATGGATAATTTTAAGCATCTAAAACATCCCATTTATTCCTTGTTCCAAGAAATATAAATATTATTCAGGCCACATCCCATGAAATTTATATAAATGGGATATGAATCATTCCTAACCCAATATAGATTATCTAATGAGAAATACCGATTGTTCTAGTAGATATAGTGGGTCCTACACATCACAAAATGTAACAAATGTATTCCTCAAACTAATGGAAAAAGCATAATAAAAAATCGTATTGAAAAAATAGCAAACAAAATGTAAATATTAACCCAGTGAATATACATAATCATAATCCATCTAGAGTGATCTTAACAGTATCCAACTAGTATATCCACAAAAATAATGATCATAATCCATCCCAATAATGAATAATGTTGATATCAATATAACATATCCCATTTTGATCATATGTACAACTAATGGAATATGTAGTTTACGAAAAAAATATCATAAAACATAGTTATAAAATTGTTTATGAAAATAATATTTTCACTTCGAAAATAACATTTTTTAAAAAATTTCAACATATATGTTTCAAATACATTTTTGAAAAAAAAGTACATGAATTATTTGATTTTTTTTAATTTATTGATCATGATGATGGAAAATATTCTTCATGTTTTACATGTTGGAAATAAAATTCATTCACATTTTTGGTAAAATCAAGAAGGTCATTGTTTTTTGAAACAACATTAATATTCTGTGAGAAAGATTAAAAAATAGAAAATTAATAAAAATTTATTTAATTAATTATTTATAGATTCTTAAAAACATTTAATAATTATTTTTGAACAATGGGTTTTGATGAAAAAATATATCTCGTAGAAGAGATAAATAGAGTTATATTTTCAAAAAAAAAATAACATCAATTATTTTAATTTCCATATATTGGGAAAATGTTGAAATTACATGTTGATTGTTATAAATATAGAAAAATTCCCCGAAGGGGGACATAACATAGACAATCAAGAATAATTAATATAATGTCAAATATGCACTTCCAACATTGGTAAATTTAGAGTCGTAAGCCACATAAAATAAATGAAAACAAATGAAATTGTAAATACCACACAGATAAATATAATCATGATATAAAAAATAAATGTTGTAGTAACACACCACACGCAGGTTATACCTGGTGAATATGGAATATGTCTCATGGGAGTTATAGTGAGTCGAGAGACACATACTTTTAATGAGATTCATCATATAAGCTCTTTATACTCCTGAATAATAAATATATATTAATTATTTAGATGAAAATTAATATTTTGAATTTTTATTACTCCTTTTATTTCACATTTTACAATGTTATATATGATCACATATTCAATTAAATTTACATCTGGTGTTTCAACAATATTTGGTTTATGTGTCAAAAATAACTTTGGTATAATCACTATGGGAAAAAAGTTATTTATTTATACATTAATTGAATAAAAATCATGACATAATTATTGTATATATTCATAAATTATACTTTTAAATTAAATCATTAAATAATGTTATGAAAAATTAATAATGTCACAATCCGAGTGATGGTTTCTTGTATATATTTGTGAGTAACGATTCCATTATTCAATTTTCATTATGAAAAGATAATTAGTTATATTTTATCTCTATATAATGACCATAATATCATGTATAAAATATTATTTATTTAAATATACATATATATATCAAACATGTTGTGTGGTGATGAAAAGAGAGTCACATCGCTACGTAAAGGCACTAGTACATGCATACACAAATGACTTTATCATATAAGAAATAAAATGATGTATACAATATCTAATTATAAAGATAAATTTTTCATGAATAAAACCATTATTTAATTTATATCACATATATTTATTAACATTATCCTTATTACAATTCATTTAAGGAGTCAGATAAAATCAAATCAAATCACTTTTCAAGGTGATAATCTGCCGTAAACAAGAGAAGCTTTATCATATCCCCTATGAAAAGGAATGTAAAATGTAATATATTATAAAATTACTCGATGTTAATAAATTTTTTATAATTATCATTATATATAATTTATATCCTTCATTATAACAAATTGTGATAGGTGTTGATGGAAAACGTGCCACATTGGTTGGTGGGGGGTAGTCCTCCATACACAAGTGTAACATCATAATTTCCTATTTATGGGAATAATGAATTAATATATTTTATCAACTAATAATAAGAAAATATATTTATATTTTTTATATTGTTTTTATTATTTAACAATATGCAAAAATTATATTAATGAGGTGGAAGTAGAATTAAAACAAAAATGCATAGTTATGATTTTTTCCTCATCTCAAACCACCTCTTTAGCATTATAGATAAAGTATTCATAGAATTTACTTATGACCAAAAATGTATTATATTATGATGGAATGTATTTCTTTTAATTTATTATTTTATTTATAGTGTAAAGAAATCTTTTTATGGTATTTAGAAGAGTGGATAGGATGAGGCCTCTTATAGGTTATGTGAGTAGCACTCGTGAATTTTTTAAAAATAATAATGTATTTCCACTATTATAACATTCAAAAAGGGTAAAAAAAGTTTATTGAAAAGAAATATACAAGATAATATATCAATATGACCCTAAAATACGTTTTAGGAAAACTTTTAAATCATTTTAACTTGCCTATTTTTAGCTTGACCCCCTGTAATCCAACTTTCACCTTAACTATGATAATTAATTTTTAATATTTTCACTAATCATTTTTTTAGAATGTAATTATAACATATTATATAATATAAATTATTCTTATTCCATATATTGAACCCATTTTTCTAAACTATATTCACATAAGTGGGAATATGTAATATAAAATAAATCCCACAAACGTGATAGGAAAGAGGGTTTTCGAAGAGAAAATGTTCCATATTTTCCAATGATTTCATAAACAAAATCACTATGACAATGATTCCATTGAAAAAATTATATTGTAACATATAAAATTGATATAATTTTACCTCCCTAATTAAAAATATAATTTATCAATACACAAAATTTAAATGAAAATGTAGTTTTCAAATAAATTCATTAATTTTTACCATTCATAAAAAATTGAATCCTTTCAAAAAAAATACAAAAATAATCTCCCTAAAAATGTTTTTATATAAATATCTATAAATTGATGTTTTTATTTTCAAAAATATTTTATGAAATTACGAAAAAACTATTTTAAAATTATTTTCACAATGCCAGACTAATCCAACTTTCAAGAAAGTACATTTTCCAGACAATATTTCATTCTCTATCAAATGGGTTTTTATGTAATTTTTAATTACAAGATAACCATAGAATATTTTATACATTTGTAATATATTTTTAGAACTTTTTTTATTACTATTCATATTATTAATATTAACTGATAGTTTATAATGGTCATTTTTATATGATAGTACATTAATCCAGTATCAGATTTCGTTCAAACAGGATGTTTTGTGCATTGTGATATATTAAAGAGATCTAATTTATTCAAAAATAACAATATCATAATGTCTTTGGGTGTAATATAATCTTTTAATATTTGTGTTTTTTTATACATACGATGAAATAAGATGTTCCTATTTTAGGATCTTTAGGTTTCACATTCTGCCCAATAAATTAATTATGTCCCCATAATGTAATCTTGATCGTCGTAATCAATGGTTTTAAATTGGATTATACCTCCATTGAAAATGTAAATAATAAAAGTGGATAATAAAAAATCCACTTAATAAGAGAGGAGTGGGATTTAACTTTTTATAAGGAGTATCACATAACTATGTTTCTGTGTGTGGGAACATTTTTCAAAAGTGAAGATATGTATATGGAAAAAAGTGGATATAATTTTAAAGAGTGGCAGAGGTCATTGATAAAAAATGGGAATTATCATTGGAATCATTAAAAAACCCCCATAAATATGTGATGATTTAAAATAAAATTTATTATTCATAAATGAATGTATTGTGTGAAAATTTGTTTGAAAATCATTTTCCTAGAGTTGATGAATTTATTTAACATTTTGACTTGGAACATAAAAAAATATAGATACTAGATATCTCTATATAGATATAATTTTATCTTCTGTATGTGGTCATCTCAATTCATTCTTCACCTCTTACTCCAACAAGTGAATATCCAATATAAATTTGTTTTATTAAATCTCTAAAATTAGAAATTAAAAAAATCATTATCTCAATAAAATAATTACAAGTAAATCATATTTCCTCTATATTTTTTTCAATACCAAAAACAGTTTTCATATGTTATCACATAACACCAAATGTTCAAATTAATCTATTATATAAATTGTTAACCTAAATAATCATCCACATTTTTTTGACCAAATTCACTGGTAAAATTTTTTAACTAACGGACAATAAATCATAATTATATTCCCAAAACAATATAAAGTTTATTTTAATGTCACATTACATATATGTGAATATCTTGATCATTATAAAACCCTAATGAAAACATCAATGCTAATAATTTGAAAATATTATATTTATCAGCATATTGCATATATCAATACCTGATGTAGACATCAATAAATAGTACATAACCCATCAAAACTATAATCATGATCATTTTCAATAACACTACTTCCAAAATGTATCATTATTATTTTAGCATAGAGAACATATTAGGGTTTATCGTCCTTAAATGGTGTATTTTCACAGAGGTTAAACATGTCATCAAATAACATTTCATGGTAATTTGTTCCAATCAACAAATGCACTAAAATTGTTGAAGAAATTAAACTAAATTACAATAATTTTATGGTTCATAATTTTTAGAATGAGAATATAATCTATTAAATAATTTCTAAAACATATTTCGTGAATCAGAAGACACAAGAACATAAATCATTCCCAATAAGTTAAATTTATATCATAATCATGTCATTGATTTTATATCTTATTATGAGTTACATTCCTTTAATTCATGATTAATTAATTTATATAGTTCCATATCTCCTTACTATGGAATCATTTCACCTTAGAAGATTCTTTATTTCCCATGAAATCATGGTTTTTTTTTCTCCACACCTGAAGTGAAATCATATTCCTTTTAGGCATATACTATGGTGTTTCATTCCACATGTATAAAATGTGGAAAATAATTCATTCACATATTCCATTTATCCATTTTTATATGCATTCATCTTCTTCCTTTACTTCTTTTTTAGGCAACGAGACTTGGACAATTCCTTATCTACATTGATAGAAGATTATAATTTATTCTCGTATAATGATAATTCTTGGGAGAGTAGCGACCTTTGTATAATTGTCTAAATACTATCAATGAATGGATAAATATTTCTATTTAGACTATATAAATAATACCGAACACAGATTTCTAACCTTGTAATGATGGTTTTATATATTGAAACATTTTTCACTTCTTTCTACATTGGGGAAAATAATTTTCCTTCCATATTCTCCTATTTCTCAGAAGACAAATATTTTTCCCAAGAATAGTTCCATTAAATCCATCAACTCCATTTTTTTTATTTTTCACACATCCATAGTGTTTAAAATTAATGAATTCCATTAATAGGAATCTCCTAAGAGGTGTTACACTATCACGACAAATTTCACTACATCCATGATCAACAAACATCTTCTCCAAGTAACATATCCATAGATAGGTTAAAAATGGATTGGTATTCCCATTAAATGGTGGAGGGTGCAAACAAATACAACATTCGTACATAATCAAATCAAATGGTGGACCACTAGACTACTATATATTGTTATGTTTATTATTCATAACCTGATTTAGATTATCCAATATTGATATAATTCTACTAGTTTCAGCTATAGATGAAACTCCTTTTTCATTATCTTATCTAGGAGATAAATACTTAAATGGATTGTATGAAATAATAAGTTTTGCATTCCATTTGTTAGGAATCATTTGAAATAAATGGGTTAAAATTGATTATATCATAACATTATGAAACATAATTTATAACACTAAAACTATTTATATACATAACATATATTGAAAATATTATTCATATATAATGTACTTATCATAAATGTGTTTTATTTTTGGACAACTAATTTTTCAGATCCTTCATAATGGTTTGTGAATACAATATGAAAAATAATAAGCATAACCCTTGGAAGTGTTAAAATATATGCACAATAGGGAATATTTTTTGCATCAGGTAGATACCAGGTTAAAACCAATGGGTAAATTTTAAATATATTACTACTCTGTACAACTGTTCAATAGTCACATTAACATATAGTATTATGATCTAAATACATTTCTAAAAAAACCAACATATTCTCAATCTTACCAAAAAAATTATTATGTTATTTTATACTTATACTGAAATAATATCATATGGTCATATTTAGTAATTTGTGATTTTTTATAAATAATGTTAACAAGGATTCAACTAATCATTTTCAATCACCATATATTGCTCCTTCAAAAACAATAGGCCATATTTAATGTCTACATTGTTACATTTGATTAATATATAAGGAATAAAAAATTTAGGGAGAAAATAGTTTTCTATTCTTGTTGAAATAGATAAATATATGAAAGTGTTATTAATCATTAAAAAAAATTAGAGAGTGTATTTTAATTTTGAACACCAATATACCCATTATAATTTCCACATGTATAAGTCACAAAACACATTCTATTATATAGTGGATAATAAAACACAAGAAAGGTGTGACCTTAAATTCTCAGTAACAGTATGCGTACAATGGGAGAAATGAATAAATAAGGAAAATATATATATTTCAAATTCAGTAATTGAAACAGAAAACATTAAGTCAATAACTTTAGAATAATATTGAAAGATTAAATGACGATCTAAAAATTACATATAAACCATCACATGATCCTTAATACATAACCATGGATATTCTAAAAAATAAAATAATCAAATGGAATATCGATAACTAGATTCATATTAATGGAATGCATAATGATGGACTTTTAAAACATACCATTAATGCATAGTTCAAAGATATCATAATACTGGAAAGACTTTATTCTAAGACATATATAAAAATCGGTAAGGCCCCAGAAAAAATACAATATTTATTTTCCCAAGAGAGATAGTGATTAATTGATGGATTATAGTGGTCCCATACCATAAAATACATATTTCAATTGGTTTTTATATGAATAGGGGAGATAACTAATCAATATAAACATTCAAATTGAAACAAATCATATGATATTTGATCAATTACCCTAATCAATTAACATAATCAGAGAGCATAGAATATAATATGAATGGTATCAAACATGTAAATCCCCTTTCAAAATGATCCTAAACCATAAAAAATAATAAGGAATATTTAAATATAACATATCCATAGTGGACCATATGTATAATGAAGGTTCAATGTCTTTGATGAATAGAAAAACCATAAAAGAGCATTAATTTTTTAATTAAATAACATTTTCATTAAAAAAATATTTAAAACCAATAGTTCCCAATATGTTTTTAAAAATATTATTCTTTTAAAATAACCTTTAAATATTGTAAAAAATATTTTGAAACACTAAGTTATCTTGATGTTGGGAAATTCTGTTCATGTTTTACATGTTAAAAAAATATTCCTCCCATATTTTAGTAACATCGAAACATGAAATATTTTGAAAATTAATTGAAAATTTATTTTAATAGATATTGAAAAATGTTTAAAATGGATAAAAAAGTAATTAATAACAATTTTAAGCATTTAAATACGTTTTGAAAACTATTTTTTGAATATATGGTTTTTATTGACAATTTATTTCTTATAGATGATATAAATAATGTCCAATTTTTATAAAAACGTATTCTCAATCATTTTATGTATCAAAGATTGTCAAAATTGTAATTTTACTTTTATAAGTTCATAAATAACTATATGTGAATAAAATATATTTATTTTATTATGTAAATATCAAAAAACCCCAAGTGTGACGTAACCTAAAAAATCATGAATAAATATGAGAATGTGAAATAAAACCTTACCATTTTGGCACCTTTTGAATTATGAGTCCTATAAAATAAATGAAATCAAAACAAACATTAAATACCATGAAGAAAAATATGTTAATGATATAATATATAAAGGGTGAATTATATACACCAAACAAGGAATCTAAGTGGTGATTAAGCAATTATCACATGAGAGTAAAAGTGAGACCAGAAACCCATACCTTGAGTCCAACACATCACGTATGTTTTTTATCCTTATGAATAAAAAACATATATTAATAATTTACATGATTAAGAATTATTTTCACATTTATTATTCTTTTTATTAATTTATTTCCATGTTATATATGTTTATCTAGTCGAATAGATTTATGTTATATGTTTTGATGATATTTATCTTATGTATCAAAATTGGCCTTTTAAGGATGATTATGGTTAATGTGTTTATTATTTAAACATCTACAGAATAATAATCATTACATATTTATCCTAAATAAAAAAAATACATTTTTAAAAACAATCGTGAAATATGGTTATGAAATAGTTGCGGTATAGACCCCACTCTCTAGGTCTCCTGAATCTCCTCACACTAGATATCCTTCCCAGCAATGACGCTCCCCGCCTCTCATCATCTATATAATGATGAGTTGTTTCTTCTTCAACATGATTCTCCTAATCTTTAACTCATTCCCATTTATTCTAATAGGTCATGACTACATAGGATACATATATTCTCTATAGAACCATCAGGAATAATCACCATCTTGGTATAAATCGATGTTTTTTTGACGATTTTGTATTGTTACTGGTGGGATTTTGTGAGACTTTAATCTCTTTTCCATTGATAGTTCTTATCAAAATCACATTTTTTGGTTCTCTTCAAATGGATAATTAGTCTTCTAGTATGATCTTGTTCATAATCAATCCTCTCCTTCCATTTTAACATTACCCTGCTATTTAAAACCTCATATTTAGTCAAGAATGATGTAGTTTTTGGGTTTCATGGGATGATGATTGTGGTACGGATGTTGGAATTTCTCAAGGTTTACTCCATCATCTCCTATAATATTAATCATTTTTGTTTCACATTTCATGGTTGTAGTATTTTTTTTGTTTCATTTTTGTTCTGTGGATATAAGTTTCAACATGGGTTTAATGTTATGTGGTCATCATTCTATGATTTCAGATCTGTTTTTTTTATTTTTTATTTTTTTATATTTCGAGTCTACTGGTTTTAATTAATTTTTTGGAGATTATTATGTGTTAAATTTATGAATTTTATGTTATTTGGTTCAGCATGCTATTTACATTCATTATTTTGGTGGAATTTCCATTGATGTTTACACTCTGGTTGTTTTGAAATAGTGGCGACAATGGTGTTCTTAATGATTGTGATAATGTATATTGGCGGTCGGTTCTCATCGGAGAACAATTTTGATGGGACATTGGATATTTAGAGATGATGATCATTTTCTCAACTAAAGGGGCATGAATTGAGGTTACTTCTCCTCAATATTCGGTGTCCTGAGGCGATTTGGTGATTATAGGATAGGATGTGTGGACTGGTACTTATTTTTTGATGATGCGATCAGAATCATGGATTTGTTGACCTATTTTAATATCAAATTTGGATTTGAGTTTATCATTTTATTATTCCTATTTTGAAATTATAATATTTAAATATATGGTTTGGTTTTTATCTGGCTTATGTGAGGTTACTACTTTACCATAAAGTGGAATTTTAAAAATTAAAAAATCTATATTGAGAAATATTGTTATGAAAATTTATCTATGTTTCATTCAGATATACTTTTGGTTTACATATGAATGAGAATCATTTAAATTCTCCAATGATCATTATAGAATGAATTTAAGTGATGGTTTATATTTATATAATGATAATAATGTCATATAAAAATTTTATTTATTTGAATATACTTTTATACATCATCCAACTAGTGTGGTTAGGAAAAGTGTGTCACGTTGCTTCGTGTGGGTGGTACTCAACATGCACACAAAGAACATTATCATATAAGATTGAAATTAATATATATATACATATATATTCATGATCAAAAATACTTCCTGAATATCAGAATATTTTCATTTATATCACATATATTCATTTAATTTATACTTATTAACTTCCATGTTATGTGACAGTTAAAAATGAGTCACATCGATTCGCATGTTGATACTCCACTGTACACACGAGCGATGTGATCATTTCCACTATTAAATGAAAACAAGAAAGGTATATATGATATGATTAATCCATAAGAATATTTATTTAATAAATATCATATATATACATTATACACGTCATCATACACAACCATGATAGGGGTTGATGGAAAACGTTTCCCCATAGTTCACGAGGTGGTAGAAAACCATACACATTAGTGATGTTATCATTTTTAATTAATGGAATATGGTCTTTATATTGGTCATGAACGTAACAGTATGAAATAATATTATATGGTATAAAATAGTGTAATTATATAAGGAGAAATTTTAAAAAATTACAGAGGTGGAAGAATAATTAAACAAAACCACACAGTTAGGTGTTTAACCTCGTCTCGGACCACCTATTTCGGATTATACCTAAACTATTCATAGATTGGATTTCTGACCAGTAAAAGGATTCAATGATCAGGGTATGGATTTCTAGACTTAATATGTCTAGTTAATGGTCGAACCATGGGTTTTACGGTGTGTATTAGAGATGAGAGGGGTTTCCATTTATATGTGAGGTGGTCGACACACTTGTAATTTGTGAAAGGAAATATGTGTACCTACGTTTTTATTAATAAAAAGGGTAAAATAAAGATTATTCACAATACTTAGAAATTATATTGCTTAAATAGGTCCATTATATAGTTTGTATACATGTTTTTGTGTCATTTTCTCCCTTATCATTTTATTTTAACCCTCTGGTAATCCCATTTTCCCCTTTAGTAGGATAATTTTTTTTTCTATTTTCACCATTCAATTTGAATAAAAATAAATTTAATTATTATATAATATAAATTATTTAGATTAATAATATAGATTCAATTTTACCAAATTAAAATCAAAATATTATTGAAAAATAATTGTAAATGCATACCGCAAACACAACCAAAAAGCTGGTTTTCAAAGAACAAATGTTCAAAAGATTAAAACATTTTTATATCTAAATTCAATATGAAAATAGTTAAAAAGAAAAAATTTAGATATATTTATATATATAATTGAAATAATATTTTTTTAAACCAATTTAATATAATATTTCTCTTTATATATAATTTAAACAATAAAATAAGTATTCAATTAAAATTTAGCATTTTCACTATTCACCAAAAAATGAAACTTTTCATAAAAACCCAAAAATTCACCATATGATAACTATGATATTATGATTTTATAGATAGTTTTTATTTTTAAAATAAATTTTCTAAACTTCTAAAAAAATTATTTATAAAATATGAGCACAATGCATGACTATTCTCTCTTTCAAAAAGAACAGTTTTTCATAAATCATTTCATTCTTTTCCAAAAGGAATATCTTTTATTTATAATTAATTTATAAGCATTTAATATATTTTATACAAGTTTAAAAAAACATCACATAATTTTTTTGAAACCATTCATACCCAATATATTAATTTATTAGTTATAATATTCATAGTTAAATAGTTATATTTTAATAGATTATTTTATTTTTTTCAAGACTAGTGTTGCATGAATTTAAATATATCAATGTGATTGAATTTATTTAAAAATAAATATATCATATAGTATCATGGTTGTATATTATATTATAATATTGTTGTTTTGTGTTATACACACTATGGAACATGTTGTTAAACTTTCAAAATCTTATGGTGTTAAACAACATGCCCCATGAAACAAACTTAATGATATTACTTTTCAAACATAAAAATGATTCTAAAAAATAAAAATAATTGAAATATCCTAAACAATATGTGTATTTTCATTATTTTCCTCCATATTCATGTATTACATAATGATTTATTAGATGAAACCCCACATGAACCAATCTAGGTACATTGTGATCACTACGTTCATAAAACCAATGAATACGACTATATATTTCGTCACATTAAAAGACATCACAATGAAATCATAATTACCATAATGACATCTAAATGTATTCATTAAATAGTCTTCATCATTCATATTTCTTTCATGATATCATGGACATAAATAAATACTCATGAACAAACTTTCAACTATCACCTTAATGAACAAATCATCAATTCATAGTAGTAGTTGTCCACAATCACATGATTCCAGAAACCATAAATTATATAAAGATAAAAAAATTCAATCAAACATATTGAGGAACAAAACTGATGTATCATATGGTGATGAAATTAGATATACAAATAATCTCTATAATTGATTTTGAAGTTCCACTCACAGCTCTCGAAACTCATAAGGCACCATTGTATATAGAGACATAGATATCCAAGAAACTTCATGTTATAGCCCTAAAAACATAATCTATTTTCCAAAGGGTAATTCCAAAAAGTCATCTAGAAATAAATTAGGGTCCTCATCCATAATTCACATAAAAACCAACTCGTGAAATTATTATGAAGTCATTATCAGCTAGACCATCTTGGATTTAAATGAAAGAACATGCCTCTAACCAATATGAGGGTCCTACTTGCAAATGGACATAGAAAACTCTCTACCAGCATCATAGAAAGTTCTTTTCTTCTAGTATTATTTGACAGTAAAATTTAATGAATAAAACATTTTCACACCAAGAATAAAATAGGTTGTGTATATCTGTATACATTATAATTCTCCACAAGTACAATTCATCGAAAACACTAGATCACAGTCTATATATATTTCACAAAGATATGATCTAACTGTAAATTTCATTGAAAATTTAAATGGAACAAAATCTATCACTCCCTTGAATCCTAAATGATAGACTATGGAAGGTGATTTAAAGGATTTTTTACCTCATGAATGAAACAAGGAATGATCCCAAGTATAAAATAATAAAATTTTATCTCAGAGATATCTAGCTAACCCAAGAAAAAAAATTAATATGAATTCATCCATTCATGACCAACTCCATGGAATATTTTCCCCTATATATAACCACCACCATATTATTACTTTACTATATGTGGATGGGGATAATCTTAGTTCTATTACTTTCCTACCATGTCTCTTATATACTAACCCCAAGCTTAAAAATCGTAATTTGGAAAACATTTCTCAAACCAACTCAGCAGGCGAACCATAAAAAGAAAAACTATTCAATGA
Organism: Viscum album; assembly: GCA_963277665.1. Lineage (NCBI taxonomy): Eukaryota > Viridiplantae > Streptophyta > Magnoliopsida > Santalales > Viscaceae > Viscum > Viscum album. Next base: position 364,113,517 of record OY728140.1, on the reverse strand, counting down.
ATACTTTTTAAATAATATATGATGACTCCCCTCTTTTGACCTAATCCTATAAAATGAACACATTTTTCTGATCCCAAGTCATAGGAATGAGAACCATCACCCTCAGATATAAATGATGATGAGGGTTGGGTCCTAACCAAGGATCTTAAGTCTATCTTCTACCGATGAAAATAGAAACCACACACTATATAAATAATTTATAGTGAATCATAATGTATCCTATCTTTTTATGATCTAGTTTTGGAAATCATTCTCTCAATAACCTATGATCAAGATGGAATTTTGAAATATGTTATCAATGCAAACATTGTGACAGAGTGTAAGATATCCATAAACAAACTGTACTATAAATTCCTTATCATAGCCTCCCCATCCGGAAATAAGTTAGATTAATAATAGTGAATGGTCTACAAATGGATCATGAACACCAACATGCGAGAACACCCCTATTGATGCATTATTAGAACTTGATAACTAACCTCATTTATTATCGGTCAACCAAACTCTACTCAGAATTGATCCATAAACATCTCCAAAGTTAACTCCATCTTCTCACTGCCAGTGAAGAATATGACCCATGAATTACTTAGCGCTCAACACAACATCAACATATAAAACAAAAATTAGACATCATTCCATGAATAAATCGATCTAAATTTTATATCCTAGCCCTCTAAGTAGTCTTATATCTTTGTGTTTGAAATGGATCCCTCATACTTTTGAGGAAACTTGGGATTAAACTCTTAGAGAGGCCTCCTCTAAGTGTAATCTATGAAAACCTCTAAACTATGGTGATCTACTATCACATCATTATGAACATCATTGAAAGAAGTATGATGAGTAAATCGACCTTAAGTTAAACCCATATTAGAATTAATGGTTGGAGTAACATAAACTCGAATATGGTATATTTTTGATTTACTCATTTGTTTTATTATTTATAGTTTATCCTTTTTCATTGTGTATAAATTTAAAACACAATATAAAAGAAGATATGTACCTGATCCTTTCCTAGGAATCTAACCTGAAATAAGTATCACCTCTCATAAGAGGCTATTAAAACATAAAATTCCATGAATTAGGTCACATAGTGGTCATAAATACATGTGTATGAGCTAGTATCCCTTGTTTACATTGTTTAATAAACATAGTTGACACCATCACCAAAACAATCCATGTAGTACTCATAATGTTTTAACTCTAATATCTATTATATCCCTCAACATGAATCTTTTGTACCACTATTTCTTGACTCCCTTCTCTCAATATTTATCTTTCTTAGGTCAGAAATGACAGAATTGTGATTTTGGTCACCCAAAGCCTTCATTTAATATACCATTTTTTTGTTATCAGCACCGAGGGTATATCATATATTCAAAAGGTAGGAAAAAACATCCAAAAGAATGTGGGGAATGAAATGTAAATAATGTATTCCAAAAAAATGAGACTTTGAAGATAATATAATGAAATCCAAAGTTGGAGCATGTAATGTTATACAACTAGACAATTATTAGAAAACTATAAGGACCAAAAGATAAACTGGGAAGAAACCATGTAGACAAAATAACTCTGAAAAAAATAAGAAGTTAGTATTGTTCATTCCAATATTCATATATTTTCAACTATCTTTAAAAGTACTTAGTAATTATATAAGGTTAAAAGAAAATTAATACTCAATAATATCCTCTTGGGAACTTCTCTTGTAATAGATAATGACAGAATGAAAATTCCATGTGAATAAAAATTTAAACGAAATCATCTCCTAAAGAGTTATACTTAGTTCCCTACATCAACATAAATTTATTTATACATATTACACATACAATAGATCATACAATATAAGAACAATAGGATAACCCACATCCACATCCCCACAGGGTTTTCACCTTACCCCATCATGACATATCCAAATAAATCTATCTCTAGTTGGAGAGTTCCTAACAACACATGGGATAATTTTTCAAAACATGTATCTCATGAATCAAATCATCTCATCATACCATGCCACATCTCCATATATTAACTTATCATTTTTCAGGATCTAACAGAACATGTATGTCTTTTATTATACATCAACTATTTTAACTCAATACATCAAAATGCATACCCTATGTACAGTACCTCAATCCATCTCCTCCCATACATTTAATAACTATAATAATCATTAGGATATTGTATCTTTGGATAAATGTGTGTGATATAAAAAAACTCCATTACACCTGTACACATATATATTGTGATAAATAAATTGAATTGAAACAATACATAACACTACTTGGATATGAGAGTCGGTTAGAGGTCATAGTCAACCATTGTTTCCTCACCAACCTAGATGTTGGGAAAACACCCTCCCAAAGTCCCTTAAGTGTCAGTCACCTTATCAACATAGGCCAGGTTAAACGTGTAATCATATAACATGTAGGATATAATATATAACACAAACTCACTATGGTAGTTTACCACATATTAGGCTTAACAATAGTTAAGGTCACTTAGACAACTAGTTATCCCTTCTACCAACATGATTTCCTCTAATCACCCAATTATGTAAAGTGAAATACATTAAATATATATTTTTCATCCATTAAACATTGCATTAATTAATTCATTATCCATTTATTTACATTACACCAAATTCATGATCATTAACTAGCATAGAGAATTACATGCCTTCCGAGGACAATCTAACTAAGTCAACCATTTCTCAAGAATAACATCTTTTCATTACAAACAATGATAATCCCATGGGGTAATTCATTTATTAAAAAAAATCTTTAAACTATTATATGTAGTATATTTAACATCTTAATATCGCTTAAATAGATTCCTAACCAATCACATCATGATTTTTTAAAATGTGGGGAATGGAATGTAGAAAAAAACGCATTCATCCATTATAAAAACTTTTTATTTATATAATGCATCTATATTTCAGTAAAAAATCAAAATCCTAGGTTCAACATGTTCCATCAATATAGGTCATACCCAACCCCATCATGAAATTACGATACATTATATATTCTAATATAATAACCAATTCCAAAAACCTAGATCTTCGTGCCCACATAGATAAACCATCACACATTTTAGTCTCACATCACATAACACATTAAAAGTAAAATCCATATGAACATTTAAGTATAAAATATCAATTTCAATAGGTTATATAGGCCATTAAAAGAAGTAATTAATCCTTCACATACAGATAGTCTCACTCGCCCCTAAACATAAGGAATTTATCCTTCAAAACAAAAAATACTCATTCAACCATAATCATTTATCTATATCAAATAAATAGTTCTATAACATAAAATTATAAAGAAAATAAATCATTAAACTAACCTATATTAATTATTTATCTTACCAAAAAAATTATTATGTTCTTTAAAAATTTTAATCAAATAAAAATTTCTATGACATGAATAACAATTATTATTAACAAACTATAACATAGATATCACATTATCTATAAAAATGAGGTAAATGGTTATCATTGTGGAAAAAATGTGATCACTAACCATAAACAATGTTAACTCATTAATTTATTATAATCATTACTAGGAATAATTTGAGAATCATTCAAAGGGATAAAACCTGATAAACACAATATTTAACTAAATAACATGGAGAACTAGTGAATCTCCAAACTCTATTAATTCAACCCTATAATAAAAAATAATATAAAAAAACATGGAACTATAACCAACTCTCCAACAAGGAAAAATAAAACCTCTAAGAATACCATGCCACAACCGCACCAAAAATAGAAAATGAATGTACATTAATAAATAAAGATAATCCACCTTAGTATGATGATAATTAATGGATGGAAAATGGATAATTTATGAATAAATCACAAGAAAATAGGAATAATATTCCTTACATCACATCGTGATGATTCCAAGAATGTGGGAGTTGAACATCATAAAAATGGGCATCAAATCCAATAAAAAGATATATTGGGAGGATACGGTTCAAGAAGAATGAATTGGAGAAATTACAGATTCATGGGGCTTTTTATATTTATAAACCATCTTAAAAATTGAACAACACAGCACAAAACCAAAAAACATTCCATATAAATATTGAAATATGGAAAGATTAAGGTGTATTGGGGGGGGGGATAATGTTACATTCAATCTTGTCAAACAGAATATGTGAAGAACGACACAGATGTTTTACATTGTTTAGATAATTTAATAATTGGACCATACCATAGTTGAGACCACCACAATGTAAAACTCTATTTCCAAGACGAAGTCTACACTACAATCTACTCCACTACACTATAACTACACTATGTTTTGAAGAATACCCCCAGATAACTATGATATAGCCCATCATCCCATGTTGTAGGATGCAACCAGTCAATTTTGCAACCCCATAACATGGAACAATGATCCTCTAGAAAATGTCACTACCTACCATTAATGGTGAAACAATTATTAAAATTGTAGTGGCTCTAGAAACTCACACTCAAGACCCAACCCCACATCCATAGACTCCATACTCTAGTGGCCACCCTTATATCATAGTTCAAGGATCAACTATGTAGAAAAGTTATAAATTAACATATTTACTCATCGACCAACCTCTTTTCACATTGACTCCCATATCACTCAATGGAAAGGTATTCAAGGGTCCAATACCTAATATTTCAAGATAGAATATTGATTTTTCATGTACTGTTTTGAACTAAACTAAAGAAAAAAATGTTATACTAATGAATTAGTATGGGTATAGAGTTATATTATAGTAATATAATTACCTCCAAAAAATAATGATGAAAATATAACTAAATTACAGTAGAGGGTTTTAGTTAGAAATTGTTCATATGAGAATATAATTGGAATCAATGTTGAATAAAAGGATGCATACATTGATAAATTATACCATTCTAAATAAGAGATCATTCAGAATAAAGTATTTAGGATTTAATAATGGAACAACAGGCTTCCAGAAGTTTAAAAAGGATCTAGAGGAATTAGTATTGGTAAATATTCATGAGATAAATGAATGTATAGTGTTTTTTGTGGCGGTTAGAGAAAATTTCATTTTATAGGTGAGTTTTGAGTAGAATTTATGAAATTATTCATTCATTAATATTTAAAACATTCATTCGAATTATAAAGTGGATATAAAATGGGGAGAAAATCAAATATTTCATGCATCTGATAATTCCAAAATATTATATATAATATTTCATAATAATTTCTATACATGCCAATAAGTGTACTGATTTATATGTTATTTTGCTTTTACGACGATAACTAATTTTTAAACTCAATAACTTTATTTGATGGATGAGGGTGAAATTAATCAATTTATCTAATTTACTTTATTTGATTAAATTGTTTTATTCAATTAAATTTAATTATATTTCTAATGATCAAAATATTTTATTCTCGAAAAAAATATTATATAAATAAAATTATTTTGAAAGATAAATTAGATATTAAACACTACATATTATTAATGATTTATTCATGTCAATTACAAATTTAAATGATTACTAAAATATTTATTATATATTTAAAAACTACATAAAATTCATCACTTCAATGTTATTTATTTTATTTACTTATACAAAAATAAACAATATAGTAAATACAGTTCATTAAAATAAATATTTTTTATCATTAAAAAATTTAACCTCATCCTATTTGAACTAAAATGAACTTACCCCATTAATTTTCCATAAATGATAATTTAATTACAAATTTTCATACATAAGATCAATAAATTGCGATGATGATCTATTAAATCTATGTCACTTACTAAGAGATCGAGAGTAATTTGGAACGAATGAAGTGAGTGGGTTATTCGTGTTACATGGAAATGGGGTGAAGAATTATGGTGAAAAATGTAGGAGGAATCATTCTATATAAATGTAGATATTCAATTTTTTCATAGGTTTATATAAATTAAATCAATGTACACATTATTAATGAATACAACTGTGTCACTTCAAACATTGTATTATTACTATATGCATAATAGTGTATGGAATTTATTAATTTAGAAGACGTGTAGAAGTAATACTAAACTGCATGTAAAAGGAATTAATACTATAATTGCATAAACTATATAATGTATGAATGTATTGTTGAAAAAGTGATGAATATAGGACTGGTATGGTTTGAAAGATTATATTGACATATAATAATTGATAAACTCGATATGTTTGTAATATTAATTATTAATATTATAACATATCTAAAAATATTAATGGTTTGATGTGACCAGTCATGGCTGGTCCTAGCCTAACACCAGATCACCTCACTTACAATTATGTGATTATGATTCCCAAGTTCCTGCATATCCATAGTCGGTACACTCACCCTGAGTTTCTCTTTCATCCAACTGTAACATCAATATCAATGCAACATCGTGATGCTTTAAAAACCAAATATGATGATCTCAAAGGGGATGAGGATAAACTCATTAGAGGCTAGTCGAAGTCAGGCCACTGAAACACCAGGAAGAACAGATCATATTCACTAATGCTAAAAAATACATCATATCAACATATCCCTCACTACACAAAAAAACATATTCTCACCACTATTGAAGCCTTGTTTCACTTCTTCAATTAAAATTAAGGTGATATAGATGATTTTGAAATAAAAAATAAAATTTATTTTTTAATTCACCAATAGAAAACAACTTGTATATCAACAAAGTAATAACAATATTTAATCAATCTAATATATAGTTGTAACAATATTCTAAGAAAAATTAAAATACATTTCCACACATAATAATATATACAACCTTCATTAAATATGTATCATATCATTTCCATGAAAATATAAATAATATTGTAGATGAGGGGAGAGAAGTTTCATTATGTTTCAATGGTACAGAACAATTTTTGTATACAAATTAATATATGTATAGTAATTGAGAATTATAACTTCATTTGGTGAAAATTATTTTATTATAATCTTATTGATTATGTATTTTGTATCATTTCAGGAAACTTCAATGAGATTAATGGTCATAAATGTAAATGAATTTATGTACTTTAAGTTCGTTCATAACTGGAAGAATTAATCCCATATATATGCTCTACCTATCATCTTTAGAATCAGAAATATAGGGAATTAAGAACATAATTAATGAATAAAGGAATTGATGTGTTATCCATATATGAATCTTTATTGTACCCCTGATAAATACCACCTTGGATACAAAAAAAGTCTCATGCAAGTTATTATAGACATACAAAACTAGAAGATGCGTGCAATTATCCTAAAATATTGGTTTCAATATATTATTTCATATGAATCATATTTATATGTTTTTATGGATTATAAAATATTTATTGGATTCAATATATTAATAGCGAAAAAATTTACTAATACTGAATAGAACATAGATACAGTTCGAACACATATACAGATAGAAACACACATGTAGTAGAAACAGAATAAATTAATAATGAATAGACAAAAAGTGAATAAAATATACTTAATGTTTATAGAAACAAATATATTTTGGATTAAATTTGTAAATAATGAATAATAGTAACATTTAAAACAACATAAAAATAATGGAAACAACATGCCAACAATGAAAAAATAGTGAACACAACATACTAACTGGAAACATGAAAATTGTAAATTTAATATATTAAAAGAGGTTGGAGATTTGGGAACTATCTATTTGATGACCATTATTATAGATTTGATTTTAAAATAAATTTCATTCCCTAGAGGTTCTCTACCTTGATGCATCAGAGGTGTTTGCTCATGTCCCCCACTCATTGATTGGGCCGCAAGACCCTATTCCAAGGTGCAGGAACCCTCAGACTCCCACTTCCACTACAATTGTTATACCCCACACTAAATTATATTCATGATCATTAAATTAATATAAATTATAACTATGGTGAAATTTATCATATTTAAGATTTATTGGTTTGATAAAAACTATTATATCCTAAATAATCATCTAAATATAAATTTTGATGACTTCATGTTCATGGAAATAAAATCATGTCTTCCATAACCATAATAGATTAAACTATTTCACTCTTGTTATGTGATTAAATGGATGAAGAGTACACGCTACATAATGTGAAGGGTTTTAATTAATCAAAAATTTCTCTATAATTATTACATTGGTAATCATTTTAAAAACTATTTATTTGAAAAAATTATTCCCTTTAAAATAATTGATATATTATATATGTAGTTTTAGAACCCAATGTTCTACATTAAAGTGTGACTATTTTCCACAATATAATAGATCATACATTTACATAATGATATATAAGAAGAGACATGTGATTATATGGTTTTGGAATATTTATTTCAATAGGACTTGAAGCTGTTTTAAACACAATTTTTTAATGAAGTGATTGGTTTTTATCAAAGGAATAAACACCACTTATTTTTTTAAATATTAAATTTAGCAGATAACTTATTAAACTGAAATCGTAATGGAAATATCTGTGTATTTCTATGTTCAAATAACATATAAAATGTATTCAATATATTAAAATTTTATGGGAACACGACAATGTTTTGGTTGTGGACCATTATTGCTGATGAGATTTTAATAGAACATTTTTTCCCCAAGGGAGCCGCCCCTTGATTTACATGGGGTGTTTCCACCAAGTCCACCACTCACTAACCATGCAGCAGGATGCCCCATCGAGGGACTAGAAGCCTCGAACTCCCACTTCCACTATAGTAATGATACCCTACACTACCTTACATTTTTGAACATTGAAAAATAGAAATTATATCAATGGTGGAATTAATCATGTTTAAGATTTATTAGAATAATAGAAACTCGATATATCATGAAAAATCATCGAATTAAAAATTTGTGTTACATCATTTTCATTGAAATAAAACCATTTATTCCATAATAATAATAGACTAAAATATTTCTCTTTTGTTAGGTGTTTAAATATATAAAAATTACCCTCTATATAATGTGAAGGGTTTTTTAATCAAAAATATCATTATAATTGTTTTCTTTATAATAATTTTTAGAGATTCTCATTAGAAAAATACTTCCCTTTAAAATAATTATAAAGTGATGTAAATAGTTTTGGAAATAATTTTTTAACATTAATGTGTAACTATTTTTCAAAAACAGATTGAAAAATTCATTTTATTGGACCCTAAATATGGAGAGGCACATTATTATATGGTGTTTTAAAATTTCATATAATAGTTCTAGAACCAGTTTTCAACATCTTTTGTTTAATAAGAATTTTTTTATCAAAATATTAAATACCACTAATTATTTAAATTTTTCATCATAACTGATAGGTTATTGAAGTGAATTCCTTTTAGAATCCCGATTTATTTAGATATTTAATTTTTTGAAAATACATGTGGAAGAAGGCCAAATGTATAGTATTTTAACCATACATGGGGAGGTGGTCAAATATATTTTTAAGTGGTAATTCTATGAGGTTTTTTAATATAATTTTAATAGATCTTGGAATGAATGAATAATTATCCTATTTATGGATAATACATTTCTCAACAATTGATGTAATTTATAATGATAATCTGGAAGTCCATCAAAAATTGGAATGAATATGGAATCAATTTGGTTATGGAATTTATATATACATATGTGTCATCTTACAACATCATAGGTTCGTTCTTGTCAATTTATGCTCGAAACCAATTTTTTTATTTCCAAAACGCCTCCGTAAGGATAAGAGCGAAACCAAACATTCCAAATTCGAAACACAAAGATGCATTCAATTGAAATAAAAACTTTGAAAAAACAAAATCATCATATTGATTCCCATGATTCTCGAGTCTACCGGCTGCATCAAGTTGACACCTATCGCATCAACCATCTGTTCCCTTCGCTTCCCAATAATCATCATGCCGGAGAGATCCATCGGGATCCTTATCACCATAATCTTTATCATCACTACTGTCTCACAAATTTATGAGATATCATCGTCACTTTCATTCACACTGATCTGATCCAATTCTATTGTCATTGTAGTTTTCCAAACACCACACCCATTCCCTAGAGAAGGTCGTAGTTGCTATGATGAAAACTATCCAGATCAATCCACAAGTTCACCACCAGCAGCACGTCTCCTGCCAGCCCCCAACATTGTCATTGCATTAAATAAATTCCAAAGTCATGATCCTCCACACCTTGTCACTATTGGCCTCTGTAAAAACGACACCCAACATCACAACCAAAGACGTTTGGACCTTCAATGCCGAAATATGCCACATTCGTTGATTACCTTGAATTGGAAGCTTCATCTCATGACCCAGAGAACCATGATGACTGCCTCACTGCTCCGCCTTGGAGATATTGGGGGAGTATCGAAACCAGAGTAGAGAAACTAACAAACCGGGACATGATGAAATGCCATTGAAAATCATATCGACATCATCACGTCATCATTGTCATCAATACAATATCATAAGAAACACAAACATAAGGCAAACCACACTAAAATCACTGTGAATCACATCTGTAGAAACGAAACCCCTAAAACAAGGAAAATTTCCATTGATGAAGGGTTGAGCGAGGCATGTCAACGACTGTCGCACCACATATCCCAAATTATTTCCATTATCACCGCTCCCGATCTGCCTTGGAGGGGCACAAAAAAACAATATACTTGATCACGGAAGGAGAAGTCGAGTGCTTTGAGCGATGACATAGTCAGCGAGATAAATGAATAGAACCAAGATGATGGAAAAATCTGAATACCATCACCTGAGAGTGCGCAGAGGTTGCCGATGAAGACTAAAAATAAGAAGGATAAGCAAGAAGAGAGGGAGAGAGGGATACAATGTTGAAGATCGTCACAGAGGCATCTACCATTCAATATATCTGAATTTGTAAAATGTATGGGATCTATGTATGTGTCATTGGGCATTTACATAGGTGTCATCCATAAACATACATGTAATTTGGGTCTATGTATGTGTCAACCAATTCCAGTGTAGTTTTCAATGTTGAAAAAATATGTGAATTTAGATGATGAAGGACACATATGTGTCCTTGGGCTTGATAGTATATTTTTCTCGTCCCATTATAAGCTGCATCCCTGTCATTATAGGTCCATCATCCGGTTTCATTCATGATTTCCTGAAAAATATCCATTATAGTCATCATATATATTGAGAGTGCTAAGTCTAACCATCTTCTCGTTATCATATTTATAGATAATTCATATCCTAGTAATTCAGTTAATTTATAAAGGTAATCCTATATTCTGTAAAAAAAATTGGATGCATTCTAGAATCAATTTGGTTGATGATTCCATATCTTCATATGTGTCATCTTAAATCATCCTAGGGGTAATTTTTATTGGGGGATGTGAATTTTGACAAGGAATAGAGTCTATTTAAGATCTATTGGGAATGATTATATGTTTCATATATAGATATATGTGCAATTAATATTTGTTTATGCATCCCCCAATGCTAGTGAAAGTGTCACCTTGTCCAAAATATGTGAATTTGGAAGAGGAAGTGAGCATATGTGTCATTGGCTAGAGAATATGTGTGTTTGGCCCCAAGATAAGTTCTATCACCCTATTGTACGTGCGATCCATTGGCTACATACATCAGTTATGAGACTTCAATTCATTCAAGTCTATGTTTGTATGATATGGGTTTTAGAAAAATTCATGTGTCTTCCAGCTGTAATATGTTTTACTAGAATATTTTAATGCATTCAAAACGTGAAATATTCATGTTTGTATTGATCTATTGGAAGAAAAACATCACATTTATAGTACAACCAAGATGAGTATATCGTTAATAATTACCAGATAGAAAATAATTGAAGCTTATAGGGTGATTTTTCTCTCCATCCATGGAATACATTTTTCCCAAGTTAGTTGTCTCAATACTGTACTTTTAATTTTCACCATTTCTAATAACATTGAAAAACATAATATTGTTAGTTTTCAAGATATTATAAAAATATTTGATTTTTTCACTTCTTGTGCATGAATGTGACAGTGATTGCCTATAAACAGTCATTAAAACAATGAAAATTCTTAAAGGTAAAGAAACATCATGTTATATACAATATCAAATTCATAACTAAAATTTATTGGGACAATTTTAAACAACCACCAATAAATGTTTCCTTCATAAAGAGGTATTATTAAAACACACATATATATTAAGATATTGAAACAAAAATAGGTCATATTTAATTGAAACATATGTAATTGATACATACAAATAATATATGTAATAGAAACACAAATAAAATATATAATTTTTACATGAGTATGTTACCCTATTGAACATATGTAGTTGAATGAATATAATAGATACTGGTAACTACAAAAAATATATGTACCTGTAAAAACTATTCTCCATTTTATATAAGTGGAATAAAATATTTTGTTAACATATATGAAAGCATTGTATTTAATATTTAGTTAGGAATAAAATGGTTGAAAATATTACAATAGAATTACTGGAACAAAAAAACTCATATTCAAAAAAATTAACAATAAAATTTCATATTGAAATGTGGTAAATATTTTTTGTAAAAATTTCTTCAAGGTAACATTGTAGCTTTTATGGGTTAATTGTGTTTGTTGACAAAGCAGGTTTTTACGGTAAATTGTCGAGTTCCAGAGATGTTATTGACAATCCATGTTAAAAAATAACAATGACGAATAATGGATTATCTGGAGGTGTTACAAAAGAATAGATACAAGGTGGCACAGTTTTCCAATGTTTGCCACATTTTTTAGGGTCCACAATTTTAGATTTGGTGAGCATCCCAAAAAGCGGATTTCCTCAAAGATATCATCATGATATGGAAAACACAGATGTTTCTAAAAGATGGAATTCATGAATTTTATTTCAAAAATACATTAACAATGTTGAAGGTGAGATCTACAATTATGATGTGATTTGTGAACAATAGTGGTGAAGAGTATTTGGATGGAGCATTTCAAAGATAGTGAAAAACAATTGATGTAATGCTCCGTCATTATGACAAGCACTGCGATCTGAAAATTGATCTTGTGCTTTGAGATATTGAGAGAATTTCAGTGGGAATTTTGGAGCTTTGTTTTTTTATATTATATGGAGATGACATTTCATGGATGGTTCTTGACTCCGTGGAATCACCTATGAATATGCCTCAACCCCCATGAGAATTCTAGAGGGTTTTTATGAAAAAATTGTAACTCTCGAATCGAAAAGGAGGTTCATGGAGGCAGTGTGCTTCGCGAAAGGTATGATCGTCACAATGGTTAATCAAGCAGTTCAAAAGATTTGTGTTCTGTGCTGGATTAGTAAGCATCCCGAAGGAAGTATTTTTATGATAGCTTGAGCTCTGTGATGGCCAAATCTCTACGAAGGTGTGTGCTTTGTGATGAATCAGGGACTTCGCGTAGGCTTGTTTGACATTTTAGAAAATTGGAGATTCACAAAGTAGGTATAATTTTCCTGGTACATCGAAAGGTTATTTTCCAATGATTATTGGAAAAGAGGTATTCATCAGTGGATGAAATTTGTACTTCAATAGAGAATCTACATACATTAAAGGATGAACTTATTAGAGATATTTAAAGTACCTACATGTATTTAAATTGTGATTGGATCTTTTGAAAATTAAGTGAGCTCACTTCAGGGGAGAGAGAAACAAGTTCTCAAATTGTGAATGGTTGTAAACCATGAGGGACAGCGAGTCCCCTTTGAACTAGTAAACAGTAATTCGATTCTTGTGGAATTGTCACATTGGCACATTTCCAGTCAATTCTCCTGGGATGTTTCCCATTGAAGTAGAAATAAGTAAAATAGTTGTGTCGTGTTCATGATTTAATATTTCTTCATACATTGCAATAGGGAGGAGCGAGAGAATATATTTTTGACTAACATAGAAACAAGATCAAAGGGAATTTTTTAATCCCTCACACCCTGATTGACCTCCCCCACTCTCAAGGTATTAATCATAGTATACCTAACAATTCATATGAGAGAGAAAGGTTGATATTAGTGTTTATCCCTCAAATAGAGGTCACCAATCATAAAGGGATTCCATTATTCTATGAAAACAATTTAAAGCTATAGAAGGATCAGATGAAACAATACTTTTGATCATTAGGAATGGATGTGTTCATAGTAGCAATTCCAGGTATAACAAATAATATTAATAGTGGTGCATTATCAGAATCCTAGTGAAGATAATTTGATACCGATGAAAATGGAATCAATGATTTAGGGTGATCCCAATCCAATGCTATCTATATGAAGGTAATGTCCTGAAAAACATCATATGCGATGTAGGAAACATTATTGAATATATATGAATGAAAAACATAGGTCAGAGAGGCAAAGGTGAATGGTCGTTGGAACAAGTATGATGATCTTAGAACGAACCCAAATGAGTCTATTGATTCATTATTTTACATGGGTAAATATTGTAGTTGAAGATATGTTAGGTCCTTGAGAAGTCATTGAGGACATAATGATCATGAAGTGCATCTTAAAGAAACTACCACCTTGGTTCAATCCAAAAGATTTAGTAATGGAAGATAAATAATAAAAAGAGATGACACAAGACAATTTTAAAAGATCCTTGGTTGAATATGAAATGAGGAATAATGATAACGAGGCTATGGAATTGGGGAAATATAAGGAGGTGGAATTCAAGGCCAAGAAGAATCCCACCATTGAGGATAAATAGGAATATGAATATATAGATGAGGTTATGTCATTTCTCTCTTCAAATATGTAAAGAGGAAAAGTAATGTTCAAGGTAAAACTTCCAATATCTTGTTTTCAATGTGGAATGGTTGGAGATTTTTTCGATAGGTTCCCCAAGAATTTCAGAGAAGATGTTGTGGATAATAAATAAATTCCCATGAATAAGTCTCCAACCTATGTAAAATGGATGAAATATTTCAAGAGAAATTTCTATAAGAAAAATAATCATATTTCACAAAAATTTATCATTTTAGATGAGTTTGAGGTTGAAGAGGTTGAAGAGATAGAGAACTGAAATGATCGTGGCGAGATTGATATGGTGGAAGTTTTTGGTAGTTCTCAAAAAAAGAAAGAAACTACTGCTAATGAAGAAGAATAATATGTTGAAGTATGATTCTATATTGAAGCTAAATTAGAAGAATATCATAATGATATAAATGTATGGGGAGAAAAAAAACTAAGAAATCCAAAAAGGTGGTAAATGATGCCAAACTCTACATGAAACAACAAGAAGAATGTATATCTAAGCTGGTAAAAGAAATTGAAAAACATAAGTCTTCCCGATCAGATATCTTAGAAAAGAATGAGGGACATAAGATGATGGTTGATGAACAAAAAAGGGAGATCGATGACATGAATAAAAATGTGAAAGATCAAATCAGGAAAATCCAAGAACATCATGAATAATTCATCGTCCTGAAAAGAAAAGTTATGGATAATAGGAAAATAATGACTCCAAATATAAAATCATCAAATAAGATCACTCAAAAGATTAAAAAAACAGATGTGAAGAATAGTGGTCCTATTGAGAAGAAGAAGCAATCATGTACTGATGTTATGACTGATGTGGGTCTTGACTGAAAAAATAAATATGTGAAAGCTGAATTCTGACCTCAAAAACCCATTCCAGTATTGAAATTTGATTTTTCCACAAAGTAGAATCATAATATTCACAAATCCCAAGGGGTTACTAGTAGTGTATAAGTGAAATAAAATAATGCACCCTATATCGGGTCTTATTATTAAACAATGATGGGAAATTACCAATATGTGTGTTCCATTGCCAAGAGATACAAAAGGGCACAAGAACAATAATGGAATCCAACCTAATGTCGATAATATTGAACATCCATTGAGGAAATTTTTTTAGTGTCGATAAGATTGGTGAATGGATAGATAATTTACATCAACACTGGAGATGAATGTGACAAGGAATAATCAAAGTAGTTTCAAGCTACAAATCAACAAACCAATAGGTGAGTTTAAAATTAATAATTGATATCCAGATCTGTAGGATGAATTTGGGCCATCTCATTTTGATGGAGATCATGATTTTAAAACTACACAATGTGTGAGGTCAAAGACATGGATCAAAAAGAAAAATAATGATAAGTCAATGGTGGAAGAAATTTCCCTTAAAGAATCAGACCATGGATCCTTGATAGTGGTTGGAAATATCGCATGAATGGTAACAAGGATCTTGTTACAGATATAAAATATGATGAATATGGAGTTTTCATGTTTATAAATGATGAAGGTATGAATATAATTGGCTCAGGAAATTCTAGGTTTGGTGGATAAGATATGAGTAGTGCTGATGCCTTATAAGTAGAAGGTCTCAGTCACAATTTTCCTTGTGTCAGCCAACTATTTGACTCAGTGGATTCTATAAGGTTTACTAAGAAAATGTGTATTGTAAAAGAAAGTGATGGTGTAATGGTTCTATAGGGAAAAAGAGCAAACGGAAATATCTACCATGTAAGTGGAGAAGAAGATATGTGATTTTTTTCTAGAATGGAAGAAAACAAGGTAAGGCATAAACAACTGGTTCATCAATGCCATCCATCCCTAAAAGATATGGTGATGTTTTTTCGCATCTTATAGACCTCTCTAAGTAATCACGTGATCATACACATTCATGTGATGTCTATCAACAAGGGAATATCATAAGAAATTTGTACAAAGTAAATGAAAATAAGTTAACAAGAGTACATGAATTGGTGCATTCAGATGTCTGTGGACCTATATCAAAAAGATCCATTGATAGAATTAGGTATTACGTTCTATTCATTGATGAATAAAATATAATGTCATGGGTATTTTTAATTAGAAATAAATTGTATGTGTTTAGAATCATAAAATAGTATTTGAGGCAATCAGAACGGAATCTTAGATACAACATTCTGAAGTGTCATACTAATAATGACATGAAATTTACATATCGTCATATGGAAGAATATCTCAATTTACATGGGATAAGGCATCAGTTTTCTTTAGTGAGAACTCCCCAGCAGAATGATGTGGTTGAGAGAAGAAATCATATCATCAAAAATAAGGATACAACGATGCTTATTGAAAATAACCTGCCATAGAATCTTTGAAATGAAGTAGTATTGAAATCGGTATTTATTTTGAACATGGACCTATTGTGTTTGAATGAATGAAAGTCTCTATATGAGATGTGGTACAAGAAAAAATAATATAGTTAAATAATTTTTAATTTTAGGATGTAAGTGATTAATTATCAACAAGGAAAGAAATTGAAAATTTGATTCACATAGAGATTAGGGGTATTAATTGGACACTCAGCAATAATCAAAGAATACAAATGCTTTAACAAGAGGATGAGAATGGTATTTTAGAGTAATTATTTCACTGTTGTGGAAAATGAAGTGAATACTCAACAACACAGTGAAATGTTTCTGGATGAAATTGATGAAGTGTAAATTAATTCAGGGGGAATAGAAGTAGTGTTTGATGATTCAGAAGAAGATACTGATGTAGAAAAAGAAGAAGTCAAGTTTGTATCTATATACAAGACAAAGTATCGAGCTTAAATTGACAGGAATAATATCATTGGTGATCAGAAAGTTGCAGTTCAGAAAAAAAGAATGAATTCACTACAACATAGATCTTTCATACCTCAAGTAGAGACTAAATTATTTTCACGTGTTGCTGAAGATGAAAACTAGGTTTAGTCAATGAATATAATCTATATCAGATTTAGAAGAATCAAGAATAGGATATATTTTCAAAGAATGTAGATAAGAATGTCATAGGGTCTAAATAAATTTACCACAATAATATGAATGATGGTGGAACAATGATTAAAAATAATTCATGAATACTGTGTAATAGATACTCCATGACAAAGGGTATTGATGCCGATGGGACTTTCAAACCTATTTAAAGGCTAGAAAAAATTAGATTATTCTTGGCCATTGTCGTGAAACAAAAGTTAATTGTTTTCTAAATGGTTGTAAAATGTGAATTTTTATTGGGATTCTGGAAGAATAAGTTTACATTGAGAATACAAATGGTTTTCTCATTCATGAAGATGAGAACAAGGTGGTCATTTAAAGAATGCACTATATGAGCTGAAATAAGCACCAAGAGCATCATACTCAATGCTTAATGAGTTTTTGAAGAGGCTTGGTTTTCTGAATGGTGGAGTTGATTACAATCTCCATTTAAACAACGACAAAAATCAATGGACTATAGTGCTAGTTTATGTTGATTAACTAATATTTTGAGGATTAGATAAATCTCAGTACAGACAGTTTTCCGAAATCATGATAGGTTAGTTCAAAATTTCAAGGATTGGAGAGTTGATTTTTTTCATTAGTTTGTAGGTGACACAAGGAGGGAATGTCGCCTTCATTTATCAATCCAAATATTACAAGGAGGATCTAAGAATATTTGGAATATAAAATTGAAAGGATATGAAGACTATAGTTGATACCTAAGTGAAATTATGAATAGTTGATGATTGAAATGTATTTAATGTAACAGATTACTGGTTGGTTTATGGAAGTTTATAGTACATGATAGTGAAAAGACATAATATTGTTTTCACCACAGGCCAAGAAGCGTGATATTATTGTAATCCCAAGAAATTGAACATGATTACAGTTAAAATAATTCTTCGGTATATTAAGGGTAGAGTGGATTTCAGATTGATGTATAATGATAAATAACAACAAGAGATTTTGTTAAATTTATATACAGATTGTGATACATCAACAGATGATATAAAATCTACTTCTAGAGGTGCTTTCTTTCTTAGTGGTTTGTGTATTCGGTGGATTGGAATGAAGTTAAATTTTATTTAATCACCTTAGAAGATGATTATATTACTTCCACTCATGTATGCGCACAATTATTATGAATGAAGAAACTGCTTGATGATGTGGGAGTTGAAGTGAATTATCTTATCAGAATCCAGTGAGTTAACTCATGTGCTATAAATCTCAGCACAAATACCATCCTTCACTAAAGGATAAGGCACATTGAGATAAAATATAACTTTATCAAGGAGAAGGTGGATCAAGGGCTTCTGACGTTGTAGTATATTCCAACCAAACTGTAGGTTGCATAAATTCTGACAGAGTCCTTATCCAATGAAGATTTTGAGAGGCATAGACAGGCTCTGGGAGTCCAGTTGAGTCCCCGAACATGAACACGTGTGGATGTGGGATAACACCCCCCTCTAAGGCATTGTGTGTATATCCCTAGTACGATGAAAATTATTCTCTACTCTATCGCAGACAAAAAATTATTGGCATTTGGGTTCATTGAAAAAGGGGGAGAATCTTTGTCTAAAGATGGGAGAAAATGACTTCATCAAATACTCTAGAAGAGGCTGACATGTGGATAAACCATAGAGGGGGGCCAAAAATATAGGGTGAGTTAGAATATCAAATTGGACGATGCTGGAATTGATCGATAAAAGATTAGATATCACAAAAACTATGGTTCATGATGAATGTATATTATTGGTATCAGTATGGTTCCAATGATTAGTGTCATAAATGAAGTTATTCATTAATGAACTTTTAATAAAACTCATATTTCTATCACAGAGCATTTATCATGTGGGATAAGAGTAAGTGGTGAGTGAATCATTGTTCACTATCTGAATCGCAAAAGTTCAGTGAAGGTAAATTATGGAAGGAGCATCTGTTATTTATCGAAGTACAAAGAATCATTTTTAGAAGATTTGTCAACAAACCCAAAGGTGGATATTTATGGGGGGAAATCCTTCAGGGTAAGATGTCATTATTTTTGGGCAGGTTTTGATTGTTGAAAAAGAAGGTTATCATGGTGAAATATTGAGTTCTAGTTATGTTGTAAACAATCCATGTTGACAGAGAACCATGATGAAGGAATAGATGATCTGGAGGTAGAAAAAAATAATACATACAAAGTGGTGTCGTTTTCATTTTTTTGCTAAAATTTTGGGGTCAAAAATTTGGGATTTGGTGAGCATTGTGAAAAGTGGATTTCCATGAAGATCCCATTAATATATGGAAAAGGAATTTGTTTCGTAAATATGGACTTCATGAATTGTACTTCTCAACTTCATGAAGAGTATTGATTGTGAGATCTGTAATTATGACATGCTGCACGAATAGAAGAGGTGAAGAGCATTGTGAGGGACCAATTTTGTCGTGAAAAAAAGAAATTGATGGAATGCTCCATGATTACAATATGCTCAATGATCTGAAAATTATTGTGGTGCTTCATGATATTGAGATAATTTCAGAGGGAATTTTAGAGCTTTTTTATTAGAGATTATGTGGAACTGCTATTCCATGGATGGTTGTCGAGTTGGTAGAATCTCCTATAAATAGGCCTAAACCACCATTAAAATATTATATTGTTTTTCAAGAAAAATTTGAAGCTCTTGAATAAAAAATGAGGTTCACAATGGATGTGTTCTTCATTAATGGTATGAGCTAAACGGTGACTAATCTAGCTCTTCAAAAAAGGTGCGTTCTGTATTGGATTAGTGAGCTTTGCGATGGAAATCACTTTGTGATATCTTGAGATATATGATGGTTTAATCTTTGCAATGGTGTGTGATTTGCGAAGAAGAATGGACTTCATGAAGGATTGTTTGAGATTTTAAAAGTTGAGATTTTTGAAAAGTATGGAACATTGAAAAGGTATTTCCAATGGTTGTTGCCTAGTGATCAGCTGAAATGAGGTATTCAATACTGGATGATATTTGGATTTCAATATAGCATCTACATATAGTGAAATATGCAGTCATTTGACATAATAAAAGGAACTGGAAGACTTTAAAATATGATTGGATCTTCTAAATAATCAGTGATCACACTTCAAAGGAGAGAGTATTGTGTTCTCAAAGTGTGAATGGTTGTAAACTAGGTGGGATAATGAATCTTCTTTGAACTTGTACATAGTATTGTGCTTTTAGTAGATTTGGTACATCGGTATTTTCCTGGTTTATGCTCCTTGGACATAGCTGAATGAGGGTGAACCAAGTAAAATTGTTATATCCTATGCATGATTTAAGATTTGTTCATACTCTCCAATGGGAAGGAGAGAGAGAAAAAAGTTTTGTTTAACAAAGAAACAATATCAATGGAGATGTACTTTTAATCAGTCATACCCTGATTCACCCCCCTCTCAGGGTATTTGTCTTAGTGGACCTAAAAGTTATAAAAAATAGAATACTCATAACCAAACTAAAATTGGATTAAATATACAAGGAATGTAAAATAAATTATTAATGAATTATAAAATTAATGAACCTCTAATAAAATGGAATCAATTTTAAAAAATATATAGATAACTATTGTACTAAAAATATAATAACATAATTCTGTGAATAATTTCTCACAAAAAAAGAATTGAATTAGTTCAACAACCCTAACCATAACCCCAATGGTTGATCAACATTATTTAAATAAATATAACTTAAATATATACGTGTACAAAATATTCATCATTATATATAATTGAAATCAATTATTTTATTAACATATATGAACAAATTGAAAAAATTATGAAAAATAAGGGGAAAACATACACCTATATATTTAAATGGAATCAATTATATTGTTCAAAAATAAAAGACATCATTAAACTAATATGAACAAATAATATGAATAAATAATAACAAAATATAACTGTTATAATTATTCAGAGCATTTTTAAATCGTGAAAAAGTTATTATATTGGATGAAATTGGGATACTGTTTCTAGTGACCTAGATAAATCTGTAATCGATTTACTCAAAATACAAGGATAATGCTTCAAGGGATAGCGAATAAATTAGATCATTGAGACATTGAAATACGATGGATATTATTTGAGAAAAAAATGTACCAAGTAATAATTTAAGATAATAAAATCCTAAGAAACTCAAATCCGATGTAGAGATTAGGGATATAGATTTAGAGACAATATTCTTAAATATAGAATGTTGTGTGCGATAGAGACATGGCTTGTAATAAAAAAGTAAGGTAAAGGAATGGAGACTAGGGAGTTCAAAAGGACGGGGTTGAAATATCGAAGAGTAATGGAGGTAGTATATTTCTAGTGAATAGTTGTTAATGAGAGGTGTGGAGTGGATGGAAATAATTTAGTAATCATATAGAATAAATTTTTATAGGAATATAACAAACCCTACCTAAAGAGATAAATCAAACACCAATTTAAAGAGATGAATGTAGTGGCTGATTCAAAAGAGTTTTTGGAGGATGAGGAAGATAAAGAATAGGAGGCAATGGCGGGTGTAGAGGAAGAGGAAGAGGCATATGTAGAGGTCGATGTGGAGAAGATTTATGAGGACTGTAACAAGATATAGGGGAGAAGTATTAAAAAGAATAATCTTAATATATGATGATGAGATGAATGAATCAAAGGGAATTATTGTATATATGAAATAGAACATTTTTATAGAAATAAAATAGACCCTACCTAAATAAACTGTTCAAACATTGATTCATAGAGATGGATGTAGAGGAAAATGCAGAGGAGGATGAGGCCTAGGATGATGCGGAGGATGGGGAGGAGGCTCATGAATAATCTAATGCAATAGAGATATAATAAGATCATATTATTAATAAGGATAGAATGAATATGAAAAATCTTTGAAATAGATAGATGTATCTTAAGATATTTGGAGGAAAATCATTGAAAAAATGAACACATTGGATACTCATGGAATGGGAAATACATGCTTTAGTATAGATAATGGATTTTTCATATTATTAAAATAATAATTTTTTCAATGCTTTAAGATTAAAATCCTTCTTTCAAATTTTTATAATTCATAAAATAATTTTTCATAAGTAATAATATTAATATTTTTATAATAAAAATATTAATTAAATAATATACTTTAATTTTATTATTTATTTTGTTACAATTATATTTTATAAAATTACACAATGGAATATTTAATAAACCTAAAGAACATATAACCAATGACTATATTTCTAATAGAAACATATCGAATAATGATATATATAATGGTCAGATTTTATTTTTATAGATACCCTTATAGAAACTATGAAAATCAGTCACTCTATTCATTCACTCCTCAATGTACATGTGTATTGTATCTATAAATCTATTCCATGTTCCTAAATTTTTAATCAGGATTATGATCTTAAGTGAAACCCATGATGATAAATATTTCCATTTTATGGAATTTTTATTTATGTAAGGATTTATTCCAATAATACACTTCATAATAATATTTCAAAAGGTAATATTATAAGTTAATAAGTTTTATCATGCATTTCAATATTCTATCCCAATGAAATGTATCACAATTCATTTTACCATATAATTAGATGTGGAACAATATATTCAATGTAGTATTTATTTATAGAAAAAATTCATAGTATTCTATTGGTGTGTTACATTCAAACCCAATTATTTTAATTCCCCACTTTAATTTTCATTAATCTAATGATAATAGTTATGGGTAATTCTGCCTCATATAATTTTGGGTTCCCATATTTCTTTTTTAATTATATGATTCATCCATTGAACACTTAATTACTTAGCGGTATTCTTTCATATTACATTATCTCTATAATATGTTATTTTTACATTTTTCCTTATATGTGTGGCCATTTTATAATTTTTTTATATCAAAATTGAGTACATGTGAATGTCATGAATAGACTTCATTAAAAGTTATTCATGGAAAAAAAATTATACTTGGTTGAGGTTCACTAAAAGAAAATTTTGATAAAATATCATTCCCCCACTATTAAGGATTTAAAAATTGAATAGGAATATAGTTTTAAAATTTATCTTTTTCTCTAATCTAGTATGTTTTTTCTATTCAGACATTAAATTTAATACTTCAACATCATCCTAAAATAGAAAATATAAACCATGATTATCAGTGTATATCTTTCATCATAATTTCATGATTCTAATGTGATAATGATTGGTATGAATCTTCTGCATATTTTTTTAGAATCATTTTGACTCATAATTTTAGATCTCCAATTTCATATCAAAATGTTGTAATTATGATCCCCTTTCATCATCAAGAATTATATGGTTCCAGTTGAGAGCTATAATTAAAAAAATTATTGAGAACTCTATAATTTATTGTTGTTGATCTGAACCTCCTTTAAAATAAATTATGTTGTACATTAGGATATCCTCCAAATATTTCATAGAATATTATGATTGAACTCAAATTTGATAATTATAAAAGGTGTTGGATCACTGCTGTTTATCCTATGCTTGTTAAATAATTCTATAGAACCTTAAGGAAATGTATGGATCTTATTAAAAAACAATTGCTGGTGGTATCCCATGACACTATACAAATTATTTTTATCTATATCCTACGAAATTTATCACGTGATGTATTTTATTTAATACCAATGAATTATGTTTACTTCATTAGGAAATAGACTACAAACCAAATAAAATTATAACTATTAGAAATAATATGAATATAAACACTGAAATTCATGTTGATTCGCTCCAATTTCTAAATATGTATAGAAAATAATTGAATCATACCAATATAAATATTTTATCCTACTACTACATATATGTATACCAATTATTGAAATATATGTTAACAAATATCTCGTTTCATATTCTCCCATTGTAAATTATTCTTGTAGGATATATACATGATTTGGGTTCCAGGATGTAATAATAATGTTTATAAATATTCATAATCCAATAGCTCTTTAATCATTACTTTTATTGATGAAACATATAATCATATCATGAACATTATAGTTTCATCATTGAATATTATTAAATCTAATATATCAATGTCCATATTATATATCTATGTATCCTCCTTTTAAACCACATTGGTATTTACCTAGATAGACGGTTTAGTGGCCATTTTAAAGAGATAGAGTGTCTTCCAATCATCCATGATTTAACGATTTATGGTTATATAATACATGATTTGTTTTTCTCTCTCAATCTTCATCATAGAAATGTAGTACAATACTTTTTGTTGAAAGCATAACAAAATATTTTTTCTACCAATGGTGGTAATTTTCAACAATGAACCCAGGTCAACAGAAAATTGGTCACACACATTGTTCTATGACAAGGCCCAATATGTTTTACCAATCCTATAGGGTAATAAAATAGCTTCCAGAATCATGTAAAAATAATTTTTCATGTATTTATCTAAAAATTACAAATAATTAGACATGAAAAATATAATAATAAATTGGATGTGGATAAGAAACAATGATTCCTAACATAACTCAATATTATCTCATGAGTCATCACCAACCATAAAATGATACACTCTACTTAATAAATCCATAAATATGAATGATCCTGATTGTAAAAATTAATGAATAACATAGGTATGAGAATAAAATTTCTATGTAGGGTTGATAATATAAGTCTCACACCCCCAACCCTACCATTAATGAGGAAAATGATTGCATATATATCTATAAATATATATAAAAAATATCACAATTAAAAATCATGTTACGATATAATTTTTAGAAAACAATATCTTTCTTTTATTTTTAAAAAATTTCCCAATGAAGAAGATACCTTCCAATAAAAACTGTATAAAAAACAATGAGTTGATAAAGTGAGAGTATTAGAAAATTAGTAACAATACATAACAGATCATTCAGTGTTATAAATTAAAGGCAAGTAAATCATGATTTTCATTATTTTATACACGAAATGGAAACCAAGAAGATTGAATTTTAAAACCATACCAAGGAATATGGGAGTAAAATGAATGAAATCGCTATGGTAAATCCCTATATAGTTAGGTTAGTTTGTGTTCATGGATCCTCATACCCTCAGTGAATGAACAATATAATATCTTCTCATCCATGATCCACTAGAGAGGAAAAACCCTATGTTCTTGTAGACTCAAAAGTATCATTAAGTTATTTAGTTTGTGTTTTAGTGTAATCCCACATGTGATTTGTGGACAAATACATGCCAAATAATCCACTGTACTAGTCCATAGTCCACCATCTTAGGTATCTAAGTTCCCAAAGTGATTTTAGCATCATTAAAAAATTATAAATTCTAATTATATTAAACCACAAACAAATATACATTAATTTAAATCCATCCACGATATACCAAAGAACCATCATTCAAAATACCTAATAGTAAATTCCATTTCACAACCATCTAATACACAAAAAATATGTTTGGGAACACCCATTACACATTTAAAACCATTTACAGGAATGAATTTTAGGTATTTGGGAACTAATACAGACATTTTGATAATATATAAAAATCTTTCAAAAGGTTAAAAACCATTTTCAATAACAAATATACGTGTTGGTAATCATTTTAATTACATTTTACCATTAAAAATTATAATCATATTGAAATAACCATGAAAAAATAATAGAATCCCATTACCAAGAATCATGATAATTTTTCATATCATATACTCCTTATATAATTTTAAAAATAATCTTTAAAACCCACTAATAAATAGTTATTTTCCAATTAAAAACATCAAAATAGGGTAACTACATTATAAAATATATCCTTTGATGATGGGAAATCAAATAAAATCCTTTATACTTACATTAATAACAAATTCGCATATATATAATCACAACTATTCCCAGTGTACATATTCATATTACCATGAGTTAATATGTAAAATGGCTCCCATATATATGTCTATGTTTTCATATACATGTAAGTCACCTTAAATGAGCCATAAGAAATAGTAAATAAAAAATCAAAAAATAAAAATAAAAAATATATGAAATTAACATTGGGAAATTGAATTAGAACAAAATATAACCCACTATAATCCTTGCTATCCAAGATGCACGATACACAATATCCCCTCAATTGGGTCCGAGGAAGCCCATAATACAAATGAAAACCCTAAACATAAAAGGGAACTAAAAAAAAGATCATGAGAATACCCTATAGTCTGACTAAAATAACATTGCATTGACGAGAAGAACAAAAATGAAGGTGGAAGTTGTATAGTAGAGTAAATTATTACCTCAATTGATAGAATATTGAACTGTAACAAATAAAAACCACAAATTGGGGTAGGACGGGAGATCTTGTTGTAGGGATGGAAAAAGGGGGAGGTGAGGGGATTCCCCTTTTAGATTTAGGTGATCTATAATTTTTATTATTGACATGGTTTATTATTTATAAAACTAAAATAAATAAATATTTTTTAACTAAGAAATATGCATAGTTTGGCTATATGGCCTGATAGACAGGGTGTGAACCATGTGGGAGGCTTATCGCAAGAGGGCAAGAAGCCACACAGTTTCTTGGTGGATATCACATGGTCTCTAGAAAGACGATGAATTCATGTGAACCTAAAAATGTATCATATATGGAGCCACATTCTCGGCAGCATTTTTCCCTACTCTAGCACATATTTTCCCATACATGTACACTAACCGTTGTCCACCATCCATCCCTTAAAAAAATTCTTATTTCTGAGAAAACATCAACCAAAATCGATACTAAAAAAACAATATAAAGGACCAACAAAATAAATAAACTAAAAAAAAGAAACCATATATTGTGTGTAAAACCCCAATATTACATATTATTTAATTTTCATTAAAATAATTCAATAGCTTGAGCTACATGCAACACATTGTTCCAATGCACCACGACTTACCAAACTAGACGTTCAAAAACTAGATATGAATAGTATTAACTAAATTTTGAATTTTATATACTCTATTTAATTTTAGAATCCATATTATTTTTTTCCAATAGAAAATATAAGAACAAATTCATTTTTAAGATAAAGGATGTAATTTTTAGAAAATGAAATTTTATCACCATATAATGGAAAACCCTTTTTAAATCCAATATTTGAAATTTTTATATATTCAATTTGACAAAATAAACTTTTTCTTTAGAATTGGGACATAAAAAATTTAGTTTTGATAAATTTTTGGTGTTTTTCATATAACATTAATACATAGGTGAATAGTGAAAAATAATTATTTTTAACTGGAAACAAATTTTTTATTCACAATAATTCATAGTGTTAAATTAGAAATTATAATGGTTTGGAAGTATAATTAGGTTATATTTTTATCATTTAATACAATGTAGGTCATTATATGTAATTTCACATTTCAATTTGACATAAACACATGTCAATATTTTGATAGTGTTTAATTATTAAGAACACGCTCTTTGGTTTAGACAACAAGAATTAATTTTAAATTAATTAATGCAAATTCTATGTAATGAATTATTAAAATTAGAATTCATGTTTTAATTCATAAAATCTTAATTATCTGAGGGTCAATTTTTGGTAATTTTTAAAAAACATTCAATTTTTGAAAATTAGTGAAAAACACAGTGTTATTGTTTAAAACCGAATTTTTATTTAAATAAATAATTATTTTATTTATATTTATTTTTGTAAAAAATATATAAATAATACCAATATATTTTCAAAGTAATTTATTGGATTTATTTTATAACAATATTAGATATAGAAAATTTTATTGAACTTTTTACTATCTGTTACCCTCCTTTTAAGAGCATTTTAGAATTTGCATAAAACATAATTTTACCACTTTTATGAGTTAAATGTCAAAAATACAAGAGATATGGTTGATATCAGTAATAAAAATGTGGTTCAATTTGATAAAAATATTTTTTGGTGAATTGTAATTTTTGATTTTATTTTACACGGTTAAAAGTAAATAGGGTAATTAAAGGTAAAAATGATATAATTATTACTCTAACTAATGTCGAAATTCTTTTGGATAAATGTATTTCTTCCAAAAAAAACATTAGGAGTAAAATATGATCCTTTAGGTCTCCATTAATTTTATTAGGACATTTATTATTATTTACATTAAAGAAGTGTTAAAAGTGTTAAATTCACATTTTCATAACTAAAACATTTTTAACCAAGTAATATACATAAGTTCAATGAGACTATAAATATTTATTAGAAAGATAAAAACATTTCCTATATAATGGTATTTTATTAATAATTTTCAGACATTAAATGATTAAAATTATTTATGCCACAATGACGATGTAGTAATAACCTTATTAAGGAAACATTAAAATAATTGATATAATAAATATTATAATAAATATAATTTTTCACCTTTTGATGGGTTTAACTAATTTTATATTTTAATATGACATGTTAAATTTGATTAGATGAATTTTATTTTAAGTGATGATGTTTTATTGACTTTCACAAAAACAAAATATCAAATAGTGTCAAAATTGACATAAATTATTTTTTAAAACAAATAATATAAAAACTGGTTGATATAATATTCCTAAAAATATAAGTATCGACCGAAGGTCTTAAATAATATTATATATGTCATTAATGATCCACTTTAGGTTCTCTTTTTAGGTTATTGTATGTTTATTAACCATATAGTGTAAGAATTAAAGAAGAAATGATAAAAGTTAAACTATTTAACTAATAGTTAAATCTAGAAGATAAGGTTAATATAGTGACCTATATTTGTCTAAAACCTATTTGTTTAGATTATTTTGACCTATACCCTGCTTAGCTTCTAAATAAATCAATTAGGATTCATTATAAACAGAAAATGATTTATATTAAAATAATATTTCAGTGTTTTCCTAATGTGACCCTCACCTCTTCTATAAAAGGGTAATCCCCTTATCCCAAAATTACATCTCTATCACCATTTGAATCAGAAAAAACCTGAAACAATCTACTACCAACTTACATCACTTCATCGTAGAGGCCTTCCGTTGAGCAGAAATCCAACCTAAAGAGCCCTTTTGTTCAAATCAAAAGGAAGCACCTGAAGAAGAGGTAATAATTTCACCACCATCTTTCAAGTTCATTTGTTCTTCCACTTACACTTTCATGGACGATTCCATAACAAAATAATAAATCCAGTACCTCCTATATACAGTTATTTTATTAAAAAATATGCTACAACCATATTCTTTATTCTATCGATCCTATAAATGACAATGTCATCAAACACGTGTACGTACAGTTTACCGTCTACATGTCGTGGTGTAGTTTATTATTCAAAATCATCATTATTTTAATGGGTATAATAATGAGTATAAATGATATAAATAATAAATATAACATGTTAATTATTCTGCACATATGATATACCATCTAATTTTATATGATTTCACCATCAAAAAAATGATATTGTCGCTCGTGCGTACATACAACTTACTATCTCCATGACGCGATGAGATGTCCTTCCCCATTGTAACCATTCAAGAATAATTTGAATTTGATGATTAAAAATAAAATTTAATGAACTTCTATCATTATGGATATGAATCAAATACATCTTATCCATCAAAAACAAGACTTACATAACAAAAAAATATAAAAGAAAATGAATTAGCTAACCCCGAAACAATAATACTACTAAAATATTATTAACAAACCAATATTAGAAGATCATATATGATATCATATTTATGTATGTTGTTACTTTATAATATATATCAATAACATTACTATTATACATGAGGTTAACATAACTTTGACTTAGGAAAAGTACAAGGTAAGGGGATTTCATCTCACTTTTCATTCTCGTGAGATTCATGTTATATTTCCACTATTTCATTTTGTGTGGTGTATGTATTTCCCATGATTGTATTAATTTTTTAATATACTTTAATTTATGGGTATTTACATCTTCATTTTAAGATACTTATTTCATCGGATGTATATTTTTTGTGTTACCAAATCAGTATGATATTTTCAAATTTCAATTTCCAGTCATTGGGCTTTACACATACTCTATTGATTATTTTACTCCAAGATTATTCATGGAATCACTATTTATTATTTATGTAGTAATTTTCACTCCTGTTTGTGTGAATATAATTTTAATACACATAATAACTCCATTGATAATTTCTCAAGTCATTGATATGAACTTGATATGAGTAATCTTAACTCAATTTCTATTCATTGAGTTAAACAACCAAGTCATTAGTATTGTTTTTACAAGAATATATATGAATGTCCTCTGATTTATTGACACTGAATATCTAATAATATTGAGTGTATTTATATTTTTCACATGTAATTATTCCATTGATTAATCCTTATCTTAATGATACAGTCTTTATAAGGGACTTTATCTCAATTTAAATTCCATTGAGACTTTATTGTTGTTATGGGCCAATTCACTTTTATATGGGGTATATAATGTACTTTGACATAGTATATCATGAATAATATTATTCTAATGATACTATAATGCTTTTAATACTTCAATTATTTTTATTCAAGTGCCTCTCATTTGGTTCGGAAGTCTAAATAAAATATCATTTTAAATGTTTTACAGATTTATTCTACTAAATCTTTCTCATTAATTTCCATATTTTAAATTTTTTTAAGGATTGCTTTTATATAGACATGAATGTTTTATAATTAAAATTTCTTTAAAATGTTTGAAAATTGTATAGGACACATTGATTCCAAAATATTCATTAAATGGCTTCTGGAAAAATAGTTATACTTTTTAATGTTTTCATGAAAAGGGGGGATATTTCTCTCAAATTGTTTTAATGATTATTTTCATCTATGTAAATATCCTTCATTGTATATTATTCTTTATTGATGTTGATTTATTTTAATAAAATCATCCATATTATATTTAATGAGTTATGTATGAATGTGGATGTTCTATTTTTATTCCATTCATGGTTTATGTTTAAAGTATAGACATTTTGAATGCTAGTTTTAAAACAAATGTTTATATTATGTTTCACCCTCTCATATGAAGAATTCATTGGACATAGTAAGTGATAGGTGGATCTCGCTAGACATCCTTGATGCATCGGTAGGTCTCATGAGAAAATTAGACGTGGAATTGTCCGAGGCCTTTCCTAGTTTGATATATGGTTTTGGACCAGGCCTAAATAATTTCTAGACATCTTGGATGAGGCCTTGACAAAATGTTTCAGAATGTACGAAATTATACATTCCCTCATTATAAAAATAAAATTGATGGTTCATGTGTTTATTCTACTAGTAGAATACCCATGACTATGTTTTATTATGGAATTATTTACACAGTTCATATCCCAACCATAAAATGTTCATTTTTATTATTTGTAAAGGTATGTGTTTTCAATAATTCACCATGATTAATGTTTAGGTTATCTTCCACTGTATTTCTTACTCTTATTGAGAACTTGAGCTCACCTATTTCTAGGTTTTATTTTTTACAGGATGTGAAGATGTATATTACAAATACCCCACATGAATATGAAAAAGGATATAAGAGTGTTCAAAAGGGGACACAATGATGTTTTTTTATTTAATGATGTAATGTAAAACTTATGTATCTATCTGGTACTTCCAAGGCTACTAAACTAATAGGTTTTTCGGGACATTATTCCTTGTATCATTCAATGGTATGAAATAAAGCACCGACTTTTAGTAACTAGGCTCGGGGCCTTACAGTTGGTATCAGAGGATGTTTAGTACAAACCTTGGTTGCTATATTTATAAAAAAACTGATTATAAAACACTGCCCTAAGATAGAATTTAAGGATTAGTATTGAAAAACATCCAAAAAATTTGTTAATGGAAATATTATTTGGGTTTTCTATTTAATACATCCATGTCTGGATACGAGCAGGTATAGGCGGCTCTAGCACAGATGTACCTAGGAGTGAAAACATTGACAAGGAGTTTCGGGCTTGACACAGGGAATCCTGGAATAGGAAAATAGGTCTTGCTACAGTCTTGGTTATGACACTCCATGAATATATTCTTAGATAATTCACATTTTCATTACAGACATATTTGAAGGATTTTAATATAATATGAGAATTCATAAACTGTGTTAATCATATGGTGTTTTAGATTGAAATATGGTTTCATGATATTCAAAAATTGATTTTATGACTCACACAATGATTTCTTGTGTTAGTCAATGTATGGATTTCAATGAACTCATATTAACATTGAACATAATGTACAACATGGGAAAATGGTTGAAATGATAAAGGAAATAGAATGTTCATAGGCTTAAAAGAAATTGTGTTCATGCCAAATATGTTTTCCAAAAATATGATTAACATCATATATATTAACCAGCTCCCAGACTCAATAAATAAGAAGAATGTGGTGAATGATAAGAGCTCCAATACTGGAAACTGTGAATAAAAGAATGATAAATTTCTATCAAATAGGAAATGTGGAAAGAGACACCCAAAAAAATGACTCAATGTAACAATGAAATAGTTTCTTTGTGGGAAAAAAGTACAAAAAGTAAAGATTTGTTTTGGAAAAATGAAGAGTACAATGGAAGAAAATAAAAATGATCCTAGGATTCCATTTACAGTCATTTGCTATAAATGTAGTGGACCTGGCCATTACCCGAGTGAATGCCCTATTCTATAGGATAACCTCTTGGTCAAGGAAGAACCTATGTATAAATAAATGGATATATAAATGTTTAAATTTATTAGTGCTCTTTGTTGATGGGATTACATTGGAAGACTATTGTCTTGTATGTGTAACCCGACAGTTTGTTATGAGAAAATGATATTTGATGAAGAATAATATATTCACTTGTGGATATATTTATATATAACCATTTGGGTTTTTATGAAACTTGAATTTAAGGCAATTACATGTTTCAAGATTTAGTGATGAAAATGTGTGGTATGAGATAACATTTGTGGTTAAATTATGTTAGTTTATTTTGAAGAATTTATCAATCTGGGAATGTTATAAAATATAGTATCTAAAAAAGGGCAATATGGAGACCGTGTGACAACCTGTCATGTCGGAAAAAGATGATCGAATTGTAGCCACAACCAAAGTATGACTGGGATTTATCTCCTACCATTTGACTAAGATAATTCCCTGGTTAGTTTGATTAATTCTTTTAAGTATAATAATTTTAGTGATAAATAATAAGTTGATTTGGGACCATATTTTAATCTAATTAATATCCTTAGTATAGGAAAATGATTGTGTTATTAAGTGATATATGTTATTTTGGAAGATTTTTGGTTTATTGGGAACACTATATGCCTAAAGAAAATAGAATACTATGGGATTTCATTTGACGAATAATGATGTATTTTTTAGAGACGTAGGTTATTCATGGAAATTATTAGGTTATCATATAGAATATGTGATTAGTTTAACTACTTTTAAGTATATGACTTTAATATTAGTCAATGTTATTTGGAGATGCAATTTAATGTGGAAGTCTACATAATCAAATTATTCTATATTTTGGGTTTCAATATTAGTTTGGATTATATTGAAGGAATTTACAGAAAATTATTAATTAAATGGTATTTATTGTTCTTTGGGTATTGTTGATTTAATTTTTGAAATTAATATTATTATTTATCTCTTTAATGTATTATCCTTTTTGGGCCAATGAGCATGTACCCGAGTGGTAAGGGCTCTTACTTGGCATCAAAGTGACTGAGGTTAAAAACTGGGTGGAGGCGAATTTCTGGTATTGTAGTAGTACTGTAGCAGCAGTATAGCAAGTATTGTTCAGTATTGTAGTAGCTGGAACTATTCACTCGATTTGGGCATTTGGTCCACAGGTTTGGGCTTGTGGGTCTCCAGGTCCTTTGGGTCATCAAAGGTCTTTGGGCCTCAGGGCCTTCGAGCCACAAAGACCATAGAGTAGCCCAGTTCACATAGAGTAGGACTCGGAAGAAGATCAGAGCAACATGTTTAGCTGTCACCAGATGAAACGCTACCAGATTGGAATAATGCGAGGGTATGGAACCACCATCGGGACAAATCACCATGCAGCTTTGTACGGGGAAATTATTTTCTATCAATAATGAAATTTAGGGATATAGTTATCAATGATGCATAAGATTGGGGAGGGGCGGTTTCTATGGGTTTGGCCTTTGGGGTAGTTATTGGGCATAGTATGCCTCTGGGCCTTTCAATCATGTATTGGGCATAATATGCCTCTGGTCCTTTAGGTCATGTATTGAGTTTCACGTCGGGCATTGTTTCGTGGGCCTACGTGCCACGTACGGGTTCCCTTTCATCCCTTAATAGAGGGATTATTTGTAATAAAATAAAAAAGAAGGCCTTCAGGCCATTCGGGTGAATTATTCTTTTTTGGGGATTGTATGATCTTGTACTAATCATTTTGGTATTTGTTAATCTCTAAAGACAATGGAAATATATATTTTATCCTTTATGGATCATGTGATTCTCTATAAGTTGATTCTAGTTCTTCTGGTGTGACCAAGTCATCTTGAATACTCATTGTTTGATCAAAATATGGGTTACTGGTAAAATTGTATTAACGGATTGAACTCTACTTAAAAAGTAAGTATATATCTTTATATTCATAATCAATCTCTTAAATAAATTCCTCAACTTTATGAAATGGAAATTAAAACAAAAAACATTATCCGTTTACTTTTCCTACTGGGAAACCAATGACCGTTTATCCCATCACAAGTTTGTGGTTTTCTTATTGTTAAATTTTTCCTGGTCAGGTTTTCTTTCACTCTCCATCAGATCTTGAGACTTATTTTATCTTCCATATTCATGTTTTTCTACATGAAATAGTTGTATGGGTTATCTTGTGTGACCTTTGTACTTCTCTTTATTTCTTTCAAGTGATATATTTGTTGACTCTTTTTACGATGTGGTACTTTCAATGAAAACCCAACACCATTTTTAAAATTTAGAGGAATCTATTTCCAAATGGGGGAAGAATTTAATGCCCCCTAATTTCATATTAAGTTATTCTTTTTAAAGTAATTTAATAGCTTGCTCTACACGCAACACCGAGTTCGAGCGTACCACGACTTACCAAACTAGTTGTTCTAAAAGAAGTTTTGTATAATATTAACTAAATTTTGATTTATATATATTCTATATATTTTTATAATCCATTTTATGTGTTTTTAGAAATAATATTAGAACAAATTTATTTTTTCAAATAAATGTTGTATTGTCCAGAAAATGCAACTTTACCGTTGGGTGACGCACCGGAAATTGTGGTGTTTATATTTTATCTATGGATTCTATTTAGTTGGAACCCGATGAAATGAGGGTATGACATATCTTGCATCATTTAGGCGCATGATAGAAATCACATGCCATTCATAGTCTCCATGCCATGTGGGTGCATTAGAAATTGCATGTTGTTGTGACAGTTGTTGTGCTAGAAAAGCATGCTGTTGTGATAGCTTCTTGATAAATAACTGCTGGTTGATAGGGTATTTTGTATGAGCCGGATTACAAAATGAACTCCTAACATTGGTATTTGGGGAGTATAGGCCCCCATTAACCAGTATTTGGTGGATCATTGACTATTTATTATGTTATAACACGAATAAGATGTCAAACTTTGAATCCTGGGGAGTATGGGCCCTCACATATCCGAATTTGGAACTTAGGTGTTGTTTTTTGATATTTTTCTGGGTTCTGGGGATGTTTCTGAGGAAGACTGTCCGGAAACCCAGTATACATGTTGTTTAGTGATTTACACATGCTGTGTATGGTCTTCTATTCGGGAAAGAAATAAACTTTTTGAGTACACACCGTGTACCCAGAGTACACGCGGTGTAGTCTCTTCCCTTGTCAAAAACCGTGTGGATGGTGACATGGGTAAGGGAAGAGATTAGGGCGAACACGTCGTGTAGCTTCTATACATGTCGTGTAGTGTTGACCCAGAGACCCGGCCATGTAACTAATAAACACGGGCTGGTGTAGTCGTTTCTTGAACACGCCATGTAGTGTGACCTGGGGACCTGACCGTGTAACTAACAACATGGGTCGGGGAAATCCATTCTTGTACACGCCGTGTGTATACAGAACACGCAGTTTAGGATGAATCGTGTTTCCGGCTGTGTAACTAACTACATGGTTCGACGAAGCTCATCTAGAACACGTCATGTACCTGTGGGAACACACCGTGTAGTCTTTTCTGAGGACAGACCATGTGGAGTTAGCCGAGTGGCTGGGAAATATGGTGGTGTACACGTCATGTGCAGGTGTAAACACACCGTGTTGTGTCAAGACGAGTAGTCGTCCGTGTCACAAGTGACACGGGAAGTTGGAAATACACACCATACACGCCGTGTAGATGATATACAAGCCATGTATTTTTGTTAAAATAGAAGCTATGGGGCTTAGCCATGTCGAAATACCCGGGAAGGGGAAGGGAAGTCAAGTACACGTTGTGTAGTCATTATACACGCAGTGTAGTCTTGTTTTTCAAATCATAAAATACCTTCTTCCTCTTCTTCCAATTATGGTTTCTTTGTTTTCAGTCTCGTTAAATTTTTAATCTAAGGCGTGTTTTGGACCTTGTAGTGTCATGACTCCTAGACGACCACGTGTTGTTCTCCAGGAGGGCGGAAACGAGTATACTTCTGAGATGGTGGGCCATGGGATACAATTAGATCCTCTACTAGAGCCAGATGTGGCGCCAGCTGTTATACCAGACACAGGCACAGAGGTGCAGTTCCGTGAAGGATTTATGCCGTTCATGCAGACCTTTCAGGGAGCACAACAGACTTCCACATCTATGGATGAGCTGACACGTATATTCCAGTAGTAGCATCCACCTATGTTTTCAAGTGATGGAAGACCACAGGCTGCAGAGTCTTGTTTGGGATCGATGATGGCAATTTTTTAGCATCTTGAGACGCCTCCAGGGAGGAGGGTCAAGATCACGACAAACATGCTGCATGATTCCTCCACGAGGTGGTGGGATGTTACCACCCAATCAGAGAATCACAGGGACATGGCGTGGGATGATTTTCAGGAAGTCTTCTATGACTTCATTTTCCCAGAGACGCTGAGGGCAGATCGAGCTCGAGATTTTATGAATCTGCAGTAGGGCGTTATGTCGGTGATGGATTATTATGCTCGTTTCACCGAGCTTCAATGCTTTGCACCCGTGTTGGTGGGTGATGATAGGTTGAGAGATAAATGTTTTGAGTATGGTATTCGTTATGACATTCGGGAGCTGGTGAATGTTTTCAGGTTGCCTTCAGTACACGCTATTGTGAACCAGACACTGATTACAGAGAGGAACCTGTTGGAATTCAGTGGTGTGGACCAGGGTGGTTCATCACCAGTTACTGTTACTATTTCTACTAGTAAGAGGAAGAGACAGATGGGATTATCTCAGGGTGGCATTACTAGTTAGAAGAATGCTTCAGGTGGATAGGTCATATGCTACCAGTGTGGTAGAGAGAGGCACAAGAGGCCATAGTGTCCACGAGACCCAATGGAGTTCCGAGATTGCGGCAGGATGGGTCATCTGCAACGCTTTTGTAGGGTGCTTCCACTGATGGCTAGTGAGAGGGGTTCTGTATAGACACTACATGCAGGAGCATGACCGGTGGCTTCTTACCCGTCGGGGAACTGGAATACGTCAAGGCATGCAGGCAGAGATGGTGGTCGTGGCCGTGGTAGTCGGACACCAGGATCTCAGAGGCAGCAGGGTGGGACAGCTCAGGGTAGCCAGGCTATGTTACAGGGTCGCGGCACTGGTCAGGCATATACAGTGAAACAGTCCCAGCAAGAGTAGGATCCCGGACCTTCTACAGTCAGATGTACTATTCTAGTAGCTTCTATCTTATCTTTAGTACTTTTCGATACGGCTGCTACCCATCGTTTCATATTTTTACCTATTGTGGAGATCCTTGGGCTTGGTGTTTCTATTTCTTCTGATATCATGATGCTACACACTCCGTTGGGGACTAGAACGGATGGTGTGTGTCAGTTAAAGGAGTTCCCCCTTGATGTTGGTGGGTGTCACTTCCTTTGGGACCTCTATGTCTTAGAGATGACAACTTATGAAGTAATTCTTGGGATGGACTGGTTGGTTCCCTTTCGAGCCTTTGTGGACTGCTATCATCGTAGGGTGTGTTTCACGTCACTAGAGGGTGGAGAGTTTCTATACAAGAGAAAATGTGATGTTCAAGGGAGTTGAGATGGACCAGAGCATCGTGGGCGAGGTGGAGTCACATCCCAGATTGCAAGCTTATATCTGGATGATCAGGGGACTTGTCAGATGTATTTCCCTCTAGTGGTTGATCGTTTCACGGATGTCTTCCCGAACGACTTTTCAGGTCTACCTCCAGAGCGAGAGGTTTATTTCTCTATTGAGCATGTGCCAGGAGAAGCACCGGTTTCCATTCCTCCTTATAGGATGGCTACGCCTGAGTTGTAGGAGCTCAAGAGGCAGTTAGCAGAGTTACATGCAAAGGGTTTTATCCGACCCATCACTTCTCCTTGGGGTTCTCCGGTCCTTTTTGCGAAGAATGCCGATGTGTGGATTATCGAAAGCTGAACCAGTTGACGGTTGAGAACCGATATCCCTTTCTGAGGATCGAGGATCTTTTTGATCAACTTCTTGGAGCACGAGTGTTCTCGAAGATTTACTTGAGATCAGGATATCATCGTCTGCACATTAGGCCATTTGATATACCTCTCATGGATTTAAAGAGAAGGTATGGTCTTTACGAGTATACGGTTATGCCGTTCGGACTCACGAACACCCCAGCAGTTTTCATGGCTATGATGAATAGTGTATTCCATCTATATCTAGATTTTTTGTGGTAGTATTCGTGGAGGAAATTGTGGTGTACTCTCACACTCGATACGACCATGCTACCCATCTTGATATCATATTGAGTTCACTGAGAGAGAACCAGCTACAAGCTATTCTCTCAAAGTGACACTTTTGGATGGACCATATTCACTTCATGGGTCATATCATCTCAGAGGCAGGAGTTGCAGTGGACCCATTGAAGGTGATAGTAGTAGTTTCCTAGGAGCATCCCAATAATGTGTTCGAGATACAGAGTTTCTTAAGGCTGGCGGGTTACTACAGACATTTCATCTAGGACTTCTCCCGCTTAGCAGCTCCATTGACGGGTTTGACTAAGAAGGGTGTGAAGATCATTTGGACTGAAGATTGTGAGACATAGTTTCAGGATCTGAAAGAAAGCTTGACTTCAGCACCGATCCCGATACTCTCATAGCAGGGGAAGAGCTATAAAGTTGACTGTGATGCATTAGGTATTGGGCTTGGAGCAGTGTTGATGCAGGGAAATCGAGTCGTTGCATAGGGATCTCGGCAGTTGAGGCCACATGAGATGAATTACTCGACGCATGATCTCGTGTTGTTTGTAGCTGTGCATGTGTTGCGCTATTGGAGACATTATCGGTTGGCAGAACATTTTGTGGTTTTCACTGAACCCAAAAGTCTCAATTATATCTTTAATCAGCGTGACATGAATATGAGGTAGTTAAGGTGAGTCGAATACCTTCAGTCCTTCGATTTTGAGCTTTCTTATACCCCGGGTAAAGGTAATGAAGTAGCTGATGCACTAAGCCGGAAAACGTAGATACATGTTGTGTAGGAGGACAATGATGATTTGCAGCTCATGGCTTTGTTCTCTGAGATGGATTTGGACGTGCATGAATGTCAGGAAAGACCTATCTTTCATCTTTAGCAGTGACTTCCACCCTCCTGAATAGAGTGAGAATGAGACAAGTATATAATTCGGAAGGCCAAGTTCTACGGGAGTCAATGGCAGGTGTGGACCCTCCTCCTGGGTGGAAGATATGCGATGATGAGGTTCTTTAGTTCCATGGATGAGTATGGGCTCCAGGGGATATATGCGAAGAGCTGATGCGGGAGTTTCATGCTTCAACTTGGGCAGTTCATCCCGGAGTTACTAAGATGAACCGTGACTTGAGACGTTAGTACTGGTGACCGGGAATGAAAAGTAATGTGGCCAGTTTTGTTACGAGATGTTCCACCTTTCAGCATGTGACGGTGGAGCATCAGAGACTGGGTGGACTGTTACAAAAACTACCCATTCCGAAGTGGAAATGGGATGATGTCGCGATGGATTTCATGATTTGTTTGTCAAGGTCACCTCGAGGAAATGATGTTGTGTGGATTATTGTAGACAGACTCACGAAGGTAGCTCACTTTTTTCCGATCAAAGAGACCTTCGGTGTTGACAGGCTCAGAAGGTTGTATATCTGAGAGATCATACGTCTTAATGGGTTCCCTAGTTCTATCGTTTCAGATAGGGATTCCCACTTTTTTCTCATTTCTGGCAGGGTTTTTAGAGGGCATGTGGTACACAGGTGCTTCTGAGAACATCATACCACCCTCAGACCGATGGCCTGTCAGAGTATACGATACAGGTTCATGAGGACATGCTGCATGCATGCATCGTAGACATTGGGGGATCTTGGGAGAAGCACGTACCCCTGGTAGAGTTTTCCTATAATAACAGTTTTCAGGAAACTATTGATATGGCACCATATGAGACTTTATATGGTAGGCCGTTCTAATCACCCTTATACTATTTTGAGGTAGGTGAGATAGCTTTATAGGGACCACGTCTCGTGCAGGATACTTCTGAGCAAGTACAGTTGATTCAGAAGCAGATGGCTACCGCATAGTCTCGTCAGAAATCTTATACTGATCGCCGCAGACGACCTTTGGAGTTCGTGGTTGGGGATCAGGTTTTCATGCATGTTTTGCCGAGGCTGGGAAAAAAGTGGATCAGGAGACAGGGTAAATATTCACCGAGGTATGTGGGGTCATTTTAGATTCTGGAGAGAGTTGGGCCAGTTTCATATCGGTTGTAGTTACCACAGTGGTACCTAGCCATGCACGACGTCTTCAATGTATCTCAGTTACGCCGCCATCATTCAGACACATCTCACGTCTTTAATCCCGAGGATGTTGAGCTTTAGATGGAGGCATCCTTTGAGGATCATCTAATTCTTATCATTGACAGGAGCACGAAGGTTATCTGAGGCAGGTCAGTTCCTCTCGTACGGGTGCTATGGTAGTATGGCTGAGTGTAGGAAGAAACCTGGGAGCAGGAGACCGACGTACGTGCTCAGTGGCCAGAGATATTCTCAGCTATATCTTCGCCACCCTTAGAAGGGCAATTCGGGGACGAATTTCCTTATGTGTGTATGTTTGTAAGAACTTGGTTCTTATCATTGAGGTACGAGTTTCTTGTTTTCTCTTTTCCTTATCTATATTTGAGAAAATATGAAAAATGGGGAAATATCCTGAATTTTGTAAAGTACATGCCGTGCACATTATCCACACACCATGTACTTCTGGCCATGTGGGATGGGTACACGGGGTGTGTGGCTATGCCGGGGATTAAAGGTGTAGGAACCGACAACACGCCGTGTAGGGGTCCTTTACATGTCGTGTAGTCAGTCGACAGGTGAATAGTAAGGCGGTGGCCAGCTGTGCGACAGCACACGCCATGTACTCATGAAGATACGCCTTGTAGTCATGTTGGTAAATGAACAGTGCCGCGCTAGTGGGAATCCACCAGAGGAACAATTTAAAAATGGGAAGTACACGTAGTGTACTCGGAAGTACATGCCATGTACATTGTTTTTTTTGCTTAAAATGGGCAGTAGCCTCCCCTGTTCACGGGAAGGCTTAGAAACAGAGGAAGGAGCGAGAGTGGACGGATGAACCTTCGGAGATCCGCCGGGTGCTCATCTGGAATCCGTTTATGCCTCAGACGATCTCGTTAGAACCGCACGGTTAAGCCCTCTGCTCTCCTTAAGTAGTTCCTACCAATTATTTCCCAAAAGAATGTTTTTTACGTTTGAATGGGTTTTATTCTTCATCAGATCTACGTCGTTCTTGGGCATTTCTGGAATCGACGTTCACGTATAACGTTCGTTGGCGTTTTAGGTAGGTGTCTTGGTGTTTATTTTTCCAACTACTGTGCGTTTTGTGTATTATAGTGCCACGAACCCATGTTGGGGTGTCATGTGGCTGAGGCCGTGACTATTTTAACTTCCTAGAATTGTATATGTAATTAATTGTGATATTAAAATGTTGTTCGAGATCAGTTCTTGTATCCAGGACCACCCCGTGGGTGCTTTCCTCTGTTTATCCATTTGGCCAGGATACCCGAGGGTATGCCTTGTTTATATTATTCCTTATTTTTTTCATTACATTTTCCTTGAGAGTAAACTGCTTATTTATATGTTGGGAATGGCCCGATTACCTGTTTATCCTGAGGGAAGTGTTGTGATTAGCCTGTGGGCACTATTCTATTAGCCTGTGGGAAACTTCTTCCGTGCATGTGGGTAATTGATTCTGTACTTGTGGGCGACACTACTTATGCCTGTGGGAACTATCTGCATGCCTGTGGGCAGTTTCTCATGTTGGTTTCTCTTTACCCGAGGGTTGGAGTTTACATGTCTGAGGAAAGTGGATGATTACAAAGAATATTCACTATGGTGGTATTTCTAATGAAATGATTAAATGAGTATTAAATTGAAATATAACTGGTTAAGGTAGTTACTTTCAGTACTGCTTACTTTATTGCATTTTATTACTGCACACTGTTGTTGCTTGTTTACACACAGTTGAGCACGGGCCATTGGTGGGTGCCTACTGAGATATATTT
Source organism: Viscum album (assembly GCA_963277665.1). NCBI lineage: Eukaryota > Viridiplantae > Streptophyta > Magnoliopsida > Santalales > Viscaceae > Viscum > Viscum album. Next base: position 364,070,111 of record OY728140.1, on the reverse strand, counting down.
CTCACACCCTGTTTGGTCCATGCATTGCGGCCCAAATAGATTATGTTTCTACAGGTGTAGATAAGGGAAAGGGACCTTATATAGGTGCATGATTGTTGTTGCGGTGTAGGAGGTCATGGGACGGAGCCTAGGTTCACGATGCCACTGGCTGTTCTGTTTTTCTTTTCTGTACTTGTACTGTGTATTGTATTGTAATGCTATGTAACAAGTTCTGGATGTTTTCTTATAATATGAGACATGTTGCATCATATCTATATATCTGGTTGGTTATATCTACTGTACTTGTTTATTTCAGTTGTGTATGGTTTACTACTTCCGATGTTTCTACCTGTTTTATTCTATTCCGCTGCACTACACTTTGAATAATGAGGGTATAGTTTCCTCACTATCAGACCTGGGCCCTTGTTACAAGTCGGCAGCCTCTAGCGTTTGGGGAAATTCTCTTTAGTTCACGTGGCGAACCAGGTTTGGGGCACCCATTGAGTGGCACCTGGATCTGGGATGTTACAACACATCTTTCCCCCCTTTTGGGAATTGTGTCCTCGCAATTTTAAAATTGGGCTCAGAAACTTCATTGAAATCCACACATCGAAAAAAGAGTCAATAAAACTATGAATTTAAAATAAAGTAATAGAAGTTAAAAGGTTACCTAAGACAACAGATACTAGTATTCCATGAAAACATGGATATTGAGGAGAAAACAAACCATCATGTTCTGATGGAGAGTGATAGAAAACATGTTTAGGAGAATGGTAACCACTATAAAATCACCAAACCTTGTGATGGGTTAATCAGTCTTTGATTCCCCAGTAGAAAAAGTTAACAGCCATGGTTTTTGTTAAACATTAATTTTCATTGAGGAATTTATTTATGAAATTAACTAAAAACATATGGAGATTTACTTACTTGTCATGTATACATTCATCTTTTACTAGATTTATAACACAAACTCATATATTCTCCAAATGATTAGTATTCAGGATGAAATCCTTTTACACCTTAAGGGAGATATAATTAACTTCGACAGAATCACATAATCCACAAAAGATGAACTATATATTTCCCATGCCTTTAGACCTCAACAAAAAACAAAATGGTTAGCACCAGATCAGGTAATCCCCAAAACAGATAATCATTTACAAAAATAAAAACTACTCTTATTCTCTAAATTTTTTCAAAAAAATGTCATTGTCCAACAAAGACCATTCAATAAACATTTGTCCATCAAATTTTTCAAAGTAATCCAAACTAAGATTGAAACCCAAATCTCAAAAGGATCTAATCACATAGTCTTCCAAGATAAATCTTAACATTTATCTCCAAATAACATCAATAACTCTTAAATTCTCATATTGAAAAGTAATTAACCTAATCACATATAATCCATTATAGGTTAATCATTTCCATAGATAACCAAAAATAGACTTATTCTTGATTCATAAAATCATCTAAGTAAAACTAATTAGTCCGAAAAACCAAGGACTTCACGTAGTCCAGTGGTAGACGATAGATAACAGTCACACTTTGGTTGTGGGTTCGATTCTCGCAGCTTTGTCCGACGTGATGGGTTGTCACACGGTCTGCGTGTTGTACTTTTTTCAAAAACTATATAATTTTATAACATTCTCAAAAAGTTATAAATTCATCAAATATAACCATAACATATTTTAACCAAGAAGGTTATCTAATAACTTTAATTTTACATCCCAAAAAAGTATTACCCTATAATTTCCTCAAATTCAAGGATCATATACACACAAATGGTTCTTTATAACTATATCTACAAAAGAAATCACAATTATTCCTTGAATAAAATTTTTATATATCAAACATCATGTTTACACATACTATAAAAGGTGTTCTAATGTAATTCCCATCATCAAAAGATCCTTAATACTTTTAATCATTTCACCATCCTAAAATCTACAATAACACTTTAATCCCCTATATGTTGACTTCTTACTCATTCAACTATCTTCCTGATCCATTAACCATTCCATTCCAAATTATTCTGAAATACTTCTTTCTTACAAAAAAATCATGAATCATATACTAAGATTCAATAATGTCAAAACATATGTTAAGAAATAATCCATACCTTTCATTGTTCATTGTCAGTTTCTTCGACCTCAATCAGAATGGCATTAGGTATTGGTAAAAAAATATTTTTACGATCCTGGTGATCCCATTCCCGAAACTTATTTGTAGGACATGTGTTTTTATAATGACCATGAACACCACATTTAAAACATTCAATTGATCCCTTAGAAATAACTTCTTTCCCATTCCTAGGGTCAACTGGATGCATCCTTTTTTTATGGCAGGTTCTTGCTTTATGACTTTCATTTCCACATTTATAGAAATATCATGTACCTTTGAATCATTATCCTAGGTGTTTCTTTCAACATCCTTAACACTAAGGTTTTTGAACATACATACATGTATGATTATTACTTGAACTTCCGTGGAGATTTATTTTTCTCATATTTGATGCCTTATAAAAATCACCAATGTTCAAGTGGTAAATCATGACTCTAGATAGTTGGTTGAGAATAACCACAAGAGTTCTCATTGTAGCTCCCATTTCATTCAATTTCTTATTCAGAAGGTAGTCATAGTTTTCTTCACATCCATTGTTACTTTGATGCATGCTAGATCCAACCATTGACTAAAACCAGAAGGTAAGTGTGAGTATATTAGTAAAATCATCATATAATATCTTATGAGGAGGGTAAATACTAAGATAGAATTATTATTTTTATCTTAAAATCCTTCAATTTTTCTAAAATATTTTATGACCCTTTCTGTAATCCTAACCATTATGGTAATGTCACTTATGCTTAAAGAGTACCCTAACCTCTAAAGTTATCAAAACCGGCCTCTGATACCAACTATAATTACCCAGCCTTAAACCTTACATAATATATATTTAAATTAATAATTCACATTTAGGATATTTTCAGTTATAGAGTTTTAGGGAACTAGGACATAACTATTACATCTCAAAAAAATTACAAAGTAGACACCTCTACCGAGTATCCATATTTTTCATAAAATAAAAACTCTTAAAAAAGATTCATGTCTATTTCCATATTTAAGACAACATTACTTTTCCATGATCCCATCCTTGACCCTATTCCACATTATGTCATGTGAAAAAACCTTTCAAAAAAAAACATGGGATTAGAAAAAAAATCTTAGAAGGGGATACACAAAGAAGGAAAACTGTTAGTTTTTTTCAAAAAAAACAAGTAAACCATTAATACTTTAATATAAGAAATTCTTTTCACCTTTATAAAGTAGTAAATACTCCTCACTGAATAAAAGATCACTACTTACCCTTTTGTAACCAAAAGGTTACAATAAAACCCATATAAAGAAAACATAACATATAAAGGTAACTAGAGAAATAAACATTCTTAAATTGAATAACCATAATGTCGACATCCTCACATATCACTATATGTAATAGTCATACGGCCAACTTCCATTCCCAATGCATTGGAGGTTAAAACGTAACCACCCGTCCAGGTTTACCACGACACCACCTGTAATATGATTTATCACGTAACCACCCGTCAAATGTCCAAGTACAATCATAACACAAAAAATATGGAAAACTATAAAAATTTCACTACAAAAATTTAATTTGAAATCACAAGAATTAATGTCAAGATATTGAAATAATCGATCCATTTTCATTAACCATTTAAAAAGAGGTTTTTGTATCAAAGTGTCCCATACCACTTTGAAGATTTTAATGGAATTATAATTTAAAATACTAATGTCCATATAAATAAACACTCAAAACCATTTTTAAAGCATGGACATTAAATATAATTATTTAGAATAATAAATCCTTAAAAAATTTAAAATTATATTTTAGTTAATGATTTTTTAACAAAATGAGAGACTCTTGAATACAAATAATTGAGGAATAAAATTTAATATAAACATTATAATATCATGAAAATAAAGGGATTCATGATATAATATGAAAAAGGAGAGTATATACAACATATAATAGTGAATTGGTGAGTAAAAAAAAAGAAGTCTTAATGTAAATGTAAATTTAGATGAAATCCCTTATAAAGACGGTATCCTTAAATTAAGGATAATCCAATCACATAAATATTTGTGAAAAATAAAAATACACCAAATATAAGTGGATATTATGTTTAAAACAATTACAGGTCATTCACACATATTCATAGGATGATATATTCTAGAAGTACAAGTTGAACCCAAAGAATTGAAATTGGGTTAAGAAGTTCCCTTGTAAAAATTAAACAGTCAAACAGTGTCACTTAAAAATTCAGAAAATGGGTTGATGAGATAAAAACGGTATATCATCACTTGGAAATAAATTTTACATCAATAATTATATAGAAGAACATATCCCAACATAATAAGATTCATGTTAAAATACATAACAAAAGCAATTATTTTAAAGACAGATGGGTGAAAGGTTCCCTTACCGATTGGGTAACATACGAGACATATGCCACATCAAAGATAGATCATAAAACGAAGATGTAAATAAACATAAATTAAATTATATTACACAAATATTACAATCATGGGATGTACATACACCACATAAAATTAAATAGTGGAAAATATAGCATGAATATGAAGGGAATAAAAAGTGAGATTAAAACACCTTACCACGATGTAATCAATCGAGTCGAATGACCCAAAGTTAATAACCACCAAATTAATCACATAATACCATGAATATAATAAAAATAATGGTAATATATATCAAAAGTCAGTACATAATACAGCACATGCAATAAATAAGTGGCGGACAATGGAAATCTCACAGAATTAAAAGTGAGATTATAAAATCCCTTACCTCGTTGTCCGACATGACCCGTTTGTTCTTTAATCTCCAGAATAATAAACTAATGTTAATTTATAAATTCTTAAGAACCATTTTTTGTAATTTTATTTTTCCTTTTATATTACTTATTAACATGATATAAACATTATGTAATCATTTAAGTTAATAACGGTCGTTTTGTCGATATTTGGTACTTAAGAAAAAAAATGAACACCTTATAATTACAAGTTGTTCATGTGGTAAGATATCCATTATCTTCAAAATTATATTAATGATTTAGATATCATATATATCATAAATATCTAGTATATATATGTATTTATAATAGTACATAACATATAGAGGTAAGAAATAAAATTCACCTTTCACCGAGACGGTAAGTCGTACGTACGCATGAACGCTACTTCCATTTCAATTTCTTATTTTAATGGAATTAAAAACAAAACTATAAATAGTTATATTATTATTATAGTAAAATATCATATACATTATTATTAACTCTATCATTTATACATCTCGTATAAGGCATTTATTGTGTCATATCACTTTGAGGGGGTGGTAGTCCACACGTCCTCTATTAAGTTTATCGTATTAACCCACTATGGAAACCATAGAGTATTTATATAAATGAAAAAATACAGAAGCATAAAGAAAAAATAAAAATAATATATATCATATATAAATACAGTTCCATCATAATGGACACCATGAGAGGCGGTTGGAGGTATTTGAACAATCCTCGTTTCGTGAGGTGTTAGTTTTCCATCCACAAAAACATTATGTTCATCACCCATTAGAGGGAGGTGTTTGTAAGTTTAGTTCTAATAAATCTCATAAAAACATACTAGTATATTGAAGATAATGGTGTTGTTATAAAATAAATGATTAAAAAGAGTTTAGGGGTTGGAGAAGTAAAATAAAAGAAAATAATTTAAGAGAAACTGTTACCTTTAATTTTGGTAACTTCCTTTGGATTGATCCAAAGGACTTATTGAAGTAGATTTTGCCTAAGTTAAGGCTTCTAGGAGGAGGAGATGGATTTATGGAGCATAATTTCAAAGATCTTGGACGATACAAAAGTCTTGAGAGGTGTGAGTAATTGGTTATAAGTGGTGTCCTTTTATAAGGGAGAGGACGGGCTCTTTAGGAAAGTGTGATAATATTATTTTATTATATAATTATATTCTGTTTTTAAATGTCCAAAAATCATTAAAGTCAAAGATAAAAGAAAAAATATTCGAAATAATATCATCCAATCTGAAATGGGCATGTTTTGGATAATATGTTAATCATTATAATCTTATTTATTTAAATCATTTATTAATGAGGTAAACACTGCATCATTATTGTGTCAAAAATAATTTAATATATTTGATGTCTAAAAATTATAAAAAAATTCCATGATGTAGGAAATATTTTTTGATTTCTAATGAATATTTATAGTCAAAATTATAATTTATATAACACCATATAAAAATTAATTTACTAAATGATTTTTTTTATGCCATTTTGCCTTTACATTAAATTAATTTATCTAAAGTGTTATTATCTTTCATTAGTGGTTCCATGGGGTCCCCAAATCGACCCAAAGATTCCCATGGTCTTCCATGAATCATCCAATATGGTTTGGACAAGTGTTAAAATAATTTTTAATTATTATAATATTCTTTTACCCTTAAATCACTCTATTTACCTTTAACAGTGGTAAATAAAAGTCAAAAGCTAATATTCACCAAAAATTATTTTCATCTTATTTAACCACATTTTACTAACTAGTACCAACTATTTATGTCGTATTTTCGAAATTAAATTCATAGAAGGGGTAAAACATCATTTAAATGAAAAAGTCAGTTTTTTTTAATACCACTAAGTGGTTTCACTATTCATCAAAAATTGAAGTTTTTTAGAAATTACCAAAAATTCGGCCTAAGCTATCTTTGATATTCCGAACTCAGAAATGATTTCTTTTTTTCAAAATTCAAATCATAGATGTAAAATATAGTAACTTTAAAATTAATTCCCGTTATCAATACGAATAGTGTATTTTTAAGAAACAATAACTATCAAAATATTGATACTTGTTTATGTCTAATTTCATAGTGAAATTAATTTCAATGACCAAAATTGGATTAAATGGTAAAAATATATTCTAATTACAGTTTAAAACCAATTAAAAATATAATATAACCATATAAATAAATTATATTAAAACACAGTTGTGAATTAATCCAAATAATTAACCCAAAGTAAAATTTGATGTCCACATTATAAAGAAGGATTTTATTTGGTCAAATAGAATGTTTTAATGTGACCAAAATGAGATTTAAAGAGGGTTCGCCAATAAAAGGCTGTAAACCGACCTTTTATTATAATGTAGGCTTAAAATTAGATTCATTCCCATTTTAAGCCTCTAACATTTATTTGATAAATTTAGATACATTTAATTAACATGTATAATAATATTTTAGTTAGTTTTGTTCATTCCCACCAATACAATTTCTAGGAGTTAACTACCATTTAAAATAATAATATTATATTATTAGTGTGCAACGTAAGATTTCAAGGAAACCTGTTGTTGGGTATTGGGTACGCTATCAAACATAGAAACCCCGTTAAAGTAAAATTAATATTTAATTCAAAAATATTAATAAATATTAAAATTCAAATTATTCATTAATCCGGGATGTTACACAATCAATTCGGGTATTTTACTTATACCCTTTGATAAATGATGGAGCTTTTACTTTCATGGATTCATGCTCCACGATTTATTATTATTAAACAAGCATATCATTATATACCTCAGTTTTTATTCTTTTATCTCATCATTCGTGATATAATTAAAGTAGTTTAATTCTCATATCATGAATAAAAGATTCCTAGGAAATGGTTTGTAAAGGAACTATATTCATAACATTATAATGAAAATTCACATAATATTATTAAGACTTTTAATAAAGGTTAAAATGACACGGAGCATTACATTTTGTAGGATTTTATTCATTAATAATTTAGCCTCAATTAAGAGGTTTATCACTTATTTACAATTCATGATATCACAAATAAATGTCTAAGGAAACCCACTCCTTCAACATAGAAGCTCATACATTACCCAAACTCAAAGTAAGGCCATGATCAAATAATGCATAAAAAATTATTTATTCACCCTATTGATTTATTTTTTCCAAATATTTTTTCCATTATTGTATTTTTTGATTTTTATGATTTAGAGAAAACTAAAATACATCTCCCAACCACATAGGAAAAAAATCATCAGTCTAGTATTAGTGATTTCTGGTTTGCCCAAATCAAAATCCATTTTTATTTATTAATTTTCATTTTATAATATTTTTTTCAAGAGGTTAACAAAAATAAAGAGTACAATGAATTAAATATATGACCATTTTCGTAACCCAAAATTGTAACCAAAAACATATTCCTTAAAATTTATATCATCCCTTAAACAATGACTCCTTTCTTCCAAACAATTCAATGTTAAAATATCATTAAAAATCAAGAGCATTGTAGGAATGGATAAAAATGGATTGAAAAATAGATCATACCTATAATGGTCATTCATGGAATATATAAGCTAATAAGGATTGATGTAATTGAGGGATTTCATAGATAATTCAGTTTTATAAATTTTACTCAATCATTCTAAATGTGTTTTTTCAAAACCGTATCTTTGATTCGTTCAAATGAATATTCTGGTCGGTGATATCTTCCATGATCAGTCATGAAATTTTCTTAAGAATAAAATAAGATTTTCATGGTCTAAAAATATTATCATGAATGAGAATTATAACATTGTAAAATTACTCATGTCACGATTAACAGTAAAAATTCAATTCACATAAATTTATGAAATTTAAAGCATGAAATTTTTTTTGAGAAATTTCATTTACACGAATCTATAAATTCCATAAATTCATGAGTCCTCATATTAATATACATGAATAAATTTATTAATCAAAATCTTTATTCTACTCACTCAATTTCATTATCATTCATATCTATAACATTATATCACTATATTTTAATGAAACCCATGTCTCCATGATATGTTACGTAATGCGTAATTTAAATGTTGGTATGAAATTTTACAGGTCAATTCTGAAATCACGATATAATAAAGAATATATGGAGTTTTAAAATTTAAACATTCAATAGTATCTCCTTTTTTTATAATGCATCTTCATCCAACATTTTTGGGAATCCATATCATATAAAGGTCCTAAAATGGTTATAAATCAATTTATCACATCGATAATTTCATTAAATATCAAAAACAAAATGAGGACTCAACTGCCAGCGGGTATAATTACTAAAACTAATTTTTAAATATAAATTCCTAGAAATAAAATAAATGTATATTTATTTGTCTGATAAACCAAGTAGGCCCTAAATTATTACTACATCTTGATGGTAGTAAAATTGATTATCCATAATTTAATGGAGGGTTAATATTTTGGGACTTGAACCACCACATTTTTCATCCCAAATCACATTTAATTATTATTGTTGAGGATAATTCTATATATAGAGTTCACTAAATCACCCCCTCTTAATTTGAAGAAAAATTCATGGAGGGGGTAAGATAATTATGGAACCATCTCTTCATTCATTTCAACATTTAAAATATCTTCATCACAATCCAGTTGTGGCTCCATACATGCTGCATGAAAAGAATAATCAAAGGTCAATTCAATATTTAAATTTTATGAACTAATTTAATCATATTCCCTTTTAATTTCATAATTTTGTATCTCATCAAAATCATTTTTTTAATTTTAAAATACAACATTAATGATAACTGGGAACCTCACACCATCCAAAACACAAAAAATGCTGCAGAAATATGAAATTCAAAATCTATTGTACACAAAATACACTGGGCAATATGAAATTAAAAATCCACCACCAAAATTCAAATACCATGAAAAAACATCGCATCAAATCCTTGATCCACCTGAGAAAACTATCTTGACTAAATTCATGTCACATCCACACACTCTCTCCATAATTTCATCACCAGCACGATCATCACATCATCATCGAAAACCAGAAGAGAATCGCATCACTGCATCCATCATTGAAAACACCTTCACCGTCATCGCTTAACCCCCATAATCATCGGTAACACAAACATATATCATCATAACTTACAGAAATATACAAGATATTACAAGACCAGCACTGAAATAACAACATTGATAGTCTACTTGCAAAAAAATACCCATTATCAAAGGATAAATCTCAGTGTATATAGTAACTAGAGAAACCCACTGCATGTGATGTCTCCTAGGAACTCTTAAAACTCCTCAGACATATCCCAAAATATATTTGGTGTCGGAATTACCTATCTGACTTAGAAGGGAGGGAGGAGACCAAAATCCAGAGTCGGGAGGATTGGTAGAGAAGGAGAAAGGATGAACACTAACTGCCATGGAATGAGAGAGAGAAAATCTAGGATATAAATCCTAAAGTAAAATAAAGATTGAAACCGATAACTAGCTAAAATAGTAATTATGAAGTGGGAACTATGGTTGAAACCCTAAAAGTTAACCATGAATGAAACCCTAATGAGAATCCCCAAATAGAATAATATAATCTGAGGGAAGAAGACATCAAAATGGAAAAAACCGCAATACCATTACAATGAACACCAAATCTACAACCCCATCTGAAAAACCAACACAGCCAACCAATATGGGGTTGTGTGTATTGGTCCTGATAAGAAGATCACGGCTGGAACAGGTGAAAATGGGACAACTATATAAAAACAAGAGAGAGAACCTATGGAGGGGATTCCCAATGAAGCTAGAGAAAGAGAAAGTACCCATCACAGCCAAGGAAACAATGAAACCAAAGTGTAGGATAGAGAAGCCGAAAGGAAAAGAAGTCTATGGATGAGGAAATTTCCAACACCACATAGAGAAATTGAAGCCCTGTGTGGAAGTGAATGAAGCCGAGAGTGCATCGGAAGCCAAGAACATGAGTCAGGAGAGTGCAATGTTGTTATATGGGTTGCACTAATCAGTTATTGTCTATTTGTTGTATTTATATAGAGACACAATAGTTAATTAATGTGCTCCCACTAGTAAATATTCAAATTCATTAGAGATATCACTATGTTCCTCAACATGTATAATTTAGTTTTCTCCTTCATCATCATAAGCATAATAAGAGTCAAAATATTTGGAAAATTAAATAGAGTTGGTAGTAATAATAAAAGTATTCTCAATAAAATTAATTGAGTTTGAGATCATGAATTTATCATCTCCATGAGTTTGTTCGAATTGAATCTATTCTTCAATGGAAAGTTCCTCTTGGAGTAGATTATCATAGGATGGAGGTATGTTTTTGGGATCCTCCAACCATTCTTTTAATTCCACCAATTATATAGGTTAATCTTATACATAATTGAAGATATTTAATAGTGATGGATATTACTATTTTCAAGGTTCGAACACATCTAATAGTTACTCGCATTCGTTCTAGATGTCAACAAAATCATGTTGATCTCCCACATGTAGCACATCAGGAAATTCATTTTAATATAACTAATATATAAATGGTTGAGTGAGGAATAATGAATCATAATTTACCCCCACTTTTGGTTTCGTAGGTTCAAAAATTTCAATGGTGAGTGGTGATTTTTCTTCAACCACTTCCTATGTTTCTTTCTACATCTCAGAATCAGGTTTCACTATTAATACACAAACATATTCAGATTATCATTCTACTTTTATTATCAGTTCTATGATTTCTCTATTTTTATGCATATGGGATCTATTATAATAATCTTTTGGTTGTTTCAATTCATATTGTTGATACACCTCTGAGTTATCTTCCTAAGCATAATAATCTATATTTTAACACATCACGAAATGTATATGGTTTTAGTTTTGTTTAATAAATAAAACAATGAAATTCTATTGCAAAATTTTGAATTTAGTAAAAGTGATTGAAATGACTATTTATCTCTCATTAAATGGTTCTAGTTTTTATGTACACATATCATAGGGTATGGTAGATGAAATTTTAATTTCCTAATATAGCACTGAGGCTGAAGAGAGTCATTTCACTTGAAGAGATCTACAGTCGGTTCAATCAGTTATTCCAGTTCTCATATTCTAATTTTTTTAATTTTTATATAATTTATGATAATAATGGAATTAATGATTTTGGAAAACATGAAATTAAAATATTTAATTGCATAATATAAATCAAAATTCAGTTGAAAAAATGAAATTATGTATTTAAGGTTTTGGTCCAAGGGATGGATATGAAATGTTCATTCATTATGTATTTATTTCTTTAAATTAAATTTTATAATTCATTTAGTGAAAAATAATTAAAGAATAAAAATCATCTGATTTATTGAGTGTGTATATTTCTCACGCCTCTATAAAACCAAAATAAACCTACCCCAATAGCAAATTTAGATAATAACTCAACTTGGAATGAAATTATGAAAATACACTGCTCCACTGTATGTCAATTCAACCATTTATCAAACCACAAATCCACCATATGAAAAGATATATTGAGAAATTTTAAAGAAAAAATAATGAATCAATTTAGAGAAATATATTTGGAAAAATTGTCATTTTGGAAAATCACCACACTCGTGCAATATGCTTACATCCATCCCAAATCATTTAAAACACATTGAACTAAATAAAAACATTAAAGAACACAATGAAACCACCACCAGGGTTGAGCCTCGGGTAAGTAAAATTACATTGAAATGTGAAAAGATATCACAGTGGAATATAGATGAAATGAATAAATTATGTTTTGAAGATAAAATGGTATTGATGAAGAAGGGAAGCACTTTAAAAAATATGAATGTGTTACGTGAGAAAAAACATGAATTAAATAGAAATACAAAACCTAAATCACTTATATGTTCTGAGATTCCCTCTCCAATTGATTTTTTGAATACACCTATAGACTCTAAATTATTGTAATGTCAGAGGGTATAGGGAGTCATAATTTTCCATTAATGGATTTAGGGTTATAATAGGTCATCAATGGTTGAAATTGGACTCTATAATGTCTCTTAAAAAGTTTTATCACATTATCCCCTATTGTTTTCCAAATAATTGAATATATTCTTATAGAATCTTTTTCTATTGTTTTGGTTATTTAGCCTCCTCATTTCATCTAATTAATTAGTTATCGCCTTATTAATGAAAAAATTTATTCTTATTGAATGTTTCCTAAATCATCATTTCATTTTATGAATCCATTGGTTACTTTAATGTGGGAATAACTATTTAGAATACATTTGGGAAACACATCCCTGAATTATATTTAAATAATAGGTATAATATCCTTATTTGCTGTTCTATGGACTGAAATATGGTTAATTTACTAAGGTGGGCTCCATGCAATCCACCAAAATATTTTCCAAATTAAATTATTTTTTCTAGCCTTTAGATGAATTAATTAAGTCCTATTCTAGAAAAAAATGTTGTAGAACACACAATATGGAATCTGGAAAAAATGAATCACATCACGTGGATCGATATTTTACAATTTATGATGAAAATATCAAAGTGATTAAAAAATATTAATTTTCCAAAATTAATTTTTTTTAATTTTGACCCCAAACACATAATAATTACAATATTGATGAAAATATACTCAAATTGATAAATTTGTATATATAACATCCTAAAAAAGCTACAAATATTATTAAAATACCATCACTATAACTTATATTGGTAATTTTTATTTTTTAGTACATGTTTCATAATATCGATGATGATCTTCATTATTGATACCAATTTCATAATTCCCTGAATATTCAAGGTAGTAAAATCATTATATTCTAATGATTTATATATTACAATTTTTATTTAATGAATGGTATGGGAATGGTTTTTAATAATTAAATCCATTAAAAACATTTTTCTTGTAATCTACCAATAATAATGACTTACATAGTATTGATCATTCATTTCTCTTTTTAACCCGTTTTGAAAAATATTAAAAAAGTAAATTTCACTATAATATTGTATATTACTAGTATTAACATCCTTATACTGATTCATATTGGTATTTAAGATTATAGTATAAATCATTCATATAGGTGGTTAACCTTGACTAAGCGTGAACATGTTATACTAACTACATTGTACTAGTATATAGTTATAAAATAAGAATAATATCATTTCACCAAAATCATAATGAGTTTAATATAATATCATTATATAGTAGAATTATTCTATGAAAAATTGTATATGATAATAGTCATTGCTATAATATATTTAAGCCCAATGATCAAGTATCACGTGCCACTCAGTTTTCAAAATTAAATGATTGTGGATTCCTACCCACTCATCCCAAAGACACTGACAATTCCTCCTCCACTAGAAGTTATTCATCCTTTTCTCCATAGGGTCATCAGCTAGACTTTGTGTCATCTTCTATTGATGGAATACTCCCACTACAAGAGACCATGGGTGTTTTTTAGTTCTTATCTAGAGATGATTCTCCTTTATCTGGTACCTAATCCTCCTGATGACCCACTTCTTAACCCGAATATCCATATGGGATTGATTATCCTAAGCTTGAGGGACCAATTTATGGTTCAAGAATTAATGAAATTTTATTTTGAGATGGCCTAAATTCATAATTAATAAACTATAGTGGAACATTTCAATCAATAGTGTCCTCTGATCTCTAATTTTCAAAACATCATTACTTCCCGGGGTCCAGAATCATTTTCAAGGGTCATGATGATAATATGAAAATACTTATTAAAGGTTCTCTCTTCCATGGTTAATGTTTTGAAATCTATTTCACAATTCTCCATTTCATTTTGGAAATGGAGATACATTCATTTTAACTTGACTATAGGGGTTCACACCAACTGTTACTCTCCATAGTGTGTGGTTTGGATCGATCAACTTGGCCTCCTCCTCGCCTTAAATATTGTCTATTTTATTTGGCCCGTTGGAAATGTTGTCTGATCTTTCTTATGTGTGGATGAGTTCACTTCTATGCTGGTCAATGACTTAATAGATCATATCTATGTTATAGTGGAACCATTTTCTACCATTTCAGATTGAATTTTATTAGAGAGGGAATCTCTTCATAGTGGATGAAAATTCTCCATTCTTCCATTCTTCACTTATATAGGAAATTTATGTCCTAAGTCAGTCCACCATAGGTTACATAAGTCTTGGACCAACCTCTTCGTCTCCTTTGAGACTATTTCTCTCATGCTTCATTCCCGCATTTCCCTTATTCTATGGATGTCTATTAGGTCATCTCTTTTATCCCCCTTCCCACCTCCCTCCTCCTTCATCCCCAAGTGGTTTTTGAAAACCACTATTAGGTCCACTTCCATTGGCCAACCTAGTAGTTATATTTCTTTTACCTCCCTTATTGTCTTCCCCCTCCCCCAATCTACCCATATCAAGTGATCCATATATAAAGAATCTAATGATATAATGACCTTTGATGATCCCCATGACTTCTTGGTCCTCCCCTTATTCAATATACCTCACAAAAAAGAGGCATGGTGGTGGAAATTAAACTCCCCCACCTTCATCCTTAATGGGTGCTTCATGTTATTCTTATTCATCCGAACAACTTATTTATCCAACAACTTATATTCACTATCAAATATCCCAACTAGTTATTTTTTGAACTATAAACTATAACACCTCGTCCCTTCATCTCATCCTCCCATCCTTGTGTTGCCTGACCAAATTCCAAAAATAATTATATATATTACTATGTAGTTTCCTAAATTTGATCCCCACTAGGTATTTCCTACCCCAACTCCTCCCTCTATCAATGACTTCATTTATTATATAGAATTCATGTGTTTTAGGAACCCATGTAAAAATTGACATCATATCTAATGAACATCATAATAAAATGACTTCTATTTTGGTATTTATGGAATGAAGGGAAAAAATATTTGATCTCATACATCAGTCATGGAATAAAAGTTCTAGTCCTCATGAATTTCAATCATCAAACCCGATATATATATATATATATATATATGTTTTGGAAAACCAATATTTAAGTGGATTTAATGGTTTATTTTAATCATTATATCACTACTAAAATTAGAATAGAGGCCAGTTGTTTCCAATTTCAGGTTCTTCTATTCTGATTATGATACCCATACTAGAGAATCACATTTCCGGGTCTATCATATTTTTATCCTGGGATGTTTACATGGATCATTTCACACGATTTTAATTTAATAATGGATCCAAAGGAAATAAAGAAAGGATGTGCTTTTTTGAATGGTCTTAAATTATTTCTCTATATTTTTATCTTGCACAAAAAATTTAGATCCATCCCACATGACATATCGTTTAACCTAGTGTAAAGACTAAAATTGAAGTGGTCCAACCTAGTTTCATCATAATAGGTTCTTTTCAAACATTCCTACAATTTCCTTCATCTAAGATCTTATGGTTACCCACCTTATAAGAGATATTTTCTACCACTCTCTGATTCTGATTTATCTATCTCTCAAACAAGTTATAGTTGACCACTTTTTCTTCTCCCAATTTTGGTCAGATAATCATAATTAACACCGAAATGTGGAATTGTCAGGGAACAAACCATTACAATGATGTTAATAGATAAGTTTTCATACTGAATTGAGGAATATCAAGGGAAATCATCACACATGGGATGATAACCACACTCCTCTATTTCATGACATGGATACATTATAAATAGATATCGGTCGACCTTATTCTAGTATATAGATTGAAAGGGATGATTATATCATAAATTATCTCACATAAAGAATGAATTACACGGTTTATTGGATCCTAAACAATAAATTATTAGATCACAAAAATCCCAGTATAAAATGCCTTAGAGAAGGATTCCAAAATATGTACTTTTCCCATGTTTCTACTAAAGAATAAAGTGAAATTCCATGCCTAATTTTATCCCAGATGATGGAACCTACATTAATCATCATGATGAGGTGGGAGTTATTGATTAAATACACCTTATGTTTCTTCTTGAAGATTCAAATCCTCATATTAATAGAGAATAATTGAGTGTCTATTTAAAAATAATTGACACCATCCCTTGAGTAGGGTTATCCAGTTATAATTAACTCATGAAATTGGTTTTCCAATAAAATAGGATTTATAAAAAATTATTTAAGCATGATCCAACTTTCTAGGTACAAATGTAACTCTATGGTCCATTTATGTTACATTCTGGAATGTGGTAAATAGTTTTCTCATAGTGGTGTCCCATGAATACTTTCATGGAAGATGTATATCTTGTGTGGTGAGTGACCCATCTATGATTCTCATCCCTATACATAAAACCCATTATTAATTAAGACATTATAGATTAATAAGCTTCTATAAATTACCATAATTTTTTTGATAGAATTATCAATATGATATTATCCACTTATATTCATCACTGGATCTTCAATTAGAAGCATTTTTTACGTATGGGTAGTTAAATATAAGTTGTCATTGGTTTGTCTCAAGATATGATCAACATAATAATCCAATGGTTTATATTCAATAACGATCCAAATAAATAATGTTGATAAATAATATGAAATCTTTGGATGTTATTTTACATTAAATGTACTATATTTCATGTGATTCTCAAGTTGGATTATTAATATAATTTTTCGATTCATCATATTTTTTTGTTTTCTATTTCATTCATGGGGAATAATTGGTATCTCTTAATATCCTTATAGGGGCTCAGTAAAGGAGACCCAATATTTTGTCTTGCTTGTTCTGATGTAGTATACCATTTGTAAATTTATTAATAGTAGCATCAATGATGTAAGAATCACTCCACTTCAATGAAGGCCTCATTTTTATGGAATATCACACCTAATGATCTATGATGACATGATCATTTTTTTAATGGAATATAGATTTTAATTAAAAGATTCAAAAATCATGTACATGGATACTATAAATGGAGTGGATATCATGATAAATGAGAGAACAGAATCATATATATATATATATATACTAACTACCACCACAATGGTGGGTGATTTTTATGGTATCTAGTTTGGGTTTCCAAATAATTAGCATTCCCTGGGAATACCTATGCACTCTGATTTACAAAAAGAGAATTTTTTTTAGTAATTATAAAAAGGTTTTCAACTGGATTATTATAAACATCACAAATTGTTAAAGGCACTATTTATAATTCAAAGGAATAATCAGTCTAGTTAAAAATGTATTATCTTCCATGTCCATGATCACCCTATCATCCTCTAATGTGCTAAATTATATCATCTCGGGTATTGAAATCAAAATTTATACCTTCCTTTGGGATTCTCACTTTTAGGGTAAACATCACTGGCTGACATGGTAAAGAATGCAAAGGATATATGGGGATGGTGTCATCAATGATTGGATCATCTCAAGTATAGTGTAATACTAGAATGAAAAATTATCATTGGAGATCATTGAAAATAACACATTATAGGAAAGGTTAATCAATTACATTAACATCATGATTATGTGGTATCAGAAGGTAAGAATGCCTCTGTCATAGTGCATAGTTCATCCTATCATCCCATCTCTTAGGAGACATGAATGATGGATAGTTATTTCAGTGATGTAAACTCATGGAATCATAATTAGTATTATTGTAATGTTGGTTTCTGAATGGAACCTTCCATGGATATGTATTTTAGGAAATCTATTGGGAATTCAATGTTCGTCCATGTATTCCTAAAGATGTATCAGTGCACCATCTTTGAGAATATTGATATGTCTTCAGATCCTGATAAATGTGTTTTCAAAGGTTCATTGTCATGATTTTTATTATTAATGATAGTTTAAGGGGGTTGAAAATAATGACTGACTTGGACACAAGGGGTATTTCTATGGTTTAAGGACATCCCCCCATGTTTGAAATCCTTGTAGGAAATTTCAGAAAACATGTAGTTTCAACTGATAATAAAATCATTCCCACTTATATTTATTATGCATCTAGGAGAAACTATAGAAGTTAACACCGTGATGATTCCTCAATGTATCTTATATTAAATATATAATGGGGGAGAACTTTGTGGATGTATATTGGATGTTTCACTAGTGTTTCCCATTTGGGTTCTACAGGTATTAACTTCTTTATCATTTGTTTTCAGGCCCATGAATTTTTTTAAAAAATGGACAGTGTTATCATTCATTCTAATAGATATTACTACATTTAGAAGGAAAGGAATAAATCGTGGTTTTTCGGGATCAATATCTTGATTATGACAATAATTGTTTAGTAATATAATCCAACAGAATGTTCTCATGTAGTTTCTTATGAACTGGGATGCATCCCCCATTCATGGATTCATTAAGGATTTGTAGATTTCCCTTCCCACTGCACTCAACCCTTACATTGGGTAATGAATCTGTTGGAATCCTCACTAGACTGGTCCCAAGTTAATCACTAATTTGTCATGTTGAGAAAGACAAATGTTGGGTGGTGGTATAGGGTGTGAATACATAGGCTATATTATCATTCCTTACTTGGAAATGTACAATAATGTTGAATCTCTATAGGATGAATCCAATAATATATTATATGTTCAATAAATAATTAGTAATAAAATAATAATTTCTATCAAGATTTTATATGATAAATTAATTGGAAAATGTGTTGAAGAACTAGGAATATACTTTTATGAGTCATCTACCTCTAATACGAGTTCCTTTGGATTGGAGGATTTAAGATTTAATCATTGGAAATGATGATACTAAATGTATAAGATGGAAAAGAGAATTTGGAAATTTGTATATATTTCTAATATAACTGAATGGTTGGAGTATATCGAGAGGCATTGTGGAAGGGTCCTTTTAAAGTTGATTTGTGAGTGGAATTTATATAAATATTCATTCCTTAAAATATAAGGATATCACAGTAATATTGTAGTCAAAATAACATTGTAAAATAACAGAGATGGTTATGTATCCACACATCCAGTCAATTTATAGATAAGGATTCATGATATTTTATATCATAACAACTCAGTTTAACACCTTATATATTATTTTACCATTTTTGTGGTAAATGGATTTTTAAAATGACCACTTGTTTTTATACCCAAAAATAAAATTATCTAATTTAAATTATTTTTATGATATGCATATAAATTTTAACTCAATTTATTTTCACCCAAATTCAATATATGATAATTTTAACAAGTAAATTGATATATATATATATATATATATATATATATATGAGTTCTTATAGAAAAACTACATTTGACACATTAAATTTACCGAGTACTAATTTAGATCAATTTATAATTTAAATGACTATAAGAATTGTTTGAAATAAATTTAGACATAACATTCGACTCCATATATAAAATTGGATGATTGAATTTTTTAATATTAGAAATATATAATACTTTTAAAATATTAAATTAAAATATTATATAATTTTAACCACATCCTATTAAAATTTAAATTTTCACTTCTAACCCTATATTTTTATCCATAAATTGATATTAAAATATATAAATTTTTTAAAATAAAGTAAATATTTCATTAATAATATTATACATTATATTATGTATTTCATAAAAAAATTATAATAAAATATTTAATTAAATATAACAAATTTTATTTAATTGTCTGTTATGTTGCAACTATATTATTTTTAATCACCCAACATTTCCATTGGTTATATCTAATGAGTATATATCAAATAACCATATTTTTTATGGACATATCCAACAACTAAATTACTAATGGTCATATAAATAATGACCATATACACAACGATCATATTTAATCTATATATATAGACTTACAGGCATTATTATGCCAAATCATTATATTAATTGATCTCTCCTAGAACAAATCAAAAATATTTAAAAAATTTCCCTAATTTCCATAGTTGAAATGGGGGTCATAATCATTATAACATTCCGTGAAGATAAATATAACATGTTCATTGTATTTTTATTTATATTTGGGTTTATTTCACATAACCATTTCCTAATTATTTCAGATATTGTTTTCTAAAATTATATTAAAATATATTGTGATTTGTAATATTTTTCTCCATAATTTTTTTCATTTTTCATTTTATTTTATAGTTTCATGTGAAAAATGCTATAAATCTTATTTTTCATTTAATGTATATTATATAGATATATCAGGGGGTTTTACCTTTAAAATTGTATTAGTGAAAACCCAATATCACTTAGTTTGTCTACATTAATTCCAATTTTTTTAGGACACATATGAAATGTTTTTTAACAAAAGTTCATAAGTTCCTAGTATAGAGAACCTAGTTTCTATCATTGAAAATCTAGAATGGGGGTCTCAATGAAATCCCAATGGAGGAGGATAAAAAGAGAGGCTAAAACCCAAAGAATATCTCAATAGAAAATAAGGATCTTAGGGTATGTGCGGATTATCAATGTTGTAATTATTCATATCTTAAATCTATTAAGAGTGATAAAATTTATGAAAATATTTCAAAATTTCAGGAATTTGGGGAAGATGATTGCATTCACAATTACAAAAAAATACATTAATAGTTTTAAAAATGGTCATTATCAGTTTTAGGGAAGTGTTGATTACTAGAGTGAGGATAAATGTCCTATTATTTTATCAGTGGTAAAAAAATAAATGATAAAATACTATTATTAATGAATCTATAAGAGCTGATAAATGGGAATACAAGAACATTCTATTATAACACACAACCCAACTACTATATTGGGTTGTTACTACACACTAAAATATTAAAAACACCAAAAAAATCTATAAAATAAAGTATAAAAACTGAATTTAAATGAAGAGATAGTAATCTAGGATAATTTCACTTGTTTTGGAAATATGACTCCCATTTGAAACTAAAATGATACTTATATATTAAAAAATACAAATTGAGTAGTATCGGTCACACCGTGTGATGGATTTTGGTGAGGCTGATTTTTATACACCTCAAATGACATATGGATCATTTTCTAAAGAATCAAATCTATTCGGATGTGTATGCCCATTTCTGAGTGCCTTGCTTGAATTTTTTTTACTAAA
This sequence comes from Viscum album, assembly GCA_963277665.1. Classification (NCBI taxonomy): domain Eukaryota; kingdom Viridiplantae; phylum Streptophyta; class Magnoliopsida; order Santalales; family Viscaceae; genus Viscum; species Viscum album. The sequence continues at coordinate 364,048,211 of OY728140.1, read as the reverse complement.
ATGTATTTTTAAATAGGAAACACACACTTTGAATCATATTGGTCATATCCTATATCTTTTTAAAATGACACCAATTCTTATACAACATGAATTACTTATGAATTGTAACGCCCCGACCCCAGCTACCCAGAGCCGGTGCATTACTTCGTAACATTGGCATGATCCCAAAAGATCAAGTCTCGAAAGACCGATTAGTTTAGTAGCCTTGGAAACACTAGATACATTCATAAGTCTTTCATTACATCAAAAATTGAAGTTTCTCAGAACAATGCCAAAATTTCATCCTAAGCTATAATTGATATTCCGAATTCAAAAATGATGTCTATTTTACAAAATTCCAAACATATAAGTTGCATTAATTAATTTTATAATTAATTCCCGCTGTTACGACAAATAGCGTGTTTTCAAGAAACAATTTATATCAAAAGATTGGCAATTGTTTATGTCCAAATTCAATGTTAAATTAATTCTAATGACCACCATTGGATAAAATGGTAAAAATATATTCTAATTATACATTAAATCCACTCAATAGTATAACTTATCACTATAAATTATTTTGATTAAAAAAGTTGTTTTAAGTATTTTTCACTATTCATAAAAATTAGAAGTTCTCAGAAAAATACCAAAAATTCAACATAGGCTAATTTCGATATTACGAATACAAAAATGAAGTCCATTTTGAAATATAAAATTTCTATAATTTTAAAAAGTGGTTATTACTATTCATAACGGCTAGTTTGATTTGTCGCGATGTTTTAGAACTCGAAGTTGCGTACAATGCAAGCTATTGTATTATTGAATGAGAAGCGTATCGTGGAAGCTCGGGGTGTTACATTCTCCCCTCCTTCAATAAATTGCGTCCTCGCAATTTGAAATTTTTCTTGGAAAATAAAAGGTTGAAAATAGAAAATACCTTTGTGGAAAACCCACATCGGAAATAAGGTTAATAGAATTTAGTCTTAATAAGAGGGAAATGGAAATAAGAAAGTCACCACCAAATCATGATCTCGATAAGGAGAACATTGGTGGCAATTAGAGACATATAATTTGAGGAAAAACGTAAATATTTGTAGGGATTGATTGAGGTCATCAATCACAATCAACTGTCAAATTGAGGGCCTCAAAGCCTTCAATCTATGTTGATTTAAAATATCATCAGTTCAACAAAACATAAGTTATTAGGATAACACATTTTTTTTGTTTTAATATCCCTTTACTAAAGTTTAAGAATTAATTTATTCATTGAATAAGAGATAGGTATATATATATATATGTGTTTGACATTAGAGTTTCAACCTTCAACTCATCTTTCACTCAAAAGATAATAGAACTCAAAAATATTATACTTATCCTAATTGTATAAGGTTCCAAATGTTAACACATACCATTTAGATTAGTAAAATTATTTTGTAATAACCGGGGACTTCCTGTAGGCTAGTGGTAGGAAATAAAGGCCTGTCGCACTATGATTGTGGATTCGATTCCTGCAGCTTTGTCCGACGCGACGGGTTATGCCCCACCCTGCAGGTTGTCCTTTTCCTAAAACTATAGTATCATAATATTCCAAAAATAATCTTCATAAATTTTTTAACCTTAAACAATACTATCCATGGTTCAACTTAATCCATTCCAACCTTAATAGTTATCCAAAATACATCTGTCCAGACTTTCTCTAAAAGGTCTCTTAATTCCAAAATCAATTTATCAGATTCCCCAAACAAAGAAATGTTTCTCTTATTGTCACATACCAAAAATATGATTACCTTAATCATATTAAAACCTTACTGAAATCAAAAAGTAATGCAGTACAATCCTTATATAGATCACATTATTCTAATAACCAGAATATAATCCATGAGTCCGAAAGCATCAATACATTAGTTATTTTGCTTCAACTGTAGTAATAGCATAAGATTGTCCTTGATCCCTTGGCCTTTTCTGAGGTAAGATTCCTTGACGCTTAGGACATTCATTTGCGTAATGACCCATTTCTCTACAATTGTAGCATTCAACTTTGACAGCCTCTTTCTTTCCCTTGCAATCACGTGCCTGGTGACCTTTTTCTCCACATTTATAACAGACTCCCATTCCTTTTAGGCAAGTACCAGGGTGATTCTTCCCACAATTATCACATAATGGAAAATCCTTCTTTCCCTTTTTCCCTTTATCTGTCTCTTGTTCCACCGTTCTCTTCTTCTCTTGCTTTACTTTGTTGTCATAAGACTTAGAGAATTCCTTTTCTGTCTTGATAGCACATGAGACTATATCTTCGTATGATGAGAAGGATTGTGATACTAAAGCTCGACGGAGAAATGGTTTTAACCCATCAAAGAAACGATCAATCTTACTCCTTGGGTTACGTATATAATCGGCAGCATGCCTCGCTAACCTTGTAAAGTTAGCCTCATACTTTGCGACATTCTCATCCTCCTTCTGCCTCAGACTCAGAAATTGCCTTTCCATATCTGCTCGATGGTCACGAGGAAAGTATTTTTCTAAGAAAAGCTCTTTGAACTCCCTCCATTCCATATTCGATACGTCATCATCTTCCTTTGTGTTTTGAATCAGCGACCACCACTGATCGGCATCTCCAGTGAGGCGGTAAACTGCCATGACAACCTTCTCCCTTTCACTACTCCCCAAGGCATGGAATATTTTCTCTAAGGAATTTATCCATTGCTCAGCTACTATAGGATTTGTACTCCCATTGAAGGTTGGTGGTTGTTGCCTCATGAAGCGGTCTAACATTGATCCTCCACGTTGCGGATCAGGGTGCTCCATACGAGTAAGGTTGTTATTCATAACCTGCGTGAGTTGTCCCAGTATGGTGAGAAGCTGATCAGCACCAGTTGTATCACTAGCTCCACCATAATTATCCTGAGCAGGAGGGCAATCCCTACACGGAGTTCGTGCATTGATACAGTTTCCATTCCTTCTACTAGGCGCCATTTCTAAACAATGGCATAAACTAGATTAGTTTATGAATCAAAATACATAATTCCATACTTGTAAAACACTTAACATAAATTGAACTAATTATGGATATAATCCATAATTATAAAAATGTATTCTTTGAGGAAGTATATACTCGTAACCCTTCATAGTGGTTTGTAAAGAAAATGGGAATTATCCAAAGCATATCCCCCGGGAGTGTCGTAACCAAGAGTGCAGCAAGGCCCGTTGTCGTGCACCAGTTCCCGTTCGAGTCTAGCTCAAAGCGGTGTTTTCGGGTTTTACCCCTAGGTACATCTGTGCCAGAGCCGCCTCTACCTGCTCGTATCCAGACAGGAATGTATTGCTTGGAAAACTCACAAAATCTCTACAATACCAATATTCTAAGATGTTCTTTTATACTAATCCTCAAAGTCTATCTTCGGGCTATGTGCTCTAATCAGAGTTTATCTAAATCTAGCTTCCAAGGTTAGTACTAAACTGCCTCTGATACCAACTGTAACGCCCCGACCCCAGCTACCCAGAGCCGGTGCATTACTTCGTAACATTGGCATGATCCCAAAAGATCAAGTCTCGAAAGACCGATTAGTTTAGTAGCCTTGGAAACACTAGATACATTCATAAGTCTTTCATTACATCAAAAATTGAAGTTTCTCAGAACAATGCCAAAATTTCATCCTAAGCTATAATTGATATTCCGAATTCAAAAATGATGTCTATTTTACAAAATTCCAAACATATAAGTTGCATTAATTAATTTTATAATTAATTCCCGCTGTTACGACAAATAGCGTGTTTTCAAGAAACAATTTATATCAAAAGATTGGCAATTGTTTATGTCCAAATTCAATGTTAAATTAATTCTAATGACCACCATTGGATAAAATGGTAAAAATATATTCTAATTATACATTAAATCCACTCAATAGTATAACTTATCACTATAAATTATTTTGATTAAAAAAGTTGTTTTAAGTATTTTTCACTATTCATAAAAATTAGAAGTTCTCAGAAAAATACCAAAAATTCAACATAGGCTAATTTCGATATTACGAATACAAAAATGAAGTCCATTTTGAAATATAAAATTTCTATAATTTTAAAAAGTGGTTATTACTATTCATAACGGCTAGTTTGATTTGTCGCGATGTTTTAGAACTCGAAGTTGCGTACAATGCAAGCTATTGTATTATTGAATGAGAAGCGTATCGTGGAAGCTCGGGGTGTTACATGAATCATTTTCCTAAATGATAAATAAAATCCATGTTCATTTTGTCAACTTTTAGTGAGTGAAATATTTTGGACTACAATGTTGATTTTAAAATGATAAAAGACACATTAAATCATATTTGACACATCGTTTATCATATTTAGGTATGGGTGATTCCTACACGTCCCAAATGACATATGGATCAATTTCCTAAAGTATCAAAATGATGAAATTTTGTTTTCTCAGTTTTGAGTATGTCAGTTGTCCTTTTTACTAAACATTATGTCGATTTTGAATAAAAAGACAAAATTTGAGTCATATCGGTCGCAGAGTGTGTTGGAAAGAGGATTGGATAATTTTTACATGTCCTAAATAAAATATTAATCATTCTCATAAAGTATCAATACAATTAGAACGCATTTAAATTGTGTTGAGTACATTATATGCATTTTTAACTAAAATAACTTTTTAAACTAGAAACACACACATTGAATCATATCAGCCCCATCATTTATCATATTAATGTGAGACTAAATGCTATAGGTAAAAAATTCCTTATGAGTCAATTTCATCAATTATCATGAAAATCAAAGTGTCTTTTCTCGGTTTTCAGTTAAGGAAATTTTTTGATCAAAAGTGTTCATTTTAAAATGATAATGTACACATGTAGTCATACCATGAGAAAAGTGTATTGAATTGTGCTAAAAAAATTATTAAAAGTAACAAATGAATTATGGAACATTTTCCTAATGTATAAAAAATGTGAATGTTTTTTCTATGTTTTGGGTAGTTTAGTTGTCCTTTCTATTATAATTAATGTCATTTTTAAATAAAAAGACACAATTGGAGTCATTATAGTCACAACATGAGTATATTGACGTATGGATTATTATTTAATGTGTTAAACCACATATGGATTTTTTTTATAATTTCAAAAGAATCTAACTATGCCTTCTCGGTTTTGAGTTTGTGATTTTCCCCTTTTAGTGAAATTGAATTTAATTTACAATTAAAAGCTGCACTTTTGGTCATATCAGCCACACTGTGCATCAAACTATGCTAAGACTAATCCTTACAAGTCCCAAATTTCTTATGGATAATTTTTATAAAGTAGCAATACAATATGAATGATTTTATTCAGATTTGTGTGTGTCAGGTATCTTTTTTTACTAACATGAATTTTTAATCTAGTAACATGCACTTGGAATCATATTGTTCACATAGTGTTTTGGTTTTACCTAAGACATATTTATAAATATCACAAATAAATTATGAATAAATTTCATAAATTAGAAATAAAATCCAACTATGTTTTATTAGTTTATTATGAGTGGAATTTTTTGAACTAAACTGTCGATTTTAAACTAGTAAAAGACACATAGAGTCATACCAGGAACACCGTATGTCATATTTTGGTACAGTTGATTAATACACATCACATGTGTCATATGATAATTTACCTGTCATATTAGAAAAATTTGTATCTGTTTTCTCAGTTTTGATTAGGTTAGTTGAATGTTTTCTTAAAATTTATATCATTTTTAAATAAAAATATGCACATGGAGTCATATTGGTCACTCTGTTGATATAGTTGAGCTAAATTTAATTCATACACTTCTAAACTGACTTATGGAACATTTTACTCTAGTTTCAAAACAATCCAAATATATTTTCATGGTTCTGAGTAGGTGAGTTGTGATTTTTACTAAACATTATGTCTAATTTGAGTAACAAGATGCACTCTGAGTTATATTGGTCACATCATGAATTGTATAGAGGTTTGGTAGTTATTACGCATCTCAAAAGGATTATAGATAATTTTCATATTGTTTCCAAACAATATTAATTCATTTACAATGTTTTGAGTACAGTATATGTCTTTTTAACTAAAATGCTATTTAAAAATGGAAACAGGTACATAGACTCATACCAATAAAATCACATATCAGTTTGATACGAGACTGATTCCAATATTTCAAAAATAAAATATGATTCCATTATAAAAAATTAAGAAAATTAGAAGGGTGTTTTGATAGTTTTCATTGAGTGACATTTATTGAACTAAACTATCGTTTTGAACTGATAACAAACATATTGAGTCGTACCGGAAACACTGTGCATCAGATTAAGAGGAAACTGTTTTTTACACATACGAAATGAAATATAGATCATTTTTCTAAAGTATAAACAACCATATAAATTAATTTTATCAGTTTTGAGTTTGTCATATGTCCTTTTTATCAAAATCTATGTAATTTTTAAATAGAAGGACACAAATTGGGTCATATAGGTCGCACAATGTGTCAGGTTGAGGTATAAATGCTTTCTACACATATCAAATGTCTCTTTGATTGTTTTTCTAATGTATCAAATTGATATGAATGTGTTCTATTGGTTTTTTGTTGCGGAGTTGTCCTTTTTACTCAAATCGATGTGAATATTAACGAAAAATAAGAACTTTGAGTCATATTGGTCACACCATGATTCAGATTGAGGAGAATCTAATTATTAGACATCCCAAATGTCTTATAGATCCTTTTTGTAAAGTATCAAAACAATATAAATTTATTTACTCAGTTTTGGGTATGTTTCATGACTCTTTTACTAAAATTTCATTTTAAAAAGGAAACACACACTCTAACTCATACAGATCAAATCAAGACTCAGTTTGACATGATAATAATTCCTACATGTCACAAAAGTATTATTAATAAATATCATAAATTATCCACAAAATTGGATCTTATTTTTTTGGTTTTAAGTAATTAGAAATTTTTGAACTATACTATCGATTTAAAATAGATAACGGGCACATTGAGTCATCCTAGGAACACCATACGTTAGATTGATGATAAACTTATTCTTCTATGTTATAAATGACTTATAGAAAATTTACCTAATGTATCAATACAATATTAATGTTTTTACTGGTTTTGAGTAGGTCAATTTTCATTTTTATTAAAATTATGTCATTTTTTATTAAGAAGACCCACTTGGATTCATATTGGTCACACCTTGAATCAAATTGATGTATGGTTGATTCATATACGTCTCAAATTACTAATTGATATTTTTTAAAATATATCAAAACAACCCTAATTCATTTTCTCAGTTTTGAGTATGTCACTAGTCTTTCGTTACTAAAATTTCAATTCAAACTAGAAACACAAACATTGACCTATACAGATAAAATTTAGTATCAGTTTGATGTGAGACTGATTCCTATGCATAAAAATGAAATATGAATCGAATTCCTAAATAATGGATACAATATGAACCAATTTCCATTTTTTCAATGAGTGACATTTTTTTACTAAAATTTGAATTGTAAACTGATAACAAACATAATTACCTATAATAATAATAATTATATTTAAGGTAATTTTAAAATTATAATTAATAGTATTATTTTAGTTTCATTATACAAAAATAGATTTATATATATATCAATAAAATAATTTATATTTAAATAAAATTAAATATGATCAATGATATATATATGTAAAATTCTATTCAAATAAAGTAAAAATTATAATAAATATTAGTATATAACATATATATATATATATATATCATATTTAAATTGATTAACATAATTTATCTATGTATTGAATGAGGAGGGACCTACATTTATTAATTATTGAAAGTGGATGGTGTGAACAAAGATTAGGTTTATCGCATTTCAAGGTAAGTGTGAACAAAGTACACACCTCTATTAACACCTTTTGTCAATTATATAACACCATATAATGCTTTTTTATGTAAAAAATTATTTAAAAAGTATATGTTTTTTCAAAAAATATTAAACAAATCTTCTTCCAAATATTTTAGTAAATCATTATTCAGATCCACGTTGATAATTTTGAGGATAAAAATGAATGCAATTAATCATTTACTCTACCTCCATTTAAAATAAAATAAATTAATTTCATTAACATAAACTCATCAACTAATATTACACAATAGTACCCCATCACATCTAGGATTTGTAACACTATACTTGTGTATTCTAATTCTTTGGTCTCCACCCTCTCAATTTCATTCTCTCCCTTCACTCTATCACTTTTTTAGTTGTGTGGGGAATTTATCTAGAAGGAGTTTCTGGAAACAGTGGCATCGAGTTATTAAATATTTCTAATGTTGTAATTATCACAAATGGGAGGAATTTACAAATTTAAAGGAAATAATAATGTACAGTTTTTAAAATCATCTTCTTTTCTCCTAATCAATTTTCATTTCATTTTTCTTTCTAATACACATTCATCATATATTGTGGACCAGCGCCTATGTTTCTTGAAATACTCTAAGAAGTATTCATCCATGGTATACCTAATGCTCAGATTAATACAAGCAACATAGGTTCACATCCCACAGATATGGGAGATGATCCTCAAAGAGAAAATTCATTAATAACTATCCATGGGATGAAACTAAGGAGGTTAAAATTGAACTTAATTGTATTCTCTAAAATTGGAAATGCCTCCCATTTTTCAGAATTACACCATTGAGACTATTTATTAACTTTATAAATCTATTTAATTCAACTCCTTCTAGAAAAAAGATCCACACAACCATAGAAATGTTTGAGTGAAGGTAATTAACGAAATGGATATGGTGGTGACTGAAGAATTAGAATACAAAACTCCAGTGTTATGCAGAAAGGGGGTATTCAGTTGATATTGTTTAATTTCATAAGATAAGTGTATGTTAATGAAATTAATTTAATTGATTTTACATGGATGTGGAGTTAATGTTGAATTAATTTTGTTTTTTATCCTTGAAATTATACACAAGGATCAAAATAATGCATTAATAAAATAACTGGCTAAGGATTTTTTAATGTTTTGTTGCTAGAACATTGACTTTTATAAATAGTTTTATTTTATTAAAAAAACTATGGAATTTTATATAATTGGAAAATGAGGTTGATGGAGGCATGTACTACGTTCACACATACCTCGATAGGTAATAAACAAGAATGTGGTTCACGCCTTACACCATCATAAATTATAAAATAGAGGTCACTCCTCATTCGAAACATTGATAAATAAAGTGAATATACCTACATATTTATTACATATATGTTACTTATATTTATGTATATATTATATTAGGTACATTATTTGAATATAAACATATATGTATATATATATATTATTTATCATATTAAAATTTGTCAAAATGTACAACACATTTTTCAATATATATATATAATACTATGTTTTTCTAAAGAAACTAAAATAAAAATAATATTAATTTTACAATTATGTTAATCATAAATAATTATTATATTAGGAAATTTTGCATGAAATATAATTACTAAAATTTGGTAAATATTATTTATTTTAAAAAAATGTACATATTGTCGCGTCATTTTATTATTCTGCATGTAACATGAGTTTAACATATTTCATTTTTTTCTTAATCAAAAATTATATTACTATTAATTAAATGTATATGTAAACCTAAAAAGTATATAAACACATAAAATGATGAATACCTAAAAATAATATCTAATACATTTTATTTGAAAAGTTACATTCATTGAGGATATATGCCAAACTGAGACTCTCATTGAACAACCTTTTCATTGCAAGGGTTAGCAGAAATTTCCAACTTACTCTGCCTCATCGAGAATTCTACAACATCGGGCCTGAATACCTCGTTGTTTCCTCAAAAAAAAAACTAAAACCTTATATTGTTTGTGTTTATTGGTCCCTCACATATAAGAAAATATAGAATGACCCAATTTAATGTAAAAAACATTGGAATCGGCCCACAATTGAAATCACACAACCTACTAGCATCAAAATTCATCCCCCATTGTAATCCAAATATAATCAGTAGGAACTCCAATACAACTACTTCCACACAATTGTGAGGAGAAATAGGGTTAGAGAATGATCAGTGTCTACTATAAGAACATAAAAATCTACCAATGACATTCCCCATCATGCATATAATTGATGTATTTTGAAAAGGGAAATGGAGATTGGGGAAACAAACCAAAATAGCTGATTTTAGAATGTCTTTCTTCATATGAATGTCATATGACCGTATGAAGAGATAGAAAAAGAAGAATTTAAAGATACATGGGGGAAGTCTATTGAGCCGTGACCACATCTTCCTCCGATGCAAACTGAATCATGAGGTTCCTTTTCTCAAGTACACCTACCATTTCTCTATCTTTCAACCCCCATGAACATGAATATTAATCTACATAGTAGATATGATATCGTGTTTTACTATGAGGTCAATATCAAAAGATTTAGAATACCACTAAACAGTTCTAGGACCCTAGGGTGAAGTGATTGAGAAAATAGTGGGAGAAAATTTGGTTTTGAGAAAGGGGAGAATGAAAGAGAGGCACCCTCAAAGGGTTCACTTCAGGTTTTTGTCTGATATCATAATAGGTTCACAACATGTTACGATTATTTATTAGATCCAGACACTACTATTAGCTCTTTTAAAAATAACTGAAAAAGAGTAATTTTATCAGTGCTTATTATTTATGTGCTAACAAAAGTCATATTTATCAGCACTTTTTTAAGGTTGATTAAAGTAGGTCATTTCAGCAATGATAAAATCCATTTTTATCAACTCTAATGATTTAGCGCTAATAAAGATTTCATTTATCAATTCTTAACAATTTAGTACTAAAGAAGAATATATAATAATAATAATAAATAAACAACATGTAATTTAATATATTTATATATATAATAAATAAATATATTTTAATATAAATATATTAAATATATTCCTTATTTAAATATATTTAATAATATTTAGAAATTATTTAAATATTTATTTATTTATTGTCACGACCCGTCCTCGGGGCCCGTGCCGTGACTACCCCAAGCCCGCCTTCCATAGGCCAGGGGCTGGCGACTAGCACCAAGGCGTAAAATCCCAGTAAACAGGGAAGGCATTGCCTTATAAGTAACAACCACACAGAGTCAGCAAGCGGAAAGTAACTACAAGTGCAGAAAAGTAAAGGGGGCCGGAATAAAAGCCCAACTGTAAAGTACAACTGAAAAAGAAAAACAGCAACTGAAGAAAAGACGGCGGCCTCGTGTCGTCCACTGGCAATCCCACCTGAAGGGTGGGTACAGATAGCCTCCAAGCTCCTCGGGTCCCACGTCCGCTCCGTGCACGTCCCGACCAGTGGTCCACCTCCAGGTACCGTCCTGCTTCACGCCCCAACCGTGATCAGCGCTGTCCGTCGTCTGCAACCAACACAACAAGGTGCGGGCATAGCCCGTGCAGGGGTGAGTACAACTACTCAGTAAGGACCCCGAGACCCCCGAAGGTCTCCCGAAATCCACAAAGGATATAGCACAAAAGAAAGATGCAATCACGAAGTAACATCTGACTCGACTTAGGTATATGCCCATACATATACCTAGGTCCCCAATTCTAGCTCTGCTCACGAGCTCAAGAACAACTCAATCCACAAAGGAAAGCAAGACTCAAATCCACAAGGAGAGTTAACAGTAAATCCACAAAGGAGAGTAACATAAGATTCAGCTCAACCAGGTATACTTTTTCAGATGACGTCAAAGACGATCACTGATCCGTCTAAGTCGTCGGACCCACGAAGGATCGATAGGTACTAACCCCCGCAGAAGACCCACACAGGATCGGGCTCACACAGAACCTGTAGGCAGTGGCTCACACAGAACCGGTAGGCAGTGGCTCACACAGAATCGGTAGTAGGACCCACACAGGATCGGGCACTGATCCGCGTAGGATCGCTGAGTGCAGTAGTCGACGCAGTCCACTGAGGTCCATGCACAGTCGTCACTGCAGTCCACGAAGGATCTCTGCTCTGCCGTCGTCGCAGTCCACTGAGGATCTCTGCTCTGCCGTCGTCGCAGTCCACTGAGGATCTCTGCTCTGCCGTCGTCGCAGTCCACGGAGGATCTCTGCTCTGCCGTCGTCGCAGTCCACGGAGGATCTCTCCTCTGTCGTCGAGGTCACAGCCAGCGCTAGGGTTCCCGCACGTAGCGAGCTCGTTTAGGAGGGTCCGCTCCACGAGCTGAGGGGCTGATACATCAACTGACACGTAGTCCGAAGTTGATGTATCCAAAAGTTCCGTATCGACAACAGGATCTCAACGCGACAGACGGCGCGTCAATCGGACGCCCGGTCTGAGAGTTATTGGCATTTTCGTCCCAGGGGCCCGGTTGGTTTTTAGGGAAAAACCAACCCGACCATACTCCGCATGTGTCCGATCCTCGGGCGGAGTATGCCAAAAGCTCCATCTCACTTAGAGGAAACTACCACAGCTGACGGAACGTCGTTCGGACGTCCGTAGCTCAACTTATGAGCGTTTCCGCTCCGAGGGCCCGGTTGGTTTCGTGTACGAACCAACCCGGCCGTACCCAAAGTCTTCCGAAACCTTGAGTATAATATACCGAAACGACCGTCTCGATCCAAGGATCGCGTAGCCGCTGACGGTTCGTCAATCGGAGGTCCCAGGCCCAAGATATGGGCGAAAGACCGAAGAGGGCCCGAAACGGGGGTTCTGGGCCCGGGGCGACCCGGCCCGAACCCCCCCTGGGTCGGCCGAACCGGGTCGGCCCGACCCGGCCTGGGCGCGGCCCGGCCGACCGGACCGGCCGGCTCGGCTTCGGCCGAGCGGCCGAGGGAGCCGCCGCCGCGGGTCAAACCCGCGGCTCAAACGGAACGCGGCCCCGCGGGGGGCCGCCTGTCACGCGGACGCGGCCGGGCCGCCGCGTCCGTTCCCGGTTCCGCGCGGCCGCGGAACCGGCCGCCGTTGCCGCCGCGGCTTCAGCCGCGGCGGACTTCCTCCACGGCAGCGCGCCGCCTTCCGCGGGCCGCCGGAGATGCTCCGGTGGCCCGATTTGCCTCCCGTCTGCGCCGTTACTCCTCCCGGGACGCGTCCTTCACTGCGGAATCAACAGATCGCCCCTGCCGCGCGGTTCGTCGTCGTCCGCCATATCCGCACAACAAAAGAGATCGGCGGAGGGTTGTCGGGTCTTGTTCGTTAGACCCGCACCCTCCGCGTTAGTCATAAAATCATCGGAAGGAAAAAGGATTAACCAAATCAACAATTTTAAATAGATTAAAATTGTTCCGATCGGGTTCTTTATTTGAAAAGAATAAACACGGGAAAAGAAATAAGATATTCCAATCAACTCTTACCTTGTCGTCGTCGTCGGACGAGAGGTCGTCGCGGAATCGCTCGTCGCGGATGAAGTAGATCGTCGCGTCGTCGCGGTATCCGGCGTCGCATCGCCAATCTCTGGATCAAGAACAAACGGATTTAATTAATTAAATCCGTTGTTATTGAAATTAAGAAGGGAGAATTTAGAAGTTTCGATTCTCACCTTTAACCGCCGATCGGGTTCGCCGCGGAAGAAGAGGCACCGAAGAAGAAGAAGAAGGTCGCGGAAAAGCTGTTGACGTCGCGGATCGTGCGTCATCGAATTCCGGTTCCGGCGTTCTTCGCGTTCTTCGCGTTCTTCGCGTTCTTCGCGGGGAGATGAAGGAACGAAGATTCTTTCAAATCCTTTCCAAGGATTTTTAGGTTGGTCTTATTTTATAAACATGCCAACACGAAACCGGTTAAGAAACGATCCATCAATTCGTTGAATTAATTCAACGAAAGAAACGACCCATTTAATTCACGAAAGAAACAGCCCAATTAAATGGTCTGTTAAGAATTAAAGAAAACGCGTCGGTTGACTTTTCAGTTACTTTGACGGGTTTTCGCGGGTGCGTTACTTAGCGAAAGAAACGGCGGGGCTCGTGCGGGCCCCACCGCACAAATATCCTACCAAGGGGTAGGATATTTCTGGATAGCATCCTATCCAGTTCAACTCAGTTTAAGCCGTCTTTATGTGACTTCAAGTGGCTTCCAAGCAGCTTAAGTGAAATAAAATAAAGTTGTCGCACAAACTTTATTTTATTTCTGACTTAAAGCCGTAAAATTTAAAAAACCACGTCTGAGCAAACGCAACTCCGGAAGAGGCGTTTCTAAGCAAATACCGGCGCTGCGATTTCATCGGTGCCCTCAGAATTCGATTCCGGGCACCGGTTCAAAAGATAGAAAAACCCGCTCGTCCGTTCACTGAACGTACCCGAGCCAAACTTCGGAAATTGATTCCGGGCACACCGGGCCTCGGAATCAGGTGCCGTCTGAAGCTGCGCTCTTGTAAAATTCCAAAGAAAATTAAGAAAAAAATTTCCTTGAAATTTGCGGGTCTTTACATTACTCCCACCTCAGGGCTTTACGTCCCCGTAAAGATACATCAAAAACTAGGGGAACAAATGGGGGTACTGAGCACGCATCTGAGCCTCCCGCTCCCAAGTGCTCTCCTGGAGGTTCCCGTGCTGCCATCTGACGCGCACAAGAGGAATCGACCGCCCACGTAGGACCCGCTCCTGTCGATCCTCGATCTCCACTGGAACCTCCGCAAAAGTCGCCCCATCGTCCACGTCCAGCTCCCCAAAGTCGATGATGTGCGTCGGGTCGTGCACGTATCTCCTCAGCTGAGACACGTGGAAGACGTCGTGCACCCGGTGCAACTGAGGTGGTAGAGCCAGGCGATAAGCCACCTCTCCTATCCTGTTGAGGACCTGGAAAGGCCCGATGAAGCGTGGAGACAACTTGCCGCCTCGGCCAAATCTCCGCAACCCACGTCGAGGTGAGACACGCAAAAAGACGTGGTCGCCATCCTCGAACTCTAGTGGCCTCCGCCTCCTGTCAGCATATGACTTCTGCCGGCTCTGAGCTGTCCTCATCCTCTCCTGGATGATCTGGACCTTCTCTGTCATGGCTCGGACCATCTCTGGTCCCACGAGTGCTGACTCCCCAGGGTCTGTCCAGCACAACGGTGATCTGCAGGGTCTGCCGTACAACGCCTCGTATGGTGCCATCCCGATGGTGGAGTGGTAGCTGTTGTTGTACGCGAACTCCACCAAGGGTAGGTGGTCCTCCCAGCTGCGACCAAAGTCGAGAACACATGCACAGAGCATGTCCTCGAGTGCCTGAATGGTCCTCTCCGTCTGACCATCCGTCTGAGGGTGGAAGGCTGTGCTCAGGTGGAGCCGCGTCCCGAACGCCTCCTGCAACCCCTTCCAAAGCCGGGAAGTGAAACGAGCATCTCGATCGGAGACGATAAATGATGGCACACCGTGAAGCCGTACGATCTCCTGGACGTAAAGACGTCCCAAGCTCTCCACTGAGCCCTGCTCTCTGATGGGTAAGAAGTGTGCCGACTTGGTGAGTCGGTCAACAATCACCCAAATGGAGTCGTGACCTCTGGAAGTGCATGGAAGTCCAGTCACGAAGTCCATAGATATGCCGTCCCACTTCCACTCCGGGACCTCCAAGGGCTGTACCAAGCCTGCTGGTACCTGGTGCTCTGCCTTCACCTGCTGGCAGGTGAGGCATCGTGAAACGAACTCTGCCACAGCTTTCTTCATGCCTGGCCACCAGTGCTGTCGTCTGAGATCCTGGTACATCTTCGCCACTCCGGGATGTACCGCCAAGGGAGAAGTGTGAAACTCTCTCAGCACCTCCTCTCGTAAAGCGACTGGTATGAAGGTACGTCCTCTGAAAAGGATGTCATGCTCTGCTCCAAGGGAGAAGCCATCAGGCGCCTGACCTGAGGATATCAGTGCACGCCGGGTCTCACAGTCAGCGTCCCCACGCTGAGCCTCTCTAACCCGCTGTAGAAGTGGAGGAGAGACTGTGAGAGACTGAAGAAAGGCTGCTCCGTCTCTATCCACGAAGGATATCCGCAAGGAGGCTAGCTGCTTCATCGCCTCCTCAAGTAGCTGAATGCCCGTCCTCCTGCTGAGGGCATCGGCTACCATGTTCCCCTTCCCAGGAGTATAGACTATCTCAAAGTCATAGTCCTGGAGGAACTCAAGCCATCTCCGCTGTCTCAGGTTCAGGTCCTTCTGAGAGAAGATATACCTGAGACTCTGGTGGTCAGAAAAGACTGTGAAGCGCTCGCCCATCAGATAGTGCCGCCAAGTCTTCAGAGCGAAGACCACTGCTGCTAACTCCAGGTCATGAGTGGTGTAGTTCTGCTCATGCGGCCTCAACTGACGTGATCCGTAGGTGATCACGGCCCGCTCCTGCATCAGGACGCACCCGAGTCCAGTCCCTGATGCATCGCAGTAAACTACGTACCCAACTCCCTCCTCAGGCAACCTCAAGATAGGTGCGCTGGTCAATCTCTGTCTCAGCTCCTGGAAGCTCTGCTGACATCTGTCTGACCACACAAAGGGTTTCCCCTTCTTCGTCAACGCTGAGAGTGGTGCCGCAACTCTGGATAAGTCTGGCACAAATCTCCGATAGTATCTGGCTAAGCCCAAGAAGCTCCGCACCTCTGTCACGCTCCTGGGTGGCTCCCAAGCTAGCACTGCCTCGATCTTCGCGGGATCCACTGCAACTCCCGCCTCAGAGATGACGTGTCCCAAGAAATGGACCTCACGTAACCAGAACTGGCATTTTGAGAGCTTGCCATAAAGCTGGTGCTCTCGGAGTGTGTCTAGCACAACTCGCAGGTGGTAGGCATGCTCCTCCTCAGTCGTCGAGTATACCAAAATGTCGTCAATGAAGACAACGACAAATCGGTCGAGGCATGGCTGGAAGATCCTGTTCATGAGGCTCATGAACACTACTGGAGCATTGGTTACGCCGAATGGCATAACCAAGAACTCATAATGGCCATACCGACACCTGAAGGCCGTCTTCTGTACGTCCTCGTCTCGAACTCTGAGCTGATGATAGCCTGACCGGAGGTCTATCTTCGAGAACCACCGCGCTCCCTTGAGCTGATCGAAGAGGTTATCAATCCGTGGCAGCGGATACTTGTTCCTCACTGTCACCTGGTTCAGGCGACGATAGTCGACACACAGTCGCAAGCTCCCGTCCGCCTTCTTGGTGAACAAAATCGGGGAAGCCCAGGGTGAAACACTGGGTCGGATAAACCCCTTGCTCTGCAAGTCCTCCAACTGTACCCGCAGCTCTCGAAGCTCGGCGGGGGCCATCCGATATGCTGGAGTAGATATCGGGGCTGTCCCGGGGTACAAGTCGATGTAAATGTCTACCTCTCTACGAGGAGGTAGCCCTGGAACGTCGTCGGGAAAGACGTCCACGTACTGGTCCACCACTGCAGGAAAAGCCGGACTCCGCACGTCCACTGCTCCTAGGATGAGGCTAGCCAACTGATGAGAGATGGGCTGCACTCTCCTCCGCGGAAGTCCATCCTGTGCTGCAAAGGTTCCCTTCTCGCCGGTGAAGGTAAACCTGCTCCCGTCGGTGCGAACACATCGCACCTTGCGCCTAAAACAGTCGATCTGGGCATGAACCGTGGATAGCCAATCCATGCCCAAGATGACGTCGTAAGGCCTCGACGCCGCTACAAGGAGATCCCAGCCGAAGCTCTCGCCTCCTAGAGTGAGCTCACACTGCCGGCACCAGTGCGTAATCGTCGAGTCTGCTCCCGTAGGAGTCTCTAGCCGTAAGGATCGAGCCAACGGCTCAGTCGGAATCTCCGAGCTCCGAACAAGGGCAGAGGCTATGAAAGAGTGACTCGCTCCTGTGTCTATAAGTACTGCAGCAAGGGTGGAATAGACACAGATCGTACCTCGAATCATCTCTGGCATGTCGGGGTCGTAGGCCTCCACTGCCTGGAGCTGGGCATGTCCCTGCCCGCCAGCTCCCTGTGGTCGAGGTGGCCCTCCTGGCGGTGGTGGGGGTAGAGCCTGGAAGCGTCGCCCACCACCCGCTGCTCGGCCAGCTCCTCTGCCTCGTCCGCCTCCTCCCTGCGGACCGCCACGGTCGACTCTCTGCCTCTGCTTGGGTGGCCCCTCCACCGTATGCTGCTCCTCTGATCGGCGAGTCGGGCAGTCGCGAGCCATGTGACCCTGCCCGCCGCAAGAGTAGCACAGCCTGCCTCTCGAAAGGCTGGCACTCCGCTGTGTGCCCCGCACCGCTGAGCCGGTGTCCTGAGGCCGTCTGCGTGGGGGTCTGGTCTGCCTGGACCCGAGAGTCATCCGTCGGCTACCTGCTGCCGAAGACTCAGCTACCTGCCGCCCTGCGCTAGGTCTCGCCGCTGAAGAAGGCTCTGACAGGAAGCTCTCGATCAGGAGGGCTCGCTCCAGCACTCCCGCCTGGGTCGGAATGCTGAGGGAGATCAGCGACGCCCGAATCTCCTGTCGCAAGCCCTGCTCGAAGGTCTGGGCCCGGAAGAAGGGGTCCCGTACCATGTCGGTCGAGTAGCGAGATAGGTCCGTGAACCTCGCCGCGTACTGAGCGACCGTCATGCTGCCCTGGCGCAGCTGGAGAAGCTCCTGGATGCGCACCGCTCGGAGGGTGGCCGGGACGAACTCAGAGCGGAAGAGGCTCTCGAAGTCCGCCCAGAGAAAGGATGACTCGTCGTGAACCTGGAGCATCAGGCTCCACCATCGTCCTGCCGCCGCCTGCAGGAGGCTGGCCGCGAGAATCACCATGAGATCCGCTGGTGTCCTCACTAGCCTGAAGATCCGTACCACCGCCTCTAGCCAGTCCTCGGCGGCCTGGGGGTCCGCCTCACCGCGAAACCTGGGCGGTCGCTGGCTCTGAAACTCATGCAGTGCCCTGAGGCGACGTGCATCGTCAGCGTCTGGTACTGGAAGCATCGGTGGCTCGGCGGGTAAGGCTACCGCCGGTGCCACTGCTGGCAAAGGGCCCTGCACCGAGGCCTCGTCGCTCGGTGGGCTGCCGTCACGCCCAACACTCGGAACCCTAGCTGGCAGTCGTCGCGGGGCCATCCTGAAAAGGAGAACAAGAGCACCACAGTCAGAACAGTATACCTGGTGAGCTGGCACAAGTAATCACAAGGAAAACTTGAGACTTTCATAAAGCAGATCAGTATACCCGGTGAGCTGACACAAGTAATCACAAAGAAAACTTGAAACACATACGCAATCAATGTTTT
Source organism: Viscum album (assembly GCA_963277665.1). Lineage (NCBI taxonomy): Eukaryota > Viridiplantae > Streptophyta > Magnoliopsida > Santalales > Viscaceae > Viscum > Viscum album. The sequence continues at coordinate 364,029,080 of OY728140.1, read as the reverse complement.
CATGCATTAAGTCGGAAATCAGGAGTCAGGGTCCTGGTGTACGGATACGTCGGCCGCCGCACCAACACTGGGCTCCCTGAACTGATAACCACACTCAATACACTAAACACTATTGCTTCACATAGAAAGAAAGGACGATCAGAGTCTGCGGTAGAACCGACCATCTCTGATACCAATTTGTCACGACCCGTCCTCGGGGCCCGTGCCGTGACTACCCCAAGCCCGCCTTCCATAGGCCAGGGGCTGGCGACTAGCACCAAGGCGTAAAATCCCAGTAAACAGGGAAGGCATTGCCTTATAAGTAACAACCACACAGAGTCAGCAAGCGGAAAGTAACTACAAGTGCAGAAAAGTAAAGGGGGCCGGAATACAAGCCCAACTGTAAAGTACAACTGAAAAAGAAAAACAGCAACTGAAGAAAAGACGGCGGCCTCGTGTCGTCCACTGGCAATCCCACCTGAAGGGTGGGTACAGATAGCCTCCAAGCTCCTCGGGTCCCACGTCCGCTCCGTGCACGTCCCGACCAGTGGTCCACCTCCAGGTACCGTCCTGCTTCACGCCCCAACCGTGATCAGCGCTGTCCGTCGTCTGCAACCAACACAACAAGGTGCGGGCATAGCCCGTGCAGGGGTGAGTACAACTACTCAGTAAGGACCCCGAGACCCCCGAAGGTCTCCCGAAATCCACAAAGGATATAGCACAAAAGAAAGATGCAATCACGAAGTAACATCTGACTCGACTTAGGTATATGCCCATACATATACCTAGGTCCCCAATTCTAGCTCTGCTCACGAGCTCAAGAACAACTCAATCCACAAAGGAAAGCAATACTCAAATCCACAAGGAGAGTTAACAGTAAATCCACAAAGGAGAGTAACATAAGATTCAGCTCAACCAGGTATACTTTTTCAGATGACGTCAAAGACGATCACTGATCCGTCTAAGTCGTCGGACCCACGAAGGATCGATAGGTACTAACCCCCGCAGAAGACCCACACAGGATCGGGCTCACACAGAACCTGTAGGCAGTGGCTCACACAGAACCGGTAGGCAGTGGCTCACACAGAACCGGTAGTAGGACCCACACAGGATCGGGCACTGATCCGCGTAGGATCGCTGAGTGCAGTAGTCGACGCAGTCCACTGAGGTCCCTGCACAGTCGTCGCTGCAGTCCACGAAGGATCTCTGCTCTGCCGTCGTCGCAGTCCACTGAGGATCTCTGCTCTGCCGTCGTCGCAGTCCACTGAGGATCTCTGCTCTGCCGTCGTCGCAGTCCACGGAGGATCTCTGCTCTGCCGTCGTCGCAGTCCACGGAGGATCTCTCCTCTGTCGTCGAGGTCACAGCCAGCGCTAGGGTTCCCGCACGTAGCGAGCTCGTTTAGGAGGGTCCGCTCCACGAGCCGAGGGGCTGATACATCAACTGACACGTAGTCCGAAGTTGATGTATCCAAAAGTTCCGTATCGACAACAGGATCTCAACGCGACAGACGGCGCGTCAATCGGACGCCCGGTCTGAGAGTTATTGGCATTTTCGTCCCAGGGGCCCGGTTGGTTTTTAGGGAAAAACCAACCCGACCATACTCCGCCTGTGTCCGATCCTCGGGTGGAGTATGCCAAAAGCTCCGTCTCACTTAGAGGAAACTACCACAGCTGACGGAACGTCGTTCGGACGTCCGTAGCTCAAGTTATGAGCGTTTCCGCTCCGAGGGCCCGGTTGGTTTCGTGTACGAACCAACCCGGCCGTACCCAAAGTCTTCCGAAACCTTGAGTATAATATACCGAAACGACCGTCTCGATCCAAGGATCGCGTAGCCGCTGACGGTTCGTCAATCGGAGGTCTCAGGCCCAAGATATGGGCGAAAGACCGAAGAGGGCCCGAAACGGGGGTTCTGGGCCCGGGGCGACCCGGCCCGAACCCCCCCCTGGGTCGGCCGAACCGGGTCGGCCCGACCCGGCCCGACCCGGCTAGGCCGGGTCCGGTCCGGCCTGGGCGCGGCCCGGCCGACCGGACCGGCCGGCTCGGCTTCGGCCGAGCGGCCGAGGGAGCCGCCGCCGCGGGTCAAACCCGCGGCTCAAACGGAACGCGGCCCCGCGGGGGGCCGCCTGTCACGCGGACGCGGCCGGGCCGCCGCGTCCGTTCCCGGTTCCGCGCGGCCGCGGAACCGGCCGCCGTTGCCGCCGCGGCTTCAGCCGCGGCGGACTTCCTCCACGGCGGCGCGCCGGGCGCCGCCGCCGCCGCCTTCCGCGGGCCGCCGGAGATGCTCCGGTGGCCCGATTTGCCTCCCGTCTGCGCCGTTACTCCTCCCGGGACGCGTCCTTCACTGCGGAATCAACAGATCGCCCCTGCCGCGCGGTTCGTCGTCGTCCGCCAGATCCGCACAACAAAAGAGATCGGCGGAGGGTTGTCGGGTCTTGTTCGTTAGACCCGCACCCTCCGCGTTAGTCATAAAATCATCGGGAGGAAAAAGGATTAACCAAATCAACAATTTTAAATAGATTAAAATTGTTCCGATCGGGTTCTTTATTTGAAAAGAATAAACACGGGAAAAGAAATAAGATATTCCAATCAACCCTTACCTTGTCGTCGTCGTCGGACGAGAGGTCGTCGCGGATGAAGGAGATCGTCGCGTCGTCGCGGTATCCGGCGTCGCGTCGCCAATCTCCGGATCAAGAAAAAACGGATTTAATTAATTAAATCCGTTGTTATTGAAATTAAGAAGGGAGAATTTAGAAGTTTCGATTCTCACCTTTAACCGTCGATCGGGTTCGCCGCGGAAGAAGAGGCACCGAAGAAGAAGAAGAAGGTCGCGGAAAAGCTGTTGACGTCGCGGATCGTGCGTCGTCGAATTCCGGTTCCGGCGTTCTTCGCGTTCTTCGCGTTCTTCGCGTTCTTCGCGGGGAGATGAAGGAACGAAGATTCTTTCAAATCCTTTCCAATGATTTTTAGGTTGGTCTTATTTTATAAACATGCCAACACGAAACCGGTTAAGAAACGATCCATCAATTCGTTGAATTAATTCAACGAAAGAAACGACCCATTTAATTCACGAAAGAAACAGCCCAATTAAATGGTCTGTTAAGAATTAAAGAAAACGCGTCGGTTGACTTTTCAGTTACTTTGACGGGTTTTCGCGGGTGCGTTACTTAGCGAAAGAAACGGCGGGGCTCGTGCGGGCCCCACCGCACAAATATCCTACCAAGGGGTAGGATATTTCTGGATAGCATCCTATCCAGTTCAACTCAGTTCAAGCCGTCTTTAAGTGACTTCAAGTGGCTTCCAAGCAGCTTAAGTGAAATAAAATAAAGTTGTCGCACAAACTTTATTTTATTTCTGACTTAAAGCCGTAAAATTTAAAAAACCACGTCTGAGCAAACGCAACTCCGGAAGAGGCGTTTCTAAGCAAATACCGGCGCTGCGATTTCATCGGTGCCCTCAGAATTCGATTCCGGGCACCGGTTCAAAAGATAGAAAAACCCGCTCGTCCGTTCACTGAACGTACCCGAGCCAAACTTCGGAAATTGATTCCGGGCACACCGGGCCTCGGAATCAGGTGCCGTCTGAAGCTGCGCTCTTGTAAAATTCCAAAGAAAATTAAGAAAAAAATTTCCTTGAAATTTGCGGGTCTTTACATTAATTTATTTATATTTATATATATATATTTTTTAAAAATATTTAAATAATTATATATATTTAAATAATTATATATATTTAAATAATTATATATATATATATATATTATAAATATATATATATAAATATAGTAAATATATTCTTTATTTATGTAAATTTTTTATAAATGTAATAAAAATAAAAATATATATATTTTGTTTTTTATAATTATTTAAATATATATAATATTTATTTTTTAATTATATAAATACATTAAAATTTATTTATTTATTTATATTTATTAAAATATAATTTTATAAATATAGTATGTACATTTTTAAATATATATATTTCTAAATATTTTTTAAAAAAATATTGTTTTACAAATATTTTTTAGACTTTATTAACGAGAAGCTAATTTTATGTGCATGGAGGTTAAAAGTTATTGAAATTGAGTAAATTAAAAATAAGTACACTTTAATAATATAGAAAAGGTGGATATGTTTTGTGTTTTTTCATTGTATATAAAAATTATTTAATTAAATATATATGAAATCAATATACCGCACATTTGATATATGTAAAATTGAAAAATAAAATGACATTCAATTATATGTCGATTACACAATGTAATTAGTCAGTATTTTAATATCATATTAATTTTTAATTATATAAAATTATTCACTAAATACAGTGCATAATTATTTTTTAATATATTAATCATTTCTATATATATTAATATATATTTATATTTATATTATTTTATTTGTTAAAATTATCAATTATCATCTAATTAATAAAATGTTTATTATTTTCTCAATTTCCTAGTTTTTTATTTTTATTTTTTTATTTTTCATTTAACAAATATATTTATTTAATACATAAAATTTATTAGTATTTATTATTTAAGTATAGTATAATAAATTTATTCATTTTTATCAATAATTATTTTATTTTTAAAATTGCAATAATTTTTTAATTGTCTCAAGTTTGTTATTTTATTATTTTATTTTATTTATTCTGACCTTTATCAGCGCTAAAAAGGCACTGATAAAGGACTCCTTTATGAGTGCTAAAAATAAAGTTCTTATAAATGGTATCCATTATTAGTGCTAAAAATAATATTGTGATAAAAGGTACCCTTTATCTGGGACAAAAATAAATCACTGATAATTGGTTGAATATATCATCTATTTCTTTAGCGCTGATAAATATTCCATTTATCAACTGTTATTTAGGTGTTGATAAATACCAACACTATTAAATGAGGATTTTGTAGTAGTGATTGAAATATTTGAACAACTATAACCTATGTTCATGAATTTTTTTCAATTAATTTTCCTTTTATGTGTTCATATATATTTGGGGTTTTTAAGGGGCTAGTTGATTAAAATTTACATTAGAAATTATTCTATAAAGATATATTTAAATCCATCAGAAACAAATTCTAATAATTCAAAACAATAAAAAAAATGTTAAATATGGAGAAGAATATCTTGTACATTAAAATGAATATATATCCTGAATTAAATAAGAGTATAAATTATATTTCTATGAAACATTTTAACAGAAAAAGTCATTGTAGAAGTGATACATGAGTTGTAAAAAATTAAACAAAACCTATCAAAATCATAAGGATTCATAGTTTGAAATAAAATTAAATATTATAATGGATTTTCACAATATTCAACAAGAGGGAATTCATGTACAAAATTTTATGATTAGATAATTGAAAATTGAATGTTAATATATGGTAAAAACACTATATGTATATTTTTTTTAAATCTACGATTTCCTGAGTTAGAGGCAAATTTTAAAAATCTAAAAAACACCTAATATGTATCTACACAAAAAACTAAAAGAAATAATTCCACAATGAAGAACATGATTAGAATCCTAGTTCAAAAAATACTCATATTGGTGGAATGTAGAACATTAAATCATGTTCTATTCAATCTAATTAAAGATCTTCGATAAAGGTTATCTATTAAATAGTAAACTCTATTGTCTCAAAGGTTGGGTCTTATAAAATATTTGTATCAATAGAATATTTATTCAAATATATTTGGATAATATTATTTAAAATCCAAAATAAATATCCAATATTGATGTTATAATATATATATATATATAGTCTGGCACCCCAAAGAGACCCTAATAGATTACGTTTTTTAGTGAAAAACTGAATAATTTAAAATATTGGTATAATCAATCTATAGTAAATAGGAGATGATTCATTGGATAATTTGGGTAATGTTTGTGGTTATGGTATATAGAAAATAACTATTGAAATAATATTTTGACAAATGAAAATAATTAAAATTCTGAAATAAGGGGGGGAATGTAAAGAGATAAGAAAACCTACAATAAAGATTTATAATTCATATAAGTATATAAATCTCCCTAATCAGACTATTTTTTGATGATTAGAAAAAAATTATGATTATTTATATAATGGTGGTCATAGTATCAAAGAGTTCTGTTATGTACCAACAAATACCAATTTCTATTTTGATGAAATGTGAAGACTAAAAATTGATAAGCTTAAATAAGAGAATGATAAATCAGCCATTAAAAATTTAGGCATGCAAATTTATTTATAAAAATAATGACTGTTTAGAAAGGAAAAACAAATAATAAAACTGGAAAGGCTTCATAAAAAAGTGTAGATTAATCTAATGTGGGATAAAAATCCACACTATAAATTATTGCACATATGATATAACAAATCAAAACCAATGGAAGATAAATAAATTCTAAAGTAGAATAAATGTCATAATGAAATAAAATTATTAGTCTAGTTGATAAAAAATTAAAATTTGATGAGGATGGGTATTAAAAAAATGATAACTAAAGAAACGATAAGATATCATGTGGAAAATTAAATAATTGTTTTAATATTTAAAAGGTTTGTTTATCTATATGGATAAGAAAATAAAAAATTTCTAAAATTGGATAAATATTAAGAAAGTGAAAGTGATTATAAGAATAAAGTAATTACTCAAGATTATGATTTCATATTTCATGAGAGATTCCCTAAAAAGGACAACACTAAAATTCAGGATTGTCTAAGTAGAAGGTTGTAGTAATCTAGAAATATTTCAAAGGAATGCATCAACATTCTACTAAATCAAGATAAAACATTGAATAGTATAAATCAATCAAATAGATATATCATTCCCTTATTTGACAGTGTGACGAAGAAAACTACACATAATGAGGCTATCAATGTATGAAATCTATGATTTTTAGGGAGATATAGATAGGTAGAATTGAAGGGAGTATAATAATGACGTTTTGTCAAAATTTGGGTTTAATTATAAAATAGTTATTGTGTTATGATACATGTCCCTTTTATACATTTCATAATAATAATCTAGAGAAAACTCACCTTATTTGTTTGTATTAATTTTAATTTGTTTTCATATAGTTAAATGAAGGGGATATTTCAAAAAGGAAAACATGATGAAAGTTTCTACATCTACACCATTGGGATATCTATCCATCATGGAGTTCTTAAGGTATAACATGAATATTTATATTAGTATCAAAGGAATCATATAGGCTATCTATAATAAGAGCAATCATGAAAAATTTACAATGAATTAAATCATTAAAATATAATTAAAAAGAGAAATATACAAAACATTATTATATCATAAACCTTAAATTCTAAACAACACAAAATTTAATTAGGAGTTTGAGGTAAAATATTAAAATATCATCATTCATTTTGATATATAAAATCTATTTTCATAAAGTTTATTATTAATATATATGATCACATTAAAAGAGGGATATAAAATCCTGAACCTGAATATTTTTTATTTTTTAAAACTATATGTTTATAACATATAATATTCTTCATAAAAACAAATTATAGAATCCTAAAAGTAAACTTTGAAGTGGACTCATGTGATAGATAGATTAATTGATAGAATTAATTCCAAGGATGATCACCCTTTTTTTCAACACTAATAATTATTCACATATATTAAGTGTTTATTAATTTGTCGCACATTACTAAGAGAAATGTGACTTTATCCATCTTTAAATGATTTGGATATATATGTTACTTTAATAAAAAATGAGAATTGTTTGTTTTCAAAATATTTTAAATTGTTGGATAATAAGTAAATAAAATTTATCTTTTCACCATTGAATTTATTTTCAATATGTTGGAATATTATAAAGATATTAAGTAACCATATTTTAATAGATATAATATTTAATAGACTCATTAATCATTTGTAATTTAATTTTTTCCATTATTAAAGGACAACGTTATGATTTGAAAATATCAATGTGTTGTTAGGACTGGTTGATGTGTAAGAGACCAATAAATGTATATTATTCTTATATAGAGATAGAAAAATTATATTGGGATGCTTTCATCATAAAATATCTGGATGGATTTTATTGAGGATATTATAACTAACACATAATCTCTGAGGAGTTTATAAAATAATCGATGAAAATTGCTGATTTTATAAGTGGAGCACTATCTACAATGACTTTTATCTATGTCGGTAAATTTTATGTGTAATATTATTTTTAGGATATATGTTTCATGGAGTGGAATATTTTTCTTATTGTTATAGAAACCACCAGATGGATATTTTGATTTGAGGGTGCATTAATCAATTACAACATTCATTGGATGGTGTTTGGGAAGAATTTTAAAATCCCTTTGAAGTGTTTAATAAGAACATAGATCATTTAATTAATGTCTAGAAATTCTATGTTAGGGATGGAAAAAAGATATTACATGAGGTTTACATAAGTCTTTGATATTCTGTAAGATACATTATTCAGTTTAATACATCATAAAAGGAAATTATTAGATTTTATAATATTTCATAATCTTTTTTCATGTATGAAAATTTAGAAGGTCATGTCCCACACAAGACATTCAAATCCTCATAAGACTATTTTAGGTTTTCATAAGATATTGAGAAGCATGTATGACTTTTTTTTAACTATATGACTTCATAGATAGCCTAAATTAGAAAAAGAGGGAACTCAGACCGAGGATTTTAATACGTTATAAAATCATTAGACATGCTATGTTATTTGATATGTTAATTATAGTGGGAATATTTTAAATGAATGAATATATAGATATATTTTATGATTTATTATGTTTTATAAAATATCAGTAGATGTTCGAAAAATAATATAATGATATGTAACTATAGGTATTTTATATGATTTACAAATTCATATGAAAATTAGATGCATACTGAATGAATGGAAATGTACAAAGTACTCACTATTACCTAAAATAATTTTACTAATATCATAATAGTACAATATTTATAAGGCCCCAGCCTTAAACCTTACTTAATCTTGAGTTATTACAAGATTACACATTGAGGATCTTTTCAGGTTTAGAGTTTTAGAGAATTAGATCATGAAACTTGCATTACATTCCACATTTAAACAAAGTGGTTACATAAAAGACAGTATTCATTCTTCCCATCAACGGATACATATTTAAAATGAAACATGGATTCTTTCTTGAAACATCCTCGACACTATCATCACATCATGTACCTTTCCCTTGACCTGTGAAAAACATTTCAAAAACTTGGGATGAGCATAAAAAGCTCAGTAAGGGTTATAAAAATATGGAAAGGAAACATGAGTTCGTATATACATAAGAATGAAATCATACTTTACCCATAAAATATAGGCATATCAAATCATGAATAAATCATAGAAAACATAAGACATAAAGGTAACTTGAGGCATTCATAACATTCTTACGTAGGGAGTAACCCTCTTGGTTACGTTTGGAATACCCATCACAGTATATTCCCGAAATCTCTTCGGAGAAACATTAACGTTTCACTCCTTCGCGTTACCCAATGCATTGGAGAGCTATATCGGGCTCACCTGCCCTTAGTTTATCACGGAACCACCCGTTCTTCATAACAATTCCCAAGAACCATAACATAATCGTATCACATAAACATGAATAAAGTAAACATAACATTTCCACATTTCAATCACAATATAACATTTTAAGATATTGAAATAATGAATCCATTCAAAAAGAAACCATTTCCAAAACCATTTAAAACATTTAATAAAGAGATTTTTGAATCAATGTGTCCTATACCACCTTGAAGCTTTTAACATTTTAAACCATTAATATCCATATAAATAAATCCTTAAAACCATTTTGAAAACATGGATATTAATAAGAACAAATAATTAAAACATTTAAAACGATATTTTGGTTAAAGGGGTTTTACCAAAATTAGAGACACTTGAATACAATAATCGAGGAATAACATTTAGTCAGAACATTATAATATCATGAGAATAAAAGGATTCATGATATAATACTCCAAAGGACAGTATATACACCATATAAGAGTGAATTGGTGCATAACAACAATGAACCCTCAATAGAAATGTCAAATGTGATGAAATCCCTTATAAAGAAGGTATCCTTAAATTAAGGACAAATAAATCTCAAAAATATGTGTGACAAATATATATACACCCAAAATAAGTGGATATTAAGTGTAAAACAATAAAAGGTCATTCACACATATTCAATGGATGACATATTCAATGACTACAAGTTGAACCCAAAGAAATCGAAATTGGGTTAAAAAGTTCCCTTGACAACCTAACAGCATCACATCAAAATGAGTTGATGAGAGATAAAAAGTGTATCTCATCACTTGTAAATAAAATTTACTTCAATAAGGATGTATGAGAATATATCCCAACATAAAAATATGTAAATTAAAAGACCCAATAAAAGAAGTCTTTTAAAAAAGAGGAGGGTGAAAGGTTCCCTTACCGACTTGGGTATCTTTCAAAACATACACCCCATGAAGAAAGACAATAGGTCATTGATGTAAATACTAATAAAAGAAATTAAATTACACAAAGAGTATAATAATGGGCAGTACATACACCACTCAATGGAATTTGTGGCAAATGTAGCATAAATCTCACGGGAATAAAAGTGAGATGAAAAATCCCTTACGAAAACTCAGCAGCCTAACGGCGCCACATAAAACGTCCGAATATGGATTGATGAGATCAAATAGAGTATCCAATCATATTACAATAGAATTTACAGCAATTGGAATATAAAAGAAAATCCCCCAACATTGCAAGGAGGAGTTTAAAAGAAGTGACATAAAGGAGAGTACTTAAAAAGAAAGAGAGAGGTTAGATCTCTTACGAAAGTTCGGCAGCCTAACGACGCCACTCAAAACTTCCAAAATGGATTGATGAGAGAGAATAGGGTCTCTCATCACATGAACATAAAAATTACAGTAGGAGTAATATAAAAGAACATCCCAATCATAAGAAAGATGAGCTTAAAAGAAATGACATAAAAGAGTGTACTTAAAAAGAAAGAGAGTTGTAGGATCCCTTACCTCGGGTCCGACTTGACTCGATCGTTCTTTAATCTCCTGAATAATAAACTTGAGTTAATTTCTAATTCCTTAAGAACATTTTTCAAGTTCATTATTACTTTTATACCACTTATTACCATGTCATAAACATTATGTAATCATTTAAGTTAATAATATTTGTTTTGCCGATATTTGGTTCTTAAGTCGAAAGCGGACTTCTTAGAATTACATGTTGTTCGTGTGGCCAAATGTTTATTATATCCAGAATTTTATTCATTATGTAGATATCATATATGTCATATATATACAGTACATGCATGCATTTATAACATTACATAATCATTTAGAGGTAAGAAATGAAATGCACCGTTCATGGAGACGGTAAGCCGTACGTACGCATGAACGCTACTTTCATTTCTATTTCGTATTTTATAGAATGGAATAATAATTATATAAAGGTATATTATAATTACAGTATAATATCATATATAATATCATATTTCCATCCTTTATACATCCCACATATGGTATTTAACGAATCAAATCACTTTGAGGGGGCGGTAGTCCGCACTTCCTTAAATGAAGATATCGCGTATACCCATAATGGAATCCATAAAGGTAAGACAAAAATGAAAAATACAGAATCATAAATAAAACATAAACATATTATATATCATATATAAAAATAGTGACATCATAATGGCCACCATTGAAGGTGTTAAATGATTATTGAACAATCATCGTTTCGGGAGGCAGAATTTCACCATCCACGGAAACCGTATGTTCTTTAACCATTTGATGTAGTTGTGTGAGAGTGTAACTCGAATAAATCTTATAAAAACATCCTAGTATATTGACGATACTGGTGTTGTTACAAAAGAAGTAAATAAAAAGAGTTTAGGGGGTTGGAGAAGCAAAATAAAACAAATGAACATGAGAGAGTGAATTACCTTTAAAAATGTAACTCCTTTTGATTTGAGCCTAAAGGCTTCATTTGAAAGGATTATGCCCAAAGGGAATCCTCTAGGATGAGGATAGGGATGTGGAGAGAGTAAATGGTCAGGGGTTGGCTGAGCCAAAGGCTTGAGGAGTGTGTTAAATGAGGTAGAGGTGGGGGCCTTTTATAAGAGGAGAGGAGGGGCACTTTTGGAAAGTAAAGAAATATTACTTTATTTGAAAATGTGTTTTGGTTTAAAAAGGTCCCACATTGATATAATTCGTGGATAAGGTGATAAGGCTTCGAAATCCTCTAATCCAATTGGTTTTGGACATGTGTAGTTTATAGATTTTACATTATCTTTCCATTTTATTTAAATCGTCAAATAATGATGTCATCGCTGCATCATTATTATGTCATAACTAATTTAATTTATTTAATGTCTAAAAATTATAAAAAAACTACTATGATGTAGGAAATCTTTTTATCTTTCCAATGACTATTTATAATCAAAATTTGGACCTGTGTAACTCTACTTAAAAATTGTTTTAGTAAAACAACTCATGTTTCTGTCAATTTAATTTTAACATTAAATAAAAAGTTATTTATGTCATTTCCCAACCAAAGTGTCTCCATGGGGTCCCCAAGTTGGCCCATGGCTTGTCTTGGTCGGACATGACTCACCCAATAGGTGTAGGACAAGTGTCATGGTGTTTTCACATTCTTATAATATCATTTTTACCTTAAATTACACTAATTACCTCTAATCGTGATTAAGAACTTAATAAGTTACTATTCACCAAAAAATTATTATAATCTCATTGAACCACATTTTATTTCTTAATGACAACCATGTATGTCGGATTTTTGAAAATCAAAGCACAATGATGGAAAAAATTCATTTAAATGGAAAATCAGTTTTTATAAGTACCACTTAGTGGTTTCACTATTCATCAAAAATTGAAGTTTTTCAGAAAAATCCCAAAATTTCACCCTAAGCTATATTTGATATTCTGAATTCAAAAATGAAGTCCGTTTTACAAAATTCAGAAAATATTAGTCACATTAATTAATTTAATAATTAATTCCCGCTGTCAGAGCGAATAGCGTGTTTTTATAAAACAATAAGTATCAAAAGATTGACAGTAGTTTAAGTCTGATTTCAAATCGAAATTAATTCCAACGACCACTATTGGATTTAATGGTAAAAATATTTTCTAATTTCACTTTAAAACCAATTAAAAATATAATCTAATCATATAAATAAATTAGATTAAAAAGAGGTTTTGAATTAAAATACAACATTTTACACTATTCATTAAAAAAATGAACTTTATCGGAAAAATACCAAAAAATTACACAAAGTAAACTTTGATGTCCCGATTCTTAATAAGAGTTTTATTTGGTCCAAAAGAATGTTTAAGAGTGAAAAAAACTATATTTAATGGCAGTTCTCCATTAAAAGGCGATAAGTGAACCTTTAGTGAAAACTAGGGCATATACGCCTAAAATTGAATTCTTTCCGTATTTTAAGCCTTTAGATTTTATTGGATAAATGTAAAAACATTTAAAAAACATATATAATCATATTTTAGTTATTTCTATCCATTCCCGCCAATACAACGGCTACATGTTAACTACCATTTGAATTAATATTATTTTATTATTAGAGTGCAACGTAAGATTCCCAAGAAACTCGTTGATGCGTGTTGGGTATGCCATCGAGCATAGCGTCCCCTTTAAAGTCATATTAATATTTTATTCACAAATATAGATAAATATGAAAATGTCATATTCCTTATTTACCTGGGGTGTTACAATATTATGAAAAAATACTACATAATTATTGAATAAAAGCATTCAAATTAAAAAAAATAAAACGATGATATGATCTATTATTTAGTGCGTTAGATATAATAAATTTATTTTTGATGAAATTTATGATAATGAAGAATTTGAATATTTTTATTAAAGAATAAAATTAAGTCACACTACAATAGAGATTTATATTCCATTAATATATTCATGCATGCAGGCATCGATTGAAAATTAAATAAATATTGATTTAGTGGGTGATGTTGTGGGGTGATTGATGATGGAAATATGACATGTCTCTTGGAATTTCCAATATAGATATATTGATTAATATTCCAATTAGAATAATACCTATGAAAATTTAATGAGATTTATGTATTCATATATGGAACAAATATTCATGATATTCAGTGAATATAAAAATACAATAAGTATTATTGATCATGAATCCAATCAAACTTCTACTAAGATATAAATTTTATTTAAAATAATATAGAAACTGATGAAAAATAGGAAGGACAAAATTTTATTCTATTAATATGAAGGAACCTCCAAAAATATTCATATATTGATGATAATGATTGAGGGAAAGTGTAAACACAAATGTTGTTTCTCATTATCACTATATTGAGACTCTTAGCAAATGAAGAATCACTATGAAGGAAAAAAACAATGAGATTGGGTTAAGGAACAAGGATAATTACAATTTAGTATTTCATATTACAATATATTGTCTAAAGACTCTTTCAGTGAGAAATATGGTCTTATCACTATTTTATAGTGAATTTCAGAGTAAATTTATAACATGGTTCCAAGAGATTTCAAAGTATCAGCAGAATATTTTTGTTCTATTATGAAAAAATTAATCATTTAATTCATAAAACTGAATGGATTGTTGTACATATCCAATACCTTCATGATGCATATAGAAGTTGATGAAACAATCCATAACATAATATGTGATGTCAAGTGGATGATATCATAACATGAATTTGTAATCCCAAATACATAATTGTGATAATATGTGTATCACATTGATTTAAACACATAAAGGAGTAGGTTTCCACATTGTATCTGATCCTTTTAAATGTATTGATTGATTATTGTACATTTTATAATATTCTTTTCATATGGAGGACAATTTTGAGAGTTCATAAATAGAGGCATACATCTTAATGGGAATAAATGTTTATGTGTCAAGAGGGGACACTTTAATGAGAATGAAAAAGGCATAGAAAAATAATGGATATGGATTCACCCCCTCTCTATATTCTCAGGGTATACTCATAATCATATTCGACATTTTTACCCCATAATGATTAAAGGAAAGATAATTATCTTGATTTTTGGTATTTTAACCCAAATATCATGTAAGTCACGTTTGGTTTCATACCTTTTCATTTTAATTTACAATAATGAACCAAGATTAGTTTATATGGATATGACACCACCTTTGTGGAATAATTAATAAATTATACAAACACACACCCAAAGATCATATTAGTTTATTTCATTTTGAAAATTGGAATACATTATTCAAAATTGGTGAATGATCTTCAAAATATATGAAAAATATCTTCCCTTTTAGCACACCTAACTAAAACATCTCTTCATAACACAGGGAAAAGAAAATATAAGAAAAAGTGTGATCTCAGATGCTATTTAAGTGAATGAAAGGGAGACATGTAAACATAATTATTATCATAAGTGTGAAATAACTTGATAATGAAAAATTGAATATCCGACCATTCATATCAATGATAATAAACAATAATAATTTCATTAATACAGGAAGTTCGTAAGACAAAAATCATTAGAAAATAAAAAACATATTCCATATAATCAAAACATAAGCGTAAGATATGAAATTAGTAGAATATGAAAAGGCATAATTAAGTATTTACATATTAGACAGGAAATAACTTCCAAGGACACATTATTTGTATTGTTTCACTCCCCTTACCACATTACTAGTCATGGGTCACTCCTATAAGCATCTTGGTTTTCGAGGTTCACTCACAAAAACATCTTAGCAGATAGTGTCCTTTATGACTATCTTTTATGATATAAACATTTACCCAATGATTTTGAGGTAGATATTGACCCACGCATAACATAAATAAAACTACACTTATGTTTTCCACAATAACATAAATCATAAAAGAACTCATACATGAAATTAATTTCATAAACATTTTTTATACCGTAACAATCGAAAAAGAAATGGTTTTCATATACATCATTCCCTCTTAAGAAAACAAATATTATTCGAATGAATAAGAATTTTATAAATGAAACATATTCCAAGAGAAACATAAGTAAAATAAAATAACATTATCTTATATGTAAAATAATTTTCAGAGGTCACTTGAAAACAATTGAGGCAAATAATATATTTTATGTGTTGATAAATGATTTTTTTATTAAAATGACATGTGATTTTGAGAAAAAAAATTATTTGAAAATAAAAAATTAATATTGTAATGTAATAATCTTGGAAAAATTAACCATGAAAGATTAATAAACCATTAATTATAAATAATTTTGAAGAAAAAATTCTTCTCATATGTTTTTTATAAATGTCTTATTGCATATCATTTGCAAAAAAATAAAAGATTCATTTCGAACAATATAGTAAATGTAAAAAATGGGTAAAAATTACTTTAAAAATCCTTAGAATAATAGTAGATAATTTGTTAAAAATATTTAATATAAAAAATTAATATTTATGATAAATATTCCCCAATGATGACTTAAAATGAAACAAACCAAAATATTAATGAGATTATGAAATAAATTATCATAAATTTTGAAAGTGTAAAATCATATTTCTCATAAAATAAGGAAGATTATAAGGATATAAATATATCATATTATTATTCATATGTCTTAAAAAATAAATAATTTTAATTATATACACAATTTATAAGAAAAATATATTGTATAAGGCATGTTTCCCAATGAAATAAAGGAGAGAGTAGAAATCCTTTTACTACTAGAGTAGCTATTGAATCGATATTCCCATTAGATAACAATATACATAAAATTATTTAATAACATAATATAATTGAAATTAATGATATAACATGTCATAGGTTAGTATATACACTACATAAATGACGATAGAGTTGAAAATGGCATGTCTCACACAAAAATAAAAAGTGAATCGAAATTTTATTACATTATGTCTTACCTCCAATAGTACTCATGAAAACCTATTGTATAATAAATATATATTTTTTATACATCTAATTAAAAAATATTCATAAATATAATACCATATATGACTTAAATATATATTTATATTACCATATTATTTGCAATTCATAGACTAAGATACATTTTAGGTAATGATATCTTTAATTCTCATATACGATTTTAGTTTTCTTTATTAGTCACCAAAAATGGATTGTGATTTAATTATCTATACAATAATAACCATGATAATAAAATAATATATATATTCCTCATAGATGTATTTATGATTATTTAAAAAATACATAAATAGAAAATGAAATACAGAGTTCATGGTGACAGTACACCGTACATAAAATTTATAGCTACTTTCAATTTCATTTAACTTTATAAGAAAGAAATTTATATGATATGTAATATTTACAGAATATTTATATTGTTATATAAATCATATATATTCATTAAATAAATGTTTATTACTTCCCATGTGATATATTGAAGAAAAAATAATCACATTGCATTGTTGAAATGGTAATCCAAACGTAAGAATGAGAGTCATTATCGTTTCCCAAAATATTAGGTGGTAAAAAGATAAATAGGATATTATAATTAATGATTTATAATCATGTCATTAATATAATATATTTTGAAAAAAAATATAGTTTCCATCATAATAAACACCATGATAGGAGGTTATGGAAGAATGAACCATCATTGTTTCACGGGGCAGTAATCTCCCGTAAACAAGAACGATAAGTTTTTTACCCATTATATGAATGTGTGTGGAATTTTAGTTAGAAAAATAAAACCAACATATAATAATAGATTATATATTTATTATATTATATAAAAGTTTAATAAAAATAATTTAGGGGGTATAATTATGAAATAAAACATAAACCTTCATTGATGAACGTTTACTCTTATTTTGGTATCTCCCTTTGATCTTCAGAAAGGACTTATTTGATTGAAATTGTGGATAATGGATGAAATCAAGGATGAAGGTAAGGATATTGGGAGGAGACTTGGATATATTTTTTATGATTAAATGATTTTTAAAGGGGTGAATAAAAGATAAGGAGATGTGTCCATTTATAAGAGAGGGGAGAGGCCCATTCCGACACACTCAAAACTATTAATCTATAATAAATGTAAAATAAATTTGAATACCACCAAAGGGTAATATATTCAAATATAATATGATATAAAGTTGTAAAATTATCATGAAATTATTTTTATACAAGTTTATATATAATTTTATACATTATCATTTTGATTAACCATTCGTCAACCTATTTATAATTTCACCAAAGGTAGAATCATTGAAGAAATTAAAATATTGTAAATTTTTCATATTTGATGTCAATTATATCATAACTGAAAAAATAATAACCCTTTTTACCATTATATTTATTTTTTAATTTTTATGATCTTTAAATATTTTTTAATAATTTAATAAAACATTATTTTGATAAAATATCAATAGTGTCAATATTGGCACTATTAATTCGATCGGTTTAAAAATAAAAATGTTACAATTTAACTTCGAAACAAATTTTTTATTATATTCCAAATAGGTCAAGGTTATCTATATTTTTTTATCAAATTTGTTATCACAAATTTAATTTATTTTAATATTATTTGTAACATGAAATTGATATATCTATTACTAAAACAATTATTACATCAACATTGTGTAATTATTTAAAAGAATTATTTAATTACAAAAAATTAAAAATAAAATAACATGATCATGATAAATATTATAAATTTCATAAGAATATTTATAATTCAATTTATCTATGTGCTCACACAATAATAAAAATGATTTATTTTTTAAAAAACATTAATGTGACTTCTTTAAATTTTTATTAACTAAAATATTATAAGTTTAATAATTTCACACAAGTGGCCCAAAATGTCAAAAATAATTTATATCATGAAAATATGTTTATTAATTTAACAATGTACATTGATATTCGTTCATGACATACTATTTCCCTATGTGGACACATAAAAGATATTAAAGACACCGAAAATGACATTTTTTCATTCTCTGATTTAAATATTATATAAGTAATTTTCATAGACATTTTTCCATTAAATTATTTAATTTAGATCCTTATGTTTTATGGGTTTAATTTATTTCATTTGATAAAAGTTTTCATTTCGTAGTGTAATTTTATTGTTTTTATAATTTTGTTTTTAAACTAAATTACTATATTTTCCCTTTACCGTTTTTACTAAATTTAACCAATGTTACTGTTCATACTATCCAAAAATACAAGGGACAAATTTACTAAAATTTTAAATTCCAATTCAAATAAAGAATACATTTTTCATAATTCAAAATAAATAATTTTCTAAAATAAATTTAAAATTTATCTCGTTGATGGAAAGATAAAATGGGTTTTTCATGTAAAAACCTCCAGAAGCATAACATGATTTCATATCAAATATCAATTTGAAATCGATTCCAATGACCTAAATTTTATTAAAAGATTAAAAGATTATCTAATTATACATTAAAACTACTTTAATATTTAATTTAATAATAAAAATTATATTGATGAAAATAAATTTTCAACTAAATGGTTTTATGTTTCAATATTCAGAAAAACCTAAAACTTATCAGTAAAATAAAGAAACATTTATCCAATGTAAAATTTTATTACTTGATTTATATAGAATAAGATCATCTTTTAAAATAAAATTTCTAATGAGTCATAATTGGATTTAAAATGGGTTTTCTTTTGAAATGTGATATAATTAACCTTTTGAAAAAAATAGGTTCCTATGCATAGGATTGATTTAGTTCTTATCTTATGCCTATAAAATCTATTAAAGGATTATTAAAAATATTTTATTTAATATTTGATATATATATTTCATTATTATAACTCGCTATTTTTAAATAACTTTTTTATAAAGAAAAAGTGAATTTCGGAGAATGAAAATAAAAACATTTCATTTATATTCAATTGGTATGGATTTTCGTTTCTAACTAATTAGTAAACAATAAATTCATATTTCAAAACCTATATTTTCATATGATAGTTTATATTATTCATAAATCCCAATTAAATGGCTGTGTTATATATTATTATATTAAATAATAATATTCTACTAGTATATTATTGATTGGAAAAAATCATCCATACCTATAGGGGAAGCTATAAAAAAACTCAATGTGGTGTCAAACAGAAGCCATGAATAATGTTGAAGATACCACAAGATTATTATTTCCTATGCTTTTGCTAGGACGTGCACGTCCTTCACATTCGGGGGACGTCAGCACTGTTCTGTTGCCCTACATTCCCGCTTTCCAAAGGCGGGTGACATCTGCTCCCTGTTCAGGGACGTTTGCTCCTTGATCGAAATAAGATGATGGGATGTCGGTTCTTCCTTTCGTGGATTCCTCCTCGAAATTCGTCACCTATTCCGGGTCTCCCTTATAGAATAAGTAGTAGTTTGTGAAACTCTTCCCAGTTCCATGTTTTCACAGATGCCTGTTAATTACATAGCTATGATCACGGCATTCCAAGGGGTCCGGTCAGGGCAGCAACCATTGGTTGGGGGAGTAGTCACATTGAGGCATCAGTGGCATGTTTGGGCATTGGAACACAGGCGCGTCTGATTTTATTCCCCTTATTATAGGGCTTCTTGAGTTCCCGGAAGAATGAGGCATCCCATGTCGAATGCAGGGAATCCAATGTCATAGGCCTGTCTCTGAGGTTTTCCTCAGCTTCCCATGTTTAACACAGGGTGTGACATGAGTTTAACGTCCAGGAGGGATAGATCAGACTGATTGGAACACTGACTGGAGTGGATCAGATGGGTGTAACCTCTTGAGGTAAAACCGTTGTCGGGTCTAACAAATGGTTTGTTCCCCAACCATTGTCTGGAGTAGTGGGGAGGTGAATAAGGACGATCCAACCAGGATGTAGGGGCCCAGGTAAGAATCAGGATGGATGATGTAGGGTTGAATGATGTGGAGGGGGATGACATGAAACTGATGTGAGGACGTCGGTGATGTTGGGCTTGATCCTTGAAGAGACTTCCATTGTATCCCAGTGGCAGGGAATCAAATTCCACATAGTATGGTGGGAGTGAGTCAGTGAACCGATGTGAATGAGGATCAGGGGACTAATGTGTGGTGGGCTTGAACCTCGAGGAGGTTTCCTACATACCGTGCCTTGACATAGATCAATGTCCTCATAGTTCAGGAATCAATGCCAGTGAACTGACGTAAAGATGGACCGGGGGTCTGGTGATTGTGGGTTTGAACCTCATGGAGGCTTCCTACACACCATGCCATGACATGGATCAAATTCCCTATAGTATGGGATGATGTGTGGGGATTACACTCTTGGCTGCCCGGGTGTTGTTGAACCGACGTGAAGGAGGTAGGAGCGACCGGGTGGTGGGCATGAACCTCATGGAGGCATCCAATATACCATGCCTTGACATGGATCAATGTCCCCGTAGTTTGGGAATGATGTGTGGGGTTACACTCTAGGCTGCCTAGGTGTTGGTGAACAGACGTGAAGGAGGTTGCAAGGACCGGGTGGTTGGCTTGAACCTCGTGGAGGATTCATACATACCATGCATTGATATGGATCAAATCCCCCGTAGTTCAGGAATAGATGTGTGCGGCTTACACTCTAGGCTGCCCTGGTGTTGTTGAACTGACGTGAAGGAGGTCGGAACGACTGGGTGGTGTGGTTGAACCTTGTGGAGACTTCCTACGTAGTATGCCTTGACATGGATTGAGGTCCCCATATTTCGGGAATGATGTGTGGGGATTACACTCTAGGCATCCCGGGTGTTGGTGAACTGACGTGAAGGAGGTCAGAACTACCAGGTGGTGGGCTTGAACCTCATGGAGGCTTCCTATGTACCATGCCTTGGCATGGATCAATGTCCCCATAGTTCAGGAATGATTGGTGGGTCTTACACTCTTGGCTGCCCGGGTAGGATTCCATGGTTGATGCTTACTCTAAGCCCATGTGTGTCATGCTCGGTGTGAGAAACAAGAGGCAGTAGAGACCTGCCGATCACATCGCGAAAGATGCGTTAGTGGAGAGTGGAGTGGGGCTTACTCGTGGAGCGGCCTAGGGAGAGGAAGATTAAGACTTACTCCATGATGGAGTCCCGAGTGCAACAAAGTGCAGTAGGAGAAGGATTTGGGACTCAAAAAAGGAGGAGCACTGTTCCCCATCACGCCCTTCGCTGGCCTTGGCACCGAGGAAGTGAGGAGGAGCATGGATGCTACCTCCTGAAAGAAATATTAGGGGCTTACACCAAGGTGGATGCCCTATCTCATCGACAAACTCCACTCTGATAAAGAGGATATCATCCCCTGTGAGGGGTGATCCCATCCCTGTGGAGATGAGTGGGCGTGGAAAATGTCTAAGGCGGGGGACCCTACGTGCAAGGCACGGGTCCAGGTCATAGTTTAACGTCATGTGCTGAGGAAAATGGGGCTTGACAGTTTAACATCCTACAGCTTGGACGAGGTGGGTGCGCTTCACAACCCTAGGACATACATAACCGATACTTGCCCACCCTTGAGGGAAATAAGGCATCGGCAATGCCGTGACTGGGGGGTGTTATGGAGCGATCCATTGCGGGGTCCATGTTAGCGTGGCTATGCAAAAAATCAATATCCGTTAGTGTGCTTATGAGAAGGAGCATGATGCGAAGAAACACAACGAGCATTGTCGTCCAAGAGACATTGAAATCACATCATACATACATGGAGGGTCGCACGAAAAGAGGAATTACAAAGCAAAGGGGTTCACAGGCAAGAGCCATGTGAAGCTCTGCCACACCGCATGGCGGAAAGAATTTGTGAAGGGGTGTGCTTCGCGAAGGGGGGTGCCTCATCCTTAGAATAGGAGAGATGGGTATATGGGAGGTTCTTCGTGAAGAGGAAGGGCATTCACGGAGCACTGCCTTACGGAGCACAGGCACCTCACGAAGAAAAGTCTCACGAAGCGATGTGCTTCGCAACATACAGTGACCCTACCATGGCATGTGGATCACGTGTACGTGAAAGGTGTTTCACAAAGCCTAAATTCTCTGCAATGCCCCAGGTCCCTTTTGGGATCCCATTCCTCCGCCAAGGCCCCTGGCCTTTGTGAAAGGCATCCCTCTCAGAAGAGGGGATTAAAACGAGGCAAGGAGGAGGCACATCGCAGAGCAAAGGTACCTCGCGTAGCTCATGATTTGCAGAGCAAAGGGTGCTTTGCGATTTTGGGTGCTTGGAAGTTGAAATGTTAGATCGTCCATCCTTTGGGCTCTGGGGGAGCCCGGTATTTATAGGAAAGAGGAACCGTGAAGGAGATCTTAAACGGTGCGAAGAGGACTTTGGGTGCTTCGCGGCGGGTCATGAACGTCAAATGCATTCACGGAGGGGTCCGCCTCCTTGCTTCGTGGCGGGCTCGCGAACGTCAAATGCGTTCATGGAGGGGTCTTCCTCCTTTCTTCACAACGGGCTTGTACAGGTAAAATGTGTTCATAGAGGGGTCCTCCTCCTTGCTTCGTAGTGTGCTCGCGGGGCCCCAGGGGCTCCACGGAAGGGCGTCATGAGGCAGTTCATGGGGCATCGACTCTTTTTTTCATCCCTCATTTTGTTGCCAAAAAATTCTCCCCCTCAGACTTGGAGCCACGGAGAAATCAAGGGTTGAAATCTGAGGGTCAATAGAAAAAATATTTGGTCGTTCTCAGAGATGGATCACGAAGAAGGCTCGCTAGGTGGACAACAGACGCGCATGCCGAGCCTTCCACGAACTTCTTCAGGGTAGAGTTACAGTTGTACGGTTCCCCAGAAGGGGTCAGACCAAGGGGTCGGAAATGAGGAAGAACAAGATTTATGATTCCAGGGGCTGGACCCTTGGTGAAATACCAGGGTGTCTCTATGTATCCCATAATTATGGGAATCAAGACATACATAGTTATAGATGCACATTTTAACGTCTTGCTGGGCGATAAGAGGCCTGGCTGCGCCAGTGCACATCCTACAAAAACTACTAAGCCTACATGAGTCATACTCGTTGTGGGAAACAAGATGTAATGGAGGACGTTCCAAACATAGGAAGGAATATGTTAGGGAGAAGGGATGCTCAGTGAATACCGGCCCAATGATGCTAACACGTCTATGTATCGCAACTAGTCGTGCGAATAGATAATGCCCATTATCTCGGAATTCCACTTGAACATGAGGAAGTGGAAATGTGAGAATCATGAAGCTCGAAATCTGGACCACAATGATGAATGTGTGTCGATGGACGATAGCTATAGACCATGGAGGAAACATATCATCCACATTGAATTATCTTAGAATGGGGACATCCAGATGAGGGTCGACCATTGAACAAGTTCCATACACGGGACCCATCAAAAATGTCATATGAGATCCTTAGGGGCATTGGGTTAGGATGGTAGGTGAGCCAAGGAGGCATGGGACCAGGCCGTTAGGGGGTCCCTTCATATGTGTAAGAGGATGAGGATCCAAATAGAGAGCTCATGATGCATGGACATGGAACGAGGGGAATGTCTCCATGAAAATCCCACACTTCTGGATCTTTTTCAAAATGAATCTGAATACGACAATTAGATGTATTAAATAGGGGGAATCGATTCCCTTCCCAGGGGGAGATCTTAGTTCAGGGTTTTATAACTCGAAAAATCATTGGTAGGAAACACGGGAGACACATGGTGGGGTAACTACAAAAAACCCGACATGAATGGGAACCAGGGGTTCCAACCACCTTTTGTTCCTTGGAGTTGTTTTAGGTCGAGGGACAGAATATGATATTTGGGTAGGGCCTGAGACAAAGTGCACAAGCGTTAGTAAGTACCCCATGTGGATTGGGATCAAGTTGCACGTAGTTCTTGAGGGGGCACGGTAGGGTACTCTTTCTAGGAAAAAGTGGCGTGCGGACATGGCCCTCGCACAAAAAAAAATGGTATTTGATAAATCTTGTTTGTCCTTCAAGGAAAGTGGTTTTTCTATTGTGAGGCGAGAGGCCTAGGGTAGCAGGCCCTGGCGTCACCAAAAGAATCAAGTAGTATCATGCGTTGAAAAATGGTGTGGCGTGTGGCCAATTCCAAACACGGTGTCACCTTGAGTGAGGACATCACGATGCAGTTCCATTTTTCATCATGTGGCCAGGACGATAATGTCACAGTTTAGTGTCATGTGATAGGACCAGGAATACATTTTAACGTCATGTAGCGTAGTCGTGGTAGAGAGGATGCTAGGTGGGGAATGTGTATGGTGTAATAAAACATACCTTACGTGAAGGGGGAAATGATCCCACATCACACCGTACACAATTCCGAGAGGGGAACCTCAGGCCAAGTGGACCAAATAGGGGTGAGAGTGAAAGGGGTCGTAGAAACTAGCTCACAGCTGAGCTGGACCCGAAAACAAGATGTATGGGCAGTCCTACATATCCCTTAAGGATGGGAATCAAGACACTTTTAGATCTAGAGGGTCCCATTTAATGTCGTGTGGGACAAAATACAGTTTAATTTCGTGCATGACAGGACACAAGAGGGATAATTTTTAGAATGGGGTGCACGTGGTGTGGCTATTGCAAACCCGGCATGAATGAGAAGGAAATCCCATACCATCCCACATAGTCATGTTATCAAATTCCAGAAGGCGGGACAAAAAAGACAAATTATAAGAACTCAAGCTGGACCCAAAGACAAGAGTTCTGGGAGTTCCTACGTATCCCATGAGTATGGGAATCATGACATGCATAGTTCTGATGATATCTTAGTTTATTGTCTTAGAGCACGGACCATGGACGGGTGGAAACCTTCCAAGTAAGAACAGACCTCGACCCGATCCCTAATCCCACATGAGTCAACCATGGTGTGGGAAACAAGGGAGTAAGATCTTTATTGCAGTACTTGGAACACCCATCAAAGGGAAATCGGTGCGGAGTCCCGAATAACGCCCTTACCGCAACTTTTTTCTCCTATCGTGCAAATGCGCATTAAATAATAGTGTCAAGAGTGTTGGAGGATTACTTAGACATAATGAGGTGGAGAATTAATTGAATCATGTAACCAATAATTTGGGATTAATGAGGATGGCATGAAAATTGAGGATAAATGTTGACCATGGTAGAAACGCAATATCCCTATCGTGTTACCTAAAATGGGAATAATAAAAGAGCATCAACCACTGACCGTATTTGCAACACATGACTTGTATCGGTTTGTTGTTCAAAACCCTCAAAGACGTTGGCCTGTTATGGTAGGAGGGCCCTTGGGCCGAATATCCATTCAATTCCGGGGTACCTTTGGATGTGAAAGGTGATTGAAGACCTAATGAAGTGGACCACGAAGCCTGGGAAAGGGGTAGAAGCATGTCCGAGTAGAACACAACATTCCAAGTACTAAACCAGAGTACCCTTTAGATGAATTGGATAATCGCAAAAGAGAGTCTATGAGGGTGATCAACTTGAGAGTAACCGATTTTGAGGGATGAGTATAATGTAAGGAGATAGAGAACTCTGAGGAGGTGGTAAATGGTGTGGTCATCACAAACCCGATGTGAGTGAATAAATTGTCCCATAGCACACCGTATACTCCTCTCCCTGGGAAAGGGTAGGCCATGGGGGCCAGATAACTGGGTAATCTCTAAGATATGGGGATGGACCCAGTGTCTAGACATTCGGGTGGTCCTATGTATCCCATGAGGATGGGAATCAATCCATACGTAGTTATTGAAGGAACACAGATAGGGGTAGGATACCCCAATGAGGGAGGTGTACGACGTGGCGAGTAACCCGATGTGAACGATTACATGATCCTATAACACACCATAAAACCCACGAGAATTTGGGCCAGGGGCCCGAAAAAGGGCCTGGGGGCCTGAGGAATGACTCTAATGTTTGGGCTGGACCAACAGGAGAACTGAATGGGTAGTCCTACGTATCCCATTAGTATGGGAATCAAGCCACACGTAGTTCTGAAAGGCAATGCGGTTTAGCATCACATAGTGAGGTTATGGGAGGATTAAATGAATGAGGAGGGGAAAATGGTGCGACCTTCGTAAGCTTACTACCAGTGGTGCTTAGAGAAGTGTAGGTTGCTTCACATGGGATCACTTGAGGAAACTACACCCAGGGGGGCAGTCAAACGAGAAGAATGTGGGGCTGGACTCAGGACGAGGAGTCTGAGCATTCCTACATATCACATGAGGATGGGAATCAAGCCATATGAAGTTTTAAAGATGTATTTTAATGTCATGATGGATGATGCATGGTTTAAATTCATGTATGACCGGATGGTTTAAGGTCATGTGGGGCCGTCGTGTAGTTTAGGGTCATCCGGGACCGTCCAATTTAAGGTCCTGTAGGACTGTCCAGTTTAAGGTCATGCAGGGCCAGACAGTTTGAGGTTATATCGGACCGTAGTGCAGTTTAGGGTCATGCGGGACCGTCGTACAGTTTAGGGTCATGCAAGGCCATCATGTTTATGGTCGTGCAGGACCGTCCAGTTTAAGGTCGTGTAGGACCAGACAGTTTAAGGTCACGTTTGATCATCGTGTAGTTTAGGGTCATGCAGGACTGTCATGTAGTTTAGGGTCATGTGGGACCACCCAGTTTAAGGTCGCGTAGGACCGTGCAGCTCAGGAAAAATATTTCTTGGGGAACTTGGAATTGGTGGTAGGAGTTATAAGCTCACCATCCATAGTAACCAGGGAGTTCGCGCAATTGGTGTAAACATTGTGAATGATGTAAGGTGCTTCCCATTTGGTCTCCAACTTGGGTGGCTTCCTGTCGGGTATCATTGGCGTCCTGAAGGATAATATTAGGAGACCATGTAAGAAAGAGTGGAGGCAAACTTTCTTGTTGAAGGATCTAGAAATCTTTCTCTAGTTCCTCTCCAGATTATGCAGGTATGAAGCCTATTCTCGTTACGTGCTTCCAATTCAGCCAGACAGATTTCAACTACCTTATCTGATGCCTTCTGATCATAGACTAATGTGCTCAATGAGGGTTGCTAAATCTATATGGGTAGGACAATCTCAAATCTGTACACCAGGGAATATGGGGTAACCTGGGTAGAATTATGAGTCATTGTTTGATAAGCCCAGAGGTCATTGGGGAGCTTGTCTGGACAACTCTTCTTTTTATGACCAACCACTTTCTACAAAATGTTAGAGAGGGTCTTATTGTTTTCCTCAATCTGTCCATTTTATAGTGCAAGATAGCGGGAGGTGTGGTTAGGACGGATATTGTACTTGGTGAACAATTTCTTCAACTGAGCAGCTTGGAAGTTAGTGCAGTTATTGGTGAGCACAGAGTGAGGGACTCAAAATTAGTAGATGATGTTGGATCTCACAAAATCGACAATGGATCGGACCTTGACTTCCTTGAGTGGAACTGCCTCTACCCACTTGGAGAAGAAATATGTTGCGGTTGGGATGAATCGGTACCGGTGAGCTGTCACCGGTGGATATGGTCCCACGACTTCGAGTTCCCACACCGCAAAGGGCCCATAGTACTTGGTAGTGTGAAGGGGCTCTGGTGGCCGATGTACGAAGTTGGTAGGAACGTGACATGTATGACACTTTTTATAAAACACGACGTGGTCATGGATCATGGTGGGACAAAAATACCCCAATATTCGGATCTGGTGAGAAATTTTCGGCCCAGCCTGGTGGGCACCATAAGAACTGTCATGAACATCCTGCATGACATGTGGAATCTCAACTCCTTGAATGCAACAGAGGAGAATAACATCAAACTTGTGCATATAGAGGATATTCTCAAGACTGGGACCATCATGTAGGGAAAACTATAACGCGCGGCATCAGATTCACTCACGCTCGGCCCGATCGGCTGGGAGGTAACTATTTTGGATGTACTCGACAAAAGGGGCACTCTAGTTAGGAACCAATTAAACCAATGCATCTTGGTCACTTTGGGGTCCTAATGTGGAGTCTCCTGTGGTCAGGTGACCTAATTGTGGGTCTTCACCATTATTCGGAGAGATATGAGAAACTACACTTCGATGTGCCACATGGATAATCAGGTCATCCTGCTCGGGCTCTCCAAGTGACGCAGCCAGGCCATCCGGGGAGTCAGCTTGACCATTCTAAGATCAGGGGATGTGAGCCACTTCTGGACGAGAATAGAACTGGGCCATTAGCTGGAGAGTGTGCTCCAACAATGGTATGAGTTCTGGCTTCCTGACAACATAGTCATCGTTGACCTACTTAATGACTAGCTTGGAGTCCCCTTTCACATGAAAATGGGGAATGTCGATCTTGAGGGCTAGCTCGAGGCTAATAATGAGGGTCTGATACTCTACCTCATTATTGGTGCAGCCTTCCGATAGTAGGAATGAGTACGATAGAGTGGCATGTGCCAGGGTAATGAAGACAATACCTAGGTCTACCCTGTTGAGCTTGGGATCATTTAGCCTTCGGTCGGTGGGGCTTCGGGAAGAACCATCAAAATGCATCTACCAACATGGTGTGGCTTGATCCACCAAGAGGATTACCTCATCAGGGAAATCGAGGTCCAGGGACTGGTCGGTATGAGTCGGATGGGCAGCGAGGAATTCTACCAATGCTTGTCCCTTAATGGCCTTATGGGGGACAAACCTTATGTCAAAATGATATAGAATCACTACCCACTTAGCTAAACAGCCTATCAGTAAGGGGCATTTCAGGATGTACTTCCTCAGATCTACCCGTGATACCAGCTGTACCTCGTTGTGTTGTATGTAATGTTGTAGGTTTTTTACTTCTAATACCAGCGCGAGGAAGCTCTTTTCGATGGGAGAGAATCTGGTCTCCATATCATGGAGCATGCAGATGAGGTATAATAGATTTTTCTCTGTCCCCTCATTATTCTTCTGGGTGAGAAGGGTGTCGATAAATCATTCCAGGGCGGTCATATAAAGGACCATCATATTTCTGGTGATGGGTGGCATCAATACCTGAGGCTGTAGAAGACACCGCTTGACTTCCTCGAACGCAGACTGTAACTCTTCATCCCAATAATTGGTGATTCCCTTCTTCATTAACAGAGAAAAGGGATTACACATGCCAGCCAGGTTCACGATGAATCGGCGTATGTAGGCTAAGTGGCATTGAAATCCTCGAAGCTCCCGATTATTGCTTGGGGGGACGTCTGGCTGATGGCCTTGATCTTCTCCGGGTCGATCTCGATGCCCCGGTATCTGACGACGAAGACACGAAACTTTCCAGAGGTGACCCCGAAGGAACATTTAAGAGGTTTCATCTTCTGGTGGCGAGAACGGAGGAAACCAAAAACTTTCTCAGGGTCCATAATATGATCCTGGTGCTGGTGAGATTTGAACACCAGAACATCCACCCAACATAACCAATGTTCCAAGAATTGTCTTGAATATGCAGTGAATGGCCTGCTGATAGGTGGCACCTGCATTCTTTATGTCGTAGGTAATAACCTGGTAACAGAAAGTACATTGGGGGCCCTGAAAGTAGTGTACTTCTCATCTTCGGGGGCCATACGAATCTGGTAGTTCCAAAAATACCCATCCATGAATGAGAGGGCTTAGAACCCGTCCATAGCATCAATCAACAACTATATCACTATAAGGAAAAATCATCTTTCAGACAGTGTCGGTTGAGATGTAAGAAGTCGATACAGACTCTGATATGCTCGTTCTTCATCCTGACTGGCTCAATGTTGGCCACCAATTTGGGGTACTAGACTTCCTAAACGAAGTTGTCCTGAATGATCTTGTCATCCTTGGCCTCGAACATGTCGTTGTGAGATGGGTGAATCTTTCTGGGAGGCTTCATGAACCCGCGATTATTTACCAGGAGACTGAGGCGGTGGACGACCACTTGATGATCTAGTCTTGGAATCTCATCGTAACTCTAGGAAAAGATGTCACGGTGCTGTTTCAGGAAGTCTACGTACCACTGATGCTCCTTTAGGGTTGGGCTCTGCTCTGGCATCCTTCCTTTCTAGAATCATAGGGGGTAGCTGACGTGCCTGACTAGCCTGTTGTAGAGCTTCCTTGAGGTGCTGGGCCTTATTGAAGAAATCTCGAATCCCTTTGAGGTAGTTTAGATTAATCAGGGAAGGAACCAGTTCTTTTTTGACATTCCCTATGCACATCATCAGTAATTGTTCCTGATTCAGTGGCATATCGAGGGAGTATGTGAGCCCCTTCCATCGGGCGATAAAGTTTATGACTCTGTTATCAGGTCTTTGTTTTCACTTGAAGAGGTCTACAATGCTGGTCATCCACGTGGTGGAGCTAAACCGGTACAGGAATTGTCAGATAAGATCCTCCCAGTCGGTCACTGATCCAATGGGGAGCTGACTTTACAAGACAAACACAGGGCCTTCCAATGTCTACACAAAACATCAGAGCATGGTGGCTTCCGGCTGTGATGGAGTCCCCAACATGGGGCCAAACCTTGAGGAAATGTGGGCCAGGTGCTGTGGCGGGTCCCCTGTCCCATTAATGGGCAAGAAAGTGGGATTCCCAGAACCCAGAGGTGCAGGACTATCATCCACCCACGCTGGATATGGCTTGCCATCTGGTGGGACTGCCACCTGTCGCGTTTCCAATGCGATGTGGTCGATGAGTACCACCTTTGGATCGTCCAGACGGGGGTCCCTGTCTTGAAGGGGATCCCTAACCACGAGTGCATATCCAGGATCTTCGACCTGGTAGATGGGTTAAACGGCTCATGGAGCTACTGGTGGAGCGGCCTGCGGGGCAGCTGGGGGAACCCGAGCCGGATTCCTCAGATTTTCGTGCCGTTTGGGAGTGTTTGGTGAGACGTATCACACCCTCTTGTTGTGAGTTCTAGTATCAACCGTGTCCACGGGGGCGATATGGTCATGGTTTCCCGGAAGCATCTCACCGGGGGAAGTTGTTACTTCCCATGATGCCCTGGCCTAGGATCACCATAGTCAGGTCGTCACTCTACAGAACGTTCAGCAAGGAGTTCGTCGACCAACCTCTTCTGCTCAGCGAGTTGCTGGCGCAACATGGCTTTCTCGGGGTCCTCCTCCATCTTCTACATTGAGGCATATAGGTCGGAGTCCTCGACAGCTCTGACATGCTCTTTACCCTTACCAACATTTTGGTTGAGTACCAATGTCTTGATGGGTGTAGGGAGACCTAGGAGGTTCCTCTGTTGATGATTAATCCATCCCAGTGGGTCCAACAGTGGTGGCACACCCTCAGGGGGTAATTCTTCATCGATAAATTCCATCTCGTCCTCATTGTCCATGACGTCGACCATGTGGATTGTGACCCTTACCTAGGACATGTCCTCAATATCACATAGCGAGTCTGGCTGCCATCAAATAGGGCTGAAGAGGAGGGCCACATGCTTCCCCTATCCACTGACTTGCACTGGGGGGTAGCCTTCCTGATAATTTTGCGGAGTACCTTGAAACTATGAACACATCTTTGTTGGAGGGTCTTCTGGTGACCTGGTGACTCAGGGCACGGGGCCATGGAGAGTGTGGCCAAATCGACCAGACGACATTGCTCGCTGATTTCCTCAAAGTGAACATGGATCCTTGGGTACACCAACCGATGATAACGAAGACATAAGTGAGTCTCCCATAGGGTTTCACGGAAGCACTCGACTTCCACTAGGGAGAGGGATTCCGGTGCACATAAGTTCGACGCTGTCACCGACCAGAATGTCTCCAGGACGTGATCCGCCGCAAGAATGTCTGATAAGCTCCTACAGTTGGATTCATGGTCTGGCCCCATGTTTCCCCACTCATCACCCAGAGGTGGCTGAGGAACCAGTAGTGGTACTGAGGTGGACTGCTGAGACAGTAGACTGGGCGGTGGATAATACAGAGAATGAGCTTCCTAGTTGCCAAATTTTGGTCCATCCTCCGAGGAGTGTGTTGACTTGGCCACAATTTCATGATAAGACAGACTGACGGCCATATTTTCTGGTGCAGTGATTGCGGTTTTCGGTGATGGGTCACACTGTAGCTCAACCTCTATCAGTCCCCAAAATAGCTCTCTATGATCTCTGGTAGAGGTAGAGGGCGCTTCTAGTGATGATGGGGGGGACTGCATTGTGGGAACCTATGGGATTCCCAAAATTTCCACCTCCTGGATATACCTACGACGAGAGGTGGGAATCCGGTGGACTTCACACTCCAGAAGGATGATGATGACACGCCTTTCTCCTGCCCCGGTACTTGACATAGAGGACTGAGGGGAGGGTTCCACTACTAAGTTGTACTCTGCTTCAGAATCTAAGAAACAGACTAGTTTGATCTTAGTCTGAAGATTTTCTGTGTTCTTCTTGTGGCAGCGATGACCCACCTTCCTTCCATGGAATGAATCTTTGGGGAAGGGAAAATTCTTGGAACGAGGAGGTCCTTCAGCCATACTGGTGTTGGGGAGGGTAGTACTTTCTCCTGAGTGGGCCGGGGTGTGAGGAGCACCGGGGAAGATGTAAACAGGGACACAGGGAGGACCTCTATGTTGGGTGCTGGTGCAGGTAGGACCGCCGCTCGAACTGACATGAGAACAGGTAGGACCTCCATGCCTAGTTCCCTTGGTGACGTCAGTGTGAGGTAGGTCCCCGTACTGATTAGTCCGAAGATGGGTATGACGTCCATTCCTAGTTCACTTGCTGATGTAAGTGTGAGGCAGGTCCCCGTATTAATTGGACTGAACACCGGTATGACCTCCATGCTGTGTGTTGGTGATGTTAATTTGGTCTCCACCCCTCTGGTTTCTAGGACGAGGAGGACCTTCGATGGCTACTATGAAAATGTGAGGAAGGTCCTCACATTGTAGAGAGACTGGATGTGTACCGTCCCCACCCCCATGGTTCGTGGAAGGAGGGATGGCACCGTATCCAGAGTAATGAGAGGGAGAGAGGAACCCATATGGGGTGTTACTACCATGTGGAAGGAACTAATTCATGTCAACGGTGGCATATAGCATACCTCCGAGTTGGTCCTAGAAGCGGGAAAGGCTCGCGTCCTCCATGGTAGTTGCACGAGCATGGCCCCCGTACTAGGTGGCATTATTGCAGGTTAGTCTGCGGTGGCCATGGCCTGTGCCTGCGACCAGGACAGTCGACCCAAACTTCCTGTGGGATAGTTGGGGCCACGAACCAGGTCAGTCATATAGCTTCCCATGTTCGGCATATTCATGGGGTTGATGATGCACGTCGGTGGTGGATTGGGAAATAGTAGCTGCTGACGTGGACGCCCATTGATGGGCGCCCTCCTCGGCATGTTCCCGACGTTGGTGTCGGGTCAGCCGGGCTGGTACCGGTGGTGAAGGTAGGTAGTCTACATTCTCTTCAAATAGAGGAACTGGGTGGCGGTGCTAGTGCGACCTGGTGGGGGCCCTCACTGGGAACCCCTTGGATGGAACTCTGGTTGGCCTGGCCTGAACATCACCTACCTCATCGGTGTAGGGAATGGATTCGTAGAGGAGTTTCAGGTAGAGTCTCCTCAAATGATTGAAGGTAGGAGTGGGGAGTAGAGGCTCCATACATGGCCCTCGAGGGTGGCATTGATGGCGAGGCGTAGACACCTCTAAATTAAGGCGGGCCATGTCCCTTATA
Source organism: Viscum album (assembly GCA_963277665.1). Lineage (NCBI taxonomy): Eukaryota > Viridiplantae > Streptophyta > Magnoliopsida > Santalales > Viscaceae > Viscum > Viscum album. The sequence continues at coordinate 363,994,527 of OY728140.1, read as the reverse complement.
GGGATGACCCCCTCATCCTCTTACCTACATAAAAGGTCATTGATTACCCATCGTTGGATAATTTCCAATGGGGAGAGGGGGATTGGGCGCATAATAGTCGTGGTAGTCGAGGCCATCATAGATGAGGCAGCACCGCGTGGGGTAGCTGCGTTAATATTGCCCCTACCCCTACGTCGGTGGTTAGGAGGTGATCGGGTTCTGGAAGCAACAACTGAGTTCCTGAAAGCATGGAGATCAGCTCATTAGTACTGGTAGAAAAAGAAATTGACGCCCAGTTCCCCAACGTCGCTCTGTCTTCCATGGCCGGTAAGAGGTATCCACGCTGACAATGTGGAAGACTGAGATACCCAATATTTAGACTGTCCCAACTTCTGGTGAGTTTCATGCCAGGCCCGCTATTTTTTTGGAGGGGCCCGGAGGTGTATATCTAGATCTGGTGACATGTCACACTAATGAAGTATTGAGTACTACCAATATCCACATTAAGGAGAATAACTTCATTTCGGGTTCAACAATTCTGTTTCTGACGCTTGTGCCGGGGCGTGTGTGTCTGTCACGTTCGGGGGACATCGACGCTGTTTTATTGCCCCGCATTCCCGCTTTCCATAGGTGAGAAGCTTCCACTCCCTATTCCGGGACGTTTTTTCCTAGATCAAAACTGGATTATGGGATGTCAGTTCTTCCTTCGGTGGATTCCTCCTAGAAATTAATCACCTTTTATGGGTCTCCCTTATAGATTAAGACGTAGTTTGTGAAAATCATCTCAGTGCCATGTTTTCATGGATGCCGGTTAGTTAAATTTCTTCTATCAGGACATTCCAAGGGGTCCGGTCAGGGCAGAATCCTTCGGTTGGGGGAGGAGTCACGTTGAGGCATCACTGGCGTGTCTGGGCTCTGGAACACTGACTCGTCTGATTTTCTTCCACTTATTATAGGGCATCTTTAGGGCGTGAAAGTCCGAGGAATCCCACATCGAATTCATGGAATCCTAGGCCATAAGAATGTCTCCAAGGTTTTCCTCAGCTTCCAATTTTTAACATAGGGTGTGCCGCGAGTTTAAAATCTAGTTGGGACAGATCGGACAGATCGGAACACTGGCTGGAATGGATTATATGGGTGTAACCTATTGAGGGAACACCTATGTCGGGTCTAACGAAAGTTTCGTTGCCCGAACATTACCTGGAGGTCTAGGGAGGTGAATTGGAACGATCCTACTAGGATGTGGCCACTCAATTAAAAATATGGATGGTTGATAGAGGGTTTAATTAAGTTGAGGGGGGGTGATATGGAACCGATGTAAGGATGTTAGTGATTTTGGGATTGAACCTTGAAGAGAATTTCTACATATCCCTATGGCAGGGAATCAATGTCTGCGTAGTTCAGTGGGATGGAGTCAGCGAATCGACGTGAATGAGGACAAGGGGACCAATGGGTGGTGGGATTCAACCACGGGGAGGTTTCCTTTGTACCATGCCTTGACATTGATAAAAGATCCCGTGGTTCAGGAATGGATGTCGGTGAACCGACGTGATGATGGACCGGGGGTCTAGTGATTGTGGGATTCATCCTCATGGAGGCTTCTTACGTATCATGCCTTGACTGGGATCAATTTCCCCGTAGTTGGGGATTATGTGTGGGGCTTACACTCTAGGATTCCCGGGTGTTGGTGAACCGATGAGAAGGTGGTCAGAACGACTGGGTGGTGGGATTGAAACTCGTGGAGGCTTCCTACATACCATGCCTTGACATGGATCAAAGTCCCCCTAGTTCAGGAATTATTTGTGAGGCTTACATTATAGGATTCCCTATTTTTGGTGAAACGACGTGAAAGATGTCGGAACGACTTGGTGGTGTGCTTGAACTTCATGGAGTCTTTTTACGTACCATTCCTTGACATGGATCGAAGTCCCTATAGTTCGGGAATGGATGTGTGGGGCTTACACTCTAGGCTGCCCGGGTGGTGGTGAACCGACGTGAAGGAGGTCGGAATGACCCGGTGGTTATTTGTACCTCGTGGATAATTTCTACGTACCATGCATTGACATGGATCAAAGTCCCCATAGTTCAAGAATGTTGTCTGGAGCTTACGCACTAGGCTTCCCGGGTATTCATGAACCGATATAAAGGAGGTTGGAATGACCGGGTGGTGGGCTTGAACCTCGTGGAGGCTTCCTATGTACCATGCCTTGACATGGATGAAAGTCCCCATAATTCATAAATGATGTGCAGGGATAACAATCTAGGATGCCCGGGAAGGATTCCATGGTTGATGCTTACTCTAAGCCCACGTTAATCATGCTCGGTGTAAGAAACAAGAGGTAGCAGAGACCTGACGATCACGTCGCGAAAGGTGCGTCCATGGAAAGTAGAGTGGGGCTTCTGCATGGAGAGGCCCAGGGAGAGGAAAATTTGTACTTACTCTAGGATGGAGGCCCGAGTGCGAAAAATCACAGAGGGAGAGGTATTTGCGACCAAGAAAATGAGGAACATCATTACCCATCAAACTTTTCACTAGCCTTCGCACCAAGGAAGTGAGGAGGAGCAGGAATGCTACCTCCTGGAAGAACGATTAGGGGCTTACACCAAGGTGGCTACCCTATCCCATGGAAAAACTATACACCGATAATGAGGATATCATCCCCTGTGAGGGGTGATCCCATCCTCGTGGAGATGAGTGGGTGTGGATAATGTCCAAGGCGGGGGACCCTGTGTGCAAGGCACATGGCTAGGTCACAGCTTAACATCATGTGCTGAGGACGATGGTGCTTGGCAGTTTAACATCCTGCAGCTCAGACTAGGTGGGTGCGCTTCAAACCCCTTAAGACTTACATAACCGATACTGGCCCACCCTTGAGGGAAGGAAGGCATCGGAAATTCCGTGACCAGGGGGTGTTAGGGAGCGATCCATTGAGGGGTCCATGTTAGCGTGTCTATGTGAAGAAGCAATAGACGTTAGCGTTCCTATTAGAATGAGAATGAGGCGAAGCAACGCAATGGGTGATGTCGTCCAGGGGACTTTGAAATCACATCGTGCAGACCTGCAGGGTCGCACAGAAAGACGAATTTCAAAGCAAAGGGGTTTACAGGCAGGGGCCTTGGGAAGCTCTGCCACTCCGCATAGCGGAAAGCATTTGCGAAGGGGTGTGCATCGTGAAGTGGGGTTCCTCAGCCTTATCAGTGGGAGGATGTGTCTATTGGAGGTGCTTCACAAAGTGGAAGGTCATTATCGGAGCCTTGCCTTGCGGAGCTCATGTACCTCGTGAAGAAAAGTGTCGCGAAGTGATGTGCTTCACGAAGTACAATGACCCTACCTTGGAATGTGGATCACGTATACATGATGGGTGTTTCGGGAAGCATAAACATTCTGCGATGACCTGGGTACCCTTTGGGAACCTCTTCCTCAGTGAAGGCCCTTGGGCTTCATGAAAGGCATCCCTCTTTGAAGAGGGGCTTAAAACGAGGCTAGGGGAGGCACTTCGCAGAGCAAAAGTACCTCGTGTAGCTCATGATTCACATAGCAAATGGTGCTTCATGATTTTGGGAGCATGGAAGTTGAAAGGTCGGATCTTTCGTCTGTTGGGCTCGGGGGGATCCATGTATTTATAGGAAAGATGTGTCGTGGAGGAGAGCTTACGCAGCGCAAAGAGGTCTTTGGTTGCTTCGCGACAGGTCACAAACATCAAATGCGTTTGCAGGGGGGGTCTGCCTCCTTGCTTCACGGAGGGCTCGCAAATGTCAAATGAATTCGTAGAGGGTTCCACCTCCTTTCTTCACGATAGGCTCAAAAACATTAAATTCTTTGGTGGAGGGGTCCACCTCCATGCTTCGCAGTGGGCTCGCGGGGCCCCAGGGGCTCCGCGTAAGGGCTTCTCGAGGCATTTCGTAGGGCCTCATCTCTTTTTATTCTTCCCTCATTTTAGCGCCTACATTAATCTAACTATTTTATGTAGTACAATATGGACATGGTGTTGCGTATAATGAAATAAAAATAATAATTTTTTATAAAAAAAATCTATATTCAGTATTGTGTGAAATGAATAATATCAAAGATATTAAATTAATACCAAAAAATATATTTCCAAAAATGTTGGGCCATTATATTCTACCGCCATTAAATAAATTATCACCCCCAAATTCGTCGGGATATCAATGGATTAATTCATGGTAGATCCTTTTATAGAAACAGACATCATAAAAATGAATACTAAAATATCCTTTTAAAAAAGGATAGTCATAAACATAATGGTTATCCAGAGTAACTCATAAATGGGTTTCCATATAGGAAAACATATGAGGATATTGAAAACAATGACATAGAATAGGAATATAAGTATCATTTTGTGATAGAAATAGATTGATAACATGATTAGGAGTAAGTTAAAATTCATATGTTCATAAAATAATAATGATCTATGTGGCCATTTGATTCATTGTCTTTGAGGCTACAAGATTAAAATTTTTGGATCAAGATCCTTTTTCCTAAAGATGAATTTTTTTATTAAATGATATACATAATTGATTTACAAAAATCACACCCTTTGATGTTCCTTGATCGAGTTCCACCTCAACTATTTCTCCAATAAATAATGGTGGATTTTTCCTTCCTAAATAACTAACATATCATGAGATCCATGGTAATCCATATCATATGTCATCAGTTACCACCAAAAAAGTTGTTATAATAGGCTATACAATATGCATAAATCCCCATATATTGAGATAATAATTTAATATCAAAAACATTAACATGAAAACTCCACCAATGGAAAACCCTATAACCCTTCTGATATATGAATATCAATGGATTTAGAAATAAGGTAACAAAATTAGCTTAAAATTGATCCACCCATTTATTAAAAAGCATGTCTTTGTTTTCATATTCCAGTCTAGTCAATACCGTCATTTTATATTCTCTTGAAACATTGTAACTATACAATTCACTATAAATCCTTTTGAAAAACATGTTATTCTTCTTGATTCCAAATATTAGTAAACATATTATTTAAATCCAAAATCTTTTTAACATAATCCATGATATCATAGATATATTTTCTAAAAAATAAACAATCATTTCCAGGGTAATTGTTACTATCCAATTTATATTATCCATATCAATCATCATTGTATCCATAGAAAACATATTTTTTCATATTAATAATACATTGAATGTTACCCTCCCATAATCAAAATACCTCATTTCCAATAAATCACTTTTCCAATCCTTCATCACCATTAAAAATATCATTTTCATTCCTTAATGAAAAACTAGTACTGAGAGTACTTATAAATTTCATAATTCGTATTATAGAATCATTGAATTCCAAAACATAGACACATAAATCATCAAACGTTATTGATAGGCCATTATTCAAGATTCTTCATCTTACCCTTTCATTGAATATTTAATATTAATCATGTATTATTGTTCATCAACCTAAATCTAATCATTCTTCTTATGTTTATTGTAATAAAAATGGTAAAATCATTACATACCTCTTACATGTAATTTAAAATATATTTATCCTCAGTGGTATAACCAATACACATACCACATTCCTGATTATCTTCATGTGAATTCAACTTTGGACCTCAATTTTCATAATTCAAATTATTTCCAAATTTGAAACCTTCAATTTTAACCATGTTCAATTTTGTTCTGGATATCGACATAGACCAGAAAGCAACACATGGGAAACAATTCTCATAGAAGAAAAACACATATTAAAAGAATATTACTTATAATATTTCAATAAATAAAACCTTATGTTTCATCATAGGTTATTCATTGTTAATAAAAAACTCTAGGATTATAACATCTACAACGACTTATCTAGAGAGACATCCCTAGACATATACTTCTAAATATCTATTGGGATCTGACTAATGTTTTCTCATCCTATTCTTCTAATTCTTAATAAACCTTTTCTTTATTACCAACTATAACGACATTAGCGTACCTCACATATATATTAGAACACTTTTTTAGAAATTAATATATTAAACTAACACACGCACAAAGACCATATTAGAATTGTTCCTTTAGAATCCTCGAAAACATTTTTATAATCAGGTGAATGATCATAAATATATACCATAAAGATCATCCCCTTTATAAACCATAAACAAACTTTTCTTTATAAACAAGTGAAAAGAAAATATAATAAAAGGGGCGATCTCAGATGCTTAATAATGATAAAAAATGGAGACATGAAAATATAGTTATGAGAATAAGTTAATGATACCATGATCATGAAAATAGAATATTATAACTTATATATCAATGATCATAAGTATGAATAATAACATAAATATTGGCAGTTAATAATACTTGAAGAATAATGAAATAAAGAACAGTGTCCATGAAATTATAACATAGGAATAAGATAAGAAATATATGGCATAAAAATAGGAATAAAAAAAATTCCATATTATTTAAGTCATAAATAACATGTAAATATTAGTATTATGGGTTCAATCCCAATACCATCTTGGTAGTTATTGTTCACTACAATAACCATCTTTGTAGCTAATATTTACTCCACAAACCTTATTAGGAGAAAAGTTCCTTAATGTCTACCTCATGTGATTTAAATCATTACCCAATACATTGGGGGGACATATAGATACAAAAATTAATATAAAGGAATATATATATTCATATGACATAATAACATAAATCATGTCATAATCCATAATTTATTATAGTTTCATAAACATTTCATCATATCATTATCCATGGAAATAAAATTATTTTACAAAATAAAAATCAATCATAAACAAAAAAACATCATTGAAAGAATAATAATTATTGTATTGAATCATATTTCTATTAAAACATCAGTGAAAATAAATACTGATATCATAAATGAAAATTAATTTTGAGATATCACTTGAAAAAAATTCATGAGGAAATCATCATTTCGTCCTTAAAAATGTTTTCTTTTCATAAATTGATGCAGAATTTTAAAGGAAACAAATTTTTATTGAAAATAAAATATTAATATTATAATTTAATCCTGAATGAAAAAAGGCATCATGATATCATAAAAATCCTTTCATTCCTTATAAGTTAGAAGAAAACATTTTTCTTATACATTTTCTGGAAAAGTCACAATGAACCACTTTTGGAAAAAAACATTCCATTCAAATTGTATAAGAAAACTCAAAAAATGGGTAAAAATGACATTTAAAGTACAATGAATAATAGTTCAATTTTTTTGAATTTTATTTAGATAACATGGAAATTAATGAAAAATATTCCACAACTGATACTTAAAATGAAACAATCAGAAATATTGAACATAGTGGGAAATAAAATATCATCAATTTATAATGAGTAGAATCATATTATTCAAGAAGGAAAGAAAATAACATGGATATAAAAAATAATAAAATCATTAATAATACACATAATAGAAATTCATGGGTATTATATTAATCACATATAAGAAAGAAATATGGTATAAGGAATATGTCCCATAGAAAAAATAGTGAGATTAGAAACCCCCTTACTAGTAAAGTAACATTTTAATCATGATTCCCATGAAATTGTAACATCAATTAATGATTTTAATATCATTAAAAAATTAAATTAAATATATAAAATGTCTTATGTAATTATATACATCAAATAAGAGGAATTATTTGAAAATATAGCTTGTACCTCGTGAAATTATAAAGAAAGATAAAATTCACATACCTTATGTCATGAATCTCATCGTACTCATGAAAAAATCCTATATAATAAATATATGATTTTTATAAATATTTTATAGAACCATATTCATATATATAAAAGAATATATTACTTGATAGTTACTTTATATTGCCCTCTTATAAAAAATTCCATGTTCATGTTATGCTTCGGGTAATAACCGATTTGTTTCTCGTAAATGGTTTGACATAATATTTTTGGTATTCATACTTATATCGTGATTTCATTATCTCAAAAATTATAAACATGATAAAAATATCATATATATTATTTATAAATTTATTTAGGGTTATCTATAAATGATATAAATAGAAAATTAAATACACCGTTTATAGAGGCGACATGTCATATGTAAGCATTAATGTTGCTTTCATTTTATTTTAATTTTAAAATAATATATATATATATATATATGATATATTATAATTCCATAATAATTGTGAAGTTATATAAACCATATATAATCATTCAATCCATCTTTATTACCTCCCATGTGAAATATATATGATAAATGAAAAACATCGCATCATGGAGATGATAATCCATACGAACTCATGAGCATTGATGTCATTTTCTATAATATTAGGTTGTAAAAAAGGAAAATATTATATTATCATTTTTTTATTTATCATCATTACATAAATATCATATAAATTAGAAAAATCTGGAGTCTACCATATATCCCAACATGGTAGGAAATAAAGGAAAAACAAACAATCATTGTTTTGGGGGGAATAGTCTTCTATACACACAAATAGTAAGTTAGTTAAAAATTATATGGTAGTGTGTTAACGTGTATGTAGAACCCTTAATATAATATAATATAACTATATTTCTAATACTGATGTTATTATATCAACATGAAATAAAAATAATTTAGGTTGTTCAAGAAAAAAATAAATCAAATAATTTCATTGATAAACATTACCTCTTCACTGGGTATCTATTTTTGATTTGTATAAAAGGACTACATTGGTTGGATTTTTGTAACACCTCAAATTTATGAGGAACTTTTTTTGAAATGAATTAATTTTTATGTATTTTTTTAAAGGAAACATTCCCTTCACATGACACTTATACGATATACATTAAACACAATATCGAGCTATACCAAACAATTATATATTATTAAATTATTATAATAAGGCATAATATTACCATTAATTTAGCAGTAATGAAGAGTAATAACTAATTTATTAAAATATTTATTTTAATAATTTATAAAATTGATTCATTAGCCATAATGAACTAATTTAACATAAATGGAATATTTTTATAGAAAAATATTTTTAGGTTGTAAAAGATAGTTTATCTTAATAAAATAAATTAATTTAAATTCTTCTATGATATTAATATAATATATAAAATTTTTATTTATTCAAATATTTTTTATATTCACCCAATTGATTTAATATGCATAATATTACGAAAACCCAATTTTATGCTTGAAACCTATGTTTTTATAATGGTAGTTTTACCACCTTTTGTGGGAGACCAACATTAAATATAAATTATAGACCTTTTATAAATTTTAAATTTAAAAATAAACTTTATATTTTTAATAGAAGCATTAAATTAGGATAGGATATTTTTTTATGTAATGTTTCGTTTTTAGTGAATAGTTAAAAATATTGTATTTCCAATTTTAAATTTCTTTTTCATAAAATTAAACTATAAGGATAAATTATATTTCAAATTAGATTCAAAGTTTAATTTTATAATATATTTACCAATTAATTCAATTTAGGAAATTATAATTAATTTCACTTTGAAATTTAATATAAAAACACAGCATGCTTTTGAATGTTTTTACTTTAAAAACCTGCATTATCGATCATCTACGATATTAAATTTAAATTAATTTCTACCACATATATGATGATAATTTTAAAAAAACTGATTCCTTATTTTGAATCAGAATATTTTATAATATCTAATAAGTTCAACTTAGTTTTTGCCCCAAAATATTATTAAAGTAATTAAAATTAATTACAATGTTTATAGATAAATTAAGTTTAATAAGGGACTAAACCATAACCATAAGGCCCTAAAAAACCTATAAACTAGTCATAATTTCATTATAGGACCATATATAAATCCTATACTCCTATTTATATACATTGGACCATTATTGAACAACATTCAATTAAAAAACTCGGATATGGCGCCTTTCATGTAAAATATTAGATGTGTGCCACCCCTGCTCCATTATAATATGCCTCCTCTCCTACCCTATCCTTACACCTCTCAATCCATGTATGTTCATAAAAAATTGTTCCAAATATCCCCCAAAACATTCATCACTTCCTCCTTGAATACTCCCTTGTGTATAAAGCCATCAAAGGAATACCATTGGGGGAATCCCAAAGGAGCTACCTAATTAAGAGGTAACACCCTCCCTCAAACTCTGTTCTTTTATTTTCATTATTCGCTTCTTTAAATAATCATATTCTATTCATGTATAAATAAAATAGTATCATAAATATACTATTATTTTTTATGCTGATGGTTATATCTACAATTACACACACATCAAACAATTGGGTAATGAACATGTTGTTTACATGTAAGGCGGACTACTACCTCATTAGATGACGATTCTTCATTTTTTCCTTTAATACCTATCATGATGGAAATTATGATGTAATATCATTTTTATATGTCATATATAATATTTATTTCGTATTTTATAATATTTATATATTTTACTGCCCATATCATTATACATTTCATTTTTTTGGGAAGAAACTTTTGTTTGAGGATGTCTGGTCTACCACCCCCTAAATTCAATGTGATTCATTCATACACTATATGGACAGTATTATAGATAGATGTAGTGAATATATATGATATATACGATATAATAATTCTAAATTTATATGTATATATCTACATAAACACACACACACACACACACACACATATATATATATGTCTCTAACTTTTAATCATTCAACATGACATCAAAGAAGCCGATTCACTTCTGTCTGAGTATCATCAAGGTAACATACTGCAAGACCATCCATCTCAAGAAGAGATACAGGTAGCCTCAAGTCTTGACAATCTCTTGTCTCTTAAGGAAAATCTGGATAGAAATTAGTTTAATGTTATATGGTTGTAAGAAGGGGATAGAAACTCATTGTTCTTTCACTGCATATACAGGGAGAAAAAACCAAGAAGAAGTCTTAAGGATTTAAGAATTGATGAAAACATGCTTACCTCTGAGTATGATATTTCCAACTCTGTTACATGTTACCTTGAAATGTACTACTCTAAATCTGGGGAGGACAAATAAGATAAAATCATCAGATGCATTGAGCCCACCTTGGATGATGCTCAAAACAAAAGACAAACTGACATTCCCACCACAAAGGAAATAAATGATGATCTTTTTTCTTTAAATATGGATAGTTTTGCTCGGCCGGATGGATTCTCCAAAAAAAATTATGTTTTATTGGGATATCCTATATAAAGAAGTGACTGAAGTAGTAAGGAAATTTTTCTATCACTCCTACATTCCATTTGGGATGAACTCAAACTTCATTGCCCAGATTCCCAAGAAGGAGAATGCTATGGAAATTAAGGATTTCAGACCTGTTTCCATTTTAAAATCAATTCGAAAAGTCATTAGTAAATTTTTTGCAACACAATTAGGTGATATTGTAAGGTCTCTCATTTCCTTTAATAAATTTGGTTTTTTACCTGGCGGAAACATCCAGAACTGCCTCTTCAATGCTTCTGAGTGTGTCAACATAATGAGAACCAAAGTCAAGAATGGGAATATGGTACTAAATGTTGACATCTCAAAGGAATTTGATACCATTAGATGGGACTTCATTTTTAATGTTTTGAGTATGCATGGTTTCTCAGATAAATTTATTGGCATGGTGCGTGTTGTTCTGAAAAGTGCAAGATTATATATACTGGTCAATGGCTCAGCTAGAAGATTATTTCAGTGTTCTAGGGGTGTAAGGTAGGGTGATCCTTTATCTGGATTATTGTTCTCTATGGCTGAGGATTATTTGAGCTTCTGCCTTCATGACCTTGTTAATTCTGGGATATATCAGAGGATTCCATATGGGAGGAATTGATTTACTCCCTCCCACTTATTATACGTTGATGATATACTGCTCTTTTCTAAAGTTGATAGGAAAACTATTTCTTGTATAAAGACTATCTTCATCCAATATAAAGAAGTTTTAGGCCATGTCATAAGCTGCAGGAAATCTTTTGTTGTCTTTGGGGAAGGAGTTCGAATAGTAAATCCAAATAGAATATCCCACAGGCTTGGTGTAAATAGGGGTACACTGCCCTTTAATTATCTTGGATTAACTTTGTTCTGGGGAAGAGCGAAAAGAGATTACTTATAGGGTATTTCACTTAAAATCACCAATCAATTGGCCAGTTGGAAAGGGAATACGATGTCTCACGCATGTAGGATATATCTTATGAACTCATTTATCACTTAAATGTTTGTTTATTCATTCTCACTCTATAAATGGACCGCTTCTTTGCTTAAGGAAATTTGTAGTTTGATCAGAAATTTTATTTGGACTGGCTCAATACAACAGAGGAAGCCAGTCACTGTGAAATGGATAGACTATATAAAACCTGTTTCAATGGGAGGAATGGGAGTTAAATATGTTAAATTCTTTAATGATGAATTGCTTCAAAACATTACTTGGAGACTCATGTCTGGCAATGATTCTTTTCTGGAGTTTATCACTAACAGATTTGTCGATAGGTTATATAAGAAGCGTAATGTGTTCATAAATCCCTTGTTTGGATAGCAGTTAGAAGCACATACTCATACCTTATGTTATAAGAGAAATGGCTGGTGTGTGCTAACTCTCAGATGAACTCCTGGAGCACACAATGGCTATCCTCCCCAATTGATCAATGTATAAATATTCCTCAGCCTTTGAGGAAAACTTATGTTTCTGACATGTAGGGTAATGCACAGGCTCATGCGATTATTCCTTCTCATATTCAGCATGAGATTGTTGCTTATGAATACGTTGATCGTGATATTCTGATATGGGAACCGGTGATGACTGGATGTTTCTACTGCCGTCTGTCCTACATTATGCAGTGTGGAAATGAACCAGGAATTACTGAATTGGTGGAGGGTGTAAGGAATCATTTTATCCTTCCATTTGATTCTCTTCTTATCTGGCACATATCGAAATAGAGGATGCCAATCCAATCTGCACTGCAAAGAAAAGGATTGAACGTTTACTCGGTATGCTTCTTCTATTTGGATGCGGATGAATCTATTGATCATATCTATATCCACTGTCCATTTGCTGCTCGGTTTATTGGATATTTGAAGGAAACATTCCAATGTAATTTAATTTGCAACTCGGTTAGCACTCTGCTAATCTCTGTTATGCAAGCCGAGGGCAGCAATCAGGTCATTTCCCTACTTACTGTTGTTGCTGTCTCTATTATATCATTCATATGGAAGGCCCGGAACAACATTTTCTTTAATAATGACAGGCCCTCTTTCAAGGAGGGTATGATGGTGATTCACCGGTGCATTATGCTTGCTTCGGTGAATCAATATAGTTCTATGAATAATGACATGTTTGATTTCCTTCTATGGAGAACATTTGGGGTAAGTGGTTGGGAGAGGAAACCCAAAATGGTGAAACATATCAGGTGGATTCCACCAATAGATGATTGGATGAAGGTTAATGTGGACGGGGAAGCCTCTGGTGTACTGAGACCTGCTGGATGTGGTGGTGTCTTCAGGACATACAGAGGCTTTTCCAAAGAATGCTTCATTCAATATATTGGAAATGGGAATTCTATTGTGGCCGAGTTATAGGCAATAATAATAGCAATAAGGTACGCAGATCGTTATGGTTGGAGGAAGCTTTGGCTCGAATCGGACTCTTCTGTTTCCATGAAAATTCTTAAGGATTCGTCCAGGAATGTCTCATGGAGGATGCTCCCTACTTGGATAGGCTGATTGATGCTTTTTGAATTGATTTCATTGGATGTCACTAATGTGTATAGAGAAGCAAATCAAGTGGCAGATGCTCTCTCAAAAAGAGCAATCATGGAGGAAAGCTCTAGCTGGTTATTTGTTCTTCTTGAGTAAAACAATGATCTTGTCCACAATGATAGAATTGTTGCTATATATACAAGGATGTGTAAGGATCCACCTTTCTGAGTTGTTTGTTCTGTTTAAACAATTTATATATAACATTTTGGGAGCAGGTCTTCACCTAGCTCTCAGACTTTTGGGCGATGAGATTCAATACAAAAGGTAAGGTAATTTCACCTCACTCAATATTTTCGTGAGATACATTCCTAATTGAAGGCTATCTTTTTTTGTGTGGTGTATATAATTCCTATTAATGTATTAAATTTATGTTATAATTAAATATATTAATATTTACATAACCATTTTATGATCTTTCTATTATGAGTTTTATGTTTCAAAATTTTCCAAATAGGTAATATAAATTTTGTCTCGATTTTACTTCTATGAGACTCATGCCATTTTATACACCAATATTTTTATATGAGGTGAATATAATACCTTTTCAATATTATATCATGAATTTAATTCCTTTAATTTTATTTTAAGATTCGATTAATTTTATTTTCTTACATGGGGATTGTGGTTTATATTTTCAAATTTATAAGAGATTATTTAAATAATCTCATCACTTTTTGAGATTGTTTATTATTATGATTTATTTGATGAAATATTATTATATATATCTCATGTAAACTCATTAGTTTTATTCTCATATATTTTTTAATTATATATTCATGAAATGATACCAGTTTTCCACTCATTGGTACATAATATATTTAAGAAAGTGTTTTTAATATAGTCATATTTTACCTCCCTCTTCGGTCAGAAATCATTGTTCATTTAAAACCATCACTTATAAATAGTTTTCAAAAATATTATATTCTCATACTGATATATAGAAATGACATTGTTTCCCATGTTTTAACATTTTAAATACATGTTTTTATAAGGAATATTCTTTTCATTTTCTGCACGATGTACCATTCTAAAAATTTTATGGTGGAAAAGGAATGATCGATGTGTTTGGGTTTATCCATCGTCATAATAGAAACTATATTGAAGCTTCCATTAAATTATTAAAAAGTTATTATCTTTTAAAAAATAAAACATTTTCCTAATACTCAATAAATACATTCTTTCATGGTGTTTTCAATGAAAAAATTTTTCAAAACATTTTCATGATATTTTATAAGTTTTCAAGGAAACTGATATCCAAAATATCTTTAAGAGTCATTTAGATGTTATCAAGAAAAATAGATGTCTTTTTTTAAATATTTCATTATATTTATTATTCAAAAAGAAAATGTTTTTAATATTTTTATTCTGTAATCCTTCATCAAAATAAATAATTGTTATTTTCATCAAAAAAATGGTTTTTAAAATATATTGAAAATATATTTTCCATCTATGATGATATATATTGGTTCTACCCCATGAATATTTTGTAAATGATCTAATGGTTCCATTAATATTAATTGTTGGAATGGTTTCTTCATTAATTCATGGTCATTACAAAAACATTATCTCCTTCATAGGGTATATGTTTATGATATATGTTTTCTTTCATGGGTTTTGTTTATGATGAAATGATTATGAAACATATATCTTTTCCTTACATTAAGATGTTATTACATATTTCTGTCTCCTATTTCATTTAATTGGTTATGAAATGATTGTTTATGATTTTGTGGAAAATGTATGTATGATTCTATTATGATATGGGTAGAACATATTCTCCATCCAATTCATTTCATGACGATTTATATCTCATGAGATAGATTAATATGGTATTAGGAGTTATCATTGACTAATAAGATAGAAATGGGAGTGAACCATGAAAATCATGATGGTGTGAGGGGTGAACTCATGATACTAAGATGGCTATGGGAGAAAAACATGACAACCAAACTGTAATACCATGATTTATTATTATGTAATGATTTCATGGATTATGTTATTAATTTCCCTATGATTCATGTTTTACAAACTGTAATGCTTTATTAAATTATTCATAGTTATGATCTTTCATATGAAAGGTATGATCATTTAATGTTATGATAATAATTTCGTACCCATATGCTCATGTATATGTTTACATGCTTCCATTGTTTACCCTTATGGAGTATATGAGAATTCCTTTTTTTTATGTTACCTTACCCATGGTTATGAAGATACATATACGTCTTGAGGACCCTTAAGAATTGTCTTAGTCACGAAGAACCTAGTGGGAGCTAATGTATCTCACTTATGTACCATTGTTTATGTTTCCATATTTCTAAATTCACTATACTATTATAGACTTTTTGAGTCTATTTGTATTATGTTTTACGTATTCCACTAAATTTATGTAATTTTAATGTATATCAAGAATGGTTTGATATATTTGCTATCAGGGTGATGGTATGGTTAAAATTTGGAAACCATGATGAGAAAAATCACAGTGATAACACCAAGGACATGTGTAATGGTATGTCTAATGATAAGGAAAAGAATAGGAAATGTCCAATAACTTTGGTAAAGAAAAGAGTGAGTGATTTTCTAGGTATACATCATTGTCATCATACTACAAGTGAATATAGATCTAGATAATACATACCTTGGAGTAACAACTTAGGAGGGATGTTCTGTAGCTGACTATGGAAATCGGGTACATGATAACGGGCGTTGTTGCACACCAGGTATGAAACTCTAGTGGGATATACATTACAAATTCACAAACACATCAGCTAAAATTACAAAGTATTTTAATAGAATATATCTATGAATAAGCTAGGATAAAACTAAGGTTTCAATGATTAAAGAGGATGTCATAATATATATATATCCCATAAGTGACTTTTCTTGATTATGTGGTTATAATTATGAAAATTATTTATTACTCAATGCTTTTGGTTTTAGTCAATGGTCAGAACCGAATAGAACAACGTTAATGGGGATTGAAATTAACATTGTAGTGATATTCCTCATACGATTCCAAATTCTACTAGATCAGGAACGAAAAATCAAATTGCTATGCTCACATAGCTTTCTCAAGAAATTAATCATGTTGTAATTCTAGATGAGAAAAAAAGGGAACGCTATTATATTGAGTCCTTCATGTGGAAACATCAACTTTATTTTAGGGGATCCTATGATCCACATGTAGATGACCAATGGTTCATTACTACGAAAAATATATTCTATATTCTATAGTGTTTAGATCATATGATTTTTCTTTTTTTTATTTATCATTTATATTGTGAATATGACTAGTGGTGGACTATAATCCAGAATATGAGGAGTCATGATAAAATTAAATCCATGGAACTGAACTAGTTTAAGAACATATTTTTAAATAACCACATTCCTCTAATTAATCATACCATGATGGAGAAAGATATAATTGAGTTAAATCAAAGGTATAATGAATCTATTAGTACCATTGAGGATAATTTCACAATACTTATGAAGGTACAATTCTAGAATTATCATCCAACCCAAAAGTAAATTTGATTGGTATGTCAATTGATCAATTCCAATTCACATAAGGGTGTTGGAAATTATAGACTTCAATAGCTATTATGTCATTATGTGTTCTGAAATCATGGTTTAAATGGAGTCTGGAGTCATGCATCAGTCTCAAGGTTTTGACAAGAAAGGTAAGATGGATATTAAAGGGAAATCTAAAAACTGTGAAGAGAAGAAGATATGATTTAAATTATGTGCCAAGTGTGGGAATAATCATAGAGAAAACTTCCTCAGTGGGTATAATAATATTTTTTAGTGTTGAAGGGAAAACCATTATAAATATAATTTTAGAGGTTATGGGAATAAGATAACTACCATTATGAATAGTGAAAACTGTCATAGAATGCACTTATCATTCTTCATTGATACAAGTGTAATGAGAATGAGAATTATTCTAAATAGTTACCAACCACAAGTGATGGACACGATAATCGACAATAGAAACCTATTAAGATTAGGGATAATGGTTAATCTCTTTAAATCGCTATTTATGATGAGGGTTGGGATAAAAGTTTTGTAAAAAGTATACCTACCATCCACTATAGAACTGATAATGTCTTATTTGATTATGGATCTACCCACTCCTCATATCTAAATAATTTTCTACGGGTGTTATGATTATTCTAATACAATTGGATGGAAATTTAGCAGTGAAACCCCCTAATGGTATAATTATTACATCCCAAGTCTATAATTCCTCTGTGGTAGATGTTTGTGGAAATTGGATTACTAAAAATCTTTTCATTCTTTTTTTGGTTGAATTTGATGCCATATTAAGTATGGATTCTCTTTCTCTACATAAATATCAAACCAATTACAGATTAAGGGATGTTATGTTTGATATTTCATACCCTCTTGTGATCATCCATCAATGTGAATATATTTATTAACGTCCATAAAATATTACATCCAGTTTAAGGGTATTAATTCCCATTCAGAAGGGTTTTTTATAGTAAATGGTTTCTGAAAAAATCATCATCGATGATATACCCATTTTTTTGGAATTTGTAAATGTATTTTCAAAATATTTTCCTAGACTTCAACCAAAACATAATGTTTTGTTCTCTATATAACTCATACCTGGTTCCAAAACAATTTCATGTACTCCTGATAGAATGGTCCTTATTGAGTTATAGGAGATAAAAAAGCCAATCAAAGAAAATTTTGAAAAATTTTTTTTCTGTATAAGTGTTTCAACATTGTGTGCATTGATTCATATTTATTTAATGAAAGATGGATACATGTGAATATTCCTTTATTATCGAGATTTTAAAAATATGACAATAATGACCATGTATCCACTTAGTTGAATTGATGTCTTGTGTTATCAGATATGTGGAGAACAATACTTTCTCATGAATTACCTTCATTCTGGATATCATCAATCAATGTTTAAGAAGTTATATATACCTAAGGCAACATTTCCTTAGGGGGTATAAACAGTAAGAATATATTTTAATGACTATTCATCTTACCAATCCCTTATTATCTTCATGGATTTAATGGATAGATTCCTTATATAATACGTTGATTAATTGTTGGTAGTCTTTATAGATGATATTATTATCTATTCAATGTGAAATGAAGATAATGAAGTGTAAGGCCCCATCCATAAAGTATACATAATTTTTATTTACGTAATGAAATGAAAATGGGGAACTTTTCAGGTTCATAATTTTATAGAATTAAGACATAACTATTACATTACATCTCAAATATTAAAAAGTAGACTGTTGTAATCAGTATCCATTATTTTCATTAAATAAAAATTCATAAAATAAAAGAGAATTATTTTTAAGATATAATAATTCATGAATACTTCCTTTCTATTACCCATCCTTATACCATTTGAAAAACATTTATAAATCTTGGTATAAACATAAAAATATCAGTAAGGGTTAGAAATTATGAAAGAAAACATCAGTCCATCAATATATAAAATCAATGAAATCATACTTTTCAAGCATAAAACATATGCTCTTTAACATACCTCAAAAAATAATAATATTTATGAATAACACGTAGAAATCACAAATCAGAATGGTAACTTGTGGAATATATAACATATATACATTATAGATTTTATAACTACATAGGGAGTTACACATGGAATACCCATCATGATATATTCCTTAAATCACTTAATATAAACATTAATGTTTAACTCTATCACGTTAGACAATGCATTGGAGATGTATCCCGGGCTCACCTACCCTAGGATTATCATGGAACCACCCGTATATGTAAAGAGTGCCTAATAATAATAACATATTCATGACAAATAAAACAAGAATAAAGGAAAGATAACATTTCTACATTGAAATCACAATATATCCTTTCAAGATATTGATATAATAAATTCTTTATCAATCCATTTTCAATCCAATTTAAAACATGTAATAAAGTGATATTTGATTCAAAGTTTCCCATACCACTTTGATGATTTTAAAAGAATATAGTTTTTATAACATTAATGTCTATATAGAAAATTCATAAAACCATTCTGAAAACATGGTCATTAATGGGAATTACTTATATGAACTAATCTTTAAAACATTTAAAACAATATTTTGGTTAATTAGTCCCTCAGCACATGAGAAACTACTTGAATAAAAATAATTACAGAATAAAATTAAACGAATATTATAATATCATGAGAATAAGAAGATTCTTGATAAAATATGACAAATGTTAGTATATACACCATAAAATAGTTAATTGGTGTATAAAAACAAATAATTATAAATGGAAAGTAAATTGAGACAAAGACCCTTACAATGATTGTGTCCTTAAATTAAAGATAAATCAATGACATAATTATGTGTGAAAAATAATAATACACCCGATATAAGTGGATATTATGTTTAAAAAAATCATATTTAATTAACACATATTCATATAATTACATAATAAATTAGTAAAAGTTTAACCCAAATAATTGAAATTGGGATAAGATGTTCTCTTACAGAAATTCGACAACCTAACAATGTTTCTTTTAAAAATTAAAAAATGAGTTAATAAGAGAGAAAAGTGTTTATTATCACATGGGCATAAAATTTATTGAAATAAGGATATGTTAGAACAAATCCCAACATTTAAAAATCCAAATTTAAAGACATAATATAAAATAAGTCTTTGACAAAAGGGGGGTGGTGAAAGGTTCCCTTATCGATTTTGAAACTTATGAAACATACACCCAATGAAAGACGGATCATGAAATGAATATGTAAATACCCATAAATTAATGTGTATTACAAAAAATAATACAATAATGGGTAGTAAATAGACCACACAAATGTAAATAGTGCCAAATATAGACAGAATTTCACTAGAATAAAATGTGAAATGAAAACCCCTTACCTCAAGTCTGACTTGTATTGTATATTCCGTCTTCATCCTGAATAATAAACATAAGTTAATCTATACATTATTAAGAATTTATTTAATTATTATTATTCCTTTAATATCATAGATTTCCTTTATATAACAATTAGTTAATTATTTCATATCATATCATACATTTTGTCAATGATCGGAACTAGAGTCAAAAATGAACTTGTTATAATTACAAATTGCCCATGATATCAAATATCCATTATCACTAGAATGACATTCATGATTTTGATATCACATATAATATATATATATATATATAGTATATATGTATTTATAATATTAAATATCATTTTTATATATGAAAATGAAATGCACTATTCATGGAGACGGTAGGCCATACGTACTCTTGAACGCTACTTTCATTTCATTTTTTTACATTATTAAAGGAATGAAAACCAAATGATAAATAGGTATATTATTATCAAAGTAGAATATAGTATCTTATATATGTTATATATGTTCATTAACACCATCTTTTATATATTCCATATATGTTATGAATGAGTCTTATAACTTTGTGGGGGCGGTAGTCTGCACTTTCTCAAATAAAATTATCATATATATACAACATAAAAAGCATGAAGGTATATTCTAAATGTAAATTAAAGATGATTATAGATAAAATAAATATCATAAATATAATATATAATTTTAGTGTCATAATAATTTCCACCATGAGTGGCGGTAGAAGAAAATTGAATAATCATCGTTTCGTGAGGCAATAATTAGTTGTCCAGAGAAATAGAATGTTTGTATGTATTAGATGGAGGTGTGTGGAAGATTAGTTATAATTATTATAATAAAAAATTCTTATTACATTTAGGATTCTATTTTTTTGTAATATAATTTAATAAAGAGAGTATAGGGGGTTGGATATGGATAATAAAAGAAAATAACTTGAAAGAAGATGTTACCTTTAAATCGGGTAACTCCCTTTGGGTTGAACCAAAAGGATTTTTTAAATTTCCTTATTCCCAACATAAACCTTATAAGTAGAATAGGGGATTTTGGGTGCTTATTAGAGAATATTTTGGATGATCTAAGAGGCTTTAGAGTTGTGAGTAATTGGTTAGAGTTGATGTCTTTTTATAAGGGGGGGGTGGGAGGGGCTCTTTAGGAAAGTTTAAAAATATTATTTTATTACAAATAGAATTTAGATAAAAAAATATCCCCAATTCATTTAATTATAATTTATGGTTATTATTATTTTTAATCCTCTCTTAAAATGGGTTTTATAAAAGTTTATAGCATATACTTTACCTTATCTTTTAGCTTTAACCCTTAGTTAACTAATTTAACATTTAACATTTCCTCCTTTAAGTTACTACTGTATAGTAAATATATTTACAATAAAATTTCAACAAACCCATAATGGATCATTAATGACCTTTTTAACATCATATAAATCATTTGGAAGAACCTTATATTTTTGGATTATTTTATCATTTAATAAAATATTATATGTTTTAAAAACACATTTATGTCAATTTCAAAACTATTCATATCATGATTTTTAAAAAATATATGAAAACTTAATTATTTCG
Source organism: Viscum album (assembly GCA_963277665.1). Taxonomy (NCBI): domain Eukaryota; kingdom Viridiplantae; phylum Streptophyta; class Magnoliopsida; order Santalales; family Viscaceae; genus Viscum; species Viscum album. The sequence continues at coordinate 363,972,314 of OY728140.1, read as the reverse complement.
AAAATCATTGATTAATTAAATTATCAGAAGTCATTATTATCCCTAAATGTCATGTATGGCATAATAAAATAATTTATTTTAATATTTTTAATCTCATTTTTTTAAAACATTCATGAAAAAGGTAATCACTACATCATTATTGTGTCATAAATAAATCTATTTAATTAATTTCCAGAAATTATAAATCAACATCCATTATATATTAATTATTTTTATATTCCTAATTACTATTTATTGTCTAAAATATATCTTATATAACCGCGTAAAAAATTGTTTTACTAAAAGATATTTGTTTTTATTAAATTTTCCTTAACATTAAATTAATTTTTATAAAATGAAATATTCACATACAAGTGACTCTATGGGGTCCCAATGTAGACCCAATGATTCCCATTTTCAGACATGTATCATCAAATAGAGTTAAGAAACATGTTAGGGTAATTTAATATTACTATAATGTTATTTTTTTACCTTTACAACATTTACCCTTTTACCATGGTAAATAAAATATTTATTGATGTTGTTATTCATAATGTCAAAAAATAAAAGGTACATATTTACAAAATTTATACCTACTGATTCAAAACATGGAATAAATTTTTCGTAATTAAAAACCTAGATGTTTCTGAAATTAATTTTAAATTAATTCCCATTGTCAAAACCAAAAAATGCGTTTTGATGAAATATTGACTATCAAAAGATTGACATTTGTTTAAGTCCAATTTCAAAGTGAAATTACATATAATGGCCATCATTGGATTAAATGGTAAAAATATAATCCAATTACACCTTAAAACCAAGTATAAAGACAATATAACTATACAAATAAATCTGATGAAAAGGCAGTTTTGAATTAAAATATTGTATTTTTCACTATTCATTAAAAAGTGAACTTTATTAGAAAAATACCAAAAAAATTACTGAATGTAAATTTTTATGTCTCACTTCTAATGAAGAAGTGTATTTTGTCATATGGAATATATAATAGTGAAAAAAACTATATTTAAAAAGGGTTCTTCAGCGAAAGGCTGTAAAACAAATTTTTATTTTTTTTTGAGAATTTTTGTTTGAAATTGGATTCATTCTCATTTCAAGCCTCTAAATTATATTGTATAATTGTAAAAACCCTTAACAATCATGATTAACCATAATATGGTTAGTTCTATTCATTCCCACCAATAAAATTACTAAGCGTTAACTACCATTTAAAATAATAATATTATATTATTATTTTTAGTCTAACTCAGCCTTGTGTGCAACATGAGGTTTCAGAGAAACCCATTGTTTTTTTCTATCAGGTACACCATCAAACATAACATCCACTTTAAATTAAAATTAATATTTAATTCAAAAATATTATTAATTATGAAAGCATTAGATTCATACTTTACCTGGGATGTTACATCCTTCCCCCCTTTTGAGAATTTCATCCCTAGAGTTTTAATCGTGGGCTCAGAAACTTTATTAAAATTCCCTAATTGGAAAAAAAGTCAATAAAACTATATCATTAAAAGAAATACATAGAGGTAAAAAGGTCACCTGATATAACACATTCTAGGATTTAATGTATGAAAACATGGATTTGGAGGAGATACTATGTGACATGTTCTGATGGAGAGTGATTGAAAAATGATCAGGAGAAAGTTAACCACTATAAAACCACAAACTTATTATAGGTTAAACGGTCATTTGTTTGCTAGTAGGAAATGTAAACAGACAAAATTTCTATTTCATGTTCATTTTCATAATGTTGATAATTTAATTATGTTATTCAATAAGTAAATAAGGAAAAATACTTTCCATTCATGTAGAGTTTCATCCTTTAGTAAATTTATACCACAAAATAATCTTTTCTCTAATCAATGTGTATTCATGATGTTATGGTCACACCTGAAGCTCTAAAATCAACTACTTGAGAATCACATAATACAAAAAAGATGAACTATATAATTTCATTTTCTTTAGAAATTAACCAAAACCAAACTATTAGTATGATATCAGATAATGTAATAGCCAAAGCTTCCATGATACATTTCTATTTAAATAATACAGTAGTGTGTGACATATGCAACGCCGAGTTCAAGCCCACCATAACCTATCAAACGAGCCATTTAAAAAAAAGTTTTAATATATAGTAATAAAAACATTTTGAATTTTATATATATACCATATAATTTTAACATTCATTTTCTGTATTTATTAGACATAATATAATGAAAAATTAAATTTTTCAGATAAAAGATGTTTTTTTTCAAAAATGCAGGTTTTCCACCACTTAATGACGAACCTTTTTTAAATCTAATATTTAAAAATTTTATATTTTATATTTAATGAAATTAAATTATTATTTATAAAAACGACTTTATTATTTAGTTAGTAAAAATTTTAATAACTTTTCTGAAAACATTCATATTTTTATGAATAGTAAAAATACTATATTTTAATTAAAAACATCTTTTTAAATCAAAATAATTTACACTGTTAAATGATAAATTAGAGTAGTTTTAAAAAATAATTATATTATATTTATATCATTTAATATAATTTAGTTCATTGGATGTATTTTCATATTAAAATTGTACATAAACATATGTCAATCCTTTGATAGTTTTTACCTCTTAAAAACCCATTTTTTTGTTTTGACAACGAAAATTAATTTTAAAATAATTTATTCAATTTATGTGTTTTTTATTTGAAAAATTGGATTTCATATTTTTAATCCGGTGTTCCAATGTTTGTAAATAGAAAACATTTATTTTTACACATTATGAATCGTTACTTCAGTAAATATTTTATTTCCCATAGTTAAAGGGTAAGTCTGGTATATAAGAGTAGAAAACAATATTATAATATATTTAAAATTACCCTAACCAGTGTCCTAACCCTATTGGATGATAAAATATAGACCATGGGAATCCTTGGGTCCATTTTGGGACCTCATGGAGCTCTTTGGGAGTGATAATGAAATTTTATATTAATTAATTTAATTTAAGATAAAAATAACATTAACATGTATATTTTAGTAAATAAAGATTTATACGAGGTTATATAATTGATATTTTCAACTATAAATATTCATTATAAATATAAAAATATTGCTTCCATAATGATATTTTATTCATAATTTTTAGAAAGAAAATATATAAATTTATTTATGACACAATAATGATGTAGTATTATCTTTATTAATGAATGAATCAAATAAATGATATTATAAATATAAAAATAAATTTAAATTGACAACTTGTAGGCCATTAACGAATTTTATAGTTGATTATGACATGTTAGGGATGATATATTTTATTTTTTTCTATTTAATCACACTTTTTTGACTTTTTCAAACATCAAATACTAAATAGTGTCAAAATTGACATAAATGAGTTTTTTTTAAATACTATATTATTAAATTCTATAATATTAATAAAAATATATGGTTTGGAAAAAAGAACATATATAATAATATATTTATCATTAATTAACCACATGGGGTTATCTTGGCTTTTCATAGTAATATTATTAACCATGTAATATAAAAATAAAAGAAGATATTATAAAAGGTAAACTATTTAGCTAAGAGTTAAATTTAAAATCTATGGTTAAAATGGTGATATAAACTTTTCTAAAACCTATTAGTTGAGTGGATTTATACCCATAACATCCTTATCCTCTAAATAAATCCTTTTTGAGAAATTATATATATAAATTTATTTTATAATAAAATAATATTTCATGCTTTTCTTAAAGTGTCCCTCACTTCTCTAATAAAAGGGTACTTTCCCTTCCCTCAAAATCAAACCTTTAAATCCATTTGTATTGGATAAACCCTTATCAAATATAATCCAAAATATCCTCACCTCAACCTATATGACATAATTTGATCATAAAGCCATCCTATGGATACCAGTTGATCAAATCAAAAAGCAGAACACGAAGAAGAAGTAATAATTTCAACACCTCTTCCAATGTTTTTTTCTTCTTCCACGTCCTCTTTCTTGGTTGTTTCCGTACAAAAATAACAACACCATTATATTATATATTCAATGAAATTATTATAAATATTGTAAAATCATATTCATTATTCTATCCATCCTATGAATGACAATGTCCTCAAACGTGCTTACATGCGTCTTGCTGTCTCCATGTCGTGGTGTAGTTTGTTATTCAACACTTCTTTATTTGGATGAGTATAATAATGAGTATAATTGATTTAAATAATAAATATAACATGTTAATTATTCTTTATATATAGTATAATATACATTTATATTTTGTCACCATTAAAATAATAATATTGTCGCTCGTGCGTACGTATGGATTACCGTCTCCAAGACACGATGAGATTTAATTCTATGATCACCATTCAACGATGATTAGAAAAATACATATTATTAATAATTATGTAATATATGAAATAATATTTCTAATGGATATGTTTTTCTGTGTGTGTTTACATTTATCTCATTCAATTACTTCCATTCAATACGATATGAAAATGTAAACAATGGTTACGCATACATATGTCCTACCGTCTCCATAAACGGTGTATTACATTTCATATATATATATATATATATATATATTAACTAGACATATTTATATTCTGAATATATATGATATATAAATAATTTTTTATATTCTGGAAGAAATTAAATCATGATATAAACGATACTATCAAGAATAACATGTTAAAACACTAACAATAATGAAAATGATTGTTACCTGAAATGTTACTTTATCATGGAAATAATTGTTCAATTGATAGTTTAAAGTAAAAAATGAATCATTTATTATATCAAAAATATTAATATGGATATGGTATAATTTAATAACATAGTATGGTCATTATACAAGAGGTTAAACATACCCTGGACAAAAAGAAAGTACAATTTAAGGGTTATTTCCTCAATCTGATTATTATCAGAGATTATTAATTTGTAAGTACTTACTCAGATATATTTATTATCCATGTCCATGTTTCATAAACGAGTATTCAAAAGGACTATTCTTTAATGTAATCTTTAACTAAAACATCATTTTAAATGATTAAAATATTTATTCTTCATAATCATTTTCATTAATTTCCATGTTTTCAAAATGGTTTTATGGATTTATTTTTATGGAAATTAATGTTTTAAAATGTTATTTCCTTTTGAATGATTCAATGTTTTATGATAAACATTGATTCAAAAATAAATTTTAAATATATTCCTTCTATAAATTTTGTGACATTGATATAATTTCATGAAAAAGGAATATTTCTCTCAAAGTGTTTTACTTATCATTTTCAACTATATCAACATCCTTTACTAGATTTTATTCTTTATTGAGGTTTATTTACTATAATACCATATTCTATATTGTATTTAATGTGTAATTATATGTTTTACATTGGATGCGTTATTTTTATTCCATTAATGGTTCATGGTTAATGTATTAAAATTTCATTTGCTAATTTTTATATGAATGTTTATGTTATGTTTCACAATTTTCATATGGGGAAGGCTTTGGACATAGTAAGTGACGGGTGGGGCCCACTATAGCCTCTCGATGCATCAGTATGTCTCATTAGACAAACTACTGTCTTGTCACAAGGCCTTGAAAAAATTTATATTTAGGGTCTTGGAAAGAGGCCTTGAATTTTTGGTTAATATGTCTGACATTATGCATTCCACAAATATGAGATTAGTTATTAATCTTACATGTGATTATTCAACTAGTAGAATATCCATGTGAATAAGTAAATGGAATTATTTTATTTATCATTTCCATATTATGATTATGTTTATGTTTAAAGGGCACGACCTTCTATTGTACGCCTTGACCTAATAGTTTATGATTATTTATTATATCTTCCTTTATATTATTTATCTTTACTGAGAATATAAGCTCACACTTTTTTATGTTTTATTTTCCCAGGATTCCATGATGTGTATTATGATTTATATGAATTTTTATGCTAAATGAATAATGTAATTCTGAATGGATTATTTATGCTTTGTTTTATGTTGAAATTGTAATGTAATGTTCATGTATGGAATCTATTTCCAAAGGATGCTGAACTGATCGGTCCTTCGGGGCTTGATTCCTTATAATCATGCCAATGTTTTTAAATAATGCACCAACTGTGGGTAACTGGGTCAGGGAATTAGAATTGGTATCATAGGAAGATTAGAAATAACCTTGGAAATGAGATTTAGGTAAACTATGGTTAGGAAACATTACCCTATGAGAGACCTTGAGGATTAGTAGAGAAGAACATCCAAAAAATTTTCTAATGTAGATATTTTGTTGGTTTTCCAAACAATACATCGATTCTTGAATACTATATGTTGACATGGTTTGGGCACACATGTACCTATGAATGAAACATCTAACAAGGTGTTTCGGAAATGACCTAAGAAAACCTGGTACATGACAACGGGCCATACTACGCATATGGTTTGAAACTTCTAGGAGATTTTCTTAGGATAATTCACATTTTATTTTACAAACCATTATGAAATATTAATGAGTAAATATACTAGAAAAGAAATCATTTTTATGATAATGAGACCTGATGTGTGAAAATATCCAATAAATTTTGAGAATTTCTCTAGTTTTTGGATTATACAGTATGATATGAAATAACCAAGTGTAATTCGTCATTCATAAATGGTGGCCATTAGAAGGAATGAGAACTCTTGGAATATGCATGATCTAAATATTCAAAAGGATCACATTATTCAATGTCTTAAGCCAACATTTAGAAGGGAAATAGTCTCCAACGTATTCTCATCATATAATGAAATAATATCATGCATTAATAAGATAAGTAATATATTCTCTAAGTCCTATAGCTTTGAAGGGAAACAAGATATAAAGGGGATTTAAGTGAAAAATTTGGATAAATGGATGAAGGGAAATAATAATATTCCCACATGTGATAATAGTTGAAAGAATCACCTTGGTAAATGCTTGAAAGGAATGGGAGTTTGTAAAAAGTGTGATGGAAAAGGACACCATGTTCGTGATATCAAGTTTAATAAAAGGTTTCCAAATTTACAATGCTTAATCTGAAAGGATTTGGGTCACTATGCAAATCAATGTCCCAATCATCAGAGTATACCCCAAATGATGTTATTGGATATTAATCATGTTTTGATACTACAACAGATGAAGAGGAATGATTAGTTTTCTTATGTTGATATTAAATATTTGATTCATTTGAGTATTGTATTAATTATGTACTAGTTATAAGAATTATAGAGTATATAAGCATTTTACTGTAGTACTATTTCATTAAGGATTTGAGATTGTCTTGTACCTAGTAATGTGATACAGTTTCAATTTAAAAAAATTGGAAAATATATGGTTGGGGAAAATATGTCCCTTAATATCTTTCTGAAACTGAGATAATGATATCCGAATAAGAGTTAATTGATTTGGTTAAAGTATATTGGATATTATTCACATCCTTGGAACTGATTAATGTTTTGTTTAAAAAGATGATTATACCATAATTTTTGGGATTTTTTAACATTTATGTATTTAATGAGTATATCAAGTTTTCTATGTTTTACAGAAGGAATAAGGAAGTACATACATATTAAAATATGGTTTTATTGTTATTCAGATTATTACCATGTTTTAATTGATTATATTATTACGTTATTCACTTGTTGTTATGTGACAAAAGAGATCTTTTTTATGTTTAGCTTCCTTATAAATATTGGATTTTGAGTTTAGACAGAAGTATTTTGGATTAGTCTAGATGTTGGAATGGATTATGGTGACCATTGAATACTATTTTTTAAGGTTAAAACATGTCTTATGATTATTTTAGGATTTTTCTAAAAAGGAAAACCCAGAGGTCATTGATAACTCATCACATCCAGCAAGGCCACGAGACTTGAACCCGTAACCGAATGGAGATATGGCTTCACCACCTACCACTATCATACGTGATGTCCTAGTTTGTATAATATAGTTTTTTAAATGGTTTGAAATATTAATTGTAAATTCATTTTTTTTATCCCTATATGAATTGGATAAATAAAATATTTTTTATTTCGAAGATTAGTTTGGGGGAGAAATTAGTTAATTGATGGGACTCTATTTTTCAAGTATTCTTTTTTTTTCTTATTCTGTGAAGAAATTAATTCTTAAACTTTAGGGAAAGGATATAAAAAATGTTTTATCCTTATACCTTATGAATTGTTGAACTAATGATATTTTGAATCATCATAGATTTATGGATTAGAGGCCCTCAATTTTCAATTCCCAATTTTGTGATTGATTCCCTCAAGCACTCTTTATAAATATTTATGTTTTTCTTCCAATTATAATTTCCACCAATGCTCTCCTATTCAAAATCCTAATTTGGTGGTGACTTTTTCATTCCCCTTCCACTCTTATTAAGAATAAATTTTATTAACCCTCTTTCTAATGTGGGTTTCACATAGGTATTTTCTATTTTTTACCTTTTATATTTGAAGTAAAATTTCAAATTTCGAGGAAGCATTTGTTTTTTGATAGAGGGAATAATGTAAAACCCCATGATTCAACAATATATTTCCCTTTGAATAATATAATAGTGTGTGAGGTACGTGACACCGAGATCAAGCGCACCATGACCAACCAAACTAGCCGTTTAAAAAAACTTTTTATGAATAGTAATAAAGAAAATTGAGTTATATATATACCATATAATATTATCATTCATATTTTTTGTTTCTGAGACATTTTATAAGGAAAATTTCAATTTTTTATAAAAAATATGTATATTTTTCAAAAACTCATTTTTTCCACCTTTTAATGAAGAATTATTTTTATATAAAATATTTGACAATTTTATATATTAAATTTGATTAAATTAAATTACTATTTAGAATCAGGACATATAAATTTATTTTGTAATTTTTTTGAACTTTTCTTGATAACTTTCATATTTTTATGAATAGTGAAAAATTCAAAATTTTAATAATAAATTTTTTTTAATCAAAATAATTTATAGAGTTAAATTATACATTTGAGTGGTTGTAATGTATCATTAGATTATATATTTATCATTTAATAAAATTTAGGATATTCTATGTAATTTCACATTTAAATTGTATATAAACATATGTAATTCTTTTGATTGTTTTTACTTCTTAAAGACCCACTATTTGGTTTCGAAAACAGGAATTAATTTTAAATATATTTCTCTAACTTCTATGTTTTAAGTTTGGAAAATATATTCCATATTTGGAATCATGATGTGCAAATTTTATATATAGGTAAGTTTTATTTTTAGATATTATGAATAGTTTCTTCAGTAAATATTTTATTTCCCACGGTTAAAAAATAAATCCGGTAAATAAGTGTAGACAATAATATTATAATAATGTTAAAATTACTCTAACTCATGTCCTAACCCATTTTTTAAAAACAAGACCAACTATGGGCATCTTGGTGACGATTTAGGGACCCCATGGAGCATCTTGGCAGTTACAATGACATTTTATTTTAATTAATTTAAAGTAATGAAAACAATAACATAAACATTTGTCTTTTAGTAAAACAATTTTTATATGTGGTTATATAATTGATCACTTTGACTATAAATAGTCATTATAAAGATAATAATATTTAATAAATCATGATATTTTATTTATAATTTTTGGAAATAATATTAATATGGTTATTTATGACATGTTAATGATGTCATATTTTCCCTATTAATGAATGAATAAAATAAATGATATTATTATTATTAAAATAAATGTAAATTGAGACTTTTGATTCCATAAAGAAAATTTTATAGTTGAAAATGACATATTATAGCTGATTTAATGTATTTTTTAGAAGTAATCAATCATTTTTGACTTTCAAAAAAACCAAATACTAAATAGTGTGAAAATTGACAAAATTGAGTATTTAAAAAAAAATACTATATTATTAAATGCTATAATATTTCTAAAAATATAATTTCTTGAAAAAGGAATTATATAATGATAGATATATAATTAATTAACCACTTGGGGTTATATTTTATTTTTTTAGTAATTTGGTTAACCATCTAATATGAAAATACAAGAATACATTGTAACAGTTATACGATTTAAATAAGAGTTATGTCTAAATGATAAGGTTCAAATGGTGACCTAAACTTGTCTAAATCCAATTAATTTATAGGATTTAAACAAACCCCCATATTATCTTAAAAATAAATATTTTTTGAGCCTTTATTAACCTAAATTATTTTATAATAAAATAATATTTCAAGCTTTTCCTAAAGTGACCTTCACCTCTCTTATAAAAGGGTACATCCCCCCCCCCCTTCTCCCAAACTCACACCTCCAAATGTATTTAGATGAGAAAACCCCTGCTTGAATATCTTCCCAAATACCCTCACTTCAACCTAGAGGCCTTAAATTGATTAGAAGTCCATCCTATGTATCCTTTTTGATCAAATCAAAAGGAATCACCCAAAGAAGAGGTAATAATTTCATCCCCTCTTTCAACATGCTTTTCTTCTTCCACTTCGTCATTCATTATTGTTTCCATAAAAAAAATAACTCTATTACCTTATACATACTGTGATTTTTTTATAAAAATTATACAAACATATTAATTATTTTATCAATCCTATGAATGATAAAGTCACCATGTGTGTGTGCGTATGACTTACCGGCTCCACGTCGTGGTGTAGTTTGTTATTCAACGCTTCATTATTTGGATTGGTATAATAATGAGAATAATTGATGTAAATAATAAATATATCATTTTAATGCTTCTGTATATATAATATAACATCCATTTAAAAAATATTTAACCATCAAAATAATGACATCGTCACTCGTTCATATGTACGTCTTACCGTCTCCACGACGCGATGCGATTAATTTCCACATTCACCATTCAACGATGATTATAAACACACATATTATTAATATGTATTTAATATATGAAATAGTTATCATACTGAATATATATATGTTTTTGTGTGTGTGTTAGTGTGTATTTAAATTTGTCTCAATCACTTACTTCCATTCAATACGACATGAAAATGGAATCAACGTTTATACGTACGTACGACCTATCGTCTCCATAAATAGTGTATTCCATTTCATATATCTATAAATTATATGTATTTATATTATGAATATATATGATATATAAATATATTTTTTCTGGAATCAATTAAATCATGATATAAGTGATATTATCAAGAATAACAAGTTAAAACACTAATGATAAAGAAAATGATTATTACCTGAAATGTTACTTTAACATGGAAATAATTTTTAAATGGAATGTTTAATTTCATAAATGAATCATTTATTATATCATAAATACAAATATGGGTCTGGTATAATTTAATAACAATCTATGGTCATTATACAAGAGGTTAAACGTACCCTTGACAAAAGTAAAGTACAAGGTAAGGGTTAATTTTTCAGTCTAATTATTATACGAGATTGTTCATGTGTAAGTATTTACTGGGAAATATTTATTATCAATGTCCATGATTCATAAAAGAGTATTCAAAATGATTATTCATTGAGGGACCCTTTAACAAAAACATCATTGAATGTGTTTAAAATATTCATTCTTCTAAATCATTCTCATTAATGTCCATGTTTTCAAAATGGTTTTAAGGATTTATTTATTTGGACATTAATTTTTTAAAATTTAAATTCCTTTTGAAAGATTCAAACTTGTATAGGAATCAGTGATTCAGAAATATATTTTAAATTTAATCCTTTATAAATTTTGTTACTTTTAAATGATTTCATGAAAAAGGTATATTTCTTCCAAAGAGTTTTACTGATCATTTTCAACTATCTCGACATCCTATACTAGATATTATTCTTGATTGAGGTTGATTTATTATTCTAAAATATTCTATATTTTTTTGAATGAGTTATGATATTTTTGACTGTGTATGTTCCTTTTTTTTACCATTCATGGTTTATCGTTAACGTATTTACATTTCATATATAACGCCCGACCCTAGATACCCATAGTCGGTGCATTATTACATAACATTGGCATGGTCACAAAAAATATCAAGTCTCGAAAGACATATTAGTTTAGTAGCCTTGGAATAACTAGATACATTAATAAAGTTTACATTACATCATAAAATGAAAATTACAACAATATAGTCTCTATAGTCCACACTCTTATCCCCTCACACTATCCCTGCAGGTCATTCATATGTTACTTCATAACATCCTGGGAAAAACAAAACATAGAAAAGGGGTGAGCTCAATTTACCAGTAAGTATAACAATATAGCGGAAACTTTCAAAAATAAGAATAAGCATTTAAGGCAATGTATAACTAAAACAAAAGCCTTTTAAACTTGAGCTACATCATAGTATGGAAAAAATAAAATTAATTAATGCCATTTACTTATTCACATGTATATTCTACTAATCGAATAATCACATGCAATATCAATAACCACTTTCATAATGATGGAATGCATAATGGAAGACTATCATAACCACATAGCCAATCCGTCGTTCCAATACTACAAATAAGATTTTGTCAAGGACTTGTTCCAAGACACTAGTTTTTCTCATGAAACCTACCGATGCATCGAGGAGCTATAGTGGGCTCCACCTGTCAAATATTAAGTCCAATGAATTCCTCATATGAACAGGTTTAAACATAACATAAACATTCGTATTAAAACTAGCATACGAAATGCCAATACTTTCTCCATAAACCATGAATGGTATAAATATAACACATCCAAAGTCAAACAAATCACAAAACCTTCAATACAATATGGAAGTTTTGTATCATAATAAATCAACTTCAAAGAAGCTTAAAATCCATCAAAGGATGTTGACATAGATGAAATCAAAACTGTTTGAGAGAAATATCCCTTTTTTGAAATCATTTAAAAGTCACATAATTATAAAATAAAACATTTAATTTGAAAAATTTCTTATAAGATTGTAAGGGAAGATTCAATGATTTTATAACGGCGGAAAATATCTGCACCCGCCATATAAGTTAAAAAAAATTCTTACCTTAATTCTATCGAAATGGTTAAAAAGGACCTTATTTGGAAAATGACAGAAATATTCCTTAATAAACGTAATATTAAAATTCAACAAGGATATAAATTAATTTTTTACCATAGTCTTTAAAATAGTAATAATGATTTGAAATACAATTTTAAGAATCATGGATGTGGATGATAAAGAAATCCCAGTAGATTATTACGTATAAACAACTCAGATAATGAAGAGATTGTGAAATAAACCCTTACTTTGTAATTTTTCCTTGGTCTACGATAGGTTAAACTCCTGTGTAATGGTGAAATAATTGTTATTGAATTATACAAGAATAATTCAAATTAATATGATATCATATATGATCATTTACCATTGATTTGTGAAAAATATCATACTATTATCATCATTTCAGGTGTTGACTAACTTGTTTTCCTTTAGATTCTTTGTTATGTAAGCCGTGTTTGTTATGGATAGGTTTTATCCTATTCATATCCAGAATTTTATCAAGTCCTTAAACATTATTTTTAATCATCAACTGAGAATTATACTTGAATGGATACGATGGAGAATGAATCTCATTGCGTTCGTGGAGACGGTAGTCCGTACGTATGCACGAGCGACAATATCATTATTTAGATGTTAAAATAATATATAATTGGATGGTATATAATATAGACAGAATCATTATCATGTTATATTTATTATTTACAAGAATTAAAAATCATTATTATACCCATACAAATAATAATATATTGAATAACAATTATACCACGACGTGGAGACGGTAAGCCGTACGTACGCACGTATGGTGACATGTCATTCAAAGGATGGATAGATTTATGAATATGGTGGTTCCATATTTATAATAATATAACAGTATATAGGAGATAATAGATTGATTATTTTCGAATGGGAATAACAAAGAAAGAAGATGTTGAAGAAGAAATGAATTTGAAAAATGGTGGTGAAAAATTACCTCTTCATCGGGTTCTTCCTTTTTATTAGATCAAAAGGGCTCCTTAGGTTGGCTTTCGGAGTAAAGGAAGGCCTATAGGATGAAGTGATGAAATTTTAGAGAGTATTTGGGTAGGTTTTGGCCGATCAAAAAGACTTTGAATGTGTGAATTAGTGAGAAGGGAGACTGCCCTTTTATAAGAGGGGTGAGGGCTACCTTTGGAAAAGCTCGAAATATTATTTTATAATAAATTCATATTTAGTTTCTAATGGCTCCAAAGTAGATTATTTAAAGGTTTATGTAGGTATGGGTTGAAAAACACTCATCCAATATTATTTATACAGGTGTGAGTCATTATATTAACCTTATCTTTTAGTTTTGAATCATAGTTAATTAGTTTGACACTTACCATGTCACTTTGTATTTTTATATTATATAGTTAATAAACATACTGTATACTACCAAACGACCCCCAAGTGGTCCATTAATGATACACCTATCATGATATAAGTATCTGGGCAGAACCTTAGATTTTAAGCAATGTAATATCAATTAATAAAATAATATTTGTTTCAAAAACTCTTTTATGACAATTTTTACACTATTTGGGAAATTGATTTTTTTGAAAATCATAACAGAATGATTACTTCGATCAAAGTTAATTAAATCATTCCTAATATGTCATAATAACCTAGAAAATTATTTTAATATATAAAATGTCTCAAATAATATTTATTTTGGTATTTATAATATCAATTAATTTAATTTTTCACTATTATGGTAATTACTGCATCATCATTATGTCATAAATAAATTAAATTATTTAATCTCTAAAAATTATAAATATAATATAATTATGTAGAAAAGATTTTTATATTTATAATGAAAATTTATAATCGAATTATCTTATGTGTAACCCTATATTAAAAATGTTTTAGTAAATAATTTTTGATTTTATCTCTTTTATCTCTTCTTTGAATTAAATAATAATAAATGTCCTAATCTAATCCAAATGGACCTAAATGATAATATTTTATTCCTAAGGTTGGTTTTGGTTGACATACACTTTTCCAATAGAATTAGGACATGTGTTAGGGTAATATCAATATCATTTTTACCCTTAATTACCCTATTTAATTTTAACCGTGGTAAATAAAAGTAAAAAGTTATTATTCACCACAAATTACTTTCATCTCATTGAACAACATTTTAATCCTTAATATTATCTGTGTCTCTCGTATTTTCGAAATTCCACTCACAGAAGCGGTAAAATTAAGTTTTATGAAAAATTCAGTTTTTTTAACTACCACTTAGTGGTTTCACTATTCATCAAAAGAAATGATGTTTTTCAGAAAAATACCACAAAATCACCCTAGGATAATTTCGATATTCTGAATCTAAAAATGAAGTCCATTTTGAAAAATAAAATTTTCAAATTTAAAAAAATTGGGTATTACTATTCATAACCGCTAGTTTGATTGGTTAGGGTGTGTTAGAACTCGATGTTTCGTACAACACACGCTATTGCATTATTCAAAGAGAAGCGTACCGTATAAGAATGGGGTGTTGCATTCTCCCCTCCTTCAAATAATTGCATCCTCAAAATTTCTAGAATACTACCGCATTAAAAGACTCGGGTGGTTCTTCATCATAAGTTCCTCGGGTTCCCACGCTTCCTCTTCCATCTTATGGTTTCTCCCCAAGAATTTTACCAGACGAGTCGTCCGGTATATCAGTACTTTTTCTCTCGTATCAAGAATCCTGACGGTCTCTTCACAATAAGATAGACTGGGTTACAGTTCTAATTCCCCATAGGTGAGTATACGCATTGGGTCAGGCATGTATTACCTCAATAGTGATACATGGAACACATCGTGAACTTTGTAGTGATTTGGAGGCATTTCCAAACGGTAAGCTACAACCCCAATTCATTCTAGAATTTCGAAAGGTCCGATGTACCTGGGACTCAATTTACCTTTCTTATCAAAACGTATGACTCCCTTCCATGGAGATACCTTCAGGAATACATGATCACCGACTTGAAATTCCAAATCCTTCCTTCGATTATCGGCATAGCTCTTCTGCCTACATCAAGCTACTTTGATATGGTTTTGGATTACATTCACCTTTTCCATCATTTCCTCCACCAGTCATGGGCCTACAATTTTTCTTTCACCAACGTCATCCCAACAGGTTGGTGTGCGGCATCTCTTTCAGTATAACGCTTCATAAGGTGACATCTGATTACTCGAATGGAAGCTATTGTTATAGGAAAATTCTACCAGAGGTAAATATTGATCCCACATACCCTGAAAGTCAAGTTAGATGGATATCAACATGTCTTATACGGATTTAATAGTTCGTTCTGATTGTCCATCTATTTGAAGGTGGTAGGAAGTGCTCAAATAAAGTTCAGTATGCAAGTCTTTCTGAAGAATTTTCCAGAATCATGAAGAAAAACGGGGATCACCATCAGAAACAATCAATAAGGGTACACCATGAAGTCTCAAAACTTCATTAATATATATTCATGCTAGTAGTTCAAGTCGTAAATCTTCCCTTATAGCAAGAAAATGTGCTGACTTGGTAAGACGATTAACAATTACCCATATTGCATCGTTCCTTCTAGGAGTCTTTGGTATCCCCATGACAATGTCCATCGTAATATTGTCCGATTTCCAAACCGGTATGGGAAGAGGTCACATGACTCCTCCAGTCTGTTGCCATCTAGCTTTCACTTGTTGACAAACCATACATCTTGACACAAAATCAGCAATCTCCCTCTTCATGTTTTCCCCCCAAAATTGTTCCTTCAAATCTCTATACATTTTGGTGCTCCCAGGGTGTATAGAGAAATTAGAACTATGAGCATCATCCAGAAATTCCCTTTTTAGATCAGGTATATCGGGAACACAAATTCTCTTCCCAAATTTCAAAATTCCATCTTCAAACACAAAGTCTCTCAATCTCCCATCATTCACAGCTTTAATCTTCGTTTGAAATTATTCATCATCGGTCTGAGAACTCTTAATCCTTTCTAGTAAAGATGGTTTGGTAACCATTTGAAAAACCATTGATGTTTCACCTTCCCTGGTTATTCCCATGTCCATCTTCACTAGATCCATGAAAATTAGATCCCTTTCAATTCTTATATTGTTCAAAACTCTATGATCTTTTCTGCTCAAAGAATCTTCCACCTTGTTTGCTTTCCTCGGGTGGTAGTTTATCGTACAATACTAATCTGTGATTATTTCAACCCATCTCCTTTGCCTGATGTTGAGTTCTTTTTGTGAGAAATTATACTTCAAACTCTTGTGATCAGTTCAAATATCACATTTTTAACCATAGAGGTAGTTCCTCCATATCTTCCAAGCAAAGATCACATCTTCTAACTCGAGATCATGAGTTGGATAGTTTTGTCATTAATTTTCAACTATCGTGATGCATAGGCAATAACCTTATCATTCTGCATAAGGACACAACCAAGTCCTATCTTCGATGCATCACTATAAATTATGAACCCATCATTCCCTGATGGTAGAGTCAATATAAGAGCATTGACTAATCTTCTCTTAAATTCTTCGAAACATTTTTCACACTCTTTTTTCCAAACAAATTTAACTTCATTACATGTGATCTTGGTTAATGGGTTAGCCAACCGGGCAAAATTCTGGATGAAACGTCGATAATAACATGCCAAACCAATAAAACTGCGTACCTCAGTTCAATAGTGCTAGCCATTCTTGGATTACCTTGGTCATAGAAGGATCAAAAGAGATTCCATATTTAGAGACAATATGGCCAAGAAAAGAAATCGCCTGATGCCAGATTTCACACTTGCTAAACATCCCATATAATTCATGTCTTCTCAGAGTCTTCAGGATAATGCGCAAGTGATTTTTATGATCTTCATAGATTTTGGAGTATACCAAGATATCATCAATAAATACCACCAGAAATTCATCAAGATATTCCTTGAAAACTCTATTCATCAGATCCATGAATACAGAGGGTGCATTAGTCAATCCAAAAGGCATTACTGTAAACTCGTAATGCCCGACCTGGTTTGAAATGATGTCTTCGAAATGTATTCCTTCTTTCACACAAAACTGATGGTATCCAAATCGAAGTTCAATCTTTGAAAAGTATTGATCTCCATGTAGTTGGTCAAATAAATCATCAATGCAAGGATGGGGATACTTGTTCTTTATTGTTATAGCATTGATCTTCCTATAGTCGATACATAACATCATAGATCCATCTTTCTTTTTAACAAAAAGAACATAGGCTCCCCATGGAGAAACACTAGGGAGAATAAATCCCTTATTACTCAATTCCTCTATTTTTTTCTTTAGTTCATCTAATTCTATAGTGGCTATTCTATAAGGGGTCTTCGATATAGGCCTTGATCCAAGAATTACATAAATATAAAACTCATCTTCTCGTTCTAGAGGATGTCCAGGTAAATCATCTGGATACACATCTACATATTCTTTTACAATAGGTACATCCTATATTTGAATATTCCTTTCCTCAACCACTATAATTTCATTCTCTTCCTCCCCAATAATTGAATTTAGTTAAGCTACTGGGGGTGGATCTAGGTAAGAATTAGGTGGTGACAATTCTGCTCTAAAGATAAGGTGTTCCATATCATCATCATCAAAAATCATAACCTCCTTCTTGTAACATTAAATATTCGCATCATGGTCTAAAATCCAGTCCTTACCAAGGATTATATCAAACTCAATCATAGGTATGACGATGAGATCAGCAGATAAAGAACATTTATGTGCTCTAATGGGGAATGATTTAGAAAAATTTGTTGCAATGATACTTACCTTAGGAGTTTTAACGGAAAACTCCCTTGTTAAATCAAATTGTAAATATCTAATTTTCTTAGAAAAACGGGAAGATATGAAACAATGCAATGATCCAGAATCAAATAATACATTTCTTAAACATGAGGAAACCATTAAATTACATTCCACCACATCTTTTGGAGCTTCTAACTCAGCAGTATTGATATCATAAGCATGGACTTCATCCCATGGAATTTTCTAGTGTATGTTTTCCTGACGCTTAGGACATTCATTGGCATAATATCCCATCTCCCTGCAATTGTAGCAATGAACATCGGTAGCTTCCTTCTACGTTTGGAATCACGAGCTTGGTGGCCTTTTTCACCAAACTTGTAACTGAATACAATTCCTTTTAAGCAAGTACCAGTGTGTTTCTTCCCACATTTAATGTAGGATGGATATTAAACTTTTCCTTATTCCCATTACTTCCATTCCCAGATTGATCAATAGATCTCTTCTTCTCTTGCTTTGCATTAAAGTCATAAGACTTAGAGAATTCCTTTTCTGTCTTGATAGCACATGAGTCAATGTCTTCGTATGACGAGAAGGATTGTGAGACTAATTCCCAATAGAGAAATGGTTTTAACCCATCAAAGAAATGATCAATCTTACTTCTTGGGTTACGTATATAATCTCCAGCATACCTTGATAACCTTGTAATGATAGCCTCATACATTGTGACATGCTCATCCTCCTTTTTTCTCAGACTCAGAAATTGCCTTTCCATATCAGCTCGATGGTCACGAGTAACGTATTTTTCTAAATATAGATCCTTGAACTCCCACCATTCCATATTTTATAATTCATCATCTTCCTTCGTGTTTTGAATCAATGACCACTATTGATCAGCATCACCAGTGAGGTGGTAAAATGCCATGATAACTTATTCCCTTTCACTAATTCCCAAAGCCTGAAATATTTTCTCTAGGGAACTTATCCATTCCTCAAGTACTGATGGATTTTTACTCCCATTGAATGTTGGTGGTTTCTGCCTCATGAAGAAATCTAACATTGATCCTCCACGCTGTGGATCAGGGTGCTCCGTACGGGTATGGTTATTATTCATAACCCGAGTGAGTTATCCTAGTATGGTGATTAGTTGATCAACACCAGCAACATCACTAGCTCCACTATAATTATCATGAGTAGGAGGGAAATCCCTACATGGAGTACGTGCATTGATACGGTTTCCATTTCTTCCACCATGAACCATTTCTAAACAATGGAATAAACTAGATCAATTTATGAATCAAAATACATAATTCCATACTTATAAAACACTTAACATAAATATAAATATTTATGGATATAATACATAATAATAAAAAATGTTTTCTTTGAGGATGTATATATACACATAAACCCTTCATAATGATTTGTAAAGAATATGAGTGTTATCCTAAGCATATCCCCCAGGAGTTTCTTAACCAAGAGTGCAGCAAGGCCCGTTGATGTGCACCAGTTCCTGTTTGAGTCTAGCTCAAAGTGGTGTTTTCGGGTTCTAACCCTAGGTACATCTGTTCCAGAGCCACCTCTACCTGCTCGTATCCAGATAGGGATTTATTTCTCGGAAAACTCACAAAATATCTACAACACCAGAATTATTGGAAGTTCTTCTATACTAATCCTCAAAGTCTATCTTAGTTCTATGTGCTCTAATCAGAGTTTATCTAAATCTATCTTCCAAGGTTTTTACTAACCTTCCTATGATACCAACTATAACGCCCCGACCTTAGATACCTAGAGTCGGTGCATTATTACATAACATTGGCATGATCACAAGAAAGATCAAGTGTCGAAAGACCGATTAGTTTAGTAGCCATGGAATAACTAGATACATTAATAATGTTTAAATTACATCATAAAATTAAAACTACAACAATATAGTCTCCATAGTCCACACTCGTATCCCCTCATACCATCCATGAAGGTCATTCATAAGTTACTTCTTCACATCCTGGGAAAAATAAAACATAGAAAAGGGGTGACCTCAAATGTCCAGTATGGATAACAATATAGCGGAAACGTTCATAAATAATAATAAGCATTTAAGGAAACGTATAACTAAAACAAAATCCTTTTAAACATGAACATCATCATAGAATGGAAAAAATAAAATTAATTAATGAAATTTACTTATTCACATGTATATTCTACAAATTGAAAAATCACATGTAATGTCAATTACCACTTTCATAATGATGGAATTCATAATCCCAGACTATCATAACCACATAGCAAAGGCGTCGTGCCAAGACTACAAATAAGATTTTTTCAAGGCCTTGTTCGAAGAAACTAGTTTGTCTCATTAGACCTACCGATGCGTTGAGGTGCTGTAGCGGGCTCCTCCCGTCACATATTAAGTCCAATGCATTCCTCATATGAATAGTTTTAAACATAACATAACAATTTGTTTTAAAACAAGCATACGAAATGCCAATACTTTCTCCATAAACCATGAATGGCATAAAAATAACACATCCATAGTCAACCAAATCAAAAAACCTTCAATACAATATTGATGTTTTGTATCATAATAAATCAACTTCAAATAAGCTTAAAATCCTTCAATGGATGTTGAAATAGATGAAATCAAAACAATTCGAGAGAAATATCCCTTTTTAAATCATTTAAGAGTCACATAATTATAAAATAAAACATTCACATTGAAAATTTTCTTGTAAGCTTGTAAAGGAAGCTTCGATGATTTTATAACGGCAGAAAATATCCGCACCTGCCGTATAAGTTAACAAAACATTCTTACCTTAATTCGGTCGAAATGGTTAAAAAGGACTTTGTTTGGAAAATGATAGAAAGAATCATTTATAAACTTATTATAAATATTCCACAAGGATATAAATTACTTTATACCACAGTATTTAAAATAATAATAATGATTTGAAATACATTTTTAAGAAACATGTATGTGGATGATAAATAAATCACAGTATATTATTACGTATAAACAACTCAGATAATGAAGAGATTGCGAAATAAACCCTTACTTTGTAATATTTCCTTGGTCGAAGTTAGGTTAAACTTCTTTATAATGATGAAATAATAGTTATTGAATTATACACGAATAATTTACATTAATATGATATCATATATGATCTTTTAACATTGATTTGTTAATAATATCTTAGTATTATCGTCATTTTGGGTGTTAACTTACTTGTTTTCCTTTATATTCTTTGTTACATAAGCTGTGTTTGTTATGGATATGTTTTATCTTATTCAAATCCAGATTTATATCAAGTCCTTAAACATTATTTTTAATCATCAAATGAGAATTATACTTGAATGGATACTATGGAGAATGAATCTCATCGCGTTCCTGGAGATGGTAGTCCATACGTACGCACGAGCGACAATATCATTATTTTGATGTTAAAAT
This sequence comes from Viscum album, assembly GCA_963277665.1. Lineage (NCBI taxonomy): Eukaryota > Viridiplantae > Streptophyta > Magnoliopsida > Santalales > Viscaceae > Viscum > Viscum album. Next base: position 363,950,103 of record OY728140.1, on the reverse strand, counting down.
AATATATAATTGGATGGTATATCATATAGAAAGAATCATTATCATTTTATATTAATTATTTACATGAATTACAAATCATTACTATACCCATCCAAATAATAATATATTTAATAACAATTACACCACGACGTGGAGACGGTAAGCCATACGTACACACGTATGCTGACATGTCATTCAAAGGATGGATAGAATAATGAATATGGTTGTACCATATTTATAATAAAATTAAAATATATATGAGATACTGGATTAATTATTTTAGAATGGGAATAAAAAAGAAAGAAGAATTTGAAGAAGAAATGAATTTGAAAATGGGTGGTGAAAACATTACCTCTTCTTCGGGTTCTTCCTTTTGATTTGATCAAAAGGGCTCCCTAGGTTGGCTATAGGACTAAAGGAATGCCTCCAGGATGAATTGAGGTAAGATGAGAGAGTATTTGGTCTGGGGTTGGCCAATCCAAAAGGCTCTGAATGTGTTAATTACTGATAAGGGAGAGTGCCCTTGTATAGTATGGGTGAGGGGCACCTTTGGAAAAGCTAGAAATATTATTTTATGAAAAATTCATATTCGATTTCTAATGGTTCCAATGTGGATTATTTAAAGTTTAAGGTAGGTATGGGTCAAAAACAACTCAACCAATAGTATTTATATAGGTTTGGGTCATTATATTAACCTTATCTTTTAGTTTGAAATCTTAGTTAACTAGTTTGACACTTACCATGTCACTTTGTATTTTTATATTATATAGTTAATAAACATACTGTATACCTCCAAGCATCCCCCAATTGGTCCATTAATGATACACCTATCATTATATAAGTCTCTTTGACGAACCTTAGATTTTTACCAATTGAATATACATTAAAAATATAATATTTGTTTTAAAAACTCTTTTATGTCAATTTTGGCACTATTTGGAAAATTGATTTTTTTGAAAATCATAACAGTATGATTACTTCGAAAAACGTTAATTAAATCAATTAAAATATGTCATATTAACCACGAAAATTAGTTTAATTCATAAAATGTCTAAAATTATATTTATATGCATATTTATAATATCAATTATTTTAATCATTCTCTATTATGGTAATTATTGCATCATCATTGTGTCATAAATAAATTAAATTATTTGATGTCTAAAAATTATCAATAAAATATAATTATGTAGGAATTATTTTTAGCTTTCTAATTAAAATTTATATTCTAATTTATCCTATGTGTAACCATATATTAAAAATGTTTTAGTAAATAAATTATGATTTTAACTCTTTTAACTCTTCTTCGAATTAAATAATAATAAATGTCCTAATCTAATCCAAATGGACCTAAAAGATAATATTTTATTCCTAAGGTTGTTTTTGGTTGACATACACTTGTCCAATAGAATTATTACATGTGTTAGGGTAATATTAATATCTTTTTTACCCCTAATTATCCTCTTTACTTTTAATCGTGGCAAATAAAAGTAAAAAGTTACTATTCACCAAAAATTACATTCATCTCATTGAACAACATTTTACTCCTTGATATTAACCGTGTCTCTCGGATTTTCGAAATTCCACTCATAGAAGCGGTAAAATTATGTTTTATGAAAAATTCAGTTTTTTAACTACCACTTAGTGGTTTCACTATTCATCAAAAAAATGAAGTTTTTCAGAAAAATACCAAAAATTCACCTTAGGATAACTTAGATATTCCTAATCCAATAATGAAGTCCATTTTGAAAAATAAAATTCTTAAATTTAAAAAAGTGGGTATTACTATTCATAACAGGTAGTTTGATTCGTTGTGGTGTGTTAGAACTCGATATTGCATACAACACACGCTATTGCATTATTCAAAGAGAAGCGTACCGTAGAAGCTTGGGGTGTTACACCGTATGATAGTTTATATATGAATTTTTATGTTATATTTCAACATTTTCATATGAGGAATGCATTGGACTTAGTATGTGAGGGGTTGGGACCGCTATAGTCCTTCGAATAATTGTTAGGTCTAATGAGACAAAATAGAGTCTTGGAACAAGTCAATGTGAAAATTTATTTTTAGGTTCTTCGAATGAGGCCTTGACATTGTGGTTAAGATGTCCGGTATTATGCATTACACCATTATGAGATTGGTTATTCATTATACATATGACTAGTCGACTAGTAGAAAATACATGTGAATACGTAAATGGAATTATTTGATTTATATTTTCCATATTATTTTGAATTTTATGATTAATGGGTTTTCTTTCAATTTTATGCCATTAAATAATATTTTATGATTATTTATGATAGCTTATCTTATACTTTTTATCCGTAGAGAGAATCTAAGCTCGCCCTTTTCTTATGTATTATTTTACCAGGATTCCATGAAGTGTATTATGATTTATATTAATTTTTATGATAAAAGAATAATGGCATCGACAAAGGATTGTTTATATTGTGTCTTATGATCGAAATTGTAATGTAATGTTCATTTATGTAATCTATTTTCCAAGAATACTAAACCTGGTTGGTCGTTCATGAATTGATTCCTTGTAATCATGCCAATGTATTAAAATAATGCACTAACTCTGGGTTACTAGGGTTGTGAAATTATAGATAATCCCAAAAATAATAATCCTCTAAAAAAAACACTACCCTTAATCTCAAAAACATGAAAAATAATACACAAAGTTCAACTAATATCATTAAATAATGAACTATCCTTAAAATTATTCAATGTAGTCAAAACTAAGATAGAAACTCAAAACATAGAAACATTTAATCATGTAGTCTTTTATAGTAAATCTTAAAATTTATCTTCAAAAAAGAACGACTACTCTTAATGTCTCATACTGTAAATTAATTAACCTAATCATATATTCTCTATGATAAGTTCATCATTTCCTTAAAGAACCCAAATCACCATATGTCCACAATAAATAAATATATTCTTTGAATATAATATTATACCATTTATCCTCAAATGAAATCCCATAGTATTCTATTTTCCCTAGGCATATTGTGTTCCCAAAAGAGCGAATTTCTTCCAAAATAACATTTATCTCTAAATCACAAATATCATTTTATTATACTAAGGATATCTATTTGTTCAAACATAATCTCTAATATCAACATATTCTTAATCCATAAATTCATTTAACTAAAATAAATAAGTCATACTAACTAGGTATTGTACATGGTCTAGTGGAAGGCGATGCGCCCTTGTCTCCCTTCTGTTGTGGGTTCGATTCCTGCGGCCTTGCCTCACATGGCGGGTTGTTAACCATCATTTGGGTTATATTTTTATAAAACTCAAAAGTAACAATAAAAAGATTTAACTTCAATGTTAGTCTTATACCTCTCATTTTTATCACAACTCATAATGACCTCAAAATAATAATTCATGAGTTCTTATACATGTTGACCTATTTTTTACCTATATAAAATAACACTATTCTTAAATAAAGAACATAGTACCTTAATCATGGTGTCCACCTGGTTTCATGGTCATCTTGTTCACATTGATAGATGGTACATGAATTGCCACAATTATTTATAGATCCTTCAAAATCATCTTCTTCCTTTATCCAAAAACACCTCATAAAACTCGGGACAAATGGGTGTTCATAGAAAAATTGTGTCAGAAAATAATCATGTATGACATATAATTTCAAAACATCTAATAAAATATTATTTTTATAAAATATTTGGACAATGTTTGAGTTGAAAAATTCAGTAAATGGTTTATTTAAAAAATCATAAGTATGTGATTAAAGACTATAATTTCAAAGAAAATATAAATAAGATGTGCAAGGGTCTCCTTCTTCAGCACCTTTTTCAAAATCATAATATGATTCAAAATATTGTGATAAGGTAAAATATTTGAAAATGTCTTGATAATATTTACCTTTCTTGAAAATATGAGTATATTGAGAAAATAAGATATTATTAAATAAAACCCATGATACAAGATGGTATCGATGTATAACAGAGGTGTTTGATATCTCAAAAAATTGCATGCAAGTGAGTTTTATGTCAGATAATGTTTTAGAATCGTCTGGACATGACTCTGCAATAATTATTTCAAGAAAGTCATCGGAAATATATATGAATTTTATTTTATATCCATATCATTCCATTTGTAACTGACTTTCCTTAATATCAAAAAGATATCGAGGAATTATTTAACTAAAATAATAGACATAAGGACTATCCATGTGTTTAACGAAAAATTATAATCCATAAATTTGTCTAAACCGACATTTTATACCAACTGTTAGGCCCCATCCTTAAAGAATTTGAAATCTTGAGTTAAGTCAAGAATTGAAATTGATGATCTATTCAAGTTTTGAGTTTTAGATAATTAGGCCATTACTATTACATTACATCTTAAATATTATAAAGTAGACACTTCTACTCAGTATCCATTTTTTCATAAAATAACAACTCTTAAAAGAAAACAAGAATTAACTTCTTGATATAAACCTTCATGAATAATTCCTTTCTATTACCCTTCCTTATAACCTATGAATAACATTTAAAAAACATGTGACTAGCATAAAAATCTCAGTAAGGGTTATAAAATAATGAAAGAAAACATTACTCTATCAATTCATACAATCAATAAAATCCAATTTTTCAATCATAAAACATAATCTCTTTATCATACGTCACAAAATAATAAAATTTATGAATAACACAATGAAATAATAAATCATAAAGGTAACTTTTGGCATCGATGACATACATACATTGTATCTTTAACATATATATAGGGAGTTACACTTAGAATATACATAAAAGTATATTCCGTAAATCTATTAGGAGAATCATTAACATTTACTTCTCTCATGTTACCCAATGCATTAGAGACATATCTCGGGCTCACCTACCATATTTTTATCATGGAACCACCTGTATATGTAACAAATTTCCAATAACCATAACATTCACATAAAACATAAAAGAAGTATAAAGGAAAGAAAAAATCTCCACATTGGAATCAAAATATATCATTTTTAGAAATTGACATAGTCAATTGAAATGTGGATTATAAAAATCAATAAAAATATGAAGGCCTTCAGGCCATTGGATAGATGGACATATTCAATGCTTTATTAGACCATTTGAAAAACAATTTAAAACATTTAATACAGAGATTTGTGAATCAAAGTATCCCAAACCACATTGAATATTTTAAGAAAATTAGTATTATAAAAAAATAATGTTCATATAAAATATCCGTAAAACCATTTTTAATGCATGGTCATTAATGGGAAATATTTATGTGAATAAATCATTATAACATTTAAAACAATTATCTTGTTAAATATTCATATACAGCTTGAGAAAATACTTGAAAAAAAATAATAATAGAATAACATTAAAAAAAGATTATAATATCATGAGAATAAGGAGATTCATGATATAATATGTCAAACTGTATTATATAGACCATATAAAAGTGAATTGTTTCATAACAACAAAAAAGTATCAATGAAAAGTAAATTGAGACAATGTCTATTAAAAGGATTGTATCTATAGATTAGAGATAAATCATTGACATAGTTATGTATAAAAAATAATAATACACCCAATATAAGTGAATATTAATTGAAAACAAAATAATTGTTAAATCACACATATTCATATAATATCATAATAAAGAAGTAGAAATTTAACCCAAAAATTGAAATTGGGTTAAGAAGATCTCTTACAGATATTAGACAGCCAAACATCGTCACTTTCAAAATTCGGAAAATGAGTTGATGAGAGAGAAAAGGGACTCTAATTAGTCACTGAAAGTGGATAATATTAATTTTTAATATCTTTATATTCATTTTTCCAAAGTCCATAAACATTGTTTTAGTGCATTATATAAATAGAACTTCATTTCTCATCTTAAATGAAATCCATGTTTGAAATGAAAATTTGTGCCCAATATTTCAATTTTTTTTGGACAACATTATATTCATTTTATGAATTTTAAATTTTGGGATATGATTTACCACTTTGTTTGGAACATTTTATCTTTTATGTCCGATGGATTAATCTCAAGGGAAGATGGAGAATTTTGCGCCCGAATACAGAAATTTGCTAGAGAAAGAATAATTGGACTAAGGCCCATCAAACAAATGTGGGGCCCACAAACCATGCCCAATGAAGCTCACATGTTTTAAGTAGAAAAATAAAAATATGATGAATATTTTATTCATCTGTGGATGGAGTTAATTCTAATGCTTTCATGATGATAAAGGGATCAGAAGTTACGATTTAAATGGTGGACTCGACATTAATGCACAGAAATCCGTCCCACTATTTCAACCATAACATCCAAACGGCTAAGCAAAATTTTCTGAAATGTATATAGCTCATAGAATATATAAGGAAGAAGATATTTGTCTTCTACAACCCCTCCAGATTTTTCCTTATTCAATTGCAAAGATACACATCAATGTGGTGGACGAATCTGGACAGTTTTTCGGGTCACCTTCGAAACATCAATTTCCTTTTTATTATTCACCGTCCTTTTGACTCTATTAATTTTTTGGGGGGTGAATTGATTGTGGGGGTGGATCTAACGCTCCTAATATTCCTATATAAGTATATATTGGTGAAGGGAATAGGGTAGAGATTTTTATTATAATCTTTTGTTGCTTGTTTCATTGTAAGGTTATGCTTCCAAATTTCATTTGTAATGTTTTCCATTTCCATGTAAGTTTCTTTTTTGTATCTTTAAGTACTTAATCAACTTATTTCTCTTATATATTTTCCATTTAATTTATTAAAACTTTATTATCACAAAGCACAATGATATCTCTGTGTTTTTGTGAATTAGTTCACATATAGGTGTGAATTTCATTCACACACACGGAGGAGTGCTCGTTATTTCCGCAGTATTAATTTTTTCAATCCAAATATTGTTAGTCAACTTATACCCACCATTGAGAGTATACCATCAATGGATGTCTAACCCTTTAATGGGTTGATCTTAAGAGGATGAAAAGGCTGGATTGAATGTTATTTTATGAACGAATTGTTGTTAATTGGATAATTAATTTAAGACATCCATTCATTAGTAGTTTCTACTCTTCATCATTACTGTGTTTGAGAAAACTAAATTCAACTACTAAATAACCATATACCTCGGAGAGATCATGGATTTGTTTCTCTAAGTGTATACCGGATTAGTAATTGTGTTTAGTAAGCACCAAACCAGAAAATGATGAAGGTAGTGTTATTTTTGACGAATGGATTCATCAAGAATTAATAAAACCAAAATTGTCTAAAGAAGTAAAATTCATTCAATCCACCCCAAGAATAATCCTAAAATCAAAACATTTTCATTGAATTGATTTCACTTAGGTTTCTTAGTGTTATTTAAACCATCCAAAATCAATCCCAATGTTGGCTACTTCATAGCCCATCCTTCACCAAATCATTGCGTCTCAAGGTTACTTCTTCGGTCCCTGTGGATTCGACCCCTACATGTACTACATTGACCTCTTTTAGCAGTAGGGTAAATTTGGGCGCAACCAGACTCTCATCACATGGACATAAAATGTACCAAAATAAGGATATATAATAACGTACCCCAATATTTGAAAATTGAAATTTAAATACATAGAATAAAAGAATTCTTTGACAAAAAAGGGACTGTTAAAGGTTCTGTTACCGATTTGGTAACTTATAAAACATACACCCCATGAAAGAAGGATAATATAGTAAAGTTGTAAATACACATAAATTAAATTATATAACAAAACATTATACAATAATGTGCAGTAAAAACACTACAAAAAATGAATTATAGTAAAATATAGCATGAATATCACAAGAATAAAAAGTGAGATGAAAAACTCTTACCTCATGTCCAACTTGTCTTGTATGTTTATCGTTCTTACTGAATAATAAAAATAACTTAATTTATATATTATTAATAAATTTTTTCAAGTTTATTATTCTAATTATATCACTTATTACATTTCTATAACAATTAGCAAATTATTTATGTTCATATGGGACATTTTTTCGATGTTAAGAACATGAGTCATAAATGAACATGTTATAATTAAAAATAGTCCATGTGGCCAGAAGTCTATTATCTCTTGAATGAAATTAATGATTTATATATCATATATAATATATACATATATATATATATATGTATTTAGAATATTCCATATCATTTGGATATATTGAAATGAAATATATCGTTCATGGAGACGGTAATCCATACGTAAGAATGGACGATACGTTTATTTCAATTTTTTCATTTTTAACGATATTAATAGAAAATGATACATAGGTATATTATTATTAAAGTATAATATAATATTTTATATATCTTTCATAAGGACATTAACACCAAATTTTAGACATTCCATGCATGGTATGAACGATTCATATCACTTTGAGGGGGGCGGTAGTCCACACTTCCTCAAATGAAATTATCGTATATATACAACATGAAAAGAATAAATGTATGTTATAAATAATAATTTTAGAATAATAGAGATAAAATAAATATCATATATAATTATAGTGCCATCATAATGGCCACCATGATTGGTGGTAAGAGATAATTGAGCAATCATCATTTCATGAGGCAACAGTTCTCCATCCACAGAAACAGAATGTTCGTATCCATTAGATGGAGGTGTGTGGAACTGTAGTTTGAATACATCTCATAAAAAAAATTATAGTATATTAGGGATACTTATGTTGTTATAAAATAATGGAATAATGAATTTTTAGGGTATTGGAGATGGAAAATAAAGAAAAGAACTTGAGATAAGATGTTGCCTTTAAATCGGATGACTCCCTCTGGTTCAAACCAAAAGGATCTACTAAATTTCCTTCTACCCAAATTCTGTCTTCTTGGTGGAAGTGGGGGATTTAGGGAGATTATTGGATTAGAGGTTAGAAAATCCAAGAGGCTTGAGAGTTGTGAATAATGGGTTAGAGTTTATGGCCTTTTATAAGGTGGAGGAGTGTGTTGTAACCAAGGATGCTCATTGATAATAATGGAGGTTGGATTGAGTTTGTTGTCAAACTATACATGGATGAATTTGAATTTTTCAAGGAATAGGGTCATACGTTAGAGCCTGATATCATTATTGATGGTGGCATAGTTTCCCAATGTTTTAAAATTTTCTGGGCCTCAAAAATCATGAGTCTGGTAACAGTTTGCAGCAACGGTACATGGTGAAGGCACGCAGTACAGGGTGAAGGAGTGCAGTACATAGAATGGAGCACAAAAACAAAAACAATTCACAAATATGGTATCCAGTGAAGACATGAAATACGCGGAATGTTTCAAAAAAAGGTTCATAGTGATAATATGTAGCGATGAATTGAGGTAGGCAGAATTTTAATGTTTGGTAAGATTTTTGTGGTTCGCTAACCATGACTGCTATGTGGTTGGAGACTAATACTATGAGAATGGAGTTCGGTATAGTTATTATTGTCCCACAACAAAAATTTTTGTAAATCGATTTAGAGAAATTTGCGGAGTTACATTACTATTTTAGGAACAATAATCCCCTCTGTTAAGAGATGATATAGGAGAAAAAGTTTTTGAGAACAAATCCGAAAAAGTAAGAAGTTGTTTGTGAAGGAGAATTTGGTATGCTGAGAGACTCATCGGTGAAGGGAAAATAGTCCATGGATGATTGTTTGGTTCATGCAAGAAGCTCCCGTAGTACACGGTGGAGCAAGGAAGTATGAGGTGCAGGTCGGTACACAATGGTGTGGAGAAGTACGTGGAGTAGGGAGGAATGTGGAGTAGTGTAGTTTGTGGAGGATCTGGATGGTATGGGGTTGTGATGGACGGTACACGAAAACATATCTAGTACATATAAAGGGCAGTAGTATGTAGAACATCTATGGATTTCATAAAATGGCCAAATCAGTTTAAAAAATTAATCTCCATAACATATCAGTGTATGCGAAAAAATATTACATCTCTGAGTGATTATGGGACTTGAATTGAGAATCCATTTACAGTTTAGGATTTAAGAATTAATGTTATACCATTGAAGTGAATTTCATGTCGATAAACTGAGTTAAGACCTCTCCAAGGGAGAGACCCAGGGAAGTCAGTGGAAGAGATATGAGGGAATAATTGGGCTATCTCTAATCCTTTTAAAGGCAGTGAACCTAGAATAGATTGACTATGATAAAATTTTATAATCCAAAACCAGTGAAGATTTGTGAAATTTGGTACGACCGATACACTGTCAGGGTATGCTCCTTCGACATAGCCCTTAGTGGTGATCCAGGTAAAAGAGTCAAGTCCTTTCTTTGAGTGTGATTGTTTTTATTATTCATATCCACTTTATAGAGGTTTAATAGGCTCATACCATTGTGGGAACATTATCCATCAGTTTAAAATAATATTTTGAAACCTTGATTCACCCCTCCCCTCTTTGGGTGCTCTAGGGACCTTTATAGGGGCTTCTTAGAAAAGTTTAAACATATTATTTTATTGTAAAAAAAATTTCGATTTCAATGGATCCCCAAGTCATTTAATTAGAAAATAAGGTGAGAATTGTTAGTAATACACTCATATAATGGGTTTTAGACAAGTTTAGGGCATAAAATTATCCTTATATTTTAGATTTAACCCTTATTTAACCAAGTTAATTGTTACCATATCCTCTTGTGTTTTCATTCTATATGGTTAATATATTTACTCTAAAATTAAAAGTGCCCCAAAATGGACCATTAATGAAATTTTTAACATCATATTTGTCAATTGGATCAATTATATATTTTTAGGATTATTTAATCATTTAATAATATATTAATTTTATAAAAACACATTTATGTCAATTTATAAACTATTCATATCATGATTTTTAAAAAATCTATAACAAAATGATTCCTTTGAAAAACCTTTATTAATTAAAATATAAAAAGTAATTATTATCCCATAAATTATTGGATGACATAAAAATATGAAAAATATTTTTATTTTAATATTTATAATATGATTTATTTAAAACATTCATTAAAAAGGTAATCACTACATCATCATTGTGTCATAAATAAATTTATTTTCATGATGTATACAAATTATAAATAAAATACCATGATTTCGTAAATATTATTAGATTTTAATGAATATTTATAGTTGAAAATATCACTTATATATCCACATATAAATATTGTTTTACTAAAATAAATATGTTGTTTATGTTACATTTTCCTAAAAATTAAATTAATTTTTATAAAATAAAATTTTCACTTAAAAGTGGCTCCATGGGGTCACAAAATCGACCAAAGGAATCCCATAGTTAGACATGTATCATTAAATAGGGTTAGGAAATGTGTTACGGTAATTTAATATTAATATTTTATTATTTTTTTACCATTACTTAACAGATTCACCCTTTAACCAGGGTAAATAACATTTTTACTAAAGTTACTATTCATAATGTCTAAAAATAAAACATACCTATGTACAAAATTTGGATTTCCTGATTCCAAATGTGGAATTAATTTTTACAAATTCAAAACACAAATGTTTTGAAATTAATTTAAAAATTATTTCCATTTCAAAACAAAAAATCATGTTTTTAAGAAATAATAACAACCAAACGATTTAAATTTGTTTTTGTCCAATTTCAAAGTGAAATTACTCCAAAGAACAAAAATTAATTAAATGGTAAAAATATATTTCAATTAAACCTTAAATACAATTATACGTTCAATCTAACTATATAAATAAATGAGATAAAAAGGTTTCTTTGACTTAAAATTCATTATTTATCACTATTCATTAACAATGAACTTTTTCAGAAAAATAACAATAGTTTACCCAAAGTAAATTTTTATGTCCAATATCTATTGAATAAGTGTAGTTTATCAAATGTAACATATAAAAGTGACAAAAACATTATTTAAAAATGGTTCGGTATCAAACGGAAGTAAAACAACTTTATAAAAATATTAGAGTTCTTATGCTTAAAATTGAATTAATCCCCATTTTACACCTTTAAATTTTATTAGATAAATGTAAAAACATTGAGAAAACATGTTTAATAATTATATGGTTTTTTATTTTCATTCCATCCAATAAAAAAACTTGAAATTTACAATCATTAAAATAATAATATTATATTATTTTTTCAGTATGACTCAACCATGTTTACAACATTAGATTTCAGAAAAACCCATTATTGTGTGTCAGGTACGAAATCAAACATAGAATCCTATATAAAGTAAAATTAATATTTTATTCATAAATTTTAATAAATATGAAAATATCATATAATTTATTTATCTAGGATGTACATGAAGAGAACTTTAAAATTGTACTAAATACCCTATAGAAGGAGATACTATATAAAAATATAATTTTTTTTAATTTTGGATATAAAAGGATTAATTTTTTGGTAACATTATCTCAATAGATTGTATAACAGTAGAATCATAAAAAAAGACTATTGAATGTTTTTCTAGACCAACCACGGTGAATGAGATCAGTACCATTCATCTTCTAACTAGATATTATCAATGGTTTTTGGGGAATTTATCCCAAGTTTCTAATCCTCGGACAAAGTTAACTTAGAAAGGTTTCAACATACTCTAGATAGATGAATTTGATGAAAATTAAAAAAAAGAAAAGGTATTTTATCACACATGTGATTACATTACCATATAGTCGATAAGGATTCTTACTTATTATTTATGAATACAAGAAGGGATTGGGATGTGTTCTTGTCCATAAAAACATGGTTATATAATATTCCTCATGACAATTGATGATTCATGAGAAAAATTACCCATCTATTGATTTGGAGTTAGCATCATAAATGTTTTCATTATTGATATAGTGGAATTATCTCTTTTGAGAAAAGTGTGATATATATACTGATCATAAAATAATGAAATATCTGTATTCATATAGAAGGAGTTTAATATGTGTCAGATAAGATTGTTAGAGCTGGTAAAGATTTATGGAAGCTCAATAAATTACCTCCCTGGGAAAGTGAACAGGGTGGCAGATGCTTTAAGTGAAAAAGGTGATATGTTATCCATTATGAAGATAACAAAATATCCAATATTTTTGGACGTTCAATGTATGGATCTAGAAATCTTAAATAATGTGGAAAATATTATCTTTAAAAAAAAGTTTAATCCTCTATCCAACTGATGAATAAGGTCTCTTTGAGGAAATATGTAGATCTATAAAAGAATGAAAGAAATGTTCATGAGATTAACCTTGATCAGTATAGAATGATATGGTTCGAGAACAATATATGTGTTCTTTAAATACCAAATTTTATGATGGAGTTGTTATAGGAATATCATAGTTTAACATTCAGTATTAGTTATGGAGGTAAAATATGAATAAGGATTTGAATGATTATTTCGTGTTTGTTAGAATTAATAGATTTATCAAAACGATTTATCTTAGAGCTTTGTATACCATAATTTTAAAGCTAAATGAATAAAATATAAAGGGGGGTTTCATATTTTATCCATACCAGAATGGAAATGGTAGAACATCACTATGGATTTTGTCACTATACTACCCAAACCCTCTCAAGGGTTTAATGCTATATGGGTTGTATTTTATCACCATAATAAGTCAACAGACTTAATTGATATTATCAAAGGCCTCTATCTATATCAGTATTCAAGGATTTAATTTTATGAAGAGGTAAGGTTACATGGATTACCATGTTCAATTGTATTGGATTGGGATATGAGGTTTACCTAAAAATTCTAGTGATGTCTCTACGAAGAACTTGATATAGAATTGAGATTCAGAAATGATTATCATCCTTAAAAGGATGATAAATCTTAAATAAAAACTCATAAACTTGGGGATATGTTGGGATCATTTTCCTAGGGTTTCAAAGGTGGTTGGGATCCACACCTTTAGCTAGTTGAGTTTCTTACATCAATAGATTTCAATCAACAATTCAAATGTATCTTTAAATATACCACTATGAGAAGAAATTTTCAGTTCCAACATGTTGGGATGTAGTTGGGGAAGGAAATATATTTTTACCGAAGATTGATTATATAATTAAAGGGAATGTTTGAGACATTTGACAACATATCAAGGTAGCTCAATGTCTGCTGAAATGATATATTGATTACCGTCAGTTTGATCTAGAATTTTATATTAGGGAAAATGAACATCTATAAATCTATCCATGGATGATTTTTATGAGTTTTATATTGAAATGGAAACTATGACCTAGGTTTATCGGTCCCTTTGATATTTTTTATCATATCGGGATGGTACCTTATCACTTTTCACATCCACTAATTCTCTCTCAACTTGATGATGTGTTAATTGTATCTCTCCCAAATAAGTACATACCTGACCCTTCCCATGTACAGAACTCATAAGACACACTATAACAAGAGGATATTTCTTATGAGGAGAACAATTATTAAATTCTAGATCATTTGGACAAAGGTCTATGAAACAAGAAAAATCACCTAGTCAATGCTTTTTAGAGAAATCAAGGGTTATGGGAAGCTTTGTGGGAACATAAGGATATAATGAAGCAGGAGAGCCATCATTTGATTGTAAAATAATGATGATTTTATATGGTGAAATTCATTTTATGTGAAATATAATGTAACATCCAGATTTTTTTTGGACCATTTTTTGATGGAATTAATTTTCATTGATATTTTGAAATGAAACATTCCTTTCACGCGAAACCAACTTGGTGTAAATTACACAAAACACCAAGATTTATAAAAAATATATTGTGAAAATATTATATTGAGGCTTATCCAGGTCGTTAATATAGATGTTTTGAATTATAAAAACCGATTTGTGAAAACCTATGGTTTAAACAAACATAAAATTAATTTATTAGTTTGAACCAATTGAATAAAAAGGTAATAGTTTTATAAAAGGCTATTTATATACTCCCAAATCTATATTATCTGAATAAATTAAATTAACTAATACTAGTAAATGATATTATTCAAACACATAAAATATATATTCAATCAAAAAAAAATTATATTCACCCAATAGATTCTATAGGAATTTGATAATAATAATCCCAATTTTATATTTAAAAACTATATATTTTAAATGGTATTTTTACAACCTTTTGTTAGGTTCACATGGTTAGATACCGTGAGGGGGGTGGGGGTGAATCAGGGAATGATAGATTAACACAACTGCCCCTATCGATCTGGTTTCATTGTTAAGAAAAACTGCCTTCTCTCTCTTCCCTATAGAAATTTATAAATAGATGTTAAATCATGCACATGACACATTGACTTTTACTTGGTTTACCTTAACTGGGGTATGTTTATGGGGCATAAACCAAAGATGTGACAATTTAACAAATTCACTAAAATCGAAATACTGTTTACAATGTTTATTGTGGACTCACTGTCCCTTCTGGTATACAACAAATCACGGTATGAAAGTTTACTTCTCTCTCGACTGATGTGTTCCCGCTACTTCTTCAGATGATCCACTCACAGTTTATAGACCTGTAGGCCTCTTCAATTTAATGAATACCTATATCCTCCGTTGTATGTAGATTCTCTATTGATGTTATAATTTCATCCAAAGATTAATACCGCTTTACCACATAATTAAACAGGGAAACCTCAAATTTTATGTGCATCCCTTACAGCACCTTATGGGGAATTCCCTTTCATTGCACGGAAAATATATCTTTTTGAACGCAATACCAATCCCTCTTTTTTAAAAACCTCAAAAATTCTAGGAATCCTTTATTTTACAATCAATTTAAACTTATAAGCACAACACTAATATTTACGTGCAACACCAAATTTTTCACCCATATTCCTTTGCGTAATTTTTACATGCACCAAAGCTCAGATCTTCTATAAGGCTTGAGCTCTCATGAATAAGGGGGTCACCTCAAATTTATAGGAAAACATGACCCCTACATGATAAAACCTTATTTAGTATGTAATACTCTTCAATCATAGACAACACATCTTCTGCGCAACACCGTATTTTGCGCACGGCTCCAAAATTTCGCGCACCACATACCTTTGCTAGTTTACATGCTTCTGATCTCTAATCCACTCTTGTGCAAGAAAATAATTTCCTATATTTTACGCACAAATACAATATTTGGTGCACCTTCCATTTCCAAAAACAAAACTCTCCATTTTCATATATTCAGTCCAAAAAATTTGGCAAACACTGGAAATTGATTCCACCATGTATTTGCACTTCTTGTACCACCTCCGGATCATCCATTCATTTATCAGGGTTCCTCTTTCAATTCAGGATTTCCAAAAACATATCATGATCTCTAAATGTTACCATGTAAACTGCCTTTATCAACAATTTTAACATCAGAGTCTGCTTTGTCAACAAACACAACATGGAGGCCCACGTTGTCAACAAACACAATCACCTCAAAATTGGTTCAATGATACCTTGAGGGATTTTTTTCTCAACAACTTCTGGTGGAGATCCTATCTTAAATATAAATTTTGGAAATTTTATAAATTTTATATTTCAAAATAAACATTATATTTGGAATTAAAATATAAAAAGTAGGTCAGTATGATTTTTTTTGTAATTTTCTGTAATGTTTAATTTTTTTAATGAATAGTTAAAATATGTGATTTTCATTCAAGTTTGTTTTCATCTAATTTATTTATTGGGATAAATTTAAATTTAAATTTGTTTATAAATTTAACTAGATAATTTTTTAACCAATGTATTCAATTTTTTTCATTATAAGAATTTTTAATTTGAAATTGGACATAAAAACACAGGTTGAATGTTTTTACATTAAAAACCCGCATTGTAGACCTGACTGTGCAATGAAATTTTAATTAATTTTTCCCACATATATGTTTTGAATTTGAAAAATGGATTCCATATTATAAATTAAAATAATTTTGAATTTCTAATAATTTGAATATTTCATTGAAAATAAATATTAGTAATGTAATTAACATTAATTACAATGATTAAGGTTACTTTAACCCTAATAAGCGAGTACATCATATCCTTAAGCCCCAGAACGACCTATAAACATATACTAAACTAACTAGGTCAGCATAGTTCCACCATATCCTCTATTGTATCATATTGTTTCCATTATTAAAAAAATTTAAATAAAATAATGTGGGTGAGGTTTATTTCTCTTAAAACAATACAAGAGTGCCACCCCTCCTCCATTATAAAAGGACTTATCTCCTCCAATTTCCCCAAACCTGTAAATCCACTTATGATTGGAAAAAATATTACGTAATTGTTCTCCAAGATTCTTCACTTCTTCCTTTAAGCCTCCATTGGGTAAAAACCCACTTATGAAGCCCTTTGGGTAAAATCCAAAGGAGCTACCCAATTAAAAGGCAACACCCTCACTCAAACACCTTTCTTTTATTTTCATTCACCACTCCATGAAATCTTCTTATTCAAAGATTGTATAGAAAACATAATCATAAATAAAAAATTATTTTTTATAAAATGGAAAATAAGGCTCGGGTTCAACCTACACTTACACACACATACATCAAATGGGTAACAAAGATACTGTTTACGTGTACAGAGCACTACCACCTCACTAAACAATGATTGTTCATTCTTACATTACCACCACTCATGATAGAAATTATGTTGAAAAATATTTTTATATATATTATATATAATATTTATTATGTATTTAATCTTCTTTGATTCTTTTACAAAACTTAACTTTACAGATTTCATTTTTTGTTAATATGATAATTTTGTTTCTGAAAGTGTCGATTACCACCACCTCAAAGTGATGTAATTCGTTCATAAACTACATGGAATGTATTACAGATTTATTTAGTGATTATATATTATATAATAAATCTGTTGTAAAATATATATATATATATATATATATCTTTTAGTTTCATTATTTCAACATGGAAATAAGACAAAAATAACATTCATACATATGTACGAGTTACCGTCTCCATGAACTGTGTATTTTGTTTCATAATTATATATTATTGGGATTATTATAAAAGTTATATTGTTAATATAAATTTAATTTCAATCATTTTTGCATTCTGTAAATAATGATATAAGTATATGGACCACAAATATTACAAATTATGACACATGTGAACAATAAAGAAGATATTAACAAAAGTGAAACCTTATCATAGAATTGTTTAAAAGAAGTTAATAAAAAGAAATAATGAAACCATATATGGTATTAGAAGTCAAAATATTGTTATTTTAGAAATTTATTAAAAATTTATCTGTATTATACAAGTGGTTCTAATGAGTAGTATGAGTTTCAAGACACAACGTAAGGGAATTTCAACTCCCTCATTATTTATATGAGATATATGCCTTATAAACAGCTAAATTCTTTTTTGTGGTGTATACACTACCTATTATTGTATTATATTCCCCTTATACATAAATAAATGGGTATTTACATTACAATTTTATGATATTTCTATCACGGGGTTTATGTTTAAAAAGATACAAAATCAGTAATGTAATTTTTATCTCAATTTTGCTTCTTTGAGACACATGCCATGTTATGTACAAATATTTTTACATGTGGTGCATATAATACCTTTGAAATATCATTCAATGAATATTATGCCTTTCCACATATTTTTATGCTTCATGTAATTCCATTTTATTACATGGGTAGTATGGTTTAATGTTACCAATATAGAAGAGTTATTAGAAATAATCTAAGCCCTTTTTGAGATTTTTTATGATTATGCTTTCATTGATGGAATCTTGAAATCCATTTTTCAAGAAAAATAATTAATTTTATTGTCCTCTAGATATTATGGATATATTCATGTACTGGTTCCATTATTACAGTAATTGTTACATATCATATTTAAGAAATTGTTTTTAATATGTCTAACTTTACCACTCTCATCGATTAGTAATTTGTGTTTTTTAAAAAGAATGTACTCTAATAGGCTTAGAAAAATAATCTATTATTATAATATGATCTTTAAAAGAAAAATTTAACCAGGTTTTACCTTTTAAAACTAAAACGTTTCTTATAAAGAATTTTATTTACATTTTATGGATGAGGAACATTTCTAAACTTTCTACTCTTTCAACTGAATTGTTGATGTGTTTGCGTTTTTCTGCCATCATGACTAATATCCCCTTGAATCTTCCATCAAAATATTAAAAAGTTAGTTTTTTTTTAAAAATGAAGTGTTTTTCCTAATATCCTAGAAATAAATTATTTCAAGTGTATTCAAATAAAAAGGTTTTAAAACATAAGAATGAAATTATATATGTTTTCATAGAAATTTATTTTCTATTTATCTTCAATATTATTTTATAATTTTTCATGTAAAATGGTTTACAAATTTAATTCAATATTTCATTATATATTTTATTCCGAATAAAATGGTTTTCAGAAGGTTTTATCTTTATAAATTTTTTTTTCTAAAGATGAAATGATATTTTCATCCAAAAATGTTTTTAAATGATTTTTCAAAATTAATTTCAATATTAGATGACATTTTTTGATGTAACTCATGGATATTTTGAAAATGATCTAAAGGGACCATTAATATTCTCTCTAAAGATGTATAATTCTTGATGTCATGGTCTTGGGGAATCCTATTTCAGTTTCATGTGTAATTGTTTATGAAATTAATTTTATTTCAAGGGATGTGTTTCATATGAAGTTAAATTAAAACTTGTATCTTTTCCATAGGTTAAGATATCGTTACCTTTTTATGACACTGATCTCATTTCAGGGGTTATGATATGATTTTTTATGATTTTTTGTAACATGTATGTATGATTTCATTATGAGATGTTTGGGACCTATATCTTCCTAGAATGAATTGGGTAAGGATTTATATCTCATGAGATAGTGTAAGATGGTAATCAATGTGATCATTAACTAATTAGTTGTCCATGGGAGAGAACCATGACTACTAAGATGGTATGAGGAGTGAACTCATGCTACTAGGATATACATGGGAGTGAACCATGAATACCAAGATGGAATGGGGAGATAACCCATATGACTAATACGGTCTTGGAAGAAATTTTTTGTATTCTACGAAAATCATATTATATTCTAATGTGTTTTCCCCAAGTCCATGATGTTTTCCTATGTTATACATTCATAGATTGTGTTCATTATTACCTTTTGATTCCTGTCTTACAAACATTAATGATTTATGCCGTGATACATATTTATGATCTTTTGTAGGAAGGGTATGATCATTTAAGGTCATGATTATGTTCCAATAACCCTACGCTCATTTTTATTTTTACATGCTTCCATTGCATACCCTTATTGAGAATCTGAGCTCACCACTTTTAATGTTTCCTTTACCACTAGTTACGAAGATAGGTATTATTTTTTATGTGTTTAAGAAGGGTTCTAGGAAGGAATAATATAGTAGGAGATAATTTAGATCACTTATGTACTAGTGTTTATGTTTCTATATTTCCAAACGCACTAGACTACAACTGTCTTTAGGAATCTTTTTTTATTATGTTTTATGTATTTCAAAAATGTTATTTAATATTAATGTATTCAATGTTTTGGTTATTATAGTATATTCCCAAATAAGGCCCATGGGATGATTTTAAGGATGTTGGGATGAGAGTTGGACAGATTTTATCTGATCAAATTGGATTTAGATGTGTGAATAAAAGAGAAGGAGATGAACCCTTTTATAAGAGATGGGAGGGGACCTTTTGGAGTCTCTAAAAAATATTTTTTTATAATAAATTAAAACTCAATAAAAATACCTTAAAATGGTCAGATATTGTATGATATCAGGAGATAATGTTATAATCTCATAAAATAATAAATTTTAGAAAATTTTAGATGTAATTTTAAACGATATATTTTTTATCAAGAATTAGTTAACCAATTTAAATTTTAACTAGGGTAATAACTAATCCAAAATTATAAGATTGAAAATTTTACATAACTGATTTCAATTAGAGTATGAATGAACAATTTAGAACATTTTAGGCCACATTACAATTATTATGTATTTTCAATTATCTATTTTTATATGTAAATAATAAATAAAACATGATTGTGATGAAATATAAATAATTTCAATTATAATGCTATTCATTTCTTGTATTTTTAAAAATATAACACACCAAAACGTGACATGGAACCAAATATTTAATTATATCCATAAGAGGTAAATGTTATCTAGAAATTTTTGTAATCATATTAGTTATGTCAACCTAAATTAATTTTAATATTATTAATAACTTTGATTTTATATTTCCATTAATAAAATTATTACTACATCAGCATTGTGTAATTATTTAATATTCTTATTTATTTACTAAAAATATAATTTACCTTAATTGAGAGAAATTTTTCATATTTTATAAGAATATTTATAGTCTAATTTATCTATATTATTAACCTATAATAAAAATTTTGTAGTTTTTCTAAAAACATGAATGTGGAATCTTTAAATTATTGATAAATAAAACATTATAAATTCCATAATTTCACCCATGTTTCAAAAAATGTTTAAAATAAATTTATCCCATGAAAATATTTTTACTAAATTATAATTTACTTTAAGATTCATTGACATCATTCATTTTTCTCTATATGGATATATAAGAGATATTAAAGACAACGAAAATGACACATAGATTAATTCTTAGATTTAAAGATTATATAATTCATTTTAATGTAAAATTTTATATTAAATTGATTAATTTTGATACTTATGTGTCAAGGGTAAAATTTTATTCATCTAAATATCTTTTTGAAATTTTTAGGGTATTTTATTGTAGTTATAATTTTATTATTATCCGAAATTATTAAACATACACATTAAATAAATTGGAATAAATCATAAAATATGATCTAATTATACATTAAAATAATGAAAATATATTATTTAACAATACTAATTATTTTGATGATAAAGTTGTTTTCAATTAAAATTTCATAATTTTCGCTATTCATTGAAACATGAAACTTATCATAAAAATAAAAAAAATATACCAATGTAAATTTTGCTATCAATATTTCAAAAAATAGGTTTTTTCCCTAAAAAAATTATAATTTTTTAAAAAATTGGATTTTGAATGTATTCTCCAAAAAAGGGGATAAAATTACCCTTTTGAAAAATATTGGTTTTTTTGCATATGATTGGGTTGGTTCATATCTAATTCCTATAAAATATATATGACTAATATGGAAAATATTTTATTGAATATATAATATATATATTTTATCATTCTCATTCACAAAATTTAATTAACAAAATTTATAAATTAAAAAAAATTGTAACATAAAAATAAAAATATTTTATTTCCATTAAATTTGTATGTATTACTATTTCTATGTAATAGATAAAAAATAAATTCATCATATAAATTCTATATTTTCATAATTCAATTAATACAATTTATAACCACTAATTAAATGGCTATGTTATATCTTATTATAATAAATAATAGTATTTTTTTATAAAATATTATCATTCAGAAAAACATGGTCCTGCCTGTAATGACAAATATCATAATAAATCAGCATTGTGTGTAACACCAACCAAGAATATTATTTCATATACAACAATATAATCATCGTGTTTTATGTAGCATAATGTCAACTTGGTGTTGTGTATAATGCAATCCAGACATGTTGTTTTCCATATAAAAAACTATATTTAGTATTTCTTGAAATGAAATATATTAAAAGTAATAATTTAATTCAAGAAAAATAATTTCTCAAAATCATGGTGTGCAACATTTGACTTAATTTTCATGAATTTGATGAGGCCAATACCAGGAAAAACCATCAACTCAACACAATCCACCACTCTATATAAGAATCACATATCCAACAAGACCATCTAAAGTCAGTGGATCCATTACTAAATGATACAAAACCTCATTGGTGTCTACTACATCCATAATCATTAATCCCACAAAAAAAATGTCCATTGGTGGCTACAAAAAAATTCATGACAAATGAGGTCCCTATCATGGTCTGGAAAAAATCCATCACCCTACCACATACTCTGGAATCACTCGTGGTTCAATATTGGATTACAATCACCCACTCATATACACTAAAAATCCATATAATACAAGAATTATGATCTAACATGGTATTATCAGTGACCAAATACCTTATATATAGTGTTTTTCTATATTGTGAAACCAATATATTATTGATAAAACTCATCAGTCATGAAAAAAACAATATCAATAACATTGATCACCTACTTCATTCCAATGACTATATAACTAGGTATAACTAAATCATATTTTATATTCATAATTTATATATTACCGTACAAAAAGAAATTTTCATGTTAAACACATAGGGATATATATTCCAAATCCTTATGAAACAATGCATGATATTCTCCTAGATAACCCCCAAAATTCTGCAAAAAATTAACCAATAACTGATACAAGTTCATCAATTAATTCAATTATATTTTAATGAAACTATAAAAATATCTATAATAAAATATTGTGATAATAAGTGCCCATTTTCCTTAAACACCATCATATGTTGATGGTGAAAAATAAAAGAAAATTAATCAATTATATCAATATCCAATTGAACAAACACTCAATTCCTAAAATTAACTCAAAAGAGTCTGACAATAGTTAAAGTTGAAGAAGGTGTATAAATACTAAGGATTAATAAACATGGATCCAAGAAGTAAATCCGCCATATTGATCCCAAAATGGGGAATAATGAATTTAATGGATGGTAGAAATTATTCACACCCAATTTTGTTGTCCAGTTTTAGAAACTATCCCTCAAAATCTGTATAAAATGATATGAACATAAAATTAAAAAAAAAAACATCTATAAGAAAGTTGAACTAGGTAGAATCAGTTAATCGGTACACCATCATAGAACTCCTAATGACTCAATGTGTACCTGGTGTACATAATTTAGCGACCAATGGTTCCAACAAATGAAAATTACACCTCGTGCCTCCCCTGAGTACTCAGTGTCACAATATTGGTTACAAAATTTCATGATGAATCAAACATTTAAATACATTACAGTTCACAAACATCTCATTATCTATTATATGTTTTTCGCACTTCAACCAACTCATTTAAAACGTACAGGTTATCCATTAAAACGCTCTTACCAATGTAAACTCTTGATAAAAATAAATAATTATAAACAATCAAGGTATTACTCTCATCATAAATTTTTTTATTCCAAATCCATTGAAAATACCAACTTTGGTAATGAAAAAATTCCAAATAGAATACTAATCATCCCCAATAACTCTAATATTTTACTTCTTGTAAAATACATTGGTCAATAACATTGAATTAAATTACCAATTTCTGATATCCCACATGTTATGTTCATGTAAAGTCAACACCAGAAAAAGCGGATCTACTCAACATCCTATAAACATCTCACACTATATCATTACACATGAAAATCATCCCAATATTAATAATTTGTTAATATCATATTCTTTATAATAGATCACACTGAAAACACCATAGTTAGCATCCCACTGCCCTATCTATATTTTAATGTCCAATGAACAATGAAATATAATTAAAAAAATATTTCCTTGTTGACACATTAGTGATACTAAAATTTTTGAATTTCAATTACATTGATATCATTTTCTTGCAGTTTATGTTTTTTGTTTACACTAGATATGTGATAACTAAAAACAAAACCCATGTATGTCCATGTTTTCGGTATAAGAAATAAACATCTAATCTCAAGACCATACCCATAACATGAATAATAAATCTTTTCAACACAAAATCACACTTACCATGAATTAAAACATTTCCTATATTAGTAAATACACTAATGAGTTGTCTAAAACACGTATTTTCTTTTCCCACCAAATCATTAACTCAAAACCCATAGTGTAACATCCCAAACCCGGATGCCACCCGACATTGCTCCAAGCCCGATTGATCACATGGCCTAAAGAGAATATCCACAAAGACCAGAGGAATCTGAATAGAAGCAAGGGCCTATGTGTGAGAGTAGGGAGACTATTACCTCTTAAGCAGAGTGTAACACAGTGAAATACAACAAAAATTAAATCATGGAAGGAGTATTATCTTACAACAGATGTAAATTGTGGGAGACCGGTAATGAAAATAACCATAATTCATATCATACAAAATATGTTCCTCTGTGATATATGTTCATGAAAAAATAAAAATAGGTTTTCAATCAGATACAATACATGTTCCAAAAGTACACAAGGAGAAAAGTATCCCAACATCATCCCAAGCCTCTACTTGGTCACATGCTCTAATACTCCAAAACAGTATATCATGTACCTATAAGAGGGAAATTTACCTTACCTATACCTTCGATCATATTATATATTTAGGTTTAAGAAATGACCCAAACATGGTGTGAGGCTAAATCCCAATAGGCAATGACTATTAGTCTATGGAAATCTATGAGTGAATATATATAGAAGGATGTGTATAATAATGAAACCGGTAAGCTAGGAATCACTCAATAGTAAAAATCCCTACAAGAACTTTTTTAAATTTCCATTATATTTTCTTCAATTAATGGTTAAATTAAATTCTATGTCGTAATTATCAAGATTCGAACTATGGGAGACATCCCCCATATAATATTAAGCACAACATAATCCTTATAAGGCCATCTAAGAAAGAAGATGTAATGATTGAATCCAACCTTTTTCTTTGTCCTGGAAAACATGCCATGAACCATATCAATTTACAATATAACCCAAGCCCATACTTGAAATTTATAATTTGGAATCCAAGTGTCACCCCATGTGAAAATAGTTCAAAAACCTACTATCCCATCCTTGTGAATCTCATAGGAGCCCGATATCACTCAAGGTGTTGTTTAAGTAAATGTCAATTAAGCCAGTCCATGGAAAACCTATAGGGAATCCCCATGTATCAATCATGAAATAAATTCAATGCCTCTTGAGTAGATCCATGGCATCCTATATGGATCCATTACTAACTCGACATATTAGTATATAGCCTCTTTGATCCCGTCTATGGAATCCATAGTTCTCTAACAGCATAACCTTATAAACATACCCATTAAGACCATCCAAGTCCTGCTAGTGAATCTAAGGTTCACTCAAGGGACCAAGGTATAATAGATATATAATCCCATCCATGAAATTCCAAACAGAATCCATGATTCAACCAATTCTATTTATTAATTTACCATAACAGCTTTAAAATAACAATTCATTAGATGTGGTAGGGTCAAAACCATAATAATCTAACAGCTCAGCATTAAGGGTATCATAATATAGGACCAACCTATAAGGCGTGGCGTATCATTACTCATATAAGAAGTTACACCTTAGCAATTATTTTATGTAATATAAACGGTTATAGTGATTTAACAAAACCTAACTCACATAAGAATGTTCATAATTTGAGCAGATCATTCCAAACAAGCTTAATCATTGGTATGCATAACACATGTAAAGGGGAAAGTCACCAATTCCATAATCGTAGCAAATTTAAAATCCACTAAACAACATATAAATTCATTTTTTTTAATAAAATTCATTTTAAAAACCCTTTGAATGTGTAATTAAGGCATTCCTCATAGGTATCCAAGGCCAAACGACCCTAAAATGGTTTTACTTGGCACTCACCCTTGGGCTGTCCCTTGATCTAGGTAAAAAAAACAATTACATACTTTTCAACCCCTATTTTATTATCTAAAAAACCATATGAAATAGTATGTATAACTTATAAATCACGGTGACACACAAAAATTGGAAGAAGGAACTTCAGCATATATATACAGAAAGACATTTGAACAAATAACAAAGACCACCTACAATAGTATCATGGAAGATATCTTATCTAGTATCAGGATCTGATTCATCCTCATTTGGGACCTATCTGAATAACAGAAGAATAACACGATAGTAGGGTTTTGAACCTAAATCCAAATTGTTAAATATCTAATAATAAGCATCGAATTTGGATAAAAATGAATCATGGCATTACCATTTTATGTTCAAGGAGATGAACTATTTTAGAAATAGAGGTCAAACAATGAAGGGATCTAAATGTGGGGAATAGGATCAATGGGATATCTCACATGGTTATCTAACTATGAAACAAAGGAGGGAGGAAATATTTTATGTTAAAACATTTCAAAGGTAAAAGGACATTTTACCCAAAATATATGGGTCACACGGTTTAACCATATGGTTTTTCAAACTATAAGGAAACCACACACAGTTAACTGTATGTTAATAGGGAACTCGCATGGCTACCCCTCATAGTTTGCCTAACCGTGTGGTAACCATGCAGTAGTCTCTTCCTCAGTCTCTAATTATTTTATACATGCCACATGACCATGTTACAGACTCAAAACAGCAAAGAGTTGGGTTTTGGGATCCCAATTTTCCCCATAATCCACCGATACTCCCATTACCCACAACGAGCATCCAAATTAAACCTTATTTAAGTAATTAAACAAATAACTTTTTCGAAAACACAGGATTTTTACCTCAATAAAAATCCAGGTTCCTACAAACATCCACCCTTAGAGACATTCATCCCCAAATTTCCCTTCCAAGGGTGGTGAAAAAATATCATAGAAGAAATCCATACACTGCAATCATATACCTCCATCTCCTAGTTTTCATCTGTACTCAGTCATGATGTCATACCACCTGTACTAAAGGATCATAACAGCCTCAAAGAACATTCATTCTTTGATCCACAATTTAGATGGGATTATCCTCAAATTATGCATATTCTTGAAGATCAACCTCCTCAGGCTGAAAATAATGTGATGGATATGAAAAGTAATGAAACAATTTAGAAATTAAGAATACATTGTGAATATCCTAATACCTCTGATGTAACTTCAACTGATAGGATACCATCCCGACTTTCTCTAGAATCTCAAATGGACCGATGTATCTCGGCGAAATCTTACCATGTCTCTTCACCCAATTTTTCCCCAGCCTTGGTGAAACACATAGGAAACACCAATCCCGAAAGTCTAACTCTAGTGTTATTTTAAGTCAATAGACATAATGTTTATGATGAGAGTGTGTAGTATACATACGCTTTTGAATAAACTTCACATGTAATATGGTCTACAAGACATGATGAGGTTCCAGAAAAGTTGCATCTCCTACCTCCAACAAAAATTGGGGATATTGGAATAACATACAACCCAAAGACTCATATTTCACCATATAAATAGTATCATGGAAGATAATATTTAGGTGAACTCCACCGGTGGTATATGTCTCTCCCAAGAACACTCAAAATCTAGGACATATACCTTCTGTATGTCCTAAAGTACTATAATCGTTCTCTTTAACTGGGAAACTATCTAGGGGAGGTCAGTTGTAATTAGAAGCACATGTGTACCCATCACCCTCTATAGCCATTTCCATAGATGAGAATTAATCTATGTGTCCCCACATGAAATTATAGATTGAGGCACCCTGTGTAGTCTTAAAATCTCTCATATGTACAACCTATAATGTTTAAAAACACTGAAGGTTTCCTTGATCTTTATTAAATGTGAAACATTTATGAGCCTCTCGAAAAAATCACAAATTTCATTATGACATAATCTTGACCTCAATAAACCTTTCATGAATTCCATCACAACATTATTCATTTTCAATACTGGAATGGGTAGCTACTATAAAATTCTAGTTGTTCATTAGTAGCCCCCCTTCACATTTTTACAGGTGGAATATATCATGACAAAACTAACTACAATACTTTTCCAAACTAAATAGCAATATTGATGATGTAAAACATGAAACATCTAGGTGACACTAGGATGAACTACCCATACTGAGGTATGAAAATCATACATCATCTCTTCACAAATTTTTACCAAAACCCATATACGACCATGTAACAACAGAACTTCATCCTCACCTATAGCCCAACCAGGATATGGGTTCTCACCTACCACAGTCTTTCATAGAACAATGACTTTGGAATCTGATATCTTTCTTATCCTCACTCTATCCATTATGGTTGAGGTAATTGTTAATGAAAAAAGAAAATTCTATCCCTTTCCCTCATGAACCACAATATAATCAAAGAGAACAAATTCATAAGCTTCCAATCAGTACTGGAATTCTACACTACCTATATCTGAGTCTTCCTAATCAAATAATCATCCACTACATTGAAATTTTTTGGCATATAGGAATGCTCTATATTGAAAGACTGAAGGTATTCCACCCAACTTCACAGCCTTAGTTTCATATCAAACTATTTAAATATTCACATGGGTATTTTTTGGTCTATGTACCCAAAACAATGCTCTCCGAGTAAGTAATGTCTATAAAAGTGTAAATCATGAACAACTAAAACAAAATCGATATTTTTTGTCATGTAATTCATCTGACGTGGGTATAATTGCCAAGACATGTACAGAACAAGTTGACCACCCTTCAGAAGGACTACTCCTAGGTCGATACCCAATGCATCACAGCATAGAGTGTAACTGTTGTCTGGATCTGGAAAAATTAGTATTGGATTTGAAGTTAATCTCCATTTCATTTTCTGAATAGCTTCCTTGTGGAAATATTTTCATACATTCTTTGTACAATTCTTAGTCATCCTTATCAATGGTTCATATAAACATGAGAATTCATATTTTAAATTCTTGTAGTTACAACTCATCCCTAATAAACGCCGTACCTCAATGACGTTTTTGGATACTCATAGCTTGATACTTATATAACCGTCTCTGGGTCTACTGATACTCTTGTATCTAAGATGATTTGACCCAAGAAGTGAATCTGATCCATCCAAAAGTAGCACTTTTTCATCTTAGAAAATAAATGACTCTCTCTCAGTGTACTCACTATAATCTCATGATATTAGGCATGGTCATTTGGATTGTGAGAATAGACCAAGATATCATCCACCAAAACTAGGGAAAATTTGGATAGATAAGGATGGAACTCATAGTTATTCAATTCTAGGAAAACCACTGGGGCTTTCGTGAGACCGAACTGTATAAAAAGATTCTCTTACAGACAATACATTCTACAAATATCTCTAAGACGTATTTTTAATAATCTGAAACTCACATGATGACAACTAAACCTCAGATCGATCCTTGAGAAAACCCGTTCTCCTTGGATGTGGTCTAAGAGATCATCTATATGTGGTAGATGATATCGGTTCTTAACAATCAACTTTTACAATTTCCAATAATCCATGCATATCTCGAGGTTACTATTATATTTTTTTACAAAACGAATAGAATACCCCATAGTAAAGTACTGATTTGGATGAAAACCATTGCCTATAATTCGTCTCTATGCCTCTTGAGATCATGAATCTCCATCGTATCCATTCTGTAAGGAGGAATAGATACCAATGGATCTCCTAGAACTAGATCAACAAAAAACTATACATCAAAGGTATACCAAAAAATTATTATTGTAGTACACGCTTTAAGTGATCAACTGTTGGAGGGAAATAAATCTGACATGTTCTCTGGTCATCCAGAAAAAAATTCTCAATTTAGTCTGTCATCCTACCAAACAAATGATGCTCAGGTCAAGCTCGTCATTCCTAGACATCCCATTAACCTTTTTTTAGAAACGATTTGTCCTCTAGTGATATAAAACTCACCCTACGATGATAGAAATAAATAATGGCCGAAAATAAAACCAACCATTCATCTTGAGGATGATTTCAAATCCTATCATATCTAAGACATAAATTTCTCATAAGAAGTGACAGATGTCAGCCTCATTGGGGAACACCTTGCACTGGCACACACATGTCGTTCAAATCCCTAATAGATTTTCCAGAATCATAACATCTACCTAGGTTGAAACACAAATACCAAGTCCCTCTACAATGGGAATATTATGAAACAATGTGAATCCCCTATATCAAAAAGTAATGAAGATAAAATTGAGGCTAATAGAATAGTACCATTGATATTTGAAGATCCGAGATACTACTCCATCTCAATCTATTGCACTACATATGTTTTGTCGTTACAACGGCACTCAGACATTCCATAGCTACCCCAAGCTATTAAACCCCACTGTATTTGAGAACATGGAGTCTTGATACCATTACCACGACCAACACCTTTGCCTAAACGGCACAAGGGATTCAATGTCCCTAACTTGTGAGAATCTTCTGACCCAGCTATTAAATGTGGAGATGGTGGAGACCTTCTATCACTATCTATTGGAGTCAATTTCAGGCAGAATCACTATAGATAGACCATAATTCCATAAGATAGTAACTCAACTAGGACCATAAAAAACTATGGACTCTTCTTAACTCACCTAATACACTGGTTTCACCTCATTTGGCTTCCCAAATATACATTCTTACTACATGTATCACTGTGTGAAAGCTCCAAATGATGCTTCCTACTACTAGATGAGATAGTACCAGATCTATTTTTCAAACCATCCAAGTTCAAACTCTCTATTCCCTCATGTAACACATTATGATTTGTGTCAGATTCATTATATAGATTCTATTCAACCTGATAATAGTTACAGAAGATCAAATATCATATCTGAGACCATATTTAAATTTTATAGATTTCGATATATCATCACCAATTAGAATAGGTGAAAAGCACTGGGAGTTAGTTAAAATCCATATTATTCTAGAACTGACAATGTTCCATTTTTTATATGCATATATCTTAGGATTTATCATCCCTCAACATCTCAGGATGGTAATTATCATAGAAGACTATCTGGAAATCCCTCTATACTATATATTGATGATCGTCTTAGTTAGTGATAACATCCCACCATATCTCAGTAGATCATTAAGAATTTATATAGAGATCTTTAAACTCATCTTAGGTGGTCTATCTAAATTACTATAGATCAAAACCATCGAATATAGACATGAATCTGCAGCCTATGTTTCACCATACCCAAAAAATATGGGCATATTCTACTACATGAACACCCGCGTTAGCTCATCCATAGAGTTATACCGTTATGGTTCACCCTAAAAGATTTTCATGACACTCCAAAATCCTTTACATAACAGTGCATCACCCCAATGTCTACTATAATAGTTAGTGTCATAACATTCACAACATGATGATCCATGGGTATCCCATTGCCAACCATCTTCGGGGAATAATTTTCACCAACATCCTGGCTTATAGTTGGAGGTCATCGTGGTGTCATGACTCTACAAATCCATGATAAAACCTCTATTCATTAAAATTCCATGGTTTTTAGTTCAAAATCATAGTTTCAAAATTGGACAGGTCCATACCTTCATATAAGAACATTCCCCTCTACCTACCGTATAGGTCTGGTACAGGTGTCAAACAAATGAGGGACTACCAAAATCCCACCTATAAGGTCGGGTTTGGTCAAGGTATCTATTAAAATTCATTTTAGTTTCACTTGATATAATATTCATTTCATATTTATCACATCCCCTTTTAATGGGGTAAACCCAATGGCATGCTAAATTCCGATTCGTTAGGGCCCATACTCCTTGCAAATCAATGCTTGGAATATATGTAGAGCACATCGAAATGCAATTTAATACAAGGTTAAAACATGAACCTCCAAATTCAGATCCAAGAGGTCCAATACACCATAGGGAATAATGCTTTTCATCCAACCAACTTGAACAATAAAATTTACTGATAAACCTATCACAATAGCAGGCTTATATATCACCACATCTATCACAACAACATGAAACCAGTAATTCTATGACATTAAATAATTCATGGAATGTTATTTCTAACAATTGTCTATATGATGCATGAGATATAATACCCACATCTCATCGTATCTAAAAATAATAGAACCCACAATCATATCAATAATAACAGCTCAATACATGTGTGTCCCCCTACAGTAAAATCTATTCAACTATAAGAGATCAAAACACAAAAAATAACAATTCAATTTGAGGCCATTTAGATTTCACGAATATGTGGGGAAGGTAATCCCATGAAAACATTATTAGAAAACCATGTTTCTTCCCTATACCTATCTATTTTCGACAAATAGTAATGAAACCCAAAAAGATCATCTAATACCACTTTGTAACGTCCTGAACCCAGATGCCACACCATAGTGATTGAAGCCCAGTTGGTCTCTTTGAAACAAGTGCAGCTCCACAGAAACCATGGGAACTTGACAAGAAGTGAGGTCCTAGGTGTGATAGTGGGGAGAATATTCCAACATTATCATAGTATAACCCCGTGAAATACAACAACAATTCAATAGTATAAGCAGTATTATCATACAACGAATGTAAATAGTAGAAGACTGATAATATGAATAACCAGAAGTCATATCATATAAAATAAGATTCTCCATGTTACATACTATAGAAATTATCCATGAAATTTTCAATTATATCAGATACAACACAATTTCCAAATGTAAAAGGGGAAAAATGTATGAAAACAGCATTGAAGGCCTCAAAATTATCTCATGATCTCCTTCTCCTAAAAACATATCATGTACCTATAGGAGGTTGCTTTCCCTTATCAACATCTACATCCATATAATCTATTTGGGTCCAAAATATTACCAAAGAGGTTGTGAGACTAAATCCCAGAAGACAGCCACCCAAGGACTATTCCAATATATTAGTTAATATATATAACATGTAGTGTATAATAATGAATGTAGTAAGCTAGGAAGCACTCAGAATTAAACATCCCAGCAAGCATTGGTATCCATTTTAATTCCATTTCATTTAATTAATAGTTCAATTAAAATGAATGGTATAATTTCGGTATCTCGCGTATGCCCGACATACCCTAATAGTATTGAGAACAAAAAATACATTATAAGGCCATCTAATAAAGAATAAGTAACGAGTAAATCCATGATTGGGAATTGGCTTAGTATACACTTCACAAAAAATTTAAAGATATAGTATAACCCAATATCATCCACAAAATTAATAAGTTGGAATCCAACTTTCACTTTATGTGAAATCCACCAAAACCCTACAAGATCGTTTCGGTAAATCTCATAGGATCCCGATATAGCTCTAGGTGTGGATTAAGTCCATGTCAACTGAACTCATCCTTGGAAGTCATATAGGGAATCCCCAAATAACACTGAAGATATAAATTCAATTTCCCCATGATCTCGTCCGTGGAATCTGATCGGGATCAACGATTTACATAGCATATTAGTGCGTAGACTCTATGAGCACATCCCTAGCATTCATGGTTCACTCACACATTAACCTTATAAACAAACCTATTAAGCCCTTATAAAAAACTCCAAAGAGTACATGGATCACCCAATGTGAAAATGTACAATAAAAATATAATCTAATACATGTAATTAAAAATAAAATCCATGATTCACCGAATTGTATTTACAAATTAAACAAAAATGTTTTAAAATAATAATTCATTAGACGTGCTATGGTCAAAACTATAGGAATCTAACAGATCTTAAAAAAATGCACCATAAGGTAGGACCAATCTCTCAGGCTTGGCCTATCATTAATCATGTGGTGACATATATCTCAGAAGGCATTTTTTGTAATCTAAACGATTATAAGCCTTTAACATAACCAACTCATGTCGAATGGTTCATAATTGGATCAGAACATTCCAAATGTGCTGAGTCATGTTTAGGCACAACACTACCCAAGTTGAAAATTGCCTATCTCATACACTTATCCAATTGAAAATCAATAAAACACCATTGAACATCATTTATTTAATTAAAATCATTTTTAAAAACCAAGTAATGTATAATCAAAGCATTCCTTATAGGTATCCAAGGCCAAAAAGCCATAAAATGGTCAAAATGTGCCCTCATCCATGGGGTGGACCCTAATCCAGGTAAAAAACCAATTACATGATTTGAAAAATCCATATTTAATTACATAAAAAAGTTGCTCTAGACTAGGTTTGGAGATTAGGAAATCTGCAACTAAATCTTGTAGTTCATCGCATCTCCGACTGGGACTATTGCTTCAACCCGAACATAGTAAGAAATTTCATGGTTTAGATCTAGGTGCGTCTACAAGGGCACAGTTGTTACTTTTGGAGTCCAAAATTCCTCAATGATATCACTTCTTGCATAGGTACGCCACTTAAAATAGATCAACATAATTTGAATGTTGATATCGGTCCTTATGTGAGGGTTATGGTCGAAGTTGATATCTCATACAAGGTCTCGGTTATCATTAATTTCACTACAAATGATTTCAAAACATAGATTCGTGTCGAATGTGAGTTAATTACACCATACTACAAGTTTTGCAAGATCGTCAGCCACTCCATTTTGAAATGTCTTTTTCTGTAAAGCCATGTATCACATCCTACCGATGATGGATAAACAGATGATAATAAAAAGTATAAAAATAAATTCATGGAACCAACCATTCCTGATTCTCCCTAAAGGCGATCGAATTTTTGGATCAAGAACGTCAATATCCCGGGCAAGAGCTCGGGTGTTACCTAGTAAGAGCAAGTAGAATCAGAAGAAGCCGCTGAAATCGATCTTACTATTTTGGAATATATTCAATAGATGGTTCTAGGCATCTTCTACCTTCCTATGAAATCCACATTGAAAGATGATTTAATTTCTAGGGTTCAAAATAATGTTGAACCCCTAGGGTAAGGGATAGATGGATCCTCCCATTAGCTTCCAAGGATGTATTTTACCAATAAATCACATATAGCCCTAGTTGATACAAATCCAAAGGTATTTGTTCTTGCATATGGAAATCCAAGGCCCCAGGCTACCTCTCACATCGACAGGATTTTTCCCAAGGCCTCACATGTATTCCTGGTGGTTACAGATCCAAAGACAAATGTTCTTGCAAAAGGAACTTCTATGCTCACTACCCAGGCTGCCTCTCATGGTTTGAATCCCACTGAAGTTTCATAATACAACTCTACTCATCTTGATAAATGCTCTGAACATCCAAAATGATCCTTCTACATTAAATCGCCGGCTCAATATGATAAGGATTATTCTTTAAAGTCGACTGGGACAACATACATGCATGCCACTTCCTTTTTGTCTTTTGTTCCTCAGTCTCGAATCCCACCTCTCGAGATTGTTGTCCTTTCCAGGCCCACTCTTAATGATAATAACTCTCCTTCTAAAATAAATGAATCTATTTTATCAGATGAGACTATCCTTTTGTCTAATTCCTCAATGAGGACACAGGTTTTGAAAACTACTCCGGCATCTTCTTCAAAACAAAGGAGATCGAAGAGGAACAAAGGCTTGAGTGGATCTAAGAAGGAAAAAAGGAGCCAAGGATCTAAACACAGGTATTAATGGATGTTATATTTTGTAATTGTCAGGGTATAGCTAGCTCTGACACTATTTCTATTCATAAAAGAGCTATCTTGACTCATAAACCAAAATTATTTTCTCTTGTTGAACCAAAAGTTAACTTCTCTTAGAAGTTTAGGAACTTTTCTTCCTCTGGTTATAATTTTTTAGGTGCTTGCAATAATACTAGTATGGTTGAATATCTCTGAATATATTACCACTCTTATCTTAAAGATGTTGAAATTCACAACATCAATGATCAAATTCACACTTGTGATTTTATTTTTGATAACATTTATATGTATAGAACTCTTCTTTAAGCTAATAATCGCTACCAGGATCGTAGGACCCTTTGGAATGACCTCTTACTCTTAGCTAATTCTATCTCTGACCCCTGGTTAGTGATTGGATACTTTAATGCTATCCTTTATTCTTTTGAAAAACATGGTCCTCCTAATACTCAAATTTCTTCTAGGGAGTTTAGATTATCAATTGAATAATATAATCTAGTTGAAGTTAATCTCAATGGTGTCAGGTTTACTTGGTATAGAAGGCACTATAATAGGATGGTTGCTAGTAAACTCTATAGGGCCCTTGTGAATGTATTGTCACTCGATTAACAAGATACCATTTCTAGCAGAACACTACATAGAAATGGCTCAGACCATCATCCTATCATGGTTAGATTTCACTCTAAACGTGACAAGCCCAGTATTCCCTTCAAATTTTACAATGCTTGGCCAGCTAAAATAGATTGTTCTAAGATTATTCAATATTGTTGGAATTCAGTAAGTCATCACTCGAATTCCTTTACTTGTATTATAAAGATAAAACATCTTAAACATTGCCTCAAGGGTTGGTTTAGTGATAAATCAATGAGAATTGATAACGACATATCCTCTCTTGAGACTGATCTCAAACAAATTCAAAATAATTCCACCCATTCTAATTTCCCCTCAAACCCTAAACACGAGGTCAAAATTTCTATGATGCTCAATTACTTGTTAGTTATTAAGGATAACATCCACAAAGATGTTTTTAAAACTAAATGGATCTCTGATGGAGATCATAACACTAAAATCCACAATGCGCTACAGAGGTTTAGTAAGGTCCATCATCTTCTTGCCTTTTTGAAAGACAATGAAATCCTCTATGACTCTGAGGTATCCATTAAAAATCAGGTGGTCTCCTATTTTGATAACATCTCCAATGGGGCTTGCATTAGCAAGGACCTCCTCCCCAGGATCATCCCATCCCCGGTCCAGGAGGAAGAGAATAATTTTCACCTGAGCACTCCCCTTGACCATGAGATTAAGGACACTGTCTTTAGCCTCAACCCTGATAGTGCTCCATGACCTTACTATTTCAACAATGGGTAATTTCAATTTCACTGGGATGTTATTCATAAGGATGTTTGTAAGCTTGTAAATATTTTTTCTAATGGTTTCCTACCTCATGGTATCAATGCCCAGTTCCATTCCTTAATACATAAGGTGTCCAATGCCACTGAAATTTACCTGTTTTGTCTTATTTCTCTCATCAACTCCCTCTATAAAATTATTACCAAGCTCTTTTCCAATATTCTATCCCCTATATGTAACAAAATTATATCATGGAACCAATTTGGATTTATCAAGGGGTGGTCTATTAAGGACTACTTCTTCCTTTCTTCCTACTCCACCAATGATCTCAATAAAACCTTTAGAGGAGGAAACATTTCTAATAAGATTGACATTAGGAAAGATTTTGATAATATAGACTGGGGTGTCATTTTCAAGGTCCTCCAGGGTTTTGGCTTCAATGATGTGTTTATTAGGAGGATCAACTCCCTTTTCAACTCGGCATCTATTTCCATCCTTATCAATGTCTCTCCTAATGAATATTCTAAATGTTTGAAGGGTGTCTGACAAGGTGATCCCCTCTCTGCCATAATTGTTTCCATTGTGGAGGATTACCTTAGTCGTCTCCTCACCTCTCTTATTCTTCAAAATAATATTAAGCCCATCCAAGCTTCCTGAAACCTTAATGTCCCGACACACCTCTTTTATGCGGATGACATTATTCTTTTCCTTAATGGTGGAAAACACAACATCACTAATCTTGAAGTAGCCTAATCTCACTATGATGATATCTCGGGCCAATACATTAGTTGGAACAAATCATTCATCTTGTTTGGAAAAATTTTCCCCATTTCTATAAAAATTTATATCATTGAGAGTTTTCGTATCAAATAAGAGTCCCTTCTTTTAACAAACTGGGGTGTTCTTATCTTGTGGGGTAGGCCTAGATCGTTGTATTTTAATTATATATATGATCAAATCATTAATTAGATTTCTTCTTGGAAAGGAAAATCTATTTATATTATTGGTAGGATCTTCCCATCGAAAGATTATATTGTCTCTAAAATAGTTTATTTGCTGATGATTTACAGAGGGACTGTCAGTATCCTTAAGAAAATCAATACTTACATTATGAACTTTGTGTGGACTGGGAGTATCCTTGATATGAAGCTTGTCATTGTCCCCTAGTGTACCTGCAGCTAACCCCTCGATAATGGAGGGCTTGGAATAAATAACCACAACCTTTTTAATGAAGCCCTCCAAGCCAGACTCACTTGGAATGTAATAAACCACAAAGCTAACTCTATATCTTTTATGAAAAATCATTTCCTGGAAAAGATCAAAACCCATAATTTGAGTTATGATAATTCTTCCCTATGGTCGTCCATTAGAAACTCCTTTTTCAATATCATTCACAACTCTAGAAGGATGGTAAACTCTGATTATAACCTAAAATTATGGCTTCACAACAGGGTTGGTGTTCCCATAAATTTGAAACATCCTTCAAAGAACGTTTCAGATTCTATAAATTTTACCATAAAGGAAGTAATGCATTAACCATACTTAGACCTCCCTGATCATATCAAGCATGTAATTGAGGAAGAAACCTTTTGGAATGATGAAGAATACCTTATTTGGGAACCATCCCACAAGGGTATACTTTTTTCAAAAACATATTACAGGCATTTTATCTCTTCCTTTGAATATAATATCGCTTGGTTGAATCCTTTTGATAATACTTGGATCAAACCCACCAGACATAATCTTTTCTGGCGTATTTCTCACAAGAATTTATTTAATGATTTTTGTCTATAATCTTTTGGTTTCCATCTTAGCTCAAGATTCAACCTATGTAATCAACAATGGGAGGACATCAATCAACTATTTTTTTTCTTTTTCTACAACCACTACTCTTTGGAATTTTCTTACTGAGATTTTTGACTGCAGATGGTTACTTTCTGACTCTATATGCTATTTGCTCAAATTTTGTGTGGTGCTAGATTTCTCGCCTCAAATCAGAAATATCTTTCTATTCACCATTTCAGATCTCCTCCACATTATCTGGTATGATAGAATTTCAAATATCCAAAATAATTCCACTCTCAGTCTTTATACAGGTCAAGAGGGAATTCCTATTGCTATTATGAATGCATCCACACTTCAGAAAGACTCCAATGCTAACATAGTTGGTTACTTTTTCATCCTTCGTTAGCTTAAAATTAACAGGATCTACAATCAACCAAGGCGCTTCCTTGAAGTGTTCTGGAATGATCTGATTCTTGGATGGATAAAAACCAACTTTGATGGTGCTTCTAAAGTAAATACAGGTCCCACGGGCTGTGGGGCCATCTTCATGGATTCTCTTGGGCATTTTCATGGATGTTTTTTAGTGGTTGTGGATCTTCCTCTGCCATAGAGGCTGAGATGATGGCGGTGATTCATGCAGTCAACTTCGTTAAGCAAAACGGATGGAATAATATTTGTATTGAAGGTGATTTCACCACCATTATTCAAGATATTTGGAATGGAGTGGTTCACCTTGCTTGGTCTCTTAGAGTGTGTTGTAAGAATTGTATTAGCTCGCTCCGGGAAACCAAATACATTGCCACACATACCTACCAGGAAGCAAACTTGGTGGCTGACGGTCTTGACAACAAATGTATCAACCAGGACATTAAGTGGAGTGATGACTTACCGGATGAAATCTTTCCTTATTATGAGAAATATTGTAATAAAAAATTCATCCTTAATACTCTTGAAATCTTTATTTCCTTTTTATAATAATTAGTGTCTTAGTCTTTAACCAATACATTGCCTTAAAAAATGGAAAGAGACCACCTCCCTTAGGCTTCTTCTAGATATATTGTCTAGTAACTTTCTATGATTCTCCCTACATTGGGAGAATTATAAATAATGTATTAAGAATATGAGATTATGGAATATGAGCATAAATACAATTAGCACAATCAATAAAATTATTAATCAAATGTTGATAAAAAGCAATCAAGGCATTACTATTATAGATCCAAGGAGATGAACGACAATCAAAATGGAAGTTTGATAAAGAAGGGATCTAAAAAGGGATTATATGCTCAAATGGAGCTATCCTATCTTTCTCCTTTTTTGAAATGAATGTGGGTGGATAAATTTAATATTAAAAACATTTCATGGGAAAAATTTTCATTTTATATAAAATAACTAGGTCACATGATTTAACCGTACGATTATTCAAGCCAGGTGGAAACCATGAACATCTCATTGTATGTCACCAGGGCACTTGCATGCCTATCCCACACTGTTTAACTAGCCACATGGAAACTATGTGGTAGTCTCTCCCCCGGTCTACAATTTCTATATAACTTCCACACAGTTTTTCTTCTACTACTGCATGGTTTCCTCTAACCATAGGGCAAGTTCAAAAAACAATAGAGTGTTGTTCTAGGGTCCCAATGAACATTAAACACACCCAATACTCCCATAACCCCAATGGGTATTGAAACTATGCCATATTAAAGAAATTAAACCGATAATTGATGGAAAACATATGATCTATACCTCAATGAAGAACGAGGTACTTACACATAGTGATTAATTATTGATTATAATAATCTGGTATAATTAGAATCTATTGATACACATATCTTTTTATTTCCCACCTACCAATTACAACTCATCTCTATATATTAGAGTTCCAATAAAAAACTCTTACCATTAACAGTCTATATTTAGCATGTTAAGGACTCTATAGATTCACTATAACTCAACTAAAAAAAGGCTCATAAAAATAAATATCAAATAGGGTAATCTTAACCACAGAATTTACCTTATTCTTTGATTTTTTACATGTTATTTCTAATCATCGAATATCCTTTTTAATCCCGACACAAATGATCCTCACTCCATATATCCGACTAAACTCATCTCAAGAGAAGCAATTTAGCGTCTATGATGTCACAATATATTATTATACTTCTACCCAATTCCATTGATGATTCATTATTAAAATGGATAGTCTCAGCCAATATAACACAAGGTCCACAACCTCAGTCTCCACCCTTCGTCTCTTATGTTAAACTCACTATTGACCTCATATGGTTTCCATATGAAATTAAAAATATCTTTAAAGCATAACTCACTGTATTTAAGGAACTCTTCAATACCTAAATGTTTGTATCAATCCAATCATACCTTCAATATATCATCACAAACACTACTTTCAAGATATAATATTTTATCCCCATTATGGTTAAAATTATCTCTCACAATATCATACTATATTCATTAATCTTTGACAATCACAAACCTATGGTCGTTATAAAAAAAATATGGAGACACATTCTCCAAACACCACTCATATATCTTTCAAATGATTATTAATAGTCAATAAAAAATATTCCATTATCATATAATCTATCGCTCATCTAACGAACCATGATTTAATCTAATGTTACATCCCTTGGAATTAATTAGTCGTATCTGGGTGATTAATGTTTTTACAAGGTTATCTTATATAAGACAATATCAAATGAGTGCTTTTCCATTCATAACCAACTAATTATCATGGACATGCTCCAAACCATTTGAGAACTATAGAGTTTAGGCATCACAACATATTTTCACATCTCAAAATATTAAACACATATGGGTCATAAAGAGTCATAATAATCTACCCATTTAATGTAAAACTACACACATGGAAGGATTTCATAAAAACAATATGTATTAATATATGATATCATTTTTTTCCATAATTTATTTGTTCTAAACACACACACTCACCAACAAAAAGGCGTTCTAAAATACATCTATCTATATATCCCACATGATTTCCAATGATGACCATTATTATCAAACCTTTAACCTCATTAAACTATGGTTGATCTTAATTTATATCAATCCATATAAAAAATATATGAAGAATGATATCTCTCTATTGTTCCCAAGGAAAACGTATATCTAGAACCCACAAAAATGGTGTATAACTACCACATTTATTCATTGAATTTCATAAAAATGATAGAATACATCCAATTGATTCCCGACTATAAAACACAATTCAATTCAACCTCATTCATTTCCCATTAACCCATGTATGACATGTCAGGTCCATAACTAACAAGATATTTTATTCATGTCTCTCACATCATAAACCATACTCTACCTACAACCCCTCATTTATAATACTATGTAAATAAATTTCATAAAAAAATACATGATCACACATCAGCCCTGTGTCATCTCAATTACGTGATGAATATATCCTTTATTCTTATTTATAAAGGCTTTCTAGAATCTTGGAAATCCCATTTTTCTTGAGGATTACCCTCATACAATATAACATACCTTAAGTATAAACAGTTCCATGATATTATTTTAATAAACTTACTGGTAAATATATTATTATTGTATCTCAGAAACATTAGGCTATCCCACCTTAGATGAAGACCTCAATTGATGTGAGCACGAATTTTAATAATTTTTTGTATTCATGGAAATTACCATATCGTTTAATCCAATTCTTGGGCAAATCATTAATTATTATTCATTTTGTAAAATTTGGCCTTAATCTTACATTGGAATGATTAATTATTTTTAATATTTTATTCATCATAGGAAATAAATTGAGAGACCATACATAAAATTTATATTTGAGTTTTTTTTATATTAAAATAGTAATTTTGAAATCTACCCATTATTAAAATAAATATATTATAGAATTTATTTATTGGGAATTATTTGATTTTAAATTCCTTTAGTTTATTGAAAATCTGCACAATGAAATTTATTCAAAAATAAAATTAATCATTTTTAATTTTCAATTTGGAAATAAATTGGATGTTTTAAAAGTAAAAAATAAAAAATTTAAAAAATCAGAATTTAATTGTTTTATTTTATTGAATTTGAAATTATTTATTTAGAGGGTGAAATTCTGGATTTCAAATAACTTATCATTTCCTTAGAATATATTCATAATTGAAGTATAATTTTTTTGGTATTTTATAATTTGAAAAAAAATATAACATTCAAAGTGGTCACATGAAGAAATCGAGGAAATTCAATTTACCATTTATGATAAATTAGAAGATTCAATGTTACTTAAGTAATCAAAATAAGGGATGAAGTTTCTAGCCATTGAAAAAAATAATTGAAGTTACTATTCCATTTAAAATCTCATAATTGAACAGAAGAACTGAACATGAACTTACTCCATGTATAATTTTAATGATACTTTAGCCACACTTGTCCTACTACCATAGATTCATGGTCACCACCAATGTGATTGTGCCTAAAGTAACCAATAGTTAAAAGAAGAAATGGATTTTCAATTTTAAAAAAATAGGTCACTGTAAAACATGTGACGTGATGTTATGGTATCATCACAACAAAATATACCATAGATCCATGGTTTATTTATATACCAAAATCTATCCACTTTTTAGAAAATTAAAATCTAATATAATATCGTCTTATGATAACATATCCATAAAACCTATTATG
This sequence comes from Viscum album, assembly GCA_963277665.1. Lineage (NCBI taxonomy): Eukaryota > Viridiplantae > Streptophyta > Magnoliopsida > Santalales > Viscaceae > Viscum > Viscum album. Next base: position 363,906,043 of record OY728140.1, on the reverse strand, counting down.
ATTGTTTCATAATGCTACCACACCTGCATCTCAACCATCTACCATGAAACCAATCATTACAAAAAATGGTCTAATATCATAATATATATCACCCCATGGTTTTAAAATAGTTTCCTCTTAATATAATTTTATTTATTTGATAGATGATTCTATATGAAATATCAAGTTTAAATGGATATTGATATAATATTTAAATATTGTGTGATAATTATTGCCTATATACTGTATTGGTGGTTCTGAATAAGACTTGATAAAATAAAAAGAACATATGGTTTTATTATATGAAAGATGAATTATTTTATTATTAATTAATTATAAATTAAAATAACAATTGATAATAAAGGATATATTTTTTGAAAAAAAAAAACAATTTTTATGAATGAAATATATATTCATAAAAATAAATGTAACAAATCTCTATTAGGGAATCAATTTAGTGAAATATATATATTATATAATAAATCAAATATTTTAACTATCATTAAATATTTTTACAGTGCATAGGATAAGAATAAACCATTTTAATGTTTAAAACTATATTTGTTCATAAACCGCATTTTCTTTCTTTATTGTGATATTATAGTACAATTATTTTCCAAAATATATAGGTATTGAATTTTATAAAACAAAATCCATATTTTGAATTAGGAGGTTGAATTTTTTTACGTTGGTCTCTATATTGGGTATTTTTATTAGTCTCATTTCTTTTATTGAGAATGTTAGTAAAGGGTAAATGATGTTAATCAAGGTTATGACAAATATTCATGGTAACCATTTTTAATATAAATTCTTATTTTATATAGGTAATTACAACATTACAACATTAGACCCTAAATTAAAATTTTAAAGAGACACTTTTCCATCGAAATGGCCTATATAATATTTAATGCAAAGAATATTGCAAAATGTATCTCTATTTATTTTACATATATGTTATGTTTTCATATAAGAAAAAAGAACATTATGAACCATAAAATATCCTCATCCCTATAATGTGAATCACCTTAACTGAACACATAATGTGAATCTATAAGGAAGATGGTATTCCCAAAAGTCCATCCTTAGGATCTTTATGCTGATTTATATAGGAGTTCTTTCAAAGAAGAGGTAATCACCTTACCTGACAACATTAATCTTAATTCTTCTATAAATACTTTATATATTTTGTATTTATCATAAAATTTTATCATTTGTGACTTAAACACACTAAATGTTTATTATTCCTATTAAATAACCATTATCCTTGATCATTCCCATTCAATGGGATGTGATAGTTTTGCTTGTCTATATATAAGGATTACATCTCCATAAGGTGATACACATAATTTTCCACCACTGTAATTAATTGAGGTTATTATATTGGTTTTAATGTTTATAAATGATACTTATGAAATAATTATACATTCAGAGATGATATAACCACAATCAATTTATATTGATATTAAATTCACAATTGGAATACATACCATAAATTAAATAGTTAACACCCATAAATGATGATTTTAAAAATTAATTGAAGATAAATTGGTGTTGAGATTTTATTAATAGATCATAGTTTACACTAAAAGAATGTAAATTATTTTATAATATAATTATAAAGAAATTTAATTTATTATACACGATTTTACCAATATTTCAAAGCTAGTGGTATACGAGGTATGGGTTTACTGTATCAAATTATCATATTTGGGACATAAGTTTAGTTATGCATTGTCTTTAATTATTTTTTGTATATATTATGCTATGAAATTATATATATCAACTACCATTTTGATAATAATATTTAATGTTTTATTTCACCTCATTTTTCAAGGGGCTTATGATTAAAATGATTCCAATATGGTATGGATTTTATATTACAACCTCATTATTTGTTGGGATTGTTTATGATTAAATTTAAAATAATGAAATATTAAAATAACTCGTGAATTTTCTTATATATTGGTTATTTATATATTATATTATTTTTTAATTCATATTCCTCACATTATTTACTCTAGTGGAATATAAAATGTTTCTAAGTAAAACTGACATCATTTCTCTCTTTACTCAAAAATGCATTCTCTTCTTTGTCCATGTTTTAAAAAAAAAATTCATGAATTTATTTAATATTATAAATTGATTTTCCTTATTTTTACTCATGATATACATTTTAAAAAAAAATGGTTTTAAAATAATATGCTTGTCATTTTTTAAACAAGGTAATTTATGAATTTTTAAAAATAAATTGAAAAGAATGTATTCTCTTAACATATACGAGATGAATTGAGTTGTCTATTACCATGAAGTATTATTATTTTAATGAATCATTTATAAGGTTCCAAGTAAATATTATAATATAATTATTTTCATAATATTTTATCAATTTTTATTTCATGCAATGTTATTTTAAAGGTTTCAATGTAATTTTATAAAATAATATTTTAATGATATTATAATTGTATTTTATGCATCAAATACAACAACACTTGATTTTTCATGCTCGTTAATAGGGATATGATCAATTTTAACTATCATTATTCTTTATATGGATAATCTATGTTAATTTAGAAGATATATTTATTTATCTGATTCTTTTTCCATGGGTTATCATATGCTGAATTGGTTAATCTTTTATGAAACATGTTTCTTTTCCATGGGTTATGCAATGATGAAATGATTATGAAAATATTTATTCTCATATTTTCTAATATAATGATTTTTATGATCTCTAGAACACATATATGTGATTATAATCATGTGATGGGTGGGAAAATATTTATATAGACCTTCAATTCATTGGTTAAAGAATGATATCTCATGAGATAATCTGGATTGGAATGGGGCCTAAACTTTGTTCAATGAGGGACTCTTTCTGGTATGATATTATTAAGAATGAACCTTGACTGTTATTATGTTTTGTGGATTGAAACATATCCACCATTCATGTCTTTGATGTTATCTATGAAAACAATTTAACCTTTTTTATATGATTATTAGTTTTAAAAAACTTATGCCTGATGCAATTTTTATGCACATACACCTCATGTTCTTTAATTAATTTAGGACTTGTTTCAAATGTTCTTCCATGATTTCTTCTATAACCATATATTATTATATGTGATATGATGGGTATAGATGTAAAATTTTGTGTTTGTGTTCTCATACACTTACACATGAGTTATAATCTGATGATCATTTATATCTCCATTGATCACAAATACCGAGTGTCACATGTCATACTTTTATTATGTTTCTCGTGATGGTATAAAGGATGATAATAAATTTTATGTTTCTAAGAAGCATTTTATTAATTAATATCAAAAATTTTGATGATATAATACACTTATGAACATTTTTTAATATATCTAAGTTTAAAAAATACTATATCTATATAATTTTGGCACCAAATGTTTTGTTTTGTATTTAATATTAATCAAAAATGATATAATAACAATGTGTGGATTGTATGGATTGTTATAGTTGGTAGTAGAGAAATTATCAGTTATCCTTTGGAAAATAGGATGATTAAGGTTTAATGAGTTTTCTAGGGATAATTATATGTATTTGATAACATCATAATGTTTTGGTTAAAATAATGGATGACGTAGGTTAACCCTAAAATATCATGGACTGAGAAGGATGTGTTGTTGTTTAGAAATCATATGAATTATTTTTCATGATTTATCATTCTTATCAAGGATTACTGATGGTTATGATAACCTTTTTTCCTAATTGATCGAACATAGAATGATAATGTTGATGTGGTTATAAGTATGCCCAAATACTAACTATATTATTTGACCTTAATTATATGAATTACCTTATATCATAAAATATTTCAAGGATGGTTAGTTTCTATCCTCAATTATTAGATATTGTATTATTAGAAATTATATCTAATTATATAATGTTTACATCCCAATTATATTATTTCTCATTAATTGAATATTAGGGAATGTTCTTTATTTAAATCTTGTTATTCTCCCTTTTGTTGAAGTTTATGTTATTTTTGGAATTGATTTTTGTTGTTTACATAAAGTGTATATAAATTTCCATGGAGACAACATAATATTTTCTATTTCAAACTAAATTTTACTAATATATTTTTTCAATGATAAATATTTACTTCTAATTGAAATGTTATCCATTATATTGTTCTTGATTCCAATTGAAAAGTGATGTTCACCTCATATGGTTGGGGAAGAAATCAAAATCAGTGATATACCTATTATACATGAGTTTTTTGATGTATTTAAAATATAATCTGTTAATATTCCACCAAATCATAATGTTGAGTTCTAAATATAACACATATGTAGTTCTATTGTAATTTCAAAGACTCTGTATAAAATTTCCCAGATTGAGTCATAGAAATTGAATTAGAAATTCCAGGAGAATCTTGATATGGTATTCAATTAGCCATGTGAACTATCATAGTGGGAACATATCATTTTTAAAAATAAATGTTGATGAATATGACTCTTTACTGATTACAAATAATTTAATCAGATCTCTATAAATAAAAAGTATCCACTACCCTATATTGATGACTTTATTGTTCAAATACGCAAATCATAACAATTTTATACGGTTGACCTTAAATTTGAATATCAATAATTAATGGTTACAAAATAGGATATACAGAATTCAAAATTATATACAATATATAGATACCATGAATATATAGTGATTCTAGTCAGTCTTAGTAATTCCACACCCCTCTTCATAGATTTTATGAATATATCCTTCATAGATTACCTTGATCATTTTTGGTTGTCTGTATATATTATATTATTATATATTCAAAGATAAAGGATGATCAGATAGATCATTTTTGAATTTCAGTGAAAACCCTATAGATAGAGAGGCTATATGGAGAATTTAACAATTTTCTAATTTTTTATTTTAAAAGATTCATTCTTTGGTAATAGGATCTCAATTAAGTGTGTATTAGTATATCCTATAAAGATACAAGTTATAGAATGTTGTACTTTACCACCACATTCATTTTTATATATAATTTCCATGGTTTGGATTGATATTATTGGTGATTTGTGGAAACTTTATCATCACTGTCAATTTAACCTAGCAAGTTATATTGGAATGGAAATAAGTTTCTTTTGACATATGAATATGAATAAAACATCAAGGAACTAAATAGATGGATAGTCAGTGAACATATGCTTATATTATCATATAGTGGATGACGTTTTATAATATTGATTTATTCTTCAATGAAGTTAGTGGGATGTGTTCCATTGTATAATTAAATTATAATAGCTTATGTCTATCAATAATTTAAGGTTTATAGGAAAAATTACCAATATAATTATTTGGAGTTAGATATAATAATTTTCTCATAAAAAATCTAAGGGAATTTTAATTATAAAGAATGGGTGAAATATATAATTATTGTATTGGTTTAATTTATATATTCACTAAAAACTATTGGAATATTTTCTGAACAATATGGTTAAACCTAATTAAAGATTATGTTTTCTCAATACATCACCATCACCGAAAAAAGAACAAGATAGTCAATGATCTGAGTTAAAAGGATCTTTATAGATTTTTTATGACGAGGATGGAAAATATCAAATATTTCTTTATTTTCAATGTATAGACCCAAAAATCATAAAGGAATGGGATAAATATTATCTCTATATAATAATTGTTAAACCATCTATCCCAATAAAGATTATGTTGGTTTAGAAGGAATATATAGACCTATATAAGGTGGTCATGAACATTCATTATTTTAAACATTATTTTTTTTGGAAATAAAGTTCAGGGATTGGTTATATGTTCCATCCATAATAGATTTGAAGATTTATATATTGTATGTGTCTCAAAGTTCATCATTCTCTATCCATCATCAAAGAACAAATATTTATAGTGATATGGATGAGAATTTATGGTGGGAAAACATGAAAATAGATATATATGAATATATATATGTGTGTGTGTTGTTAGAATATAATAAATATAGAATTTATAGAAAAAATTTTAATTTGATTTTTCAATAATTATATATACCATAATGAAAATGGAAAAAAGACATCATGGAATATGTTATTGGATTCCACAAAATTTCTAACAGTGGTAATACAATTTGGGATTTAGTCAATTTCCATATGAAGTAAGAACACATTATCAACATCAGTGAAGACTTCTCTCTTGATTAGTTTATGAGATTAATTGTTAAGGGAGTAGTAAGGTTTCATGGTGTAACATATTTTATTATATCTAATTGGGATATATGGTTTATGTCTATGTTCTTGTTTTGACTTTTGTAGGTTCTAAATATACATTTAATCTTCAATATTGATTATCAGCCTTAGATAACAGCTATATTTTAGAAGACGATTATTAACATAGATTATATGTTTATATCTTGCTCTATTTATTTCAATGGTGATTGGGATATACAACATCCTCTAGTTGATATTTTTTAAACAGTAAATTTCCTAAGGTAATTCACATCTATCCTTATGAATCCCTATATGGATACATGTGTAGAACTCTAGCATGTTTGCGATAATGCTCGAGAATGAAATATATTGAGACATAACCAAACATAGGAAGTGGAATACAATGTTATACCCATTCAAAAACACATCAAGGAAGCTCATAGTCAACACAATATTTATTCAAATAATTATTGGGGTGATATTGAGTATGATGTTGGTGAATAGGTTTTTCAATGAAATTTTCCACATAATACGGTTATGATATTAATAATTAAGGGAAATTTTATTTCTAGGTATGTATTCTATTTTTCATTTATTGATCAATTATGGATGGTAGCCTATCTCTTAAAGAATCCACCAAACCTCTCTGATGTTCATGATGTGTTCAATGTATCTCCCCAGATGAATTACATACTTGGTCTTTCACATGTTCTAAACGAAGAGGTCATAAAACTAGACAATAGACACTGTAAAAATGGAAAACAACTATAAATCATGGATTGTATAGGCAATGTGATAGATACCATTTATACACTCCTAATTAATATTATATAGTGAATCATAAATTTAAAAATGCTACATAGGAACCCTAGGATTAAATGAAATTTTGAAATACTCATATTATTATATTATAGTGATGAATTTAGGGGAATAAAAACATTTTATCGGGTATAGAATTTAACACCATGATATTTGATAATATATTTGTTGTTAAAAAATTTAATTTCTTCAATCGATTTTATTACAAGAAACACTATGATTAAAGAAAACTACGATATACTATAAAAATAATTCATTATAGTTATCAATTAGGCATTAGATTGGTGTGTATAAATAGACCCAACAATAATATGATGAATCTTGGGTTTAGTAATATATAAAATGAATCCTTTGTTAATCAATTTATTAGTATTGATAAAATAATTGAAAATAATGAAGGGATTTTATAAAAACACTATTCTATGAATGCAAATTATTTTTATCTTAATAAATTAAATTTATCACTATTGGTGAAATATTTTAATGAAATTTTAATATTTTTTATTAAATAATTTTTCTAATAATCATCCAATATATCTACTAAACATGGGATAAGTAAAAATCCAATTTTATAATAAGAAACTATATTTGTAACCATTTTTATCATATTTTGCACACATATTATAAAATTAATTATATTAACAATGAATTTAATTTAATAAAATGTATTTCATATGTTTAATCATGATTCAAAATGTTTTTAAATAGTTCACTTTTATTTTTAGCCATTATGAATAGTAACTATGGAAAAATATATCATCTTAATAAAGGGTTAATCTGGATAATAAAGGTTAAAACAAATTGTTAAGGTCACGATTTTTAATATATATATATATTGGATAATTGAAATTATACCCTTATCAACTTATTATAAAATTTATCTTTTTTAAAAAATAAATATAAATTACCTATATAATATTTAATGCAAATAATGTTACAAAATGTCACTCTCTTATTTTTAAATACTTACTATTTTTTCACAAACTGATAAAAGAAATAAATGAATTAATTAGAGCCTATATTATTTGAATAATAAAGTTATTTTATGATATAAATTTATTAAAAAATCTAATAATTATATATTTACCATAAATTAACATGAAATGTGGATATAGAATTTCTTACATCAATAGAAAAATAAAGTATATGATTTTAAAAATCCAAAAAGTAATAAAATTTTTACTTATTTGTTGTGTTCTAGAATTTTTTTAAAAAATATAACATATTTTAAATTTTAGAAGGAATAGATTAAAATTTTATTTGTATCATGTTTTCATTGACATCCAATTAATAAATGAATATTTCAAAAATTTATATTAATTATATTTTAAAATTAGATATATATTATTAAATGATTTAAAACAAATAAGAAAATATATTTGACCATATTGATGAAATATGGTTAACAAATATCATACATTGTCCATATATGAGTCTCATGACCATTTTTAGTTACATTATTTCCTATTTATGGTTAAAATAGTTTTTACAGCATTTAATGTAAAACAACTAACAAATTGATTAATAAAAACGAAAGGGTTAAAATTGAATGCAAACCCAATATATATTGTGTTGGATAATTTTATTTACTTACTATGATATTTTATTCAAATTCATGTCCATTTTGAAACATTTTTTTTGATAATTAATTTCTTATATATTAATCTTTTAAGAAATACAATGTGTTTCCTCTCCCTCCATTACAGAATGATACCCCTCCTTCCACTTCCTTAAAATACATAGAGTCATATAGCACAACCATACCATGTGAAAATACATTATAAACTTCCAAATATATATTATATAGGTTTTGGTTCTCCTGAAAGAAAACCCCTAGAATCTATAATAGGATATCTATAGGAGTACATTCAAATAAAATGTAATCTCCTTAACCGATAAAATTATTTTTACATCTTATGTACATCCAATAAATCTATTTTATTTATCATAAAATAAGTTATTAAGTATAAAAAATATGATATGATTTTATAATGACTATGAAATCACCATTATCCATCGTCTTTCATATCAAGGGGAAGTGAATGATTCACTCGTTCATACGTATGGTAAATCATTTACGTGTAGCAATGCACTTCATTTTCAAACACTATTTTTAATGGATGTTTATTGTGATATTATTAATGATTATATTTAATATTTATGATTTAATTAATAAATTTTAGTTGATGGAACCATTATCAGAGCATATTTATGAGAACTTCTGAATCAAACTTCTTATGATAAATGACACAGTTAATATACATAAATGATTAATTTAATATGGATCTTTTGAAAATTATTGTTGAGATGTTATAAATTTATAATAAATGATTATATATGTATGTAAATGAATTTTTTATGAAATTATATTCATTTTGAATTTATTATATTTTATGGTATATTAAATTCAATGAAACTGGATTTCGAGGAAATGGTTCATCATCTCAAATTATATTCTTTTAGACATATGTTATGTGACACACCATTATTATTTTATGATTTTTATATAATACCCTTTTACATGTAATATATTCCTTTTCCTTATGATCCTGACATAAAAATCATAATTTTATTTTATATTTTAATGGGGATTATTATTCACATATAACTAATCTTGTAAGGGTTTTCTGTAATAGTCATATATTTTATCCGGACTGTTTATGATATTTTTTAATGAAGCAGTATTACGATACAACTCTCATGAAACTATAGATATTTATTATCCTCTATTTATTTCTAGAAAATATTTTTTTCCATTCATTTTCCCTACTTTATTTACTCAATCGAAAAAGATTGATTTTATGGTATCTTACTTCATTTCTCTCTTAAATTGAGGATTTTTTATATTCAATGTCAATGTTTTCTAAAATATTTTTAAGAATATATTTTCTATTATCCAATTAAATTATAAGGTCATTTTTCACCCACTTATTACTCTATAAAAAATGGTTAAAAATGGATCTTCTTTTCATTTTTTGAATGAGGTACTTTTTGACATATTAAAAAATTGAGAAAGGAATGGCTTCTTTTAACTAATACAACATGAATAGAATTTATCAATATCCCAACCTCTCAATAATTTAAATATAAATATAAAATTTTTCCACGCTGTTTTTTTAAAAGTGTAAATTCACTATATTTTATGAATTTATAATTATTGGAAATTTATTTGCAATGTGAGAATTTTATTTTCCTTAGGAAGGTTTTTATGAACTGGTAATAACATTTATATTGGTAAAAAATAGCAACCCTTGATTTAACATATAATTTACTAGGGATATGATCCTATGGTACTATCCTCATTCTTCCTCATGATTTTTTACTTTTATGATGATAATAGTTTAATGAAACGCATTCAATTCACAATGGTTGTGCTATAAAAAAGTGATGAAATTTTTCTAAAATCCATTTCTTTACATGGTTTATGGTATGGTCAAATGTGTATGAAATCCATTTCCTTTCATTAAGTATTATATGATAAATGTTTTATGATATTATAGAAAACATATTTATGATTTTTATTATGTCATAGGTGGAACCGAAATTATATAACCATTTGATGAATTTGATCAGGATTGATATCCCACGAGATAAATAGTAAGATAATGGTGATTAAACACATTTTAGTAAGGGGATATATCCACTTTGATTTTATTTGGAGTGGATAATGTCTAGTATGCTAGTTTATGGAATTAAACCAACCCACAATGATGTTTTTACTGGTCATCCTTGTCTACTAGGGAAATTATTTTCTATAATCATATTTATGGCACCAAGTTTTGTCTTATTTTAATGTTATGCTCTTATAACTCATATTTTCTTATTCTATTATGATTAATGTCATATGAACTTATAATATTTATACCATTACTCTAGATTATGATCGTTCATATAAAAATTATTGTTTTCAAATTTTATGCACATGATATCAAACCCTTATGATTATGTTTTTCTCACGTGATCTTCAATATCTACCTTGTTTTACCAAAATGATATGCTAAAGTAACCCTTTTTTATTCCTTTCCCTAGGTTATGGAGACATGCACTATGTTTATTATTTTTTAGAAGGATTAATTTTATAAATATTTTAATGGTTGTTAACATGATTGTATTTATTAATTCAAGTAAAATATAGGTTTTTTGAATCAATATGGTTTTGGATGTGCACTACCATTGGAGTGGCCAGATCATCAATATGGTAAATAGTATTCTTTACATCTATAATATATGATTGCCTTGATGGGTCACCTCCGTCTGAAATATCATGGACATGTTGAGAGGAATTTGGGAGATAGAGTATTCGGGGACCCCTATGTCTCTTAGAATATTGCATATTTATCACTTTGACCACATTCTGGGTAGGGTGATGGGCTAAGTCCCAAATTGAAAAAAAACAAATATTATCTCATGGAGGTAGGGTAACATTTTTTAACAACATCTTCTAGGATATTACAATTCATACTCTTACATTTTTAAAGTTAAAAATTTTCTTGTCAGATCCATTGATTGGATCCATACCACTTATATGTGGGATGCTCTTTTGAATGGAAAACAACATCGGTTCACCTGGACTAGGATAGTGAGGCCAATTCAAAAAGGGGGTGTGAATGTACAGAACCTCTCTAAAACCATATAATGCATTCATGAAATGATTTCATGAGGGGGATCATATTAACGTACTCTTTGGGGAAGAGTGATGTACACAAAATACAGAGGAAACCAAAAGGTATGAAAATTATTTCCTCTCCTTTATGGTCGATAATTTTTCCTCAAATCTTAACCCTACATCCCATCTCCTAGTGGATTGTTTGGAATAGAGATATCCATTTCTGGTATCATAAAATTGTAGGTTCTACAATAGGATTCCTTAGTTTTCTAGCTCTAACAATCCCCTTCATGGAGTCTAGATGTATCAGATGATTAATAAAGATGTTCTGGATAATAATTACCAATAATCTCAAATCCTAGTTTTCATTAATTTGGAGAACATAAATTATGTATTCACAACCTCAAATTCAACAGATTCTATTTGATGGAATGCTAGTGGGAGATGATCTCCATGAACCATTTTTACTATTTGGGAGAGCATGTATGGTAAAAAATTATCCCTTTATAGTATATCATTTTATCCTACAGAGTCTGGAACCATGTAAATCCTAATGATGATCAGATCAAAAAATTTATCATATATCATATCTCTTGGTGCCCATGTTACAAGCAGTACCATGAGGTTATTTCAAACCACCACATTCATTAAGGTGAAAGGGAATGTGCTACATGGATGTTATTTGGTGAATTCATGGCCTTCTCTTCTTTGGAATTTCTTAGTGCATCCTTCATTGACTATTGGTTTCATGGTGTAGGTACTAAGATCCCTGTAAAAGTGTCATGGACAATTGTGATGATTTCTGGTTGTTGGTGCTTATATCATGAAAGAATTTGAACGCTACCTTAAGAACCTTCTATGGTGAAGTGACTTATCATCAAAATAAGAAAAATTATTATCAATATAGTTAGATAATACAACAACGAGCCCAACACTCCCTCTCTTCAACCATTGGAAGTTCGATGTCGTCCTGATCATCCTATCTCCAATCTTATTTGGGTCCGCTGGTGACCTCCTGCCACATGTCCCATGTTAAACACTGATGACACTTTTAGCTTAGGTATCATGAGGGGAGTGGGGTTATCCCTCACACCAGATGATCTGTTTTCTTGGACTTTAAACCTCACTATGGTTGCAGACACTCACTGTAAGCTATGGAAAAGGCCATGATGAATTGATTATTCTTATGTATCCAAAATAAGATAGATCTAATAGAAGTGAAAAATGATCTTATCATGTTATACAATTCTATGCATGACACATGTACTATCCCTTGGATGAAATCCAATATAATAAAAAAGTGTATAGGTCTCCTCCACACTAAATACCATTTTATCCACACTTTTTGAGAGGGTAATAAGTATTTATACCACCTTGCATCAATGGATGACCAAGGATCTAGTGCTTGATACATCTCCAACTCATATTTCTTAAGAAAAATGAGTAATCTAGGTGTAGGGGATTCCCTTGTACTCTATTATTTCCGTCCCCCAAGCCCTATTTTTCATTAAGATTGTAATTTTACACCTTTTCATAAATAAATATTAATGATTATGATGATTATGATAATTATTATGATGTAATACACTTATGATGTAGTTATTTATGTATGAATTTTAAAAACGATAGACCTATATCATTCTTGAGTGGATAATTAAGTTATTTATTTACTGATCACATAAACATATGTAGGGTCTATGTAAGAAAATCATGGTTGTATATATAAATAAAAAAATTAACTAATAATACTCATCACTTGTGGAGGTGTCTTTTAAATTATATCTCCACCATTGGGAAGTCTAAATATGAGTGACAAGGGTGATGATCAAAGTTGTTGCCTCCTGATTATGAAGGATAGTTAGACCACTGTTGAGACCCCCCAAAAGCTCATTGTATGATGGAACATGACCAAATTGTAATATATTATCAGTCCAGTGAATCATATGACATGATATATCATACATCTATTTTGTTTAATTAAAGGGGACGACTTAGTCTCATTATACCACCAAACTGCAAGATTTCACCAAAGGTCATCCTCACCACCAATTAGAAATAGATCTGGATATAAATCATGACAATTCCATAATGTAAAATCCTCCATCGTCTATAAATGTCACACCACATAATCAAATATTCAAATATCTATGCCACATATTCAAGTTTTAGTTTGATACTAGATAAGATGAAGAAGAAAATATTGATCCAACCTTAAACCACCAATCCATCTTACCTATAAAGAATCATTATTGAGAAAATCATCATCATCGATGATAAATCTTGTCATGAATGTGTTTCATAGAAAACTGATTTTTTTTAATATGATGAGTAACTACAACTACCAGTTTCAATCAGTTATACCACCCCTATGAAGAAAACACATCCAATCCTCACCATTCACTTCTAAGGAACATTATTAATCAACTGGGTATTGGTTAGATCAACTAAGCCATTATTTAGTTGAATTTTGTGCATACACAATGATTAAAAATAATAATTTGAACTTTTCATAAATTGGAAATCCTAATATGAGTTACCTAGTATAATTGAAAACCACTGAAAATAAAATTATTTTATTTATATATTCATGTAATTTTTATTTTCCAATGTATATTAATGGTTGACATGGTTTCTCTAAACCCTATTCAATATCAGGGTCCCTAGAAAAAAATATTTACACTTTAAAAACTAAATATTATTAATGAATTTAGCAGTTTGGATTTTTTGGGACAATTAAAAATACACAATTTGAAGCTACTACGGATGTTCCTTATAATATTTAATAATTTTAAATTTAAATAAATATTTTGAATATTTATAATATTTATAATCGTTCATTATGTGTAGCAGTTAACATTTGAATGTAAAATACTATTTTATGGTCCAATTACAGTGAAATCCATGCACACTTGATATGTCCCAAATTAGAGATACATGTCCCATTAATACATCATCTACCTACTATATTATTTTTATGTTATCTATGATACAATACACTATAACACTTAGCCTATAAATTGTATAGTGTCTTATTATGGGACCATTAGCAATCAATTGGGTAAGAATCATGATTCCAAAATAATATTGGCCAAACTGTCAACAGTGGACTTGTGTTGATCATCAAACCAATAATAATTCACTATTGGGTGATGGAAATTTAGGGAAATTACTGAGTTATTTTATGAAATATATTCTACTAACAACTATAATATTAAATCATTCCATGGAATCCGAATTATTCATCTATAAATATTTTGTGATTTCACTATGTTGATGTTAAATATTTATCACATTATCAATTCCTATTCCAACAATCACATTATTCAGTTTAATTTTACATTGTAAATTTTATTTCTAATTGTAAAAACAATGGTCATGTATAAATAAGATCACAATTATTATTTTCTATTATTTCCCCGACCCCTAATTAATCAATTCATCAATTAAATTGTTTAATATATTTTGTTTTTTCATAGACTTATTCATACTGTATGAGAAATATAAAAATTTTTATTTACATTTTTTTTGAATTAGTATCCCTTTATTATTTGTATTGGAAAAAAGAACTCACAATCATTATCTATATTTCTTTTGATCGGGATTTGTGGGTTACATAAGGGTAATCAAGGATATGTGATTAATAGTATAAGGATTTTTTATTATAATGATCATTTTTTATCTCTAGTTATATAATAAATTCCTAAAGAGAGTAATTTTGTGAGATATCAATTTATTATTGAGAAAAATAACGTGTATACTTTGAATAATAATTCTATAGGGAATGTATGGTGATATATAATATTAGGAAAAATATTTTCAAAATGATTTGAAATCCAATACTCTGTAATATTATATTAATTTTATCTGAAATTGAACCCATAAAATGTAATTGAAACCATCCCATTAAACCATATTATCGTGAGGAAAACCCATGTACCACAAATAATTCACTTAATTTGTGTGGGAAATTATTTTTGATATATTACCAGAAACATTTGGATCATAAAACCTAAAACCATTGTCTTGGATGAAAAAGGTTATTTATTTTTGATTAAAAATTATTTAAACAAATTTCCAGATTCAATTCATATCAACTAATTTGTTTTGATCCTATGGTTGAAAGAACATATTTAGTGAAAGATTGAACATTGAAAATTATAGAATAAGTTTAATGGAGGGTTTTTTATCTATTTCATTCATTGAGTCACTATATCCTTATTATTCATACATCAATGTCACATTATGACACTAAAGCATGGTAAAAAATGAATTCTCATTCAAATGAATTTTAATGGATATTTATGAACATAATTTCAACAAAAAAATAAATAAAAAAAAAAATAAATAATATATTCAACTATAAGAATAAATTGTTAATGCTAACTCAACAAACATAATTTTCATGGTTCATCAAGCAATGTCCAAAATCAAACTCTAGATGCATTTGGATTAATATTTAATGATTATATACACAGAGGAACCACAATGAAAGAAATCAATTGGAATAAATTTCAATTTTTTTCTTCAAAGGTCCTCAATGAAATATATTTATAACATCCAACCAAGAGAGATCATCACATAAAATTAATTTTTTCAATCCTTCCTCTTAAACTATTCCACCGCATCAAGGAATGTACAACTCTGGAAATAAATTTATTCAATAAATAAATAATATGGAGAAACCATCCACATGTATTTGGAGAGATTAATGGGACTAAGAAAATCCATTATGCACCAACCCAATGTAGTGATCCACTTCTATGTATAATTTAACAGGTATTAATGGATATTGATCAGAATATTTTTTTTATTCTCCTTATGGAGGATCAATAATCCAAAAATCAACTACAAATGGTAGGGTCTTGATTAAAATAAACTCTAAGAAATCATAGAAATTTTTTTCCAAAACATCAACAAGGGGAGTACATGATGTGAATAGGTGTAATACACTCATTTTGATCAAAATTATATACTATCCTTAATTCTAAAAAATGTAGTTCTAATGAAATTGAAGGATACTTCACTCACGATAACCACTTGGGAATCCCAACATAGTTTTTCTTAGGAGAATATCACTGATTGTTAGTCTAGAGTTAAAAAAACTTTGTATCCATGTAACAATGACCATACCAGAAATAACTTGGATAAAATAAAATATTTAGAGATTAATCCAACATTCAGAATTGATATGGAAATTAGAAACATCAGATACCACCCATTAAATTGGGTTATCAAAAAAACTTCTATCCACCATCATTTCAATTATATAATTTTAAACCATATATAAGGAACCCAAAAATAGGCTTATGAACCCTCACTTAAGGACTTGATGATAGATTTTTGTTAAGCATAATAGCCAGAACCGAACTACCATCAATGAAATGAATAGAAAAAGCATAGGTAAGCATCATTACTCATCCATCCTAAACATTAAGGGAAATTATTTTTCTATTAAATTAACTATTTACAAGGACCTTTTTGGATATGAATAATTACCACATGTAGAAGAATTTGTAAGTGGAAACTGACTAATCAAGGGTTCTATACTCATAAAAAGAACCAAAATTTTGAGAACCTTTGGAAAAAACCCTTTTAAGAATTATGATGTGAAATATATGATGGATGATATTTTTCTACCCTAATCACCATTTCTTAAAAAAATAAAGGAACCTAAGAAAACTTTTTAATAATTTTTGCAGCATGATTTTTTGGAAATATCGATGAAATTAGAGATTAGAATCCCATTTATAGATTTCATCGTCAAACTATATAGGTATGTGATGTACATTAAATAAATGTTAATTGGGATAAAAATATTATGAGTTAATGAAAATGTAAGTCTAAGTAAAAATTATTCTTCACATATAACCACCGAAAAATCCGACAAATGAAAACATCCAGATTTCAGTTCTATCCCATTCAATATAGAATATAATATTTTTTCCAACATACATTGTGATTTGAGAGCACCAAATAATGTTACAACATAGGTGGTTTATTTATCTGTGAAAATAAAATAACTAATACCCACCTCATTTGTTTTCTAGAATTCCATAAAATTTATTTTATAACTATTATATGTTTTATAATATGTTTTGGTATGTTTAAATGTTTTTCTATTTCCTTCTTTCTTATGAATTCTAAACATGGAGGTAGGAAAATGTAAAAATAATTACCCTATCATTATGGATAAGTCATATCTCAAGGCTCCCAAAACAATAATTTTTTTTTAATGAAGGATCAATTTAAATTTAATTTAATGAGTTAAAATTATATTTTATCGAACATGATTCAATGAAAATTCTACAATAGGAAGTTTTTTTGTTATTATAAACCATTTTTAAAAATCATCTTTTTTAATGAAATGATAAGAATTTATGATGATATAATTTTATTCAAAAAGTGTTGAAGAGTCATTATTTTACTACTACAATTATTTTTGAAAATGAGTTTCATCAAAAATATGTTTTATATATTGAATTTTTTTTTATGAATTGCAGAGATGTATTTAATAAAATTTACCAAACTTTTTAAATTCACCACTATATTACTAGTTCAATTTAAAAAAATATTAAACTATCTATAGATCGTTTGGAAATATCCTACTGGGATTCAAATGGATTTTACCCAATATTTTTGAAATTATGAAAACTGAAGAAGCAACATAAGATAGAACTAGAGAAGTTAAGAACAAAAGAATTTGAGAATATTTTGATATAAAAGGAAAAATATAAATAAATCCTTTGAAAAATGAAACCATAAAATATCTATTGATTTTTTTTAAAAAGTGATGATGCACTCGTCGATAAGGAATATGATATATGGTTAAATTGTTTCAATGATCACTAGAAAACACACAGTGGCTCAACATTTTCAATTAGATACAAGTGAAATCATGAGAGTTGTATCATAGATCTCCTAGAAGGTAAAATTATAGAAGGTGAATCATTTATATAAATATTCATGTAATGAACCCAAGGAGGATTTGAAAAACATTTATGGTACCATTAAATAAATAAATAAAGTTTGTCACATTTCTCTATATTTTTCAGCGTATTTATTTTCCGTTTTTACATTTCTAAAAAATTCTTATATCTATAAAATAAACAATATTTTTAACCAAGATTTTGGGATAGAGAAAATGTAATTTTATATTTTAATTATTATTTTTTCTCTTTCACATTTAGAATATAACAAATAAAGTTTTCAATAAAATTATGAAACAAAATTCAATTATGTTTTTGGAATCATTATATTGTCCCAACTGTATTTTTTAGTGATTTTATATATTGAAGAAAAATTAATAAATATGAAACAAAAATAGACACCATGAACCTCAATGGATCTCTATCAAATTAATGTACCATATTAGAATATAAAGGCTCGTTTATTTTGAAATCAAACCTTGAGAATAACTTCTGATTGAACATAACTACTTTTATAAAGAAATGTTATTTTAGGAATCAGGAAATAGAGTGAAAACTGATATTATATTCTTCAAATAATAATTATAACATGAAGTCACTGTATGTTTAAACTTATAATTGAGTAACCTAGCCATTAAAATTAGGTACTGCCTCAGGGAACCATTATAATTGAAATTCATATACTTCCTTTGATCCTATAATATTTTTTTAAAATTTTGATCAGATAATGAATCTTTTAAAAATTGATAATCGTTGTGTGATTATTCCTTTGAAGATATGAAAATAACTTATTCTACACATTTCTCTCCACATTTATGGCTAGAAAAATCAATAAAATTTAATAGAGATCAAATGTAAAAAATTATTTCATTTAGGAAATGAGAATATTAAACCCATTGATGGTTTAATTTAATTATAGAAAATATTATTTAGGACGTATTAATGGACTGTGATAAATATTTTTTGTTTAGGATGATTTAGAGTGAAAGAAATATAGAGTTGATAATTGCTAAAATTTTTATTCCACATAAATATATAAAATTCAATCATAGAACTAGAATTTAAATGTAAATTATTTAAGTTATAATATGATATTATTGTTTGTTCTATGAAAATATAGCTGAATAATTTTTTTACAATTCATGATTTTTCACTGAGTTTATGATGAACTATATTTTTTTTGTGATTGAGAGATAAAATTTCCTTGATGTGAAACAGATTAGATATAGTGGAGTAATCGATGCCTAAATTTACAAAAAAATATCTAAGTTATTGAAAAAATAGAATGTTATAATCCATTTGTGAAATAAATCCCTAAATTTTACATAATTTTTTATTTTTAGACTTAAATATTATATGGATATATTGTTGATATTTTATAATTTATTCATCTTGGGAATTAAATTTAGAATCCATAAAAAATGATATTAAAATGATATTTATTTTAACTGTGATTCTAATATCCTAAATCTTCAATACTGATTTAAATTATTTAATGGATATAGTTTTTGATATTTCAATGATTTATTAACATTTTAATTTAATGAAAATCCACAAAATGAAATTTGTCTGATTTTTTTAATTTTAAATTTTTAATATGGAAATATATATTAATTTAAAATTCTAAAAATATATTTTTGGAAATTTAGAATATGATTGTTTTAATTTAATGGATTTTAAATTTTATATATTGTGGTTGGTAATGTGGACTTCAATTGCCTTATCATTTTTTCTGAAATATTTCAGCACCGATATTTTCTTCTGGTTGAAGAAAAATTTAACAGTCAAAGTGCCAGAATGAATGATGAAAATTTATTTATGTAACCATTAATGATAACGTCAAAGTGATCACGCTACTTCAGTGACCACAAGTAGAGAATCAGTTACAGCACTTTCAAAAATAGTTGAAGTGACTGGTCCATTCACGGTCACTTATGTGATAGAAATAAGTGGAGGATAACATAACATAAGTTGAAATTTCATTTTAAAACACCATCACCGATCAATATACTAACGATTCATTGTCACGTACTATGTTAAAATTCTTTACATGACCACATGGGAAAAAAAGTTATTTTAACATATAGAAAATTAATTCATATAACATGTGGAAGAAAATACAGTTTTTTCACAATAGAACCTTCCTCACATCCATGGTAGCTAAATGTACTATGACTAACCCTCTATAAAGCCACATAAATCCTAAAGTGTGATATTCTCATGGTAACATATCATCTCGAACTACTATGAGTGCACCAATAAGCTACTACACTCATATCCCAACCGGATACCATGCATCCACTCATTATAATTGTTTTAAATTCACTTCAACCTACAAGTGTAAATAAAATATATATTTCTCGAAGAAATTAGTTTAAAATTGGCTACCATTAACTGTGAACACCACATTAGTCCTTCTGGGTTGATGATCAATGTCAGTTCCTTCTGATGAATATGTTTAATCGGACCACTGCAATGTCCCAATGATGATCTGTAGAAACTCATCCATGCCAAAATCTTGACCTCCAAAATGTGTGGTGAGGGAGAATACTATATATTTCATTCCTCAACCATTACATATCATGAGGGATTATTGAATATTGATGTAATATTTCAATACTCAACTAAATTTAAGGTCTATATAACCACAAATCATAGTCATATTTAGATAAATATTGGAACCACTATAGATTGTAACCACAACACCAAATATTAATGTAAAATATCCATGAATCCTCTCTAATAAAAACCCAAGGCCTAATTAGTATTAATAGTTCAATGGCGGTCCACCTTCTTACCACCTGCGAACATCTCAATGAAGAATTAATTTTATAATGGAATCCTAGTAGAGTATGAATTGGGGCACACATCTTCCCTGAGGACAACAAATTTCACTAAATGAGATGTTTTTCAAAAATCACCCCTTTTATCGATCCTTGCTTCCCCATAGAATGAAACCACACCCAATAATATCCTACCAAATCAAAAATAAGTAGAAAAATCTATTTGGGAGATTACCAGATGCATATATCCATGAGTGGAAGAAATATTTAGCTCCACTAAATATAAATTAGAATAATATGGACTTTTCATGATGAAAAATCACCAAGGAGAGCCTTCAGGATGAGTTTGAAACCACTAAAAGTTGTACCTAATATTATTTTTTTATCTATTTATTTTTCCTATACATATCGAAGAGCTGAAATATTTAACTCAACAAAATCTAACTATCTGGGTCCTTTGAAAAAAACTAAAACATTATGTGGACTAAAATGGATGAATGAATTTTTAATTATGTCATGTTCATGAAATGGAATAGATAAAATTCATTGATACAAATGAATTTTCCCCATAGTAGAGACTAATTTAAATTATTTTAAATATTTTCAAATTCCTTCAATCATTAATTATGTTTCCAAAATTTATTTCGATGGTATAATCTTGTTTTTAATTCTCAATTTTTGTCATGTTTTAGGCTTCATCCTGTTGAAAAAAATAAAAATTATAATTATAATTTTTTCATATATTCCTTATAATGTAATTAATATTAAATATTCTTATGATGAAAAAAATAACTTCACCTCAAAAATATACAGAGCTTGATCATGGTCGGATCACAAATTAGATAGGAATATTCTCAATGAAATGAAAAGACTAACTGGAAATTCCACATTGGTTATATTTAAGTAAAAACAAATAATGAGTAAATAAGATTTATTGTATATTAATGTAAATTAATGAATTATTTGATGAAATCATTGGTCCTAACATCAATAATATTGAATCACCTCAGGGAATCTCATGTGATCTTCTACCAATATCTCATTTTTTTACTATAATGTTGGTCAACATTATCTTTAGTCCTCGAGGGATATTATGAAGAATTATTTGTACTAAAATTATATATTATTTTGAATTTAATAAACATGTTAATAACTCTAGTGATGGAACAATAAACCCTTAGTGGTTAGGCCAAAGATATTCTCCATATCTTCTAGTTAAGGAATTATTCATCTAAATAGTTTAATTTTGATTGTTAATATATATAATAATTCAAACTATATACGAAATGGGTTAATTCTTATTTAATTTGTTTCAAATTAGTCTCCTCTAATTCCATGGATCAACCATAGAATATATTTAGTTTTTCTATATTTCTAGCAATCATGAGAAGTGGTGGGATTTAATGGTAATCAGATTACTCTTATTAACGTGTTAGGAGACATTGGATGTTATATTGATAATTAAATACCATTAATTAAACTGAAAATTATTTTAGATAGTAATTGGGTGTGATCTCACTTGATTAATCATAAAACTAGGTATTATACCTGCAATAATTATTTAAAAAGGTATGTGATGGGTTATCCATGGTTATATCACAGAAAGAATTGAATTTAAAACCAAAGTACTTAAATATTCCGTTAATTTTATTCAATAATTAATGTAAAAATGAAATTTAAAACTCCAAAATCACTTTTCTATATGAGGGAAAACAAGATTAACAATATTAATATATTTTATTTAGATACATAAATTTTGTTTTCGAGGGGCCCATGATAGGAAACTCTTGAACATCCCATATGTATTATATCCCAAGAATAATATCATATGATTTATTATCAATTATATGAATGAAAATGAAATTATAACATTGTATCCCAAGGGTTTTAATTATTACAATAATCATTATACTTTATCCAACATTGCATATTATGATGAAAATCCTCATAAGGTACTATATAAGAAACTACCTTCCATGAGAAGAAATGTAATATCTATGTGTTTATAAATAATATATCTCTACATCCATATTAATCATGTGATTGTTCACAAATTTTTTTTCTCATTAGAGTTTCCTCACGAATACATTTGGTTAAACACCAGATATATTGTCATTGGTTATTTGAATAACTATAACATAATCATTATTTGTTTTAAAAAAATTAAATAAAATAATCTATATGTTATATATACCAACATGAAAAAATTAAGCATGAATACATGCCTCATTCCATCCCAAAACAACATAAGAAAACAAAAAGTAATAATAATTGGAATAACCAATACAAATTAAAAATATTAATATACTAGGAAGAATAATTTTGAATCTATAAAACATGTCATTTTTATCATGTAGATAAATGTTTCATTTACTCATAGTTCCATTAAATATATACCAAAATTTAATTCTAGGGAAAAAATATATAATAAAACTTTCTAATATTCTCATTTGATCTTACACATCTACTAATTGTGTGAGGTCACAACATTGCCTCAGGAATACATCATGATACACAAAAGGCTATTAACTAGTATAAGTGGGGTTATATACCACATGAATAGTCAATATCATTTTTTATAAATATAAATAATAAAATATTTCCTCAAACATTATAATTATATAAGAAATTGAGTACATGAAATGTATTTATAATGGAAATCATACCATTTAAATAAATAACTACCCCAATGATATGAAAAATTCCACACATGCAATACATATAGTCATAAATTGTTTAAGGACCACTAAATGTCATAAAAATAAATTTAAAAAGATACACATAAAATTAAGGACATAAATTCCCAACCAATTTCCTCATCCACATCTCAAACTTATCCATATATAATCAAACACTTCAATCTCAAAAGATTATATCCAGACTATCAAATAAGTAGGAAGGTCAATAATAAGAATAATATGCACACCAATGGTCGGGCATCGAGTTTGAGAATGATACTCAATAGGCCACCACTAATGGTTCCTCTAATAAATTGGTATAAATGTGCACACATATACTAAATGAAAATAAATTCATAAAAATCATATACATATACTTGTAAAAAAATGGGTTATTCAATCGACTACCTAAACAATCGACTCCTGCTTTCAACTACCATGGATATAATGAGTTGTTACACCCATCATATGTCCATAACCTGGGAGAGTAATTCACCCATTACTCCCCATAGTAATAATATTTATTAATGATATATCACTAACCGAAAAAAATAAACTAAGTATTTCTTAGTGAATGATATACACTTGTTCATTAAAACATTGTGAACATGGTATCACATAGAGGATGATATATAACTACTCTCACAAAATTATAAATAAATAATCCCATAACAAATAATATATAACTTAGAAATATTCATGGATATATTGTTTATCTTTTGGTTAATGATATGTCCCCACATAATAGAAAGGTAAATTTTTGTATTTCCTAGTTAATAATATATCAATATACTCATAATAAATATGTTGACTAATGTATAAGTAGGTGAATGATATATCATAAAATTCATAAACACTAAGAAAAATAATTTACCTCTAGTTAAATGATGTATTATAATCCTCGTAACAACTAACAAAATGAATGACTCATCGTGGGAATAATTTTCATCATACATATAAAAAATAGGGAAATAAATTTATCATACGGTGAACGATGTATCAACATTATCAATGTAATTGATGATTGTCTATTCCATGGTAAATGATATATCACTATATATATAAAACTATGAAAATAATATATCACCCTAATTAAATATCTAAGAATAATATATTAATAAAAAATTAATTTTGGAAATTGATTCCTCAATATTACATTACTATCTATAGTTAATGATCTCAGATGAAATAACAAAATATAGGATGATTTATTTATCACTACAAATAAAAGAATTTGTTGAATGATATATCACTATAGAAAATTAAATAATCAAATGTTAATTAATTATCATCATTAAAAATTGTGACCATTACATCAATATAACCATGGTACGTTAGTAGTCATGAAAGTTATTGGATAAACTAAAATGATGTTTCAAAAAAGGAAACCATGTACATGAAATTATACACTTATGACACAAAAGCTAGCCCCAACCTCCCTCTGCATGGTTTAAGATCCCATATAACCACCCCTATCACCAGAGTTATATGATGATATCACCCAATATAATAAAGTCTCATATTAATATATTTTTAACCACTTATCCTAACTACTACTCAAGATCTCATCATATAAAGCACGAAATTATCTTATACAAGGAACATTACAAATGGTTGGGTCAGGGACAACTCTCACAGTTCCATTCCTTTAGTGTCTCACTATTTTCCAAATGTAACATATCCATCAGTTTCCACATGAATATAAATTAAAGATTACAGAATAAATAATGATATAGACAACATATATCTATCCCTTGACTATTATGGATAAAACTTTTGTTACAAATATTTTTGATCCTCATCTACAAACCCAATGAAGAATATCATGAATCCAATATCATGATAATTCATAGGCTTACCCCTAGTGGGTTTTGTTATCATTAATTATATATCAACAAGTAATCCCCATGTTATTAGTTCCATTTCTCAATGATAGACATCCTCCATGGGTGTTAATATTAATTTATAAAATACATCCCATTATGAATCATATTCATCGTCAACAAGAGAAATAAATTTATAACACATGATGATTGTATAAGAGTCTAACCAAGCTCTCTAGCATAGCCTAACATATTGGAATTTATACATGTCTTTGTATTATGTTTCTCTCACCCAATAAACACGTATTAGAATCTATATAATATGTGAAAAACCATATATTACATGTCGTGACCCATCCCCAAGGGCCCATGCCATGAATACCCCACGTTCGTATTAGATCAGCCAGAGGATAGTTACTATCACTGAGTAGGAATTTCCCATAAATGGGAGGCATTAGCCAAAAATTACATACACACACACACATCTCATAGCCAAATAATAATGAAATGTTGAAAAACTAATAGAATTCATTTATACAACTATGATCCCACAAACAGAGTACAACAAGAAGTAAAGGAAAAGTTAAAAAGGCCAAATACAATCCCACCACAAAGAGTCTGTAAGAAATGTCCATCGGATACTCTAGAAGCCTGACCTGTTCCAAAGACAAGGAATAAGTTAAACCTATTTCCTAGAATACACCATAGTATTACTATATTTAATTAATCAATCCCCACTACTTGTACTTCATGGACACCATAAAAAGGGTTTATTCCTGCACAAGTCTTGACCCATACTGGAAAATCCCGTTCAAGGGTGATCTTAAATATATATTGTACAACACCCCGAAAATGGTAAACACAAAGCATAAAATACAATCAACTCAATAAAATATGTAACAATGTATTATAGATACATGTATAATGGAAAAACTATATATACTCAGGATATACACAACACCATTATATGGTCGTAACCAACTACCTTGCACAAGATACTACTCGAAGAACTCTTATTTCGGTAGAACTCAATCATCAATACATGATATCCTCGAAGACACTCGATGAATAGGTCTATCTAAATTTGGGACCCACCAAATAAGAATTCATTGGTCTAGAAAGACTATAACACACAGATATGAGGTCACGCTCTAAACCATTGGGGAACACCAGTAATCCAATCTTGATCATCCCGCTACATATGGGATCATAGGAAAATGATTCCATAAACCATTCTAATACGCCATACTAGATGGGGGATCAACGTCCAATTAACAGTGGTAAAAATGATTCCACAAAATACACTATGGATGATAAAAGATCTCACTCTATTCTCATGGAGGGATTCCATAACTCCATATGAGACTTGGTCTCTAGAGGGGATTTAAATCTAGTGATGTGGGTGTAATGTCACACAATAACCTTGTGGAAGTGACCTAAGAAATATAATCGCCCAATATTGAACATAACTAGGAAACATAAGATCCTAAAATCTGGATAAGTTAACCAAAATTTTTCTTTGGTTGACCATCTTAATGCCAGCGTCACACTGCCGCTGACCACATGTTGTTTGGATTCTGTGTTTAGAATATTTGACAATTCGAACGAAGCTGCACGCATACATGCCTGGATCTGTGGACCTAATTCCGCCATCATCGGACCTACTGCATGAACCAACAGCCAGTGGACTGACCATAATGGTTAGTCCATCTATCATTCATGATCAACATCCATGTAAAACCACTCACAGACCTATCATGTTGTTGCTACGCTGATGACATATCGAGCCCCCATAGTACTATGGTCGATCGTCGTAGCTGACCGCAACAGGACTCTTCCCATGTAGCCATGGATCTAACCCTATTATTTCCCTAGTCCATCTCGTATGACTCATCCCACTAGCTTGACCAAGACAACCAAACTAACTAGGCCCACTAGCCTAGCCCGACCCGCTGATCTACTATGTATCCTTGTCACTACTGAATCTTCCACCATGATCCCATGTCATCCATCAAGTCCACCTCTGTACTCCTCACTAGCTCCACCACATCCGCTACATTACTACAGCCTCCCACCCACATGGACCCCAACTTTCATCATTGTACATCGCTACACCACCTGCAAACGAGCCTCCTCTTTGCACCACTAACATCACAGTCATTCACCTTTGGTCCCTTCTCCAGACCATTACACCCCCTTAAATGCATGAAAATTTAAACAATCATTGATCTGAGCTCCTTGGGTCCCATTCTACACTGATCCATCCTCATTTTTCGATTTAACATAGTCAATGGGTCCAATCGAATTCGGAACCACATGCCAGTGTCGAGTTGGGACCATGGGGATCCAACCATAAAAGAACACCATTAAGGAGGTAGAAAGTCATAAAAATGAAGGTTTATCATCATTGGCCCAACGTACTTGACCAATGATCATGAATGTGGGATTTGGATTAGAAAACCATATCAAATAAATCATGTAGGAAAAATACCATCTTGTAATATGCATGATCCATGAATCAATCTGATCATCGATTGATTCAATTTTATCATAAAAATTATGAGTGGGGAATATACCAATTAAATCACATTCCATACCTAAATTTGGTTCAATCACTATTAATAACAAATTTTTATTGCGTTCATTGGTGAGATACTTCAACGTTGAATTGCACGGATCATCAATCCTCGATCTGTTATCATTCATCAAAATGGATTCCTAGTGCTCTCTCTGCATGATCCTCTAGAAGATCTAGGTTTGAATGGATATCCTTGGAATTCTAACGTAAGGATACATATAAAGAATAATCTCATGTATCATTGATTCAAAATAAATAATTTATTTAATTTATTTAATTTAATCTCATGACATTTTTTTCACAAATGGCTCTTTACAACTAATGTTAGGCCATGTAGAGGGTAAATATTCTATTCTAAATTCAATGGTTCCATCATATTTCAAATTCGGGATCTTTTTTGAAGTTTATTCCACATTATTAGGAAAAACAAATGCATTCTATAAAATATTTAAACATTTTTTAACATTTTTTTTCATGAACACCAGACCTCAAAATTGCACACTGTCTTAGTGCTAGGTCTTGAAAAAATACCATATATTATCCAAATAAATACATAAAAAATATAAGAAATTATATTCTCCCTACATTTTGGATTTACATATATTAAAATCTAAAACAATGTCTACTAAAATAGATGGGGGTACATATCACGAATCTGAGACTCCATCTCCGATGTGATCTCCTGTAGATTCCCACACTGCCACCAAATGAAAACTAAAGGAATCGATCACCCCTAATTTATCCTCTCTTATTGATCCTTGATCTCCAGTGGGTACACAACAATAGACGTTACATACATGATGCCCAACA
This sequence comes from Viscum album, assembly GCA_963277665.1. Classification (NCBI taxonomy): domain Eukaryota; kingdom Viridiplantae; phylum Streptophyta; class Magnoliopsida; order Santalales; family Viscaceae; genus Viscum; species Viscum album. The sequence goes on along the minus strand of OY728140.1, from coordinate 363,876,847 downwards.
TGCCCCAGTAGATAATGTGTGATGGATCATGCATGTACCACCTCATCTATGATATCTAGAAGACTTTGTGTACCCATTGGTACTATAGAGGTGGAGTTAGATAGGGTTCCACCATGCCATATCTACACAGTATCTAGAAAGATCCAATGAACATCGTAGATATATATTCTCTCCGTGAAAATATCTATAATCAACAATAAGGTGAATCACAAATAAACCACATGGTCTCCATCCTCGAACTCAAAATTCCTTTAACACATCCCAACATAAGACTTCTAAAATATCATTACAGACTTCGTTATATCCTAGATGATCTGAACATTCCTTGAACTATCTTGCACCAACATTGGACCCATTAGTGCTGACTATCCTAGGTTAGTATAAAAAAGTGGTGACCTATAAGGTCACCCAAACAACACCTCGAATGATGACATGATGATGTATGAATGGTAGATATTATTTTAATAAAACCCCACCAGTGGTAGTTGATCCTCCCAACTAAAACTAATGTCTAACATTTATACATGCAATAATTCCTCCAAAAAAATAATAGTACTCTCATTATGGTCATCTTTTTTTTGGTGAAATGTTTATCTCAAGAATAACTATGTCCCAAAAAATACCTTTAATCCCTTCCAAAACCTGGATGAAAAGGGATCATAACAATTAGAAACAATAGTCAATGGTACTCCATGGAGTAAAAATATCTCCTGAATGTAGAGGCATCCTATGATCTCTAATGAACTCTTATATAGTATATAAATGATGTGGGCCGATATAGTGAGTAATTGAACGATCACCTGGGTGGAATCATTTACCTTGAACGTATGTAGTAAAACCATCACATTTACCATCAATATCTCATCCCACATCCATTTTGGTACCTCAAGGGGTTGATCTAACCCCATTGGAACATGGTTCCTAGTCATCAATAGATGTTTAGAATGTCATCGAGAAACAAACTCTTCAACAATTTTCATCATCCCTGGACTCCAAAACGGATGTAATTGGTCTTGGTACATATTCTCCGTAGATAGATGCACCACAATTGGGGATGTGTGAAACTCCCTTGAAACCTATTCTCGAATTGTCACTGGTACCATCGTACGTCCATTGAAAATATAAATATTCTCCCCACCTTTTAAATATCCATTAGGAGAAGGACCTTTTGATATCTGAGCATGTAGGGTCTCACATTCGGTATCCCAAAGTTGTGCCTCCCCTAATAATTATAAGAATACAGGGATGAAAAACATCGACTAAAGGTAAGAATCTCTATCACAAACCATAAATGATATCTACAACTAGGCCAATTGCTATGATACCTCATTCAACAACTGCGAATTAGATCTCTTACTGAGAGAATCTCACACCACATTCCCCTTCCCAGGTGTGTAGACATTCTCAAAGACACGCTCTTTGAGGAACCCTATCCATTGAATATCTCTTGAGTTATGATATTTTTGAGAGAATATATACTTGAGATGCTTGTAATTAGAGTAGATGATAACCCCCTCACACATTAGGTAGTGTCACCTTATCTTCAATGAAATGACTACTCCTGCTAGCCCATGATCATGGGTTGCGTAATTATTCTCATGTGATCGTAACTGTCTTGAACCATAGGTAATCAATGTATTCTTCTAAATTAGGACACAACCCAAGACTGGTCCTTGATGTATCACATAACACCATGTACTTGGTTCCTCCCTCTCGTATCCTCAATATGAGAGTTCTCATGAACATATTCCTCGGTTCTTGAAAGCACTATTGGCAAATTTTCTCCACACAAAATGATGAACCTTTTGCATCAAAGTTGTCATGGGTGATTCCATTATAGAGAGTGAAGGTAAAATCCTATTTTATTACCCTACCAATCACTAGAAAATTTGAATTATGTACTGACTCATCCTTTGTTGGATACATTAATACTTTAGCTTCTAAGATTACATGTTCTAGAAAATAGATCTCTCAAATCTATAATTGAATCATCAAGATCCTTCTATAAAGTTTGTTCTCTTAGAGTGTGTCCATAACTATCCTTAAGTGCCTCACAAGCTATTCCTATGATTCTGAATAAACTATGATTTCATAAATGAAGACTGCCCTAAACCTTCCTATGAAAGGTTGAAAGATCTGGACCACGAGTCCAATGAATAGTGCTAGGCCATTTTTCATGCGAAATAGCATCACATTGTATACATAGTTACCATAACTACATATAAAGGCCATATTTGATAAATTTTTATTTCATAATCACAATTGGATTTATCCTGATCTGATGTAAATAATTGTGAACCAGTGTGTGCCATTAAAACAATCAAATAGGTCAATTGATCCACGATAATGGATTATTGTCCTTCATGGTCACTTGGTTTAAGTTATTAAAATCCACATATAATCTAAATCTCTTATATGCATTATTGGAAAACCACACTGGGGTTGCCCAGGGTGAAAAACTGGGTCTCGCAAAGCCATTCCTTGGTAGGTCCTCCAAATGTTTTCTTAGCACACTAATCTCTACGGGATCCATCTGATTTAAATATGTAGGTATCATTGTTGTTGTGAGGTATGGAAAAATCATAAGTCCATAATTCGATGGGGAGGTAATGCTGGAACATCTTCTAGAAATAAATTCTAATACTCTTTCACCATTATAAAAAACTGAGGAATCATATCAACCATTGCACTGAGGTTCAGGCTAACCAACTGATGAATAATTGGTTTCACACTCCATTGTGTGAGTCCATCATGTGTTTCCTAGATTTAAATTTCACCAAAAAAGGCAAACATGGTTCTATCCCAATAGAAACACCATACTATTTAACAAAAACTATTATCTTGATCTTGAATTATGGATGATAGTCCATTATAATAATGACTTCATAAGGCCTAGATTCCACTAAAAATAGATCCCATTCAAAACTCTTACTTCGAAGAGAATAGATACACTAACATCACTAGTGTGTGATAATCGAGACTCCCCCAATAGGATTCTCCATGTATAATGGTTGAATAAATTGTTCTATTATAATCTACGAGTCTCGAACATGATTAGTGTCCAGAAAAGAATGACTAGAACCATTGTCTATCAATACTAAAACTATGTTAGAAATGAAAATAAATCATATCTCATATCATCCCTAGACCCCTTAGGTCATAATCCTCTATAGCCAGCGGATGGACTCATCCCTATCAACTAGCTCCCTAAGCATGGCGTATACCACCTTGGGGGTTGTGCTAAAAGTTCAAACCTTTAACCAGCTCCTTCTAGCCAACCAGAACCACAAACATGTCTGCCACCCTGATTACCCACATTCCCTTACTTCTATCTCTGCTTATATGGTCCCTTGACTACATCTCAATTATTTGTACAATGCATTGGGCAATATCATGTTTGATGTCCAAGATCATCATAAGAGAAACAAAGCATGTCCCTAGGCTGATTCGATCGTCCCTAGGCACATTGAACAAAAGATCCTATTTCATGGGATCACATCTTGAATCCCTTTAACTACTCGGATCCCTATGACTGACATCAGCTAGCTTATTTCATGGTCTCATATGCCAGGTTCCCACTACAAACTCACAGAACTAGCATCTTCTCTTCCAAAAAACCTTCCACTTACAAGGCTCTCCCTAGTAACCCCATATAGTTTGAATAGATAAGGTAAAAAATGATTCCATGATATCTTGTTGTACAACATACTTGAAGCTGAGTTCCTTGAATAAATAGTTTTGTAAAATATCAATGGAGTAGCACGGAATATTTTTAATCATCGTTGAATACTCTTCCACCGTCATACTTCCCTACAACAGATGCATGATCTCTTGTATATGTACCGATCACAACATGTCCAGATAGAAAAAATATCTAAATTGATGCTCGAATTATGTCTAGGAGATAGTTATCTCATCATTTAACTATGTCATCAATCACCACCATCTCCCCACATAGCCCTGAAGTAGATTTTTGGTAAGGATTTCTATATAATTGGAAAGCATCCTCACAAGGTGGAATACTCGGGTGACTACCTCTAGCCAACCCTCATCCATATGGGGGGTCAATATCACTAAAAACAAGGGCATTTTCTACCTTTTAAAATCATGTAACGAACATTACCTACATGAAGTCTATGCTTTTAGTGCTGGTAGTAGTTTCTACTAAACCAGTGGTGTTATAACAGGTGAACCACCCATATGTTCTATCTCTAGTCATGCCGTAGTAAAAATGCCTCTTCACTAGGAATATTATCCTCTTGATAAAGAATTGGAATCATTTCTAGATGTATATGTGGAGGAACTCTGAAACAAAACAAATATGTACCACGGTCAATAGAGTATATTTGGGGAGCTATATCAAGAATGGAATAGAAGATGTAACATTTTATATATGATACATGTACCATTGGTTTCTATGCAACTAGGGTTTTCATGTACCGAGTCAAAAATAATGTGAGTGGAGTCTAGGTGTATGGATACTTTGGCCGATGCAACAACATTGGATTCCCTGTCCAAAAAAAAACAAACTCAAAATAATCAACATGATTTCCCCAAATCAACCTCACATACTTCTCATCAAAAATTATAATTGAACCGCTCTGATACCACTCTATCATGGCACATCCATTAGGGGAATCTTTAGTGACTACCACAAACCCATGTCTGATTAAACAAGCACTGGTAACTAGCATTGAGTAAGAATTTCCCACAAATGGGAGGAATTAACCTAAATTGCCTATAAAAACATACATATAATCAAGATACACAATGTTGAAATTTAAAAAAACTGATAGAATGCATGAATACAACTAATATCCCACAACCAGCGTACAACAGTAAGTAATGGAAAAGTAAATAGGTCCAAATACAATCCCACCATGATGTGTTTCTACTAATATTCTAACTAAAAGTGTAGAAGTACAACTTGTTTCAATGATGATGACTACATCAAAGGTACACTCCGGGTGAACACCATAGTCTTCAACGCTCCATTGTTGGTCAAACCACTCTGAGTCCTCTATAGACTCCATAAAAGGGCCACTATATGCACAAGTCACAACATGTATAGAAACAAACATGAAGGGGTGAGTATAATAATAAATAGCAGGGAACCCCAAAAACACTAAAAATGATGCTCCAAGTATCATTAGCTCAATACAATATATAACACTATATAAAAGATACAAGAAGAAAGGAAAAACATGATATATTTAGGAGATACAACACTCTATCTGGTGATCATAACCAACTATCAGCCACCGGATTATTCTCAAACCATACATGTTTCATTAGAGCTCACTCCTAGATCCATGGTATCATCAGAGAAAATCCACAAATAGGTCTATCACATTTGGGCCCTACCCAAATAGAACTAATTGGTCAAAGAATTTTATGATACAAAGAGATTTGGTCACACATAGAACTATGGTGGGACACCACGAACCCATTATAGATCATCTCGTTACATAGGGGATCGTAAGCCAATGATTCCACAAACCCAAACGATGTGGCATGAAAGATGGAGGATCCACTTTCAACTCAACGAGATCATGATTATTCCAAAAACTCTGCTAGGGATGATAGAGGATGTCAGTCCAGCCTTGTGGATGGATGCAATGATTCTATCTGAGACTCATCCTTTAGACGGGATTACAATCTAGTGATGTGGATGTAATGTTTCACTATATCCTCAAGGAATGTACCAAGGAAACACACTCATAATATATTGGTCCACACTATGAAAAATAATATCCACAAATATGAATATGTTACAAAACACTTTTCATGGGTAGAATATATTAAAGTCAATGTCTTTTTTTCACTGAAGGCATGTTGTTTGGACACTCCAATTAAGAGTTATGATTGTTTGAACAAAGCTTCCAATAGACCTGCCTTAAGCTATAGACATACATCCATTGTCAGTCCACCTACCATGTAGGCCGGATGCCCATAGACAAATAGTCACGCTCTATCCACTGGTCTCACATGACCAGTTTCAATGGTTAACCGCCGGCTGATTAGTCATGTTCTTGCTACGCCCATGGTAGCTCAAGCTTTCATGGGACAATGGTCAACTGTAATAGGGATCTACCCTGGTTTCCCTAGATCCAACCCGGTTCCAACCCAAGTCCATATCGTCTATCCTGGACCACTAGGATGACCATTCCCACCAATCCAAACTGGCCTGATGGCCTTGCATGAGCACCTGATTAACTCCACGCCCCCCACCACTCCCACATCCATTATCGATATCCCGCATCTGTCTCGGTCCTACAGTTTTCAAACCAGACGTTCCCCCACTAATGCAGCCACACACAGCTTCATTTCCCATATGCGGGCCACTATATTGTGCCATGCACTAGAGGTCCCTTCCACAGACCACCACACCTCCTCAAATACTTGAAAATTTGAATGATCATAGATCTGAGATCCATGGTTCCCGATATACATTGATCTAGTCTTGGTTTCCAATTTGCCTCAAATCTGTGGGTCTGCTCGAGTTTAGAACCACCTGGTAATGATGAGTCAAGACAACAGGAATCCAACCAGTGGAGAACACAATCAAAGAAGAATAATGGCACTAGAATGATGGTTTATCATTGTTGTCCAACTGTTCTCATCCAATAATCTGAAATGGGGGATTTTTTTCTAGAAAAATAAATGAAAAAAAATCTCGTAAAATAAATCACATATCTAGATATGTACAATCCATGCACCAATTCATATGATGATTGATTAAATTTTTTTATAGAAATAAATAATTGGGAAAAAAATTAAATCACATTCCCTACATTGATTTGGATTAATTACTAATGGAGACTGAAAATATGATGTGCCCATTTGTGAGATCCTTCAAAAACAATACCCCTCGATCCTTGATCATTGATCCATTACCGTCAATCATAAAGGATACCCATATCCCTCTCTCCATGATCTCCCAAAAGTGTTTTGGCTATGTGGTTAACCATGGAATTCTTAAATAAGTATACACTTAATGAAAAAATCACTGCATCCCTAGATCAATAATATAATTTAATTATTTTATAAATTCTAAATACACGATAACTATTTCACAAATGAGTCGTTCTGACCAAATTTATGTTGTGTCTATGTTAATGATGATATTCTGAACTCAATTATGCCATTTTATTTATCATCTGGGTAGATGTTTAAGAGTTATTCATCCTTTTCAAGAAAACTGTTTTTGTGTGTGGTAATAAATATTTTTTACAAAATTTATTCTTGGCACACTGGGAAATGGTATCCCACACCGTCTCACTACCATGTTTTTAATAGTATTCATATAATATCTAAACGTAATACATAGAAAATATGAGATGTTACATAGTGGTAAAATTATGGAATTAACACCATAATGATGGAGTTACACTCTTATATGATTCTTGGCCACTATAACAAAAACTTATCTAAAAGAGATTCACCCATTATTAAAAATCATTTTACTCAATTTAAATATAATCACTCAACAATAAATTATAATCCACTAATGAATAATTTTAAAAATTAAATCTTTATTGTACAATTATTGAAAATGACATTTAAATTTCTAGGAGATGTAACTTCAAAAAAATGTCATGTAATTGTTGGGGTCTACTCCAAACACACCCTTGAATCAATTATCAATAAAATTCCCCTAAACTGAAATGGATTCAATAATCCATTAAATAACCAATTTTTCATAATTACTTAAAAATACGAGGATAAAACAAACCTTTAATGAAACGTATCACAATAAATTCTTTTTATTATATTTAATAAACCATTATCATATTTGTAAAATACACCAGTCATTGGAATATGATTCCACCCTACTACAATGTTATTACCATCGAATATGTAAATCTAAATTTCTATGTCGAAAAATTAGAGAAATGTATGGAATTTAATATTTTAGGATAGTGTAGAATAATCATATTATATAACTAAAAGACCCTAAATAAATAACATAATGATGGGAAAAAGGAATGGAATGGATAGAAAAAAGGTGCACTTTAATTTTATCCAATTAAATAGAGAAAAGAAAACCCCAAATGTATATAAAATTATTCCCACTAAAAGGGAAAAACCCATTTAAACAATTGATATAGGTATAACTGGGTAACTGATGAACCTTAACTAGCTAGATGATGCTTCTTAGTGTACCTAATGCAAACCATTAGTCACCTAATGTCCCGAGCTAGTTGAAGCTCACCCAAGTGACTCAGACCAGTGCCCAGTTTCACTACACCATGGAAATAGATGCTTATTGCAGCCACTTCCTACACATTTCCTTCATCCTAAATCCTCAAATTATTTTTCAACTCTTTTGTATAAGAACATTTAACATGAAAAACATCACTTAATCCATTATAACACACGTACCATCTTCAAATATCATTCATAATTGAAAAATGAAAATTGTCATTATTCTAATATTATCAATACCCATGATTTATTCAATTCTATACACATATCCTAATGTACTTCATTAATTCATATACACTACAAAACATTTCCTCTATGAGATTTCCCCTCATGCATCTATCATTACCCACGTTTTCGAATAAAATTAGATGCATGATTAAATTTTTGATCTCTCTCTTTTCATGGTTGTGTTTATACAGAATGTGAAAATTTCAATCAATGAGTCATCGATGAAACCTATTTCATATATTTATCATACACATAAATAACAAAAAAAAATTGATTTCATTTTATTATCGTTAGGGTAATCATACTTTATCACACACATAATATGCTAGTTGTAATCTCACCACAATAAATAACTTTAAAAGATCAATGACTTCTGAACCAAAACAATGACTAAATTCAAAGATGAAAATTTTATAACAAAATTTATTATTATTTTTACTATGTTTCAATAAAATATTTAACATAATCAGTTTGTACAAGACTTTTTTTCACTCAAAATCATACCAATTAATATCATTCTTTTCCATATTTTAATACGTGTTCTCATCCCATTAACATAACCATATCAATAATCCCCTATTTTTTTAACACCATCTCGCTCACATAGAGAAATTTAATTCTATAATAGAGAAATTAAATGGCCTATTATTTTAAATACATACCTATCCATTCCACCATATCATCATCATGCTAGTCATTGTCTTCAATTACCATACATTTTTTCAAGACATGATAATCATAGGTTGACAACTATTTTTACATATCTAAATTTAATAGAAATAACATTGTCTAGTAAGTCAAATCACTGATATAAAACCACTAACACTATCAGTCCAGGATCATTATACAAGTTCCTCTTGATGACCACCATAATTCAGTGAAAATATAATCCATAAAATCATCTAATGGTATTATTCTAACCATAGAATATTAATTATTATTTATTTATAGTAAAATTGAAATTCAACATCCATACATTAACACTCATAATCACTATCCTAATATTAAGATCCACACATATCATGATACATAATATAAGTTCTATAACATCATGATTCCCCCTAGAACCCTTTATCCAATTTGATTAATGCTTTTTAATTACCATTCCAAGTCTTAACTAATATAACATAAAGTCCATGAAATATTTCACATGCACAAATATCTCATGTTTAGAATAATTTTTACCTCATAACATCCATTCTATTAATTCACACTCCCATTAGGGACCAAATCAATATAGTAAATGTACTCTCTTACTCCACAATTATCAAACTAAGCCACATGGACAGTCAGTGTACCACCAAACACCTAACAGACAATTAATAATTTTTTATCCTCATAAAAAGTAAATATTTTTTAACTCACCTATCATAGTTTCATATGTTCTATTATAACCATCATGAACCTGTAGGAATTATACAACAACACTCTTAAGATCTGGTCTCCTACAGCAGTCATACATCAATCGAAAAATGATCACCGTTAAATAATCTATTTTACATTATCATAGAAGAAATAGATCAAATGATATTACATGATTCAATATATGTGTAACAAATTTATTTTTTAAGTCATATTAAATTTTAATAAATTAAATAAATTTATTAGCTTCTAATACCTGAATCATAGAGTTTAAACAACTCAAATATTGTATACCTCTATAACCAATACATTTAATTGGAGATATAAATTTATTGCCACATTTTATAAATATTTATAATTGTATTAATTAATGAAATATATTTTATTAATGTCTTTATATTTTTAAAAATGGTAATTTTTTCTTTAAATGGTTTCCATTATTTTTTGTGAGAAAATAATGTTATTTAATTTTATTCCACTTTTAGAAACTGTATTTGAAAAAACTAAAAACATTTTTGAAATCATCCTAAAAATATTATCATAGTGTGATATTATATAATTTTATGAAAAGATTAATTTTCTCATAGATAGTGAAATATAATAATTTTTACTGAAATTCCAATTTTTTAGAGAATTTATAATGATTCATTTGTTAAGATGGTTTGAAAATTAAAATTAGTTCATTTATATTATCATTATTATAATTTTTTTCTGTTGAATATATTTTTTTTTGTGAATTTTGATATAAATTTATTCTATTGAAGAATACATTTTCTTTGGAAAATTGATTTTTGTCGTGTTTTTGGGTTTACATTTAAATTGTATTCATCCACTTAATTGAATTGAATTTGAAAAATTGGAATCAATATTTGGAATCAATGAATTTATTTATTTTAGTATGTTCATCATAAATTTTGGTTATACTAAATGTAGTCACCCAACCCTAGAAGGCCTATAATTGGTGTTTCTATTATTACATTATCCTGATTAAAAGGAATCAAATCCACAAGGATCTATCAGTTTCATATTCTTGGTAAACCAGATACATAAATGAGACATGTAATAAAATTACTACACTAAATTAAACATATTTCTTTATTATAAGTAAATATATAACATCAAGGATAACTCTAATCCATCTAGTAAATCCCTGATTATCATCCATAGTACGCTTCATCGATTTTGGTGTAGGTAAACATAATAAGGATAGCTCAAATACTTTGTAAGGGTAATGTATAGAGAAATAAATAATGAATCAATGTGATTAATAATTATGGCATGGAAAATAATTTAACCCACATACCAGATATTGAAAATACAAATAAGGAATTTCAAAAACAATATTGAAAGTAAATAAATAGAAACACGATCTATTACAATACCTATATAATGCAAAATAAATATGGAAATGTAATAAACTGACACATGTTTCGTATAATTAATGACCTACAAATTCATAGTATCCATAGATATGTTAACACAAAATCTAATTGATAAATAATAACTAAAAATAAATGAGGGAATTCATTATTATTCGAGTTCATGAATGAGGCACATGAAAACATATACCATCATGAACTTTAATAATACTTCTTAAACTATTGATACAAACATGTCTATACTACTTGGAAACAAACATGAAGGGGTTTTGGCCAACTGATTTCTTCTCATGAGGCTATTCTTTCATATATTGGATTCAATCAACTAGTCCCCAACAAGTAGAGCTTAGATTAACTGGTATGTAACTCATAGGGATAGTGTTAACCAGTCCCCAATTCATATAGGTTATATCCAGATCCTTTAAATAAAAAAAGAGATTTATAAAATATTTGTATTGAATAAAGGATACAGGTTACTCAACATTTCCCCAAACAATATAATAACATTAAAAGTAAAAACCATATGAAAAATAGTATATGGATCAAAAATAATTCTATCCATGAAAATGATATAGATATTTAGATGGAATTAAATGTCAACTTATCATAGAAAAATGAATATTTTAAATGGGGTTAAAATAAATAAAGTGAATGTGATCATTATCCTTAACTACATATATCATAAACCATCTTGGTGATGAAGAAGGATGGTATCAATAAAAAATATCCCAAGTAAGATAAAATAAATGTTTTTTGTTTTTGATCAGTTAAACATTTATAAAAGAGCGTTTTTTTCAAACTTCACAGTTGAAAATAACCTTCTTTTTTGAAAAACTGTATCATTGAAATTATCTTTTGAAAACATTTTCTATAAAAATAACCCATTTAATTTGGAAAAGTAAGCTTCAAATAAATTATTGTGAGTAAATCCATAAAATCTATAGGATGTAAAAGTACATTACTTTTTCATGGTAAATTCTTAGAAAAATGTCTTGTTTGGAAAGCGAAAATAAGATTCTTTTGGAAACATTTGTAAAGGAAAAAATGGGTAAAAAGGACTTTACCAAATAAATTTATATGAAATTTGAAAACATTTAAATAAAACATTATTTTTGGAATAAAAAAGTATATTCTAAATAAGATAGGTATAATGTTGCATTTTTTGAAAAACACTTTATAAAAGATATTGTGTACCAAAGTGTGTAAAAATGGAACAAATACTTGAAAATGGTCATAAATAACCTAAGCAAAGAATATAAGTGGTTTTATTTAATAATGTTCATTTTATATCCTCTAATGGAAATACAATTTAATGACTATTATAGTTATTAATGTGGAAAATAATCCTTAAATACTCCAACTTGTCCCACTACACATTGAATCATTTTAAATCATAAGCCTCATGAAGGAACAAAATTAAATGAAATTGATAATATAATTAGTGTAATTAGATTCAAAATATATCATGTTACAGGGTAGTATATACACCATATAAAAGAAACTAGGTTCATAACATCAAATAAAACTTAATATAATCTAAATTCAAATGAGGTCCCTTGCCTTGCCTTTCATTTACAGTGAATGTAATTTAACTTATTGTATAATATACTTCTATTAATTATCTAAATTATTGATTAAACATTTCCTGTTTATCATTAAAATTAATTCACTTATTTCCATGTTAAATATAACTATGTAGATAATTAATTTTACGTTGGGTTCTTTGACCGAATTCATTTTCAATGTCAGAAATGACTTTTATAGTTCAAATATAGTAAAAGAGGTCATTATATAACATGAAAATAATAGTAATAATAAAAATAATAATTATATTTATACATAAATTCTTCCATTAAAATCAACCATTAAATATATTTTTGATTAAACTAATCCACGTTGCTATCATATTGACAGTAGGTCATATGTAAGCATGAGTAACACATCCCTTTTTTAGTGACCATTATGGAAAGAAGGGAAGTAACATCATATCTTTCCAAAATGATAATTATATCATACACACCATTTTATTTAATCATACACACACACACACACACACACACACAGATATATATATATATACATATGTGTTTGTGTGTGTGTTTTATTGTGTTTTTATATAAAATGAATCCAATCGTGTTGAGGAGGTAGTTGTTTATACACCCATGAATGACGTTATAACTCATTACGTGTATGAAAGGGTGATAAATAAAATTATTTATATATTGTATTTTTCCGGAAAGGTAATTATTTCATGAATATCATATAAATTTTATTTATTTAAATTTTTTATTTGAAATCATCCTTTCAACATTATTGATATAGTGTGATGAATTGTATTACTTTGAGAGGGAGTTAGTCTACCCTTTCACAAATGATGTCCTCATATTAACGTAAAAATAATTTAAAGGTATGTGTAATAACAGGATTAAAGAAATATAAATAAATAATAAATATCAAATATATCATATGTAAACAGAGTTTCTGTCATAATGAACAACATGAGTGGTGGTAATGAAAAAATGAATAATTGTTATTTCGTAAGGCAGTAGTTCATCATACACAGAAATAATATGATTCTTACCCAATAGATGGAATTGTATCATCATATAGGTATAATCCCAAATAAAAAATAAAAAAATATTTAGGATACTATTTTTTAAATAATCATGGAGTAAATATTTTTGATGGGGTGTATAATGGAAATGAAACTAGAGATCTTGAGCGAAGACGTTAGCTCTTAATTGAGTAACTTCTTTTGGTTTATACCAAAATAATTCCTTATAAATATTTGTGCACAATGGTTGGATTCATTGTATTAGGGGGGTATTTTGGGAATATATTTGGGTATATTTTTTCCAAACCATTTTGGTTTGAGATGTATGGAAATTGGGGAGAGTTGGAGGCCATTTATAATGGAGGAAAATGAATCGCTTGTTATTTTTTAAAAGAATATTTGTGTACCCAATTTATTTCGGGAAATAATCTTCAAAAACAAAAAAAAATTCAATAATGGAAGGTTAATGTCGGATTTATGTCCAGAAAATGGGTGTTGGATAAGTTTTTTGGTTTATTTGGGCCCTTAATTTTATGCTTTTATTCATTATTAAGCTTTATTTGGCCTTAATAATTATAAAAAATTTTAAATACCTTCACTAATATTTTTTTCCAAAATAATTTTTGGGAATATAAGAAATTATAAATTACTCTGATTCCAAATATGGAATCAATTTTATAAAATTACAATTTCATATTTTGTAGAATTTAAATGAAATTTAAACCCACAGACAGGACGAAAATGCGAGTTTTTAAAATAAAAACATCTCAATGTTTTCTATGTTTCTATAATAAATTTAAAAGTAAAATTATTTACAATGAAATAAATTAAAGTAATTGATTAAAATATTACCTAATTAATATTTAAAATGATTTAAAAATATAATTTACCTTATAAAAAAAATATGAAAATGATATTTTGAACAAAAATTCAGTATTTTTTTCTATTCGTTAAAACATGAAATATTTCATAAAAATATAAAAAATTCACTATAACCTTATCATACGTTTCCAATTAAAATATGAATTTTATTTTTATATATTAAAATAATTAAGATTTTAAAATTCATATTTAAAATCTTTTTTCCATTAAAAGGATGTAAAATTTCCTTGATTGTATTTGTTTTCATGTGCAAAATATATATTTTTCTTATCCTATGCCAACCTATCCTAATGGTTGAATGTAAAAAATAATTGATTCAATATATAAAATATATATTTTCATTAAATTAATTAAATAATTTTAATTAATTATATTTATTAATACAATACTCATTTGGATTCATAAAAATAATAATATTTCTTTTTATATCCAATTATTTCATATTCTCAGTTTTCATTAATTTTTAACACATAAATTAATTTCATATTTATATAATATATTGATTTTTATAAGTTAGTTAACATTATTCTAAACTTCTATCATAAAATCTATGTTACATAAAATTAAAATAATATTTTAATAATATATTATTCTTCGGTAAAACTCAGTTTTGAGTGTAACGAAAGACATCGAGGAAGGTTGTTCATGCGTGTAACGCACAATTACATGGTGTTTCATGAATTAAAAAATATATAATATTTTATTTGATTAAAATATATTATAATGTTATTGGATATTATATTACCTTATGTGCTTTTTGTAATGTTTAATACATGCTATCGAATACAAGGTTCATACTTTAGATTTTTGAGGTGTCACATTCTCATTGAATTATATATATTTCATACTCACAATTTAAAGTTGATCATGGTGATATATTTTTTGATGTTTCTTATGTTTAATTCCATCATCAAAAGTATTTTTCGTAAAACATAATCTATTAAAGAGAAAATGGGAAGTACAATGGTCATATGGACATCTGTGAAACAAGGAATCTAAATAGGAGAACAATATTTGAATGTAGAGATAAATTCATAGAGGGATAATGTAAATATTCATAGGGAGTTATTGAAGTCATCATTCATAAAAAATTTAAATATATATATAATTCTAAGGGCCTCAATTCCATAAATTTGTGATGATTTACAATATAATAGTTTCAATATAAATTAAGGTATTAGGATAACATTTTGGTTTGAATATGATTTTCATAATGTCGAGGAATTAATTTTTCTACAATAAAATATAAATAAACATACTTAATTTATTGGTTTATATTTCATATGAACAATCCTAAATTTTTTTACCTCGAAAAAATCATATTTCATTCATTTTGTCCCAGTAATTAATTACCAATATTGAATTTGTTTTATTCCTGAAGCATGAAAGAAATGATTTTTATGATTTTTAAGGCCTATAAAACATTTGATGGCCAAATTGTTATTCATGAACTATCATCCAAAAAAATATGGGACATATATTAATCTATAATCATAAAAAGTTATAATATTGGTTCATAATTATCATTTTTTTGTAAAATTCATTAACTAAACACAATAAATGTTTATTCAAGACATTATGTAGGTCTATGTTTTGCATGAAACCCTTATCATCCTTCAGTCATGGGTTCAAGACCCGTGGCTTTGTCTGTATTAATTAGTTTTCACCGGGATTACATTTTTACCATTTCTAAAACCAAATTAATATAATTTCAAAAATAAAAATGAGGGAAATCCATGAATTTAGGTTAATCACTAAATATTCATTTCACTAATGTTTTCAATACATCCCCAATACATAAATAAAACACCCATTTATTTTGACATAGTTCCTTTCCAAGTTGTAGGGTTTCTCCATAATATAATTAGTTATATTTCTAAATCATGACATCTTATATTCAATATAAAACTCCTTTGGTTTATGTTATGTTATTTATTGTATTTATCTTTTCAAATATTTTATAATGGTTTTTAAATAAAATTTTTAATATCCTATTAATATACCCTGGGAGGGTCAAACCAAGTGATAAGTAAGGATGATTGTTGTGTACCAGTTTACCCAAAGTTAGTCTCAAAACTCATTTTCTATGTTATTACTCATATATACATATGTGAAAAAACCAATTCCTCTAGTAGTATCTATACAAGGTCGTATTTATATGGAGACCCATATAATATCAACCTAACCAAAATTCTATGTAGTTCCTCTATACATATCATAATTTCATCTTTTGGGTTATTTCACTAACCTATGTTTTCTTAAATATATTTAGCATGGTTACTACTAAAATTCTTCTAAAAACAATTATATAGAACATACCAGGAAATAAGAGAGCCTATGTATGATATTATTATATTGGAAATATTACAAGGAATCATATCATAGAAGGACGATTAGTTTTGTTGTCTTGGTAATCATGATACATAAATAATAAATGTATTACATGTAAATACACTAATTATAAAAAATTATATTCTTATTTATAATTAAATAACTTTTAGGATAACTATAATCTATCGAGAAAATCCTTTTATATCTATCATAGTACACTTCTTGGTTTCCTAATGAAAGAAACATAATAACGGTGAGCTCAAATGATCAGTAATGAAAATTTATAGTGGAAAGAATAATAAATCAAAAATATATATACTTATGGAACAATAAATAATAGGACACACTTGCCATATAATCAAAAAATTGAGAAGTATGTGTGCATAGAATATAGAAAAGAAATAAATGGAAACATATTACAGTAAAAAAACTATATAACGAAAAATAAATATGTTAAGGAAATAGAATGAAACACATTCCATTTAATCAATTAACTATAAATGAAATGTATCAATTGCTATGTCAAAAAAATATAATGGATTAATTAAATCTAAAAATAAATGAGGAAAATTATTTCATAATGGAAATCATGTCTGAGGAACATAAAACCTTATACCATCAAGACCTTTCATAAGACGGTTTAAAATATTGATAGAAACCCATAAATAATTCTTGGAAACAAACTCAAAGGTTTTTTCTCCATATAATTTCATATCATGAGAATAAGAACTCATTGTTGAGATTTCATTAACGAGTTCACAACATGTTGAGCAAAAATTAACTGGTCCCTAACCCACATGGCTTACATTAACTTGTCCACAACCCGTATAATGCATGTCCAAATCATTTAAATAATAAAATTCCTATATAAAATTTCTACATTGAATAAAGGATTTTGGATTATAAATATTTCAAAAAATAAATAAAATTACTTCTGAAATAAGTACCATATGAAAAATTGTATAATATTATGGTTATAATCATATTAATTAAAAATGATATGAATATTTAGGGGAAATTCAATGTAAAATGATCATAGAAAAATTTATATCTAAATGGGATTAAAATAAATCCAGGTAGCGAATGTGAATATTATACATGGGAAAATAAATTATAAACCATCTTGAGGAACAAACTGGATAGTATCAATATAACATATCCCATGGGATATAAAATAAATGGTTGTTGTTATTGAAGAATAAAAATACTGTATAAGATCATTTAAAAAAATCTTGATGAAAATATGCATTTGTTTTGAAAAACAATTATTCAGTGAAAATAAAATATAAAAAATATCAATAAATTGACCATTGAAACATTAGAATGATGCATCAATTAAATGATAGTGGGTAAATCAATATAACATGTACGATGTAAAAGAACATTACTTTTTTCAGAGTAAAAGGTTATAAAATTGCCTAATTCAGAAAATGAAAAGAATATTCCTTTGAAAATATTGGTAAAGGTAAAAAAGTTTAAATTTTTATTTAAAATATAATTTTAAAAACAATTTTGAAAAACTTTTAAAAAACATAATTTTTAAATTAAAATATGTTCTCCGACTAAATATAGATGCAAAGTCAGGTGTTCTGCAAAACATTTTCTAAAACATTTTCAGTACCAAAGTATTGAACAATGTTACTAATACATGAAAATGACCTTGAATAACCAACGTAGAAAACATTAATGGTTTTATTGAACAATGGAACTATAATACCCTTCAGTGTAAATCCCATTGAAAAATCATTACAATTATTATTTAGTAAAATAATCATTAAACATTCTTGTGTGTCTCATACCACATTGAATCATTTTAAATTACAATCCTCGTGAAGGAATAAAATTAAAATAATGTTACAATGTCTTGAAAATAAGGAGATTCATGATAAATCATGAAAAAGGTCTGTATATACATGATATAAAATAAACTAGGTGTATAATAACAAATAAGTCTCAATATAATGTAAATTGAGATGAAATCCCTTACCTTGTGTTTCTATTCAGGTGAATGTCATTTCACATCCTCTATAATAAAATTATGTTAATTATATACAATATTGAGAACTATTTATATTTTAATAATTAATATAATTCACTTATTAACATGTTATATACAACTAATTAAACAATTAGGATTAAATCAGGTGTTTGGACCAAGTTCATTTTATGTGTCAAAAACGACTTTGGTAGGTCACTATGGTAAAATAGACCCTTATATAAATTTTAATAAATAATTATCATGACATAATTATCATATTTATACATGAATTATGTGATTAAAATCAATCACTAAATATAGTTATGAAAAATAAATCAACGTTACGATCATGGAGATCATAGGTCATACGTATAGATGAGTAGCATTCCTATTTTTTAATGATTGTTATGGAAAGACTGTAAGTAAAATAATATCATTACAGAATAATAATAATTATATCAGAAATACTATGTTATTTAATAATATATATTTATATATATTTTTCATTAGATTTAATGGAATCGCATCCTCTTGAGGAAACGGTAGTCTACATGTCCATGAACGATAGTGTCACTTTTTATGTGTTTAAATGTGTAATAAAAAAATGGTATAAATATTTAATATTTATATAAGGTAAATTATGTCATCAATATCATATAAAGTTTTCTTATGTCACAAATTTATAATTAATACCACCCTTTAACCAATCCATGAATAGTGCAAATGAATCCCATCGTTTTGAAGGGCCGGTAGTCCACACTTCCTCGAACGATGTTATCGTATTATTGTAAAATGGAAAATATTAAAGGAATGTGTAATAAAAGGATAAAATTTTTATAATTAAATAATTAGTATCACATATAAAATGTTTTTACATCATAGTGGCCACCATGAGAGGTGGTAAAGGAAAATTGAACAATCATATTTTTTATGAGACTGTAGTTCTCCGTACAGAGAAACAGTATGTTCGTTATAAAGGTTCTAGGTGCAGAGGAAGTGAGTTGGTGGGTTTTCCCAACATTAATTTTCGCGTTAAATGACATTCAATCCGATATCCGCCACGATATAAATCTCCAGATCTTCGGAATAGAACGAAGAATGAAAAAGAAAAGAAGAGTCATGGAACCCTTGAGATAGGATCTTCATATGTTGGTTATAATTAATTTAATTAATTCATAAGAATTACCTCGATGGAATTATTTCTTCGTTGGTGTCTTCGGTCACGATCATGTGATCTGTCGTTGCGTTGGAGAATCCAAGTGTAGGATTCTTCTAGTGGTGAACCACACGTGTGCCACGTATCTCTAGACATCGCCGAAGGGAACTCCGGGTGCTAGCGCAGAATATCCTTCGCTTTCGATGTCCGTCTTCGATCGCCTTGATCCGGTGGAGGATCATGATTTCGTAACATGAAAGCGTTCTTGGTGGAAAGGGAATTCTTTCGTGGATTGAGTGTATTTCCAATCTGTTGTGCACAACCAAAATGGCTAACCCCTTTGAGAATAATCTAATTAGGATTTATAATACCTAGAATAATAAAATAAATTAATTGCTCATAAGAATTTAATAATTTCATTTAATTCTTACCAATACCCCATGTCTTAATAAGGACATTTGACCATCATTATTACTTGACATGCGTCCAACGTATTACATTTAATATCATTTAATTAAATAAACAATATTTTCTCACAAATCATGGAAAAATAAACCACACGGCGTGTACTTTTATTTTTCAGTTTTATTTATTTTCCTCCAATATATTTATTAGACCTTGAGTAATGACTATTTATTTCTTAAATAAATGTAACTGCATTACTCGCTAATAAATATATATAATTTCGCCCACAATATATTCTCTCGAATAACTAGTGTCGAAATAAATGCCATCAGACATCCTTGAATAATTATTAAACCAAAATCGGGAAAAATCTTTATTCAACTTGTTAAATTAATATTTAACTGAGATACATGGACACACTTAGTGTGTGACCCTCTAGGCCTCTTTCTCAGTGGCATTAGGCTGAGGCTGCCTAAAGTCCAAGGTTAGTGTCTAGAAAAATGCCAAGGCACCCATAGAGAAAGAAGTTAACACTGCAATTACGTGTCACCTCCTATGAATGCTTACCGTGTAATATAAACCCTTTGTCACGATATCTCAAATCAAGCAGGTTGCATGCTAGTGCCATCAACCCATGTGCTTGATTATTCTTTCTTTGACTTCTCGGAATTGATCATGACCATACCTTACCATGTCCATGGATTTATTTAGGCTGGTTCAATTCCATCAAAGGGCCTGAGATATCTACTTCCGTTATGGAACGGAAGAGACAAATCCTTTCTCGCATTATCTATTAATGAGGTATTACTCATGACGCACCAAACGTATCCTACCTCTCTGCGAACAGTGTGTCGTCACATTTTTCATCAATACATCTAAGTGCGCGAGTTCTAATACCCATTAATAATAATCTTAAAGTCTAAGGACCAATACACAAGTCCGAAGATAGGAACATCCAATGACACTATGAAATGTGGATTTCCTACTGGCGGGTCTTGTTCTCATAATATCCTCCTGGATATTACCAAGGGTGCACACCATGAGAAGGTGCCTTAATTTTTTATGAGTCCTCAAACCTAATGACTTGTATTATTTGTGTCCCTTAAATAATATCATCCGGCCATAGAACATACATTCAAGAACAGTGTTATGGCACTTCCAGGTTCTCATCATAGTAGGGATCCGCTACGACCCTTTAATGAAACAGCTGTCCTTAGGACATTATCACATGACATGTCACGCAGAAGAACAATCAAGATGTGATAAGGATTTTATTTAATGAATAAAGTACAAAGTAGTTGGTTCTAGACCACCAACTCCAACAGGATCCCACTTGGACTAGAGCCAACTGCTAACAATCTTTAACCCGCCAGCTCTCACATGATAATCAGGCTTCTTCTGAGATAGGCCTTTATTCATGGGGTCCGCCACGTTCTCTTACGTGGACACTCTTCTCACTGCAACCTCACCCCTTTGAATGAAATCCCTCAAGAGGTGATACTTCTTGAGTATGTGCATTGTCTGTTGATGTGACCTTGGTTCTTTTGCAAGATCCACCGCTGCAGTATTATCACAATACAATGTTGTGGGATATTTACTGCTTGGCACCACAGTAAGCTCCTAGAAAAAGTTCCAAATCTAGACGACTTCCTTGGCTACATCAGAAGCCGCTATATAATCGGACTCCGCTGTAGAATCAGCGACAACTAGCTGCTTTGAACTCTTCCAGCTCACAGCTCCTCCATTGAGACAGAACACATATCCATATTGTGAGTTTATATCATTCTAATCTATTTAAAAACCAGCATCATCATACCCTCTAATGACAAGCTCCTCGTCTCCTCCATACACCAGGAACATATCCTTAGTTCTTCTCAGATACTTAAGGATAGTCTTAACAGCAGTCCAATGCTGTTCTCCTGGATTTGATTGATATCTGCCAACCATGCTCAGTGCATAGGCAACATCAATCCTGGTACATAACATGACATACATGATGGATCCTATAGCCAAGGCATATGCGATCTTACTCACCCTATCTTTCTCCTATTGTGTATGGGGAAACATTTTCTTAGAAAGATGTAAGCCACGTGACATTGGAACCAATCCCCTCTTGGATTTTTCCATACTAAATCTCTTTAGTATCTGGTCAATGTATGTACCCTGACTTAGTCCAATAAGCCTATTGGATCTATCACGAATTATCTTGAACCCTAGAATGTAGGCTGCTTCTCCTAAGTCCTTCATGGAGAAACACTTGTTCAACCAGTCCTTAACTGAATGTATGGATTGTAGGTCATTTCCAATAAGCAATATGTCATCAACATATACCACTAGGATAACGACCGCATTCCCATTAAACTACTTATAATCACATGGCTCACATTTTTTCTTAATGAAACCAAATTCCTTTATGGCTTCATCAAATCGAATTTTCCATGGCATGGATGCTTGTTTCAATCCATAATTGGATTTCTGCAACTTTCAAACCCGTTTGGCTTCACCTAGTGTCACATACCCTTCTGGTTGTGTCATATAGACATCTTCCTGAAGGTTCCCATTAAGGAATGCTACTTTGACATCTATCTGCCAAATCTCATAGTCATGGTAAGCTGTTATGGCAAGTGTGATTCTTATGGATTTAAACATGGCAACTGGTGAGAAGGTTTCATCATAGTCAATTCCTTGACGCTGTTTGAATCCTTTAGCCACTAGCCTTGATTTATAGGTCCTAACTTGACCTCCCATGTCCAGCTTTCTTTTGAATACCCATTTGCATCCAATAGGTTTTACATCAACTGGCTCATCGAACAGAACCCAAACATGGTTCTGATAAATGGAATCCATCTCAGAATTCATAGCTTCTAGCCATCTTGCAGCTTCGGAGCTATCTACTACTTCTTTGTAGGAGAGAGGTACATCATTGTCCAACAATAATGATTCACCATCCTCGGTGACTAGGAAACCAAATCTCTATGGTTCCCTTACCTCTCTTGAGCTCCTACGGAGTACTTGTATTTCTGTAACCACTTCCACGGGGACCTGTGGAACTTGTTCCTGTACCAACTCCTGTGTATCTTGAGCATCAACTTCATCGAAGTAAATCTTTCTCCCACTATCCTTCTTGAGGATGTTCTCCCTCTCAAGAAAGACGGATTTCCTAGCGACAATCACTTTCTTATCTTGAGGGTTATATAGGTAATATCCTTTCGTTTCCTTTGGATATCCTATAATGATACACTTCGTACCCCGGGGTGCTAGTTTGTTTCCTGAGAAGGCCTTAACAAACGCCTCGCATCCCTATACACGTGTGTGCGACAAAGTGGTTTTCCTTCCATTCCATAACTCGAATGGAATTCCATTTTCCTCCTTAGTTGGTACTCAGTTTAATGTGTATGCTACAGTTTGTAATGCATATCCCCAAAAGGATAATGGAAGATCTACATGACTCATCATCGACCTCACCATGTCCAATAAGGTGTGGTTCCTCCTTTCACTAACACCATTCCACTATGGTGTACAAGGAGGAGTGAGCTGAGATAGAATCCCAGACTCCCGTAGAAGATCGATGAACTCTTGGTTCAGATATTCTCCACCTCGATCCGATCAAAGCTTCTTTATCTTCTTACCAAGCTGATTCTCTACTTCATTCTTGAATTCCTTAAATTTCTCTATGGACTCTGACATATACCTCATTAAGTAGACATAGCCATATCTACTCAAATCATCAGTAAAAGTAATGAAGTAAGAATATCCACCTCTAGCTTCTACTGGAAATGGTCCACACACATCCGTGTGTACCAATCCTAGATGCTATGTGGCCCTTTCACCTTGTCCACCAAAAGGCATCTTGGTCATTTTTCCTTGTAAAAAAGCATGACATCTATCAAGTGGTTTTAGCTCAGTAGAGTCTAAATAGCCATCTTTGCAGAACTTTGTCAAACACTTCTCGTTCACATGACCAAGGCGGTGATGCCATAACAGGGTGATGTATGAGTCATGTGAGTTTGTTTCGTTATAGATTTCCAACACTTGGTTTTTGTAATTAAATACATACAAACCATTATTTAAATGTTCCATACCATAACATACATTGTTCTTAAAAAAGAGACAACCCTTATTTCCAAATCTGAAAACAAATCCATCCATATCCAAAAAAGATACAGAAATTATGTTCTTGGTAACTCTAGGAACATAATAACAGTTATATAAAACCAAAATCATCCCAGTCAACAATGAGAGGTGGTAGTGGCCAATAGACAATGCAGCCAGCCTTGCGCCATTGGCAGCTCGAAGATCAACCTCTCCTCTGACAATCTTTCTAAATCTACTTGGTTCCTGCATTTGAATACAGATATGAGCCCCACAAGATGTATCTAATACCAATTGTGTAGAAATAGAAAAATTTCACTCGATAACAGACACACCTTTAGCATCCCCATGATTCTGGGTGCAGTTCGTCTTCCAGTGGCCCTGCTTGCCACATGAAAAACAAACTACCTCACATTCCTTTCCCTGCCTCTGGATCTTCCCCTTCTTGGAGGGACGGTGCTCGGGGGCTTCAGACCATTTATAAGTCTTTGGACCCTTTGCCTTGTCCTTCATTTTCTTGTTCACCATAAGGACCACGGGTTTTTCACGCCCCATGTCCTTATCTACTTGGAAAATCAAGGTCAGAAGCTCTGATAGACTCTTCTCATTGCTGGTCATGTTATAGTTGACAATAAAGCTAGATATGGTCTTAGGAAGTGATGATAGGATAAGATCAGTACGCAACTCATCCGGGAATTTAATCCCAAAGATTTCCAGGTGTTCAATGTAGCCAATAATCTTGACTACATGAGGCCCATCTGGTGCAGACTCTCTAAGCTTCGTGGTAAACAAAGCATTGGAGATCTCATACCTCACCTCTCTCGCCATCTCTTGGTAGAGATCTTTAAGGTGAGACATCATGCTATACATATCCATGTTTTCATGTTGCCTCAAGAGCTCATTAGACATGGCCAATAGCATGAAGCACTGGACATCTGTGGCATCATCCATGTGTTTCATGTAGAGATATAATTCTTCATCACTAGCCTCTTTCCCAGGTGCAACTGGAATAGGCTCTTCCAGCACATACAATTTCCTTTCGTGGCAAAGGAGGACGCGTAAATGCCTCTACCACTCTTGGTAATCGGTGCCGGTGAGAAGGTTTTCCTTCTCGAGTATGGTTCACAATGATATTTTTGAAGTCATTTTCTTGTCGTTTCTACAAATTAAGATGAGCAAAGGTTTAGTACTTTATTACAAAAATTGAGACAAATAAATAAATTAATACTTATTAGTCTCCCACTATTTTATGGAAATCCAATAGCCCTCACCATTGACTTCCGAATATTCTATTGCATGAATATTCTTGTGGTAAGGGTCCATATTGCCCTTCTCATTACCCCAACTGGGGTTGGTCAAGAATCTTTAAGGGTTTTAGGTAGGCATTCTAAATGCCAACTGCATTAACTTGCAGCTCCTTGATCCACTAAGTGGACTCCCCAATCCTGAAATCCTTTTGGATTTCCTCAACCTTTGCCTCTTGGTCACACCAAGTCCTGCTGTTGCAGTCAACCCTTGATGAGAACCAAGTCAAGTCAACCCAAAATCATGAATTATAATTCCCCGATAATTGAAAGCACCCCAACTAGGGTTGGTAAAGCACTTTGAATTATGGTTTGATTCTAACCAAAATTATGGAAGGCTATGCCGAATTAATATTTATTTTGAGGGATTTTATCCTTATACGTAAATTTCCATTTTATTATCTTTGATTACATGCTTGTTAATATTAAGTGGGATATACTTAAGTGATTAACCATGTCTAAGATAATATTTACATATAAGCCGGTTTTATTTTAGGTCCATCTTGCATGCTCGTTTAATTCATTAATTGTGTGATTGTGACAACACAACCAAAATAAATAAACCATGAAACTGATAGAAATAAAATAAATGGTATGATCATGAGATTTTCTATTGGTTAGTTTATCTAGCGGTTGATAAACTAACCCAATACCTAGGGGAGAAACACCTTGAACCTTTCGGGTTCATGTTTACAGCATTCCACATGTCCACCTTTGTATCTACTTGGATTGGATTCACCATGGCTCCTGACTTGAGCCGCCTCCACTAGCTTGGGAGCTCCATCCATTACATATGCATTTATATCACATGCATGTGAGGGGTAAAAGGGGTTTTTACATAAAATAATCCTTGGGCGTGCAGGCATTACATATTAATGAGGAGATGGCTCGCAGGCCAACAAATTTAATTTAAATAGATAAATTAAAAGAAACCATTCACATACAAAGGTCTCTGTCTAGCTCATGATCATCCATACATGCAACAATATTTACGCATAAATAAAACTAGCATTCAATTCTTTAATCGTTCTTGTTTAAGATAAATCATGCTCGAATCAATTAATTTTCTTTAATTAATCAATCGTTTTATCTTAAATCCCTTTTCTGAATTTCCTTGAGATTCTCATCCATCATAATTTTAAAAAAATAAATTCATTTAAAATTATCCTTGTACGTAACTTCTACCATGTAGGCAACCTGGTGAATTCCAATTTATTACGCAGATGTTAAATTAAACACATATATATATAACACCTATCACATGTTGTGCCTCAGCTTTACGCCTGCACCATGGTAAACGTTTCAAGGGTTCATATAATATAATAATAAATTTTAATAAATCTGCTTAATTTGGGTGAGTACACATCGTGTAGTTCCGACTACATGGCCTGTACTTTTCTTCACCATCCATCCGAAGTACACGCTTGGGGACAGGGCGTGTTAATGTACTTCATAAATTTTCGGAGTACACAACATGTATAGTGGGACACACGCCGTGTAGTTTCTGCGTTACACGGTTTCCAGCCGGGCAGGCCGTGTACGGAGTACATGACCCAACCCTAACCCGAAGGGACTACACACCGTGTTCATTGGACCAAACAACGTGTATTCCGAAAACTGTGTGCCACCTATTTCTAGTCAACACAAGGTGTCTCAAATTCGTAGAAAGAATCCAATACACGTCCTGATTTGGAGGATCAGTCAATCCATTGAACCTAGACAAAACATCGTGTACTTCCGAATACACGCCGTGTATTCTAGTGTTATAAAGCCAGAAATGTTTGGCTCTTCCGGATGAGTTCCTCTATTTTATTTTAATCAAAATTAAAAGAAAAATTTGTTTCTGTGAGGTGAACGAGAAATGAGGGAGGTGGAATAGATATCGATATTCAGATTTCCAGAATGATTAAATTTGAATTGATATAACTAAATTATAAAATTCGTAAATTACCAACAAAAAACTAAATAATTATAATCAACAATATGACCGCTCTGATACCACTTGAAGGTTCCGGGTGCAGCGGAAGCGCGTTGGTGGGTTTGCCCAACTAAAATTTTAGCGTTAAACGACGTTCAATCCGAGATCCATCACGATATAAAACTATGGATCTTCATAATAGAATGAAGAATGAAAAAGAAAAGAAGAGTCACGAAACCCTTGAGATAGGAGCTTCATATGTTGGTTATAATTAATTTAATTAATTCATAAGAAAAACCTCGATGGAATTCTTTCTTTGTTGGTGTCTCTGGTCATGATCCTGTGATCCATCATTGCGTCGGAGAATCCAAGTGTAGGATTCCTCTAGCGGTGATCCACACATGTGCCATGTATCTCTAGACATCGCCAAAGGGAACTCCGGGTGATAGCGTGGAAGATCCTTCACTTGCGATGTCCGTCTTCGATCGCCTTGATTCGGTGGAGGATCTTGCTTTCGTAACATGAAAGAGTTCTTGGTGGAAAGGGAATTCACTCTTGGATTGATAGTATTTCCAATCCGTTGTGCAAAACCAAAATGGATAACCCCTTTGAGAATAATGTAATTAGGATTTATAATACCTAGAATAATAAAATAAATTAATTTCTCATAAGCATTTAATCATTTCATTTAATTCTTAGCAATACCCCATGTCTTAATAATGATAGTTGACCATCATTATTACTTGACATGCATCCAACGTATTACATTTAATATCATTTAATTAAATAAAAAATATTTTCTCACAAATCCCGGAAAAATAAACTACACGGCGTGTATTAATATACACGGCGTGTACTTTTATTTTTCAGTTTTATTTATTTCTCCACCATATTTATTAGACCTTGAGTAATGACTATTTATTTCTTAAATAAATGTAACTGCATTACTTGATAATAATTATATATTATTTAGCCCACAATATATTCTCTCAAATAACTAGTGTCGAAATAAATGCAATAAAACATCCTTGAATAATTATTAAACCAAAATCGGGAATAATCTGTATTCAACTTGTTAAATTAATATTTAACTGAGATACATGGACACACTTAGTGTGTGACCCTCTAGGCCTCTTTCACAGTGGCATTAGGCTGAGCCTGCCTAAAGTCAAAGGTTAGCGTCTAGAAAAATGCCAAGGCACCCATAGAGAACGAAGTTAACGCCGCAATGACGTGTCACCTCCTACGAATGCTTACCGTGTAATATAAACCCTTTGTCTCGATATCTCCAATCAAGCAGGTTGCATGCTAGTGCCATCAACCCATGTGCTTGATTATTCTTTCTTTGACTTCCTGTAATTGAACTTTCCCATACCTTACCATGGCCATGGATTTATTTAGGCTGTATCAATTCCATCAAAGGGCCTGAGATATCTAATTCCGTTATGGAATGGAAGGGACAAATCCTTTCTC
This sequence comes from Viscum album, assembly GCA_963277665.1. Classification (NCBI taxonomy): domain Eukaryota; kingdom Viridiplantae; phylum Streptophyta; class Magnoliopsida; order Santalales; family Viscaceae; genus Viscum; species Viscum album. The sequence continues at coordinate 363,847,577 of OY728140.1, read as the reverse complement.
GCATTATCTATTAATGCGGTATTACTCATGACGCACCCAACGTATCCTACCACACTGCGAACAGTGTGTCATCACAGTTTTCATCAATAAAACTAATTACGCGAGTTGTAATACCCATAAATAATTATCATAAAGTCTAAGGACTAATACAAATGTTCGCAGATAGGAACATCCAATGAAACTATGAAATGTGGATTTCCTACTGGCGGGTATCGTTCTCATAATATCCTCCTGGATATTACCAAGGGTGCACACCATGAGAAGGTGCCTCAATGTTTTATGAGTCCTCACCCCTAATTACCTGTATTATTTGTGTCCCTCAAATAATATCATCCGGCCATAGAACATACATTCAAGAACAGTGTTATGGCACTTCCGGGTTCTCATCATAGTAGGGATCCGCTACGACCCTTTAATGCAACAGCTATCCTTAGGACATTATCACATGACATGTCTCGCAGAAGAACAATCAAGATGTGATAAGGCTTTTATTTAATGAATAAAGTACAAAGTAGTTGGTTCTAGACCACCAACTCCAACACGTTACCCATTAGATGTAAGTTTTTGTTAGTGTAGTTATAAGACATAATAAAATAGAATAAAATTATATTTTTGATAATTTTGTTTTTATATAGTCGTGGAATGAAGATATTATATGGTGAAGAGAATGGAAATGAATCTAGAGATATTGAGAGAAGACATTACCTCTTAATTAGGTAACTTTTTTTTTGTTTATTAAAAAAGGAATCCTGAAATTCTACCAAAAGGTAGTACTAAGGAAAGGTGGATGGATTTTGGGAATCTATAAGGGAATATCATTTCCTAATATATGTGCTTTGAGATCTATGATTAATTTGGAGGGATGGTTGTAACACCCCAAAATATTATGAAAAATATTCTTTTTAATTTCACTAATGTCTTGTGTTGTACGCTACACTAAAAGGAGCATGCAGAACACGCATCCTTGACTTTCCTTGTATTACACGCAATCGCGACCTTCCTCGACAGCGTGTGTAGTACGCAATACCGAGTTTCACTAAACAATGATATGCTATTAAAATATTATTAAAACTAGCCTTTATGAATAGTAATAACCACATTTTAAAATTTTATAAATTTTATCTCTCAAAATGGACATCATTTTTGGATTCAGAGTATCGAATTTAACCTAAGGTGAAATTTTGGTACTTTTCGGATAACTTTCATATTCTGATGAATAGTGAAAATTACTAAATTTTAATTTTTTTAAATCGAAATAATTAATAGTGATAAATTATTAATTTGAGTGGTTTTAAAGTAGATTTAGAATATATTTTTACAATTCAATACAATTTTGGTCATTGGATGTAATTTCACATTTACACCAGACACAAACAAGTGTTAATCTTTTGATAGTTATTATCTCTTAAAAACACGCTATTTGTTGTGGCAGCGGAAATTAATTATAAAATTAATTAATGAAACTTATATGTTGGGAATTTTTTAAAATAGAAATAATTTTTTGATTCGGAATATTGAAATTAGCCTAGGGTGAAATTTTGGTATTTTTCTGAAAACTTTCAATTTTTGATTAATAGTGAAACCACTAAGTGGTAGGTTAAAAACTGAATTTTGCATAAAACATAATTTTACCACTTCTGTGAATGGAATTTCGAAAATCCTAGAGACACGGTTAATATCAAGGACTAAAATGTGGTTCAATGAGATGAAAATAATTTTTGGGGAATAGTAACTTTTTACTTTTTTACCGCGGTTAATAGTAAATAGGGAAACTAAGGGTAAATATGATATAACTATTACCCTAACACATGTCCTAATTCTATTGGATAAGTGTAATTCGACCAAAAACAAACTTCTTAATATAATATGACCATTTAGGTCCACTTGTATTAGATTATGACATTTAATATTATTTTATTTAATGAATAGTTAAAATAGTTAAAATCAAAGTTTAATAACTAAAACATTTTTAATATAAGGTTTTACATAATATAATTTCGACTATAAATATTAATTAGAAAGCTAAAAAGATTTCCTACATAATGGTATTTTATTTGTAATTTTTATACTTTAAATAATTTAATTTATTTATGACAAAACGATGATGCATTAATTACCTTTTTAAGAAAATATTAACATAATTGATGTTATAAATGCCCAAATAAATTTAATTTGAGAATTTTTATGACATACACTAATTTTCTAGGTTAATATGACATGTTATTGTTGATTTAAGTAACTTGGTTCGAACTTATCATTCTGTTACAAATTTCATAAAAATCATGTACCAAATAGTGTAAAAATTGACATAAATTAGTTTTTAAAACAAATATTATATTATTAATTGTTATTTAATTCCTAAAAATCTAAGGTTCGGCCAAATGACTTAGATAATGATAGATATATTAATAATAAACAACTTGGGGTTTGTTTGGCTTCATATAGTAGGTTTATTAACCATATAGTGTAAGAAAAACAAAAAGACACGGTAAAAGTTAAATTATATAACTTAGAGTTAAATCTAATTGATAAGGTTAAAATAATAACCTAAACTTGTCTAAATCCTATTGGATGAGAGGATTTCGACCCATCCCCACTTTACCTTCTAAATAAGACCCTTTGTAACCATTATAAACCGATTTTGACTTTAATATAAAATAATATTTTGAGATATTCCAAAGGTGCCCCTCTCCTCCCTTATAAAAGGGCACCTCCTCCCTCTCTTCCTCACACAACTTTGAGACTTCAAGCTCGGCCAACCCCTGCCAAAATCTCTTCTCCACTTCCCTAGTATCATCCTAGAGGTCCTGGTCTTCTTCAAAGACCATCCTTAGTTCTTTAAGTGGAGGTTAAGAAAAGGCGCGTTACAAAGAGGTAATATCCATTACCGATCTTTTTCAATTTCTTTCTTCTTCAACTTCTTCTTATTTAGTTGTTTCATGATAAAGTAATAACATCAGTATTACATACATACTGATATTTTATTATAAATATGAAACAACCCTAATTCACCTTCTATCCATCCTACGGAAAAATGAAATCACCAAGCGTGCGTACGTACGGAATACCGTCTCCACGCCGTGGTGTAATTTATTTTCCACCATCACCTTACAAGGATGGGTATAATGGTGTAATTAGTAACTATATATGATTATTATAGAGTGATATTGATACTGAAATAGTATACATACACTTCAACACAATTCCACGACCATTGGAACGATATCATCACTCGTGCGTACGTGCGGACTACCGTCTCCACGACGCGATGAGATTCATTTTCAATGATTAACAATTCATGAATGATTATAAAGTATATATAATAAGTACTAATGAAATATATGACATAATAATGATACTGGATTTATTTACATTTATATGTATGTCATCTACTTAATTCCATTCAATTCAATAAGGAAACGAAAACAGCGTTCATGCGTACGTACGGACTACCGTCTCCATGAACGGTGTATTTCTTTCCATTTACTGATTTATTATATATATGTATATCCTGAATATATATATATATATATCATATTTTATGTTCTGGAATTAAGTAATCATGATCTAAGTAATCATATGAATAATTACAAGTCAAAAACACGAACAACAAATGAGACGATTTTACCCAAAACGCTACTTTAACATAAGAACGGGTAATATAAAGTCATAAGTGGACCATATATGATATAATAACAGTGAATATGATTCTGGAATATGTCAATAACATGATTTAAATCATTATACAGGAGGTTCAGACACTTACGAAGTAAATCGAACCTAAGGTAAGGGAAATATCAAAATATCATTTTTATCCGAGATTGTTTATACTTTAGTATTTACTGGGGTTTATTTTATCATCCACATCCATGTTTCCTGAATATGTAATATTATTTCCATCCACCTACAATTTTTTAAATCCAAATTTACCCTTCTGTGAGTTTTTAGTAAAGAATATGAAATGAATCTTTTGTTGTTTTTCGTACGAGGTACTTTTTGACTTTTCCGACAAAAGTATGAGAAGAATATTTTTTAACCTATACGAAATGAATGGATTTTTAAAACACTATTTCCAAAAAGCTTCCTTTAAAAGTTTTCAAGTTTATTTTTAATGAACTTCTTTTATTTTAATGTCGTATGACATGTTAAGAAAGGAAACATGTTTTTGAAGAAGAAAGGATATTTTCCTCAAGAATGGAGTTCAAGTGTTTTATCAAAATTATTTTTCATCTAAGATAATAAAGGGTTCTGTTTTTATCCCAATTATTACATTTATTTGATCATGTTGTGATGGAATATTTTTTATGAATTCCTTTATCTTATATGAATTGATTTATTATGTCATGATGTTTAAGATTTCCATTTGTATTACATGGGTTATGCAATGATGTATGATTTATGATTTTGTGGCACACATAAAAATGGTATCATTATGAGATGGGTGGGACCTATATCTCCCTCAAATGAATTGGGTATAGATTTTATATCTCATGAGATAGACATGGCTGAAATGGTAGGTTATACCGGTTCAGTGAAACAGGGCTGAAACAAGGGTTACTCGATTCAGAAATGGACTTTGTCCGCTAAGATAGTCTTGGAAATGAGTCTTGACTAATAAGATATGATTCTCTATGATTATGTGTTTATGCCACAAAGTTTAATATTTTATGTTATGATTATTGTGATTACATTTCACTGCCATGATTTACCCCATGTTAAGAAATTATGATCTCTTTTGCAGGTTAATATTTCCAAAAGTTATGTGCTTATGTATATGATGTGATTGATGTTTCTTTTGTTTACCCTTACTGAGCATTTGAGCTCACCCTTTTATGTTTTCTTTTCCCCCGGATATAAAGAATGGTTTTAGGTAAAAAAAAGGAAGATTTTTATGGGAGATGTTGAAGATCTTTCTCCACGATTAGAAGATTATGTTCCGAGTTTCCAAAGACACTAAACTATTACGATCCTTGTGTGTGTGTTTTTGTTATGTACTAAGTATTCCGCAAATGTAATGTAATGTCCATGTACGTCAACCTACGGGTCTCTACAGTTGGTATCAGAGGAAAGGTTTAGTCAACCTTTGGAAACTAGGATACGAGAACTTTAGTGAGATCCCTAGAGATATTTATAAGGTATGTCTAGGGATGTCCCTAAGGATAAGTATACGTATAGGATATAGTCCTAGAACTACGGTAACGATCATAGAATTTAACCTAAGATTCTAGATATTGAGGATACTCCACCTCTATTATGTTGTTTTCCCTAGCATGATTTTTGCCTCTCACACTATTCTTTTTGGGTTTTAGAAAATGGCTGGAAACAAGATGATTCACGATAATGAAGGATATGATGGACAATGGAATGATATTATTCATAATGAAATGGGATTTGGAAGTCCAAACATCATTATTATGCCCAATCAGAAATCTCATAATATGATCAATAAAGTAAAATTTGGTAAGCTTCCTGACTCGACTAATACGAGAAAGATGGACTTTCATGATGATCATAGAGGAAAGAAAGTTCAATTTCCCCTATGTAAATCATGCGGGAAGAGGCATCAAGGAGAATGTTTCAAAGGAACTGGAAGATTCTTTGGGTGTGGAAAAGAAGGACAAAAAGCAAGTAAATGCAAAGGAAAAGGTTCAGTTAACAACATGGATGAGGATAATGGTATTGCTACGACATCAACAGTGGTTAAATGTTTTAAATGTGGAATGTACGGGCATTATGCAAACCAATGCCCTAAGGGAAAGTCTCATGAAGATAATCAGTATGGTCGTATGGGAAGTATTTATGTGCATGATGATGAAGAGACTACAAATGATATGTGAGATGAAAGAATTGTTGAAGCTCGGTCAATGGATTAAGAATGTAGTGGAATGATTACATGTTTATCATGTGTAATGTCGTATAAGTAATATCATGGTACTATGGAATAAAGAGACATGTAAGGATTGTTACACTGTTGTCTGATTAATGTTACCAGTATCCATGAAAGGTTATTCAGATATTTTTGGAATGTAGATGATATGCTAATAATGAAGGGATAAGGAGAAAATTAAATGTTTGATAGTATTCATGAGCTCATGACTGATATAAGGAGAAGGTTATATCATGGTTTGAGTATATAGAATTTTTGGATTTTGGTATGTGGAAAGAGTTAACTTTTGACAACATTCATGTTTTCACTACGGTTTAATGGGTATTCATTTTTTTTTCAAGAGAATACATCATTAAGGTATTCACATGATTGGAATGTGACCAACAAGATATATGGGGGATAAATGATGGTATTCACATGCTTGGACCAAAGTATTTTAGATAAGCCTAAAGATTGTAATGGATTATGTTAACAATAAGTTAGTATTGTTTAAGTATAGAACATTTTTTTGATATTATTTATATAATGTTATAGTAATGTAGTTTTAGAAAAAGGACAACCTGCAGGAAGGGCGACAGCCCATCGCTTCGGACAAGGCTGTGGGAATCGAACCCACAACCGAAGTGCGACTGGCCTTTATTGCCTACCACTAGCCTACAGGAAGTCCCTGTTTAGTAGAAACTAGTTTTATTATATTAAGCAGTATGATATATGAAGTATAAGTCCATTTTAGGTACCATATATGATTAATCTCACTATAGAAAAATTTATGTATATTTTATAACTTTTGATAACCTTTTAATGGAATGACCCGTCATTCTATCACATGATCTGCTAACACTTCACGAATAACAAATTAAACTTCATTTATTTAAGAGATAAAGTGGAAATTGTTCAAGGCACGATCAACAGTGAGATTGTACCAAAATAAAGTACGTATTTATTCTAATTCAAATTCTTCAACTTTAGGGAAATGATCTAGAAAACCTAGAATGTTGTCCTAGTGCTCTTATATCTGATTAATAAGATGGTACCTTAGATCGTCACAAATTTATGGATTTGTGATTGTTGGCTTTTCCATAGCCATGTTCTCTACCACTCTCCATCAGAACATGATGGTTAGATTTTTCTTCCATATTCATATTTTCACCTATGTGGAAACCCAGTGATTTGTTTATTTGGGTAACCGTTACGTTTCATAATTTCGTTTTTAAAGATTGGTTTTTGGTATTCCTTTTTAAGATGTGGGTTTCTATTAAAGAAACTTTTGAATAGTAAACCATTTATAACCCCGATGAATTTCGAGGGCGAAATTCATTTTAAGGGGGGTAGAATGTAACACCCCGAAATTTTATGAAAAATATTCTTTTTAATTTCACTAATGTCTTGTGTTGTATGCTACACCAAAAGGAGCTTGCACAACACGCATCCTTGACTTTCCTTGTATTACACGCAATCGTGACCTTCCTCGATAGCGTGTGTAGTACGCAATACCGAGTTTCACTAAACAACGATATGCTATTAAAATATTATTAAAACTAGCCGTTATGAATAGTAATAACCACCTTTTAAAATTTTAGAAATTTTATCTCTCAAAATGGACTTCATTTTTGGATTCGGAGTATCGAATTTAACCTAAGGTGAAATTATGGTACTTTTCGGATAACTTTCATATTCTGATGAATAGTGAAAATTACTAAATTTTAATTGTTTTTAATCAAAATAATTAATAGTGATAAATTATTAATTTTAGTGATTTTAAAGTATATTTAGCATATATTTTTACAATTCAATACAATGTTGGTCATTGGATGTAATTTCACATTTACACCAGACATAAACAAGTGTTAATCTTTTGATAGTTATTATCTCTTAAAAACACGCTATTTGTTGTGGCAGCGGAAATTAATTATAAAATTAATTAATGCAACTTATATGTTGGGAATTTTGTAAAATAGAAATCATTTTTGGATTCGGAATATTGAAATTATCCTAGGGTGAAATTTTGGTATTTTTCTGAAAACTTTCAATTTTTGATGAATAGTGAAACCACTAAGTGGTAGGTTAAAAACTGAATTTTGCATAAAACTTAATTTTACCGGTTCTGTGAATGGAATTTCGAAAATCCAAGACACACGGTTAATACGAAGGATTAAAATGTGGTTCAATGAGATGAAAATAATTTTTGGTGAATAGTAACTTTTTACTTTTTTACCGCGGTTAATAGTAAATAGGATAACTAAGGGTAAATATGATATAACTATTACCCTAAAACATGTCCTAAATCTATTGGATAAGTGTAATTCGACCAAAAACAACCTTATGAATATAATATGACCACTTAGGTCCACTTGGATTAGATTATGACATTTAATATTATTTTATTTAATGAATAGTTAAAATAGTTAAAATCAAAGTTTAATAACTAAAACATTTTTAATATAAGGTTATACATAATATAATTTCGACTATAAATATTCATTAGAAAGCTAAAACGATTTCCTACATAATGTTATTTTATTTGTAATTTTTATACTTTAAATAATTTTATTTATTTATGACACAACGATGATGCAGTAATTACCTTTTTAAGAAAATATTAACATAATTGATGTTATAAATGCCCAAATAAATGTAATTTGAGACTTTTTATGACATACACTAATTTTCTAGGTTAATATGACATGTTATTGTTGATTTAAGTAACTTGGTTCGAACTTATCATTCTGTTAGAAATTTCATAAAAATCATCTACCAAATAGTGTCAAATTGACATAAATTAGTTTTTAAAACAAATATTATATTATTAATTGTTATTTAATTCATAAAAATCTAAGGCTCGGCCAAATGACTTAGATAAGGATAGATATATTAATAATAAACAACTTGGGGTTCGTTTGGCTTCATATAGTAAGTTTATTAACCATACAGTGTAAGAAAAAAAAAAGACACGGTAAAAGTTAAATTATTTAACTTAGAGTTAAATCTAATTGATAAGGTTAAACTAATAACATAAACTTGTCTAAATCCTATTGGATGAGATTATTTATACCCATACCAACTTTACATTTGAAATAAGACCATTTGGAACCATTATAAACCGATTTTTACTTTAATATAAAATAATATTTTGAGATATTCCAAAGGTGCCCCTCTCCTCCCTTATAAAAGGGCACCTCCTCCCTCTCTTCCTCAAACAACTTTGAGCCTTCAAGCTCGTCCAACCCCTGCCAAAATATCTTCTCCACTTCCCTAGTATCATCCTAGAGGTCCTGGTCTTCTTCAAAGATCATCCTTATTTCTTTAAGTGGAGGTTAAGAAAAGGCGCGTCAAAAAGAGGTAATATCCATTACCGATCTTTTTCAATTTCTTTCTTCCTCAACTTCTTCTTCTTTAGTTGTTTCATGATAAAGTAATAACATAAGTATTACTTACATACTGATATGTTATTATAAATATGAAACAACCCTAATTCACCTTCTATCCATCCTACGGAAAAATGAAATCACCGCACGTGCGTACGTACGGAATACCGTCTCCACGCCGTGGTGTAATCTATTTTCCACCATCACCTTACAAGGATGGGTATAATGGTGTAATGAGTAAATATATATGATTATTATAGAGTGATATTGATACTGAAATAGTATACATACACTTCAACACAATTCCACGACCATGGGAACGATATCATCGCTCGTGCGTACGTACGGACTACCGTCTCCACGACGCGATGAGATTCATTTTCCATGATTAACCATTCATGAATGATTATAAAGTATATATAATAAGTACTAATGAAATATATGAAATAATAATGATTCTGGATTTATTTATATTTATATGTATGTCATCTACTTAATTCCATTCAATTCAATAAGGAAACGAAAACAGCGTTCATGCGTACGTACGGACTACCGTCTCCATGAATGGTGTATTTATTTCCATTTACTGATTTATTATATATATGTATATCCTGAATATATATATATATAAATCATGTTTTATGTTCTGGAATTAAGTAATCATGATCTAAGTAATCATATGAATAATTACAAGTCAAAAACACGAACGACAAATGAGACGATTTTACCCAAAACGCTACTTTAACATAAGAACGGGTAATATAAAGTCATAAGTGGACCATATATGATATAATAACAGTGAATATGATTCTAGAATAAGTCAATAACATGATTTAAATCATTATACAGGAGGTTCGGACACTTGCGAAGCAAATCGGACCTAAGGTAAGGGAAATATCACAATCTCATTTTTATCCGAGATTGTTTATACTTTAGTATTTACTGGGGTTTATTTTATCATCCACATCCATGTTTCCTGAATATGTAATATTATTTCCATCCACCTAAAATTGTTTAAATCCAATTTTACCCTTTGGTGAGTTTTTAGTAAAGAATATGAATGGGATCTTTTGTCGTTTTTCATACGAGGTACTTTTTTACTTTTCCGACAAAAGTATGAGAAGAATGTTTTTTTAACCTATACGACATGAATGGATTTTTAAAACATTATTTCCAAGAATCATCCTTTACAAGTTTTCAAGTTTATTTTTAATCAACTTCTTTTATTTTAAAGTCGTATGACATGTTAAGAAAGGAAAATGTTTTTGAAGAAGAAAGGATATTTTCCTCAGGAATGGAGTTCAAGTGTTTTATCAAAATTATTTTCCATCAAAGATAATAAAGGGTTCTGTTTTCATCCCTATTATTACATTTATTTGATCATATTGTGATGGAATATTTTCTATGAATTCCTTAATCTTATATGAATTTATTTATGATGTTATGATGATTAAGATTCCCATTTGTATTACATGGGTTATGCAATGATGTATGATTTATGATTTTGTGGCACACATAAGAATGGTATCATTATGAGATGGGTGGGACCTATATCTCCCTCCAATGCATTGGGTAAAGATTTTATATCTCATGAGATAGACATGGCTGAAATGGTAGGTTATACCGGTTCAGTGAAACAGGGCTGAAATGAGGGTTACTCGATTCAGAAATGGACTTTTTCCACTAAGATAGTCTTGGAAATGAGTCTTGACTAATAAGATATGATTATCTATGATTATGTGTGTATGCAAAAAAGTTTAATATTTTAAGTTATTATTATTGTGATTACATTTCACTGCCATGATTTACCCCATGTTATGAAATTATGATCTCTTTCACAGGTTAAGATTTCCAAAAGTTATGTGCTTATGTATATGATGTGATTGATGTTTCTTTTGTTTACCCTTACTGAGCATTTGATCTCACCATTTTATGTTTTCTTTTCCCCAGGATATAAAGAAAGGTTTTAGGAAAAAAAAGGAAGATTTTTATGGGAGATGTTGAAGATCTTTCACCACGATTAGAAGATTATGTTCCGTGTTTCCAAAGACACTAAACTATTATTATCCTTGTGTGTGTGTTTTTGTTATGTACTAAGTATTCCGCAAATGTAATGTAATGTCCATGTACGTCAAGCTACGGGTCTCTACAATGGTTACCTTTTATAATCGAGGAAAAGGATACGCTTGGTATTTTTTAAAAGAAGTTAGGAATGCCCAAATTTTTACCCAAAAAGAGTCTTATAAGACCATATAATCTAAAAATTGTATGTTTCATGGATGAATTATATCAATAAATTTGGTTTTGTACAACTAGACAGGTTATTTTGTCTCTTATGATTAAGGATTACTCCTATATTAAGCTTAATTCTTCCTCTATAATTGTAATTAATATTAATTACATTCACCAATATTTTTTGTCAAAGAAAATGTTGGTATTACAAGAAATTAATAATTATTCTAATTAAAAATATTGAATAAATTTTTCCAAATTCTAATCAATGAATTTATACAAATTAATTTAAATTTCATCCCACAGATGGGATGAAAATGCAGATTTTTAAAGTAAAAACGTATGAAAGTCAGCTGTATTTTTATAATTAATTTCAGTGTGAAATTTATTAAAATTACATAAATAGTATTTTTAGATAAAAAATTAGACTAATAAGACTATAAAAAATTAATAATATGATTTAACCTTATATATAAAATAGATCAAAAATTATTTTTGAAATGAAATTTATTATTTATAACTATTCATTAATAAATTTAATGTTTCAGAAAAATATAAAGTATTCACCATAACAAAATTATTAGTTTTTTATTTAAAATATAAAGTTTATTTTTTACGTATTAAACCAATTAATTTGTTAAAATTATTATTCATATTGTTTTTTCCAATAAAAAAGTGCTAAAACATCCATTATAAAAAATCGGTTTTATGTGGAAAACAAGGTTTGTTCATATTTTATGCCTATAAAACCTAATGGATCATTGTAGAAAATATTTTATTGAATATATAAAAATATATATTTAATTAAAATTTCAAAAAAAAATTAAATTAATTATTTTTATTAAGACAAAAATCCTTTGGATGCATAAAAATAATAATATTTATTTTTATATCTAATTGGTTTTTATATTCATTCCTCATTAATTTCTAAAACATTAATTCATTTTATATTTATTTAGAACATATATTTTAATAAGTTAGTTAATAATGTTCATAACAAATAATATAACAACTAATTTATATCATATTAGAATAATTTTTTAAAAATACATTATTGTTTGGTAAAACTCAGTCATGTGTATAAGGCAAGACATTGATGAATGTATCTCTTTCTTGTAATGCAAGCTAATTTAGTGTTCCTAGCATTGAAATATATAAAATCTATTTTATATAGTAAAAATATTATAATTAAACCGAATATTGTATTTCCTTATTCTCTTGGTTTCTTGTGTCACACACACTGTCAAATACGAGGTTCCTCTATTATATTTTCAGGGAGTCACACTATATAGTAAAAATAGTACTATATGATACCATGGATAACGTTAAAACGTTATTATCATGAGAAAAAATATAGGTATGCATAAAATCATTGTAAAACATATGTTCATTTTATTTTATGGACATATTTCAACCCTATATCATATATCTATTTGGAACAATCCATTATGAAAAAAATTCTTTTAGTAAAACATTAATATATTTTATTCTTTTATAAATTCCATGTGGTTCGTCTCTACCAATTATAAAAGGAGAAACTATATCCACCTATCTAGGAATATAAGATGAACTTTATTTATGTCATTAACTACATAAATACCCTCTATCCCTCTCTCCCTATGACTGGGAGTACAATTTTTATCAAATAATCAGACTTGGAAAGAATTAGGTATTAACATAAAGAGGTTATGAAAAGATGATGTACAGTTTTTAATGATTTATTTCTATGATTTTTCTTCTTATACCAATAAAATATTATTAAACCCTGATGAAATAAAAACCATAGTATCTTCAATATAATAATATGTTTTTATGTTAATGGAATAATAAATACTTCTTTTTTATTTCATAAAACGGTAAATAAAACCATCAATCATGTGTTTTGTGGACTACCACCTCACAAATTGTTGATTTTTTTCATCACCATCTCTCATGGATAGATATAATGATTGAATTAATATATATATTTATATATTAAATTTATGAAATACTGATACTTCTTTAATAAAAATATCGTGTTTACCTTTTTACCTTCCAATCCATTATAACCGATAATTTTGTTTGTGCGCACATATTGGAAACCACATCAACAAGGAAATGTGATTCATTTTTCATTTATGATCTAAAAACATGTTAATAAATGGATATTTTATGATCATATATTATCTATAAATTATAATAGTAATTATATAAAAGTGAATTATTATTTTACATTCATTCATTCTATCAATCAAAAAACAACAATAGAGTTCATGTGTACTAGAATCTACCATATCCTTGAACAATGAAATAGATTTTTTATCTTTTACTTTTCTATGACTCTAAATATGTATGTATAAATATAAATGATATTTAAATCATTATAAAAAATTTATATATTTTATATTCCTCATAAAATAACCAATTCCTTAACAACTAAATTAAAATTATAATAAAAATGGAATAGTTAACAAATAAAAATGATGATTTTAATATGGATTATTATGAAAATAGAGGTGAAATGATAAAAAGGGATTAAAATGATTTTTAAAATATTTAAATAACTCTAGAATATAATTATTTGAAATCTATATTTGTTATAATTGATATTAGTGTAATTATTAATAAATTCAAACTCGAGGTAAGGGTTTTATGTTAGAGTCTAATTTCATCAAAAATTTTTATGGTTATATTTATAATGGTTAAATTTAATTATCTACCTATAAAAGTGTATCATTAATTCTCTTATCCACTAGTTTTTTTATAGAGAATAAATGATTTGCATTCATTTTCCTCTCTTCAATTTCTCAAGAGAGTGAAAAATATTTTATATGGAGAAATGAATTTTATTCTCTCTCCAATCAAAAATATATTTTCTTCCATTTCCATTTCTTCACTAAAATAATTCTCAAAAAATTAATATTATTATATTTTTGTTAAAACAAAATTTTAACCATGATGGATTTTATAAAATATGCCTAAAACATATTCATCTGTATTTTTTCCAAACATGGTACTTTTTTACTTTTTTACAAAAAAATTCAAAATAATTATTATTTTAACATACATGGAATGACATGAATGTCGAGTTGTTATATCTGTTGTGTTTTGAAACATCCATTAATGTTTAAAAGTATCATTTAAAAGAATATTATTTACTTAATATTTGATAAATTATTTTATTTTACATAACTTGTGTCAAAATGAAAAGGATATTTTTTTATGAAATATTCTTAATACATTTTAAATAATTGGTTTTGAGCTAGATATATTTAGTTTAATTAACCCCAAAAGTGTTCGTTGAGTATATCTCATCTATAATTACAATTCTTTTTGATTGTGCCATTATGGTGCACCAAGATTGATACAGTTGAGGGATGTTCTTTTTTTAATTACCATATAAATTATAAACCCTATATATATATTTAATATATATTGATCATTAATGGAATGGGTAAGATAGGGGGTTTCATATAATTAAATATGTATCAGGATTTAGACATATTATAAATGACGTTTAATTATTTTATGGCATTCTCCTATTTTTTTGATTCACAAACTATTATTTTTGGTTTTAGTCAACAGAAAGGACACAAAGGAACCATGTCGATAATGAAAGTGATGGGAAATGTAATTATTTTCCTCTTATAAGACAAAATATTATAGGATTTGAAAAAGAAAATATTGTTTCTATTCCAACAATAATTTATCAAGATATAAACCATGATAAAAATTTGTAGAATGTAGGAAACAATATTCTATTGGGTCCTTCATGATATAGCGTCCAAAATATTTTAGTGGGTCCAATAATCAACTATTTTTTAAGAAATATATTAGTTACATGGAAAAGTTTATTTCCATTCCCCAATGATTAGGGTGTGAAAATTTCACATTGGATTCTTATAATTCAGATGTTTAAGTGGAGCAACAGTGGGATCATGTAATGAATATGAGTGAAAATGAATAATTTGTCTCAATGGGTGTTATGAGTTTTTTGCATTTTTTAGCAATTTCATTCACCATATTAAACATAAGAAAATAGAGAATGAATTCCTTAAGCTAAATCTGAATTTTAATAAACCTATTTCTACCTATTAGGAAAATTTAAAAAGACACAACTGTTACACATTCCGTATTATCATCAAAACATAATGAATGCTTGGTTGATTATTTAATTGATTAAAACAATGCATGTGGAGGAAATTACACATAATCGAATTTAATAGTTTTGAATAAATCATTTTATCTCATATCAAGTTATAAATATGGATTGGAGTTACCTATCAATATAATTATTATTATAAGAGTAAATGATAGAATTTATACTAAATTCTTAAAAATACTAAGAGAAGAAGATGATTCTAATTTTATGATTCATATGTTGAAGAAAACATGTAAGACATTATATTAAAGGGACTCGTAAATATTTTATGTTTGGAAATGAAGATCATTATGAAATAAAATACTAATGTGATGGGACGAATTCATCTAAGGATGAAAATATAGAGAAATATATATAGAATTCACCACCACACATCAGTGATTCAAATGAAAGTGGTTTGAAAATTAGTATAATAAAATATTAATTCAAAATTTTAATGATGATGATTGATGTTAGGAGCATATAATTCTTAGGGAAAATGGGAAATCTCATGAGATCATTATTTTTGATAATGGGTATGAAAAAGGCCTTATGAAGGGTATACTTACCACCCACTCTAGATTTGATAATTTTTAATGTTATTATATATCTACCTACTCATTTATATATAAATAATTTTCTATGTATATTAAAAAATCCACTCGAACAATTAAATTTTTAATTACTAGTGAAAATAGTTAATAGTATAATTATCACTATTCAATACTATGATTATTTTTTGTTGTTATCTTTATGAATGTGCTTCCTGTAAATCATTTTATTCTGCCTTTTGGAAAATATTATTTATCCTAAGCATGGATTGGGCTTATCTACATAAATCCAATATTAATTTAAAATGAAGGTAAGTCAAATTTCATAATCCCACACAACCTATGATCACTTATTAGTTTGATGATAACTGTTTTACACTACTAGAAATAACAATTATTGTATGTGTATTGATTCCAAATAAATTTTTTTTTCAATGTTTGAAGGGGACAAACTCAATATTAATGGTATATATAATATATTCATGTTTTTTATGTCTTTATGGAATATTTTCCATTTTTTTCACATCATATTAATGTTGAGTTATAAATAGAACTCATACCGTATACTAAAATAATTTATAGATTCAATATAGAATGATGCCAATAAAGATATAGTAATTAAACAATAATCTCTACCTGAATCTTGAAAAGGGATTTATTCGAACAAGTGTGTCTACCTAAGGTGCACTTATTATATTTTTTATTATTAATAATGGATCTATGAGACTCTTTATTGGTTTTTATGAAATAAATAAGACCATAGCAAGGAAAATTTATCCTCTACCCCATATTAGTGGATTATTTTTTTAAAAAATAAAGTTAAATATATTTAGAAAATTGACTCCTATTCTAAATGTTATCAATATATTATAAAAAGGAGGATCTGCCAAATATAACATTTTTACATAGTAAACTATTAATAAATACTTATACCCTTTGGTCTTACTATTTACCCCATAACCATCCTATATTTAATGATTAGTGTATTGATATATTTAATTTATTAGCTTATTGTAGTATTTATAAATGATATCCATATCTATTAAATATTCCAAGTATATCATGACTATCATGTGATTATTTTAATGAATATCCTAGTGATGAATTATTTGTATGAAAAAATTGGAAAGTGTGAATTTTGGAAACAAATGTCCCTTTTGGGTCATATAATCTCAATCAATGGTATATCATTGGACCCACCAAAGAAATATGTTATTGAACATTGTCAATTAATAATCACTATGAATATGATTAGTAGTTTTCTTATATTGGATGGGTATTATAGATGGTTTGTGGAGAATTTTTAATGAACATCAAATCCAGACAACATTTTTTCTTAGAAGTTAGTCATGTTTCTCTAAACATATGAATGTGAGGAAAAGTTAAAGTAACTAAAGGAATGATTGGTCAGAACACATATTATTACATTACCTTATAGTAGATAATTTTCTATAATACATAGTGATTCAAACATTAATTGATTTTAATGGGTTATAATTTTGAATTATATGGTTATAGAATATTCCATATGATAACTAATTGTTCATGAAAAAAATAATGAAATAATTAATTCCAGTTAGCTAAAGTATTTTCTGAAATAAATTTATGGTTTCGTAATCCATGTGTTTATAGTGGTGATATATAGGTTGATTTTGTAAATTTATATTACACATTCACATAAAGATTGTTGAATATGTGCTTGAGAATATAGTTGGATATCAATAAATATTATGACTCCTCAATGAATTACCATAGCAAAAAAGTGAACAAGGATGATAAGGGTTTCAATACGAAGGATCATGCTAGATAATCCATGAATAAGAACATAAAATTACCTATATTTCATGATTATCATATAATTGATCTAGAAATCAGGAAGGGAATAAATACTATCATTTAATCATTAGTGTTTAACCAACTATTTAGGTATAAATCAAAGAGGCGCAGATGGATGATGATTAAAAATATAAGAAGGTAAGAAGTGTTCCTAAATTCAATATCCATTATTATTGAATGATAAGTTTAAGGAACACTATATTTATTTTATTCATTCCACATTTGATATGGATATATTAGAGGAGGTTCATTGTTCATCATTATATATTCATCTTGGAAGTATAAAGATGTATATAGATATGAAGGAGTATTTTTTGAGACAAAATTAATAGATGTTATCACAAATTTTATATCACGGTACCTTGTATGTCAACAAGTAAAGTAAGAGAGAGTAAAATCATAGTTGATGTTAAAAAAATTCAAAATCTAGAACCAAAGTAGGAAAACATCACCTTGGATTTTATCATTGGTTTACCTATTCATTATAAATTATATGATTACATAAATGTCATATTAAATAACCATAAAAAGTAATCCCACATCATATATACAAGAGAACACTTCTTTCATGATCATCTTCCCAATATATATACATTTTGTATTTGGTGAGGTTTCATGAAGCACCACAATCTATTGTATCTGAACCGGATATAAAGTTTGCCTCAATGTTTTGGGGAAGCCTTTAATAGTCTCAAGATATAGATTTTAGTTTCCATTTCTGGTATCATCCTACAACAGATAATCTTCCTTATATAAAAATTTGAACCATATAATTTATGATGAGATATTGTTCAAATTATTTCATATTTTTTTGGGATCAACACATTCCTCTAGTCAAGTTTTCTTATAATAATCACATTCACTCGAGTATGTAAAAGAATAATTTAGAAGGAACCAATAGAAATATGTTTATAAATGTAACATGCTACTATGAATATGGATAATGGAATATTTTGTCACCTGATTTGGATGTTGAGATATTAGTGATAGCCAGAACCTTTCATCAAAACATCAAGTAAGCTCGATGTCAGATGCAATGATATGCTGATAATTATTGGTGAGATTTGAAGATAAAAGATATTGATAAGGTGTTTATGTTAATTTATATACATAATTTGGTATTTAAATTTTCAAATAAATTAAATATAAGACATATTTATGTTTTTCCATTCGATATTCTTGACATAATAGGGATGGTAGAATATCGATTAGACCAAACATCCCATAAGTTCACGATGTGTTCCATGTATATCTCTGGACGTAGTAAATTCTTGACCCATCATATTTTATATACTAAATTTTTATACCACTAGATTATGATTATTTTTATGATGAAAAACTAGTAGAAATCATCGATCGTAGAGATAAAGTGTTGTGAAACAAGGCAACTCCCTTGGTTAATGTTCCATGATGGAATCCAAAATTCAAAGAAGCTACATGATAAACTAATGATAAACTAAAATAAATATATAGCTATACTCTAATATCAATTTGATATAATTTAAATGGTGAAATTAATTTTAATAGGGTTAAAATTTAGCACTCTGTTATTTTTTTGAATTATTTCTTTATAAATAACATTAATCTCTTTGATAAATTGTGATATATGAAACCCCAAGTATAAAGGAATCAAAATGTAGTATACTACTATAATCTAGAAATTATATGAGAGATTTGAATAGAAATAAATTTTTTTAATCCTATATAATGGTTTAATATAATGAAAATATATTTTAGTAATGCTTTTATATGTTTTGAAAAGATACATTTTCCATAAAATAGTTTTTACCGCTTTTTCATAGAAATTAAAATAATAATTATTTTTTATTTTAAAAAATGTAATTATATAAATAAGATAATTTTTAAATTAAAAAATAAAAATTTTCTTTAATTAATTTTTTTTAATTTCCTAAAAATATTGTCTATTCAGTGGATAATGAAAAATATTTATTTATATAAAAAAAATTAAATTTTCATTTAAACAATTTACAAAGTTATATTGTATTTTTTAATTATTTCAGAACTAAAATTCATTTAGTTTTATTAAGAATAATTTAATTTAGTTCATTGGAATCAATTTTTTATTGAATTATGATATAAACAATTTTATACATAAAAATGTATTTTTATGAAAATAGATTTTTTTAAATTGGTGGTTATATTTTAAAATTATATTTTACCACCTATTTGAATTTAATATCAGAGAATAGATTCCATATTTTGAATAATAATAAATAATTTTATGTAGTAATTTCTACATAATGTCTTTTTATAAGGAAAAATGAAATTCTCATACAACTGTTCATGTTTAAATAGGATTACAAGAGGCTAAACAAAATATGTAATTGAAAATGACCTGAAATATTATCTAAAATATATTTTATAGAAATATTTGAAGAATATATCATATAATATTGAGAATTGGTCCATTTTATATCAACTTTTTGTAAATAATACATTAATATATTATATTCTTTTAAAACATCCAAGTGGGTCCCATCAACACTTATAAATGGAAACCCACTCCCGACTTCTATCGACACTTAATGAAATAATTGTTTCAAAAAATAAATTCTAAAATCACTATCTTAAATGCTTCCCCATGAACTAGTTTCACTATTTTTATCATAATACTTTAGAACGAATAAATTAGGTGTGACAACTGGGCCCCACCCACCAGTTGCCCCGCAGACACGTGGGCCCCACGCTAGGTCCCACCCACTTGCCCGAATAGGTTATCTGACTAATGATAGTCCCCACAAGCCAACACATGACCTTTCCAGTGTGTTTTGTCCTCACTCAAACACACCCTGAGAAAATTTCCAGGAGGTCACCCATCCTGATCACTACTCCAGTCCAAGGATGCTTAACTGTTGAGTTCTAATCAAACAGGCTCCCGAAAAGGAAGGTGCACCTTGTTGACATGAGTCATATCATTTAGTCATTTAACCCTTTATCATTTAGGGGTGTTATAATCACCCCCCTTTAGAGCACAACGCCCTCATTGTGGTCCCTATATCTCAACCCAGGCAGTGCACTACAATTAAGGCTAGGTTCCTCCTCTGATACCAACTATAGCGACCCAGCCTTTTCTTAAATTACTATTACATCAAAAATTATTTTTGTTTCATTAGACTCCAAAAGAAATCTTGAACACAACCGTGTATGTCGGATTTTCAAAATTCAAAACATTGTTGTGAAAAACTTATGTTTAAAGGTCACTTATCACTTAGTAGTTCATTATTTTGTGTTTTTATGACATAAATATAAGAAGGGAATTTTCTATTTAAAAACTTTGGGTCGTTACATTAGGTATAAACATAATGACGTTTTATAACGAAAAGTTATAGTTAATAACCATTTGTATTCATTTTATTTATTCTTTTACCTCAATAAAATATTATTCAACAATTATAAAATAATAAAAGAAATAGATTCCATATAATAAGAATTTAGAATTTTCATGTGATAAAATATATCAATATCATCTTCCATCAAATTATTAATGAAACATTCTATCATGTGCACAACGGACTACCACCTAGAGAATCAATGTAAATGGTTTTCCATTATTGCCTCTCATGCCTATATATGATTATATATATAATGTATATATATATATAATATTTATGAATACATTATAATTTTTTAATTATATTAGTACATCTAACTTCTTACTATGTAATCAATTGGAAAATAATTATGTCACCCGTGGGTATGTGTGGACTACCACCTTCACAGAGCCATGTGATTTTTTTTCATTTTTGTTTTACTTGGATGGTAATAAGGATGTATTTGATGAATATATATGAATTTATTATATAATAATAATTCAATAATTTTGAATTATTATATACCTTTATTCCATTCCTTCTATAGAAAAATTAAAAATCGTTCATTCTTACGTTCACCATACTCTCTTCATAGACAATGTAATTCAATTTTCTATCTATAACATTTAGGATGACTATAAATATGTATATCTTTAATATATATTAGTTTTTTATCATTATTAATATTATATATATTATATAACAATGATCAAATTAAAATCATCAAAACTACCAATCTGAAATTCCTTAAAAAAATAAAATTATTTACATCCAGAAATAATGATTTTAATAATAGATTCTTAAAAATGGATGTTAAAACATTAAAAAGATAAACTATATTTTATTATATTTTATTAAATGGGTTTTATATATTTATAATATATATATAATTTTAATAATGGATTTAAGAGTGATATTTAGATTTGTGGTGCTTAAGGTAATTCTTTTGGGTCAAAATCGCATTATTTATGTGGATTATTTATGATCATTTTTTTAAATGAAGAAAAATCATGATATATATCTAAATAATCTCATAAATTTACTTATTCTCTATTTATTTTAGCATGATACATGAATTTCATTCATTATACTATCCTAAAGTACTCGTGTGACCGGAATAATGTTTTTATGGAAAATCAATATTATTTCACTTTTCAATAAAAAATAATTTTTCATCCATGTCCATGACTTCTCCAATATTGTTTTAAATAATGTTTTACAATATTTTGAGGGTTATTAATGTCATTTTACCCATGTTTATGCTTTTAAAATATGTTTTAAGATGAATCTACTTGTGGATTTCTAGATGTTGAACTTTCAACTTTTTTGAATTTTTAGAGGAATCAATGATTAATGTACTCAACAGAAAAAACCTTTATTTCCCCAATAGCCATTACATGAATTTAATATTACACTAAACTTTTTCTACATCCACATAGAAGATATTACTTAACTTCAATTTTTGGAAATTATTATATTTTAATGAAGGGATTTCAAAATTAAAATGTTGTTTTCATTATGAAATATTGAAGATAATGTTTAAATTTATTTTCATTTAAGATAACATAAATTGATGATACTTATTAATTTATGGGGATATGATCAAATGATACAATCCAATTTATTTCATTTGATATATTATGATGAAGATTTTTTAAGGATGATTCTATGATACATGTTACTTTTACATGGGTAAATTATGTTTGTAAACCAATTCCTTTTTCACGGTAAATGCAATGATATGTAGATAAAATGCTTATGAAACACATTTTATTTTCATGGGTTATGAGATGATGACTTATTTATGATCAAACAGAAAAAATATGGATGATTTTCATTACATTATGGGTGGTACCATAATTATATATCCCTCCATTGAATTAGGTAATGATGGAAATATCATGGGATAAACTATGATAGTAAGGGAATTGAACTTAGTTTGGTAAGAGATGTTATAACGACACAATATTTTTTTTCAATTGAAATTAACCTCTTTTAATTATTTTATAATCACATTAAATCACAAAATAATTTACTATTATGTTCTATGTGACCCTTAACCATAATTTTCTCACTTCTATGATGTGAATTTGTAAAATATGACATACATGGTTACGATCAATATGTTATTTGTAGTCCGATAAGGGAAAAACATTAGTGAATAGTTACCTACACATATGAATATGAACATACCATTATGAATAGTGATATACCCTAATGTAAATTAAACTAACCTGTGATATTATATAATGAAAATTCAGGTGGAAGTAAGTTATACCTATGTTTTGAAATTAGTAAATTAATGTTTTAAAACTATTTTTATTAATAAATTATGATTTTGATTAAATATTAAAATAATAATATTGACGAAATTATTTTTAAAATATGGACTTCATTTTTGGATTCTACACGTCGAAAAATGTTTAGGGTGAATTTTTGGTATTTTTCAGAAATACTCAAATTTTTAATGAATAGTTAAATACAGAAAAATAGTGTATATACAAATTACCAGTTCAATACAATATTTAGGACATAATAAGTGATGTCATCACACGTGGTTTGAACTCACATCCATTTATTACTATTCTTGGTCATGGAATCATCATTATTTATGGTATTTATGGAAATCAATAAACTAATGATTAAAAAATTATGAAAACCCTCCTCCCCCACTATAACCCCCCCCCCTCACTCCCTCATCTCTTAAATACACTAAGCCTTGAATATCATCAATGTTCTGAACAAATACCCATTATTAATTACTCACCACATCCACGAAGTTCTTGGCCTTTCAAAAAGACCAAAAACCCTTCCCTTAAGGAGGTTCTCAATGAGGCCATTTCAAGAGGTAAAGCACCTTTCTTTTTCATTTAGATTCATTTCAATTTATCATCTTCTATTATCCTCTCCTAAACTCCTCTTTCAAAATGACCCTTATAGATCTAGTTTCATATATATACTATAATTATATCATGTTAATGGATGAACCATCATCAATATCATTACTCTTTCTCTCTCTCTCTCTCTTTTATTTTCTAAATGAACTCAACATCTATGAGGTTCTAATTTCTAACCTTTGTGACGATGATGTTTCGTTCTTCAATTTCTTCATCAATACTGGTCATAAATCCATTTTTATAGACTAAAAATACTATAATATATGTATTATAACTTAATTAATATTCATGAACTAGTATACATAAATATTATTAAATTGTATGACCAAACTACTTCCTAGAAATCAATGTAACGCTAAAATAATCTAAGTAAATGCCATAAATATTTTATCTAATGACTCATCATATTTCCATGTAACCAAATTATATAAATGACCATTAACTCATATGGATGTTAATAAATCATATGTAATTTCAATTCTAGACATTTATATCCATTCCACATGAACTCCATTACAAAGGAACAAGTGAACCAATTATGGAAATAAAGAAAATGAACACTTCGGAATGACAAAATTCCATATAATAACATATAAATAACAGTATCAATTAACTAAAAAATTAGGATAAACTAAATACATGTCTAATAGGTTCTTAAATAACAATAATTTCGTATTACAGGGCCTTAAGATCATGAGAGGAACACATTCAGATATAAAGAAAATGTTTCTTCATCTCACTTCCTTTTTTGTGAGATATTCTGTAATAACTACTATTAATTTTGTATAGTGTATGTATACAACCAATTGTTTTTTCATATCATGAATATATTTTTCATCATTATATTGAATTTATCATTTGAGTATCATTAATTGTGGGGCATACGATTCAATTGATTACAATGTTGTAATGGGTTTTTCACCCGAACCTCCATTTTCATTTGGGATACCTTTATTGACTACTTACCTCAATGAAGTTATTATGTAGTATTTTTTACTCCTCCTAAATTCTATGTGATTTTTCAATAAATTTTTACCAAACCTAATCCTTCTTTATTTATGTATTGTTACATGTTTTAAATGGAAGATTCAAAATTATTTCTGAGATACAAGCCCGAATCAAAGGAATTTCTCAAATAATTACCTATTTTTCAAGAGAAATATATAATATGTTTTTAGTAACCAATATATTTATATTAACACTCATTTTATTTTGAAAAGAATATATTAATTCACTTCTTGTTTTATACAAATTATTTTCTAAAAGAACTCTTTTTTTTCAAAATAAAAGTGAATTTATTTCAAGAATTACATAATTATTTTATAAGAGTATTTTCATCTATTTCAACAATAGAAATGATTTTTATGTATTATTGGGTTTAATAATTTATGATATCATATACCATATTTTATTGAATGGATTATTAATAGTTTTATTGTGGATGTTCTATCCTAAAACCATTCACCAAATTTACTCTGAATGGTTAGTTTTTATGTTTAATGTTTGGGGAATGATAGTTACATTTCATTTTATAACTACAATTTGAATCTATATGTTGTTTATATTTATCCTCACTCATATGAAGAATTCATTGGAATTATTATGTAATGGGTGGGCCCTTATATAGTCTCTCAATGCATCAGTTGGTCTAATGGGACAAATAGACGTGGAATTGGATGAGGCCTTTCTCACTTTGATATATCGTTTTAGTTGAGGCCTTAATCATTATTAGAAGTCTTGGCTGAGGCATTGATGAATTTTTTTAAAATTTCTAGAAAATGTACTTCCCTTATTATAAATCTAGTAATGGAAAGTTAATTTGGTTATTCAAATAGTAAAATTCCCATGATTATGTTTTATTGTGAAATTATTTACACAACTCATATTCCTGCCTTAATGTGTTCAATTTTATTATTTATAAAGGAACGTGTTTTATTTATTCAACATGAATAATGATTCTGTTAATGATATATCTTGTTCTATTTCAAACTCTTACTGAGCATTTATGCTCACCCACATCCTTATGTTTCATTTTCCAAGGATATGAAGAAGTATGTTAGGAGTGACTTGGAAGAATAATCTAGGAGGCATGGATATTTCTAAAGAAATAAATTAGTGTTTTATTTGAATTCATTATATAATTTTGATCTTAAATGTGTATGTTGTTTCTAAAATCTAATAAAAAACTTGTTCCTTCGAAATTAATATTCCTTGTTCATATTCCAATGTAAAAAAATAAGGCACCAGCTCTATGCAACTATGGTTGGGTCCTTACAGTTGGTATTAGAGGATGTTTAGTACAAAACATGGAAACCATATTTAGAGAACATATTTTATTAAAAACACCTAAGATATTCTTTAACTATAATCATATAAGAACATACTGGTATTTTGTTAAGGAATAGATTATTTGGATCTTTCTAGGTATGGAAATTACATGTTTACAGTAGTGCCTTTTGGACTGACTAATGCAGCATCTATTTTCATGGAACTAATGAATAGAGTTTTCAAGGAATATCTTGATGAATTTGTAGTTTTTTTTATTAATGATATAATGGTATAACATTATCAATTGATTCTGGATGTGATCCATATTTTACATCACAATTCTATAACTCTCTTCAGAAGGCCATATATACTAATATTTTTTTAGCACTTCCTACCACCTACAAACTGATGGACAATCAGATAGGATTATTCAACCATTGGAAGACATTTTGAGGTCATTTTCATATAAATTTAATGGTATATGGGATTAGTATTAAACTCTTATATAATTTTTCTCTAATATTATCTTCCATTAAAGTATTCATATGGCCCCATATGAAGCATTATATGGACGAAGATGTCATACACCAACATGCTTGGATGATGTTGGTTAAAGGAAGCTCGTATGCCCAGAACTTGTTCTGGAAACAACGAAAAAGGTGGCGATTATCCAAACCCATATCAAAATACCTCAAAGTAGGTAATAGAAAAATACTAATAAATGAAAGTAGGATTTGGAATTTCAAGAAGGAGATCATGAGTTTTTAATGGTATATCCATGGAATGGTATTATACGATTTGGTAATAAGAAAAAATTTAGTCCTAGGTACATCAGACCTTTTGCAATTATGGATCGAATTGGAAAAATAGCTTTCCATTTGGAAATTTCTCTAAGTCTCTATAACATTCAGAATGTGTTACACGTATCAATGTTAAGGAAATACATAACAGACCGAACACATGTACTCACCTATAAAAAATTGAACTTATCCCGAACTGTCTTGTTGGGAAGAGACTATCAAGATTCTTGATACTAAAGAACAATTATTGAGAAATTGGATAACTCATCTAGTAATGGCCCTTTGGAGGAACCATAATATGGAGGAAGCAATTTGGGATCATGAATAGCTTATTTTGAAGACATACCAGAATTGTTATAGGTATCATTTGGTGAATTTCTTGGTTGAAATTTTGTAACGAGGCGAGAATGTAACGAACTAATATAATTTAAATGGAAATTATTTTCTTATAAATTTGTCATAATCACATGAAATCACAACATAATTTACTAATATGTGCTATGTGAACTTTTAAAATAAGTTTTTCAATTTTGTGCTTTGAATTTTGAAAATCTGAAATACATGGGTGTGATCAGTAAGTTATTTGGAATCTGAAAAGAAAAACAAATATTTTGGTGAATAGTTACCTACCCTTATGAATTGTAACATAACCTAATAAATACTGATATACCCTAATGAATATTTCCTTTATCTATGATGGTATTCACATAATATTTAAGTGGAATTACGATATACCTTTTTTTTGTAATAAGTAAATAAATGTTTTAACAATATTTTTTATAATAAATTGTGATTTTAATAAAATATTTAATTAATCATATTTAGAAAATTATTTTAGAAAAATGGACTTCATTTTTGGATTCTATATGTCAAAAAATTGATAGGGTAAATTTTGGGTATTTTTCTGATATACTCGATATTTTGATGAATAATAGAAAATGGTAAAATACAGTATATATAAATTATCAGTTAAATACACTATTTATCTCATCATATGTAATTTAAGCCAACTTTGATTGAACTGACGTGAATTTATTACTATTCTTGGTCATCTAATCATCATTATTTCTGGTCTTGTGGGAAATTAATAATTAATAAATAAAAAAATTTGAAAACCCTATTCTCTTCCACTATAACCCCCCTGACTCCCTCTACACTTCACTCTTTTATGCCTTGATGCGTCAAACAATTCTGACCAAATAGCCTTACTTAATAACTCTTCACGTCCAAGAATCTCTATATCTTTCCAAAATACCAAAATCCCATCCCTTAATTAGGTTCTCAAAGAGGTTATTTCAAGAGGTAAAACACCTTTCTTTTTCATTTAGTTTCATTTCAATTTATCTTCTTTTGTTATCCTCTCCTCACCTCCTCTATACAAATGACCATGATAGATCCATTATAATCTATATATTGGATTTATATCATGTGAATGAAAGAACCATAATCAATATACTTACTCTCTCTCTCTCTCTATCATTTCTTTTATAAACGAAATCTACGTCCATGAGGTTCTAATTTATAACCTTCGTGGACAACATAGTTTCATTCTTCAATTTATCCACAACTAATAGTCATAATACCATTTTGATGGTTAAACTAGACTATAATATATTTATTATAACCTAATTAATATTCAGGAACCAGTATTCATACATATTATTTAATCGAATGACCAAACTACATCCAAATAATAAAAATACCGCTAGAATAATCTAAGTGAATGTCATAAATATTTCATATAATGATTGATCCTATTTCCATGTAACCAAATTATTGAAATTGAAATTAAAACTTATGGATTTTCATTAATAATATGTAATTTCAATTATTGAGATTTACATCCATTCCACATGAACTCCATTACATAAGAACAAGTGAACTGATTATGGAAATAATGAAAACGAACACTCAAAAACGACCAAATTAAATATAATAACATATCAATAAGTGCATAAATGAACTAATTATTATTATTATATATAGTATACATGTCTTATATGTTCTTAAATAATCCTAATTTTAAATTATAGGACCTTAAGTTCAATATTGGAACACATTCATACATCTGCTAAGGGTTTCTTCATCCCACATACTTTTTTGTGAGATATTCCGTAATCCCTACTATTACTTGGGTACGATGTATCTATAATAAAAATTTATGGTTCATATCATGAATATCATTATTTTTATAATATTCAACGTATCTTTGGATGATCATTAATTTTTCTGGAATACGATTTAATTGATTGTAATGTTGTAAGGGTTTTCACCAGAACCTCCATTTTCATTCGGGTTACCATTATTCTATACTTTTCTCAATAGAGTACTTATGTATTATTTTTTACTCAACCTAAATTCTTTGTGACTGTTAAATATATGTTTCCCTACCAGAATAATTCCTTATTTTGTGTATTGTTATATTTTTTAAATGGATCTTTCGAAATTATTTTTGAAATACAAGTCCCATTTAAGGGAATTTCGCAAATTCTTACCTATTTTCAGGATAAATCAATAATATATATTTAGAAACCATTATCCCTATAAAATCAAAAAATTTATTTTGAAAATAAAATCATACTTTAGTTCTGGTTTTTTACTAATACATTCCTTAAAGAACTATTGTTTTTAAAATAAAATTGTATTTATTTCAAGAATTACTTAATTATTTTATAAGAGTATTTTTGTCAATTTCAACACTCTTGTTGATTATTATGTATTATTGGGATTAATAATTTATGATGACATCTACCTTATTTTATTGGAAGGTTTATTACTAGTTTGATTATGGATGTTTGATCCTAAAACCATTCATCAAATTTTCTCTGAATGATTAGTGTTTATGTTTAATGTTTCAGGAATGTTAGTTAAATATCATATGATAGTTGAAATATGAATGTTTATTTTGTTTATGTTTATTTTCAATCATATGAGGAATGCATTGGACTTATTATGCGATGGGTGGGGCCCGCTATAGCCTCTCGATGCATCTGTTGGTCTCGTGAGACAAATAGACGTCGAATTGGCCAATGCCTTTCCCAATTTGATATATAGTTTTGGCCGAGGCCATAATAATTTTTAGTAGTCATAGCTGAGGACTTGATTTTTTTTTTCATAATGTCTGGAATATGCACTTCTCTCATTATGAATCTAGTAATTGAAATATCATATGGTTATTGGACTAGAAGAATACCCATTATTATGTTTTATTATGTCTTTATTTACTCTGCTCATATTCCGTCCATAATGTGTTAAGTTTATTATTTTTAAAGGCATGTGTTTCATTAATTCACCATGACAAATGTTTATGTTCAGGATATCTTATTGTATATTTATTACTCTTATTGATCATTTGATTACCCCATTTCTTAGGTTTCATTTTCGGTGGATATGAAGATGTATGTTATGAGTGACTTGCAAACATAATATAGGAGGCATGGATGTCTCTAAATAAATAAATTAGTGTTGTATTTCCATTGATGATATAATTTTGAACATATATGTGTATCTTGTTTCCAAAATCTACTAAACTATATTGTAATTCGATATTTATATTCCTTATTTATATTCCAATGTAATAAAATAAGGCACCAGCTCCATGAAACTGGGGTCGGGCCCTTAAAAATTTGTATTCTATCATATTCATTGGATTGAACGTTAACTAGAGTGATGGTTTGGAGAGATAACCCAATCTATCATTATATTATAGGAAATTTTCATCGACTAATAAGTATATTATTTTAATTTCTTATATATATGACCTAAAAATATGTCATATTCCATTGTTATGATCTCATTGATCATGTTATTTGATTTCTATATGTTTCATGTATAATAAATTTTTAAAAATAATTAATGGAACAATTTTAGAACATGTATTTGAAGGGGTTTGAATTTAAATGATATGATCATGTTCATATAACACTATTATAGTGTTATTTTTAAATATTCATTGATACCACCCCCTATTACCCTGATATTGAATATGATCTCACACTTTCATAGGTTTCTGTTCCACATGTAATGAATAAATTTTTTAATTATGATATCTCTAAGATGGGTTATGGTTATGAAGAAAATTTTAGGACATGATTTAGTTAAATTATGATGAATATGTTTATGTACCCAATTACCAATGATTATAGACCAAATTTATTCTAGAATAGATCATTAGTTTATGTAATGAATTTTCATTTGTTATGTTATATCTAAAATTTATTAAATATATGGTTCACTATAAAAATAAAATCTATTTTTGAATTTTTAATCAAACCATGTAATTTCACAGATTTGAAATGATTATATAATATGTGATCAAATCACAAGAGTGATAATAGATCATCCCCAAGAGTTTCTAATTTCTTATCTTTGAAAGGTTTTGATTTAGTGAATTCCATGAACTCTTAATATTGTACAAGAATATGTTTAGCTCCTACATCCCCTATATTCCTAAAATAGGTAGAAAACTTACCCAAGTTCGTCCAATCCCAAAAAATTGAAGGATTTTATATAACTATTGTGCATATATATATGTTCTATTGAAATTTTCAATGATATATTGTGATACGAATGAAAACTCACTAGAAATCATATTGTTTACAAGATATATCAATATCAATATCCTACATTCCATATAAAACTATTCAAGTCAATTATTCATCTAAGTTCATTATCCCATGATCAAGCTTAGGTTACAAAAATCCATATACAATATATATATATATACAAAATTAAATCACTCACTTGTTCCTATGGTGTAAGAGTATCTAGAAAATACGTATTCTGATATATAATGAACCCTATTTTGAAAAATTCTTTTAACTAAACAAGTTTACACCATATTTGTACATCGACACAAATACTCAAATAAAATATTCATGAGTTTTATTTGATTAATCATACGATTGAGTTCTTAATACAAGAATGACCTTATAAACCATTCATGTGAATCATGTCAGACCCCATGCACTACATGTGATCTTTTTTTTCATAATTATATGTCATCCCCAAACCTAAATGGTTATAAAATCCCAAATAACACTTGTTTTGTCTTTATTTAATGAACCATCTATCCCAGATTACAATTTCATAAGGCATCCTAGTTCCTGATCAAACCCCCATCTCTCTCTTCAAGACTAGCCTTACACATCAACACTCATCTCAAGAAATTTAATGAAAAGGTTCCATATATTCAACTATGATATTATACCCATCAATATCATAAGATACATCTCAACATAATTAAGTTCACTCTTCATGATCATGAACATAACACCATATATAATATATCTAATGATGTATGTATCCAGATATGGTAAAAATTATATCATCGAAACTCATTGTCATCACCCTGTACTATAGATCACAATTATATTTAGTTTCTATTCACAAAACATTTATACTGATCATAGGGTGAAAATACCCATCATGTACCCATATATCTTACAAACCCACTTGAGGAACACTAACACATCCTTGTGCATATCTATAATATTTCTCAATACTGTTTTGTATAAAAGAAATAATAACAATTTATTTTTTATATTAACTGTTCCATTTAAAAGAAACATGGGTAAACACTGAATATGATTTTATTGTAGAGTTAAATAAATATTTAGAATTACATTATGTTTATTTTCTAAAAACCCATCTTCTTGGATTAGTTGGAACAAAAAAAAATTAAAATGGTATGTTGATACCACTCAAACACACTAGAACATACCAATACATTTACATTTCTGAATAGAAACCACAAATTCAAATTTAAAAAGTTCGAATTTCAAACCCCTAAACATAAAACAACATTATGTAAGATAAGTTCCTGAACCACATATACCTAATGATGTTATTCCCATAAAAAAGAACACATGTAGATTCATCGAGGACAACCCACCAAAAAACTATTATCAATATTAGAAGAAAAAATGACTATTTTACTCTAACAAATCCTCAATTAAAACACCGCATTTTAACCAGATATTCTATTCCTAATGAACCTAAATAGCCTATAAAATAACCATAAAACCCTTATTGAAACAAGAAATTCAAAAGATTAAAAAATTAGGGAAAAAATATAACTACCCATGTGATGACCCGGACCCGGATGCCACCTAACAGGTTCCCTTTGCCCGGTGGGCCACATGGACTCAAGAACATCTTCTTGAACGCCAGAGGATGCCTACTATTAGCGATGTCCTATGTAGTAACTATGGGATGACTATGACCACATTTGAAGATATTACCATAGACTAATATAAATAAATTAATAGTAAACTGAGGAAGCAATATAGATAAATAGTGGATGCAAACTGATGCAATAAAGAAACAAGAATAACAATAACTATATCAAATAGAATAGTGATGATGTAATGTTACGTCACTAGAAAAATAGAAAGTATGTATACAATAAATCAAGCAATAACTTGTTCCACAAGTTAAATGAAAACAATGTCTATTCTAAGCATCATGAGATCCTACATGGTCATCTACTGTCAAGCTACATCTTAGCATCACACAATCAAGTATTGGAAGCTCCATGCATCCCATTTCAATACACTCTACAATATAATCCACATCAGGTCTCCTGGAGAGGGTGTGATATAAATCTCAGTGGGCCCCCACCAATGGTTTTTATAACAAAAGGAATGTGATTTGGAATATAGCAGTGTGCAGGCATATATGTAAAGTAAATAACGCAGTATAAAATAACTAAATATCCAAGTATATGCTTCATCCCTCTGTGGGTGTCTTAACATGAAACCATTTAATTAATTAATCAATTACCATTTAATGCTAACAGGTCACATAGGACCTATCAAACACAGACATCCCCTCGTGATAATATAAGTAGTGAAGGTCCCAAGATGTAACAAGGAAACCAAACAATGATATCCAGTGATGGAGTTCCAGAAAAAAAACCTAGGTAACATAAACTCGTTGAAAACTAACTTAGATGTATCAGAGTCTTGCTAAGGTGTAAGAGTGTAATCCAATGAGCGTAATCCATGTAATTTCACAATAAGGTACCTACCGAGTCCAAAGTGATCGACCAAGGTAAAACAAGGCTAAAAAAGGACATTGGTCGGATGGGATTTCACCATGGAACCTACTAGTCAATACTCGATCCAACGAGTGTATCTGAGGCATCCTATAATGAGAAGGGGACAAAATGGTTATATACTGGGCATCCAATTAATAGACAAGAACATGAGTGTAGGTGGGTATAAACCTAAGAAAACCATATCCTTGAATCAGAATGGGGTTCCCGAGACCCAATGTTTTCTCATCTCAGAGTCCAGGGTGAGCATGAGTCAGTCCATTAATATTTGATATTGAAATCATGAAATAAATAATTTGGTTCATGTTTCGCATTCCATTTGTCTAGATAGGTCAAGTAGAGTTTAAAACATTGGTCAAATCCTGGTCTTCCAATAGTATGTATTGGACAAGTAGTGTTGCAACCATTTAATCAAGTATTAGTTAGCCATTATGTCTTATTCAATTATAGAGGTTCATTACACAACCTTCCATCAACATGGAAATGGGTGCTACATACATGTAACCTTTATTCAATATCTTTTGGTATGGCCATGTTATGAACTTCATATACATTCCATTTTACATTTCATATTTCACCTTTAATAAACACTATACGAACATACCGTAGGTGGGTCATGTGGTTAGAATAAATGGTACATCCCATTATGAAATTATCACTAACAACAAAATATTTATTATAAGGAGTATCTCCTTTAGAAAGGTCAAGAAATGGCACACCCAAATAGTGTCTCAAACTTGCTGAAACAGTAAACCCAATTATGGAATAACCTTCGACATGGGGCAGATTGAGTTGTGAGTGTAACCATTAATAACTAACCACATATTTGGAAAGATCATAATCATAAGATTAGAACTAGTATAATAATGACATGTTAATTTAAAATATTATTCCCAACGAAACTGGTGGGCCCCACACAATGATTCCAAAAAACAACGAACTTTAAGGAGGAGTTATAGAACACCAACCATAGAGTTGGACGATCCTTATACTCTGATATCGGCCCTCGGTTTCCTTGAATTGGAGTAGATAAAGGAAAAGGTGAAAAATTCTCATATGGAGATATCTAGGTCGACAGTGAAAGAGTAGAAGTACGGTTGAAGAAGACTCGAGTACATACCGTTGTGTATCCAACGTGATGAACAAAATCGTGGTCGGAAGTCGCACAAAGATGAACTCTTGATTCTCAGATTTGATCTTCAAAACCCCCAAAATTGATAAACAACTAGTTCAATCCCACATAAACAATGATTAGGGAGGAAGGTGTTGATTAATAGATCAGTAAGGGCGTTTTTGTCAATTTACACATGTTTTTAGCCTGTGCATGGTTCATCCGCTTGGTTTTTGAAACTGTGGGCAAATAGTGCGAGATGGTTCATCCTGAACCTGGGAAAAGGGGCATTCACACGGTTTGTCTTCATGGTCATGTGCAAGTCGGGCGTGGTGAAACTATAGGTAAAAACACAATCTTCATAGTTAGGCAAATTGTTCTCTAACCATGTGCAAACTGTGCAACATGTCCATTTTTTCTAAAAAGAGGTGATCCAAACTCCAAACAAGCCCCGGAAACCCTCAGAACTTTTTCTAACCCACTAGTCATTTATATTAGGAACAAATTAAATAATTAGATATAACATTAAATGATCCAAACATGTGTGAAAAAACAGGTACCTACAGTCTTCCCCCCTTAAAATAATTTTCCCCCCAAGTTCTCCTTCCTAGGGTAAAGAAGCACTGTCTGAGAAAAACCTTGTCCCCTAAGCACGTATATCAGATTCCAGCTCCCATGTCTCATCATGTACTCTACCCATACGAGATGGAATGACTGGCCTCTGAGAGCCTTCGTGCTTCGGTCAATGATGTATACTCGATATTCCTCGAAGGTACCATCAGAATCAAACACAACATCCTTAGGATAAAACATATGAGATGGGTTAGCATGATATTGGAAAAGCTATGAGACATGAAAGAAATTGTGCATTCCATTGTACCTATGAGGTAGTAGAAACCAATATGTTACCGTCCCAACTCTCTCTATAATTTCAAATGGCCTGATATAATGAGGTGACTACACACCCTTCTTCTGTAACTGTTCGTTCCCTAGAAGGTGCGATACCTGAAGAAAAAAAATGATCCCCAACATCGAACTGAAGAGGTCATTGATGTAGATTGGACTAAGATTTCTTTCTAGACTGGGCACTAGTCATATGATTCCTGATCCGATGGACTTATTCTAAAGTCTATTAAACAAGAAGACAACCTAGCAGGGCACCCTCACCTACCCCTAGCCAGCAAAAAGGCAAACAACATGGCCAACCATATATATTCTAAAAGGGATCCATCTAGATTGTATCCTAAAAACTATTTTTATAAGAGAAATTGACAAGAGGGATATGATTCCCCCATAAACTACTGAAATCGATGATACATTCTTGGATCATATCCTCTAAAACCTGTATTCTCCATTCATATTGTCAATTAGTGTAAGGGTGAAAAGCTATTCTTAGAAGCACCTGAGTTTCCATAGATTTCTGCAAACCCTGCTAGAACCGTGAATGGAAACGAGCATCCCTATCTGAAATGATATTACATGGAACCCCATTTAGTCATACAATCTCATGGATAGATAGTCTTCCCATCTCATCAACTATGAAATTCTCCTAAATATAAATAAAGTGGAATGATTTCAATAGTTGTACAATGACTACCCCGATTGCATCGCTACCCCTCGGCAACCTAGGTAAACTGGCTAAGAAATCCATATCATTATATGATTATTTCAATTCTTGGACTAGAATTGGCTATAACAAGCCTATAGGTCTCTGGTGCTCTGCCTTCTCCTGCTAATAGGTGGAACACCTAGTGATGATGCCTGCAATATTACATTTCATTCTAGGCCACCAATACTACTGTTGCATATCTCAATACGTCTTCGATATGTCTAGATGAACTGCCCACTAGGATATGTGTGACTCTTTAATCAACTCCTCTCTCATATCATTAGGGACCCAGATAAGTCCACATAGACACCAGATATAATCCTTATCCATAGACCAATCCAGATGTGGGTTTTCACTGGATATACTCACAGAGAGAACAAAACTATTAGGATCTAAAAACATCATTATCTTCAAGTTCCAAATGAGGGAAGATGTATTAGTTACATATGTGAGGCTATAATACTCGTGACTATCGTGAAACTCTACATTAATCATAGAAAATAGGTCCATTAAATTCCATTAATCACTAGCTTCTTGTGCAGCCTATGTTGGTGTTTTCCAAATTTTGGCATTTGTAACCACATTACCTTTTCCAGGCATATAGGCAAGCTCAAAATCAATGTATTGTAGATATTCGACCCATTTTCACTGTCAGAGGTTCATTTCACGCTGATAAAAAGATATACTTGAGGCTCTTGTGATCTGTATACACCACAATGTGCTCACGCAATAGATAATGTCTTCTTCAACATATGACATAGACAAATTCTACTAGCGTGAGTTCATGCATCGGTTAATTACTTTTTTGAGGCCTCAACTACCGAGATCCATATGAAAAATATATTTTTTCCAATATCAACACTTCTCCTAGGCCAATGACTGATGCATCATAGAAGATGATATAACATTTACCTAGTTTTGGAAGAATCAGAAGCGATATCATGAGAAGCCTCCCTTTCAGCCCCTGAAAGAATTTCTCACATTCTTCTAACCATGTGAACTTGAAACCCTTCATTATAATACCAGAAAATGATGAAGAAAGAAGTTAGATTTCTTTTATAAAATTCCTATAATATATTTCTAGCCCCAGGAATCTTCTAATATCAAATACGTTCTTAGGATGCTCCTAGGAAACTACATCAATAACCTTTTTAGGTCAAAAGATACTTCTAATTATGAAATAATATGAACCAAGAGGTGGACCTTGTCAATCCAGAAGTCATATTTATCAAGGTGGGCATAAATCTAATGCTCTCTTAGTGTACTAAAAATGATATCAAGATGTATGGCATGGTCGTTACGAGTGACCGAATACACCAACATTTCTTCCACAAAGACCACGAGAAAATATTCCATATAGGGATGTAAATCCTATCCATAAAATCCATGAAAACGGTTGGAGGATTTGAAAGACCGATGACATAACAAGCGACTCATACAGACCATAACTACTTCGTAATGCTATACAATGTATGTCTGATGGTCTGACTCACACCTGTGATCTCATGATCTCTTTTCAATCTTAGTGTAAAACTTTTCACATCAGAGATGGAAAAAGAGATCATCTATTCTAGGAAGTTGGAACTGGTTCATAACCGTAAGCTGGTTCTATCTATTGTAATCCACTCATAAACGTATGGATCCATCTGCCTTCTTGGAAAAAATCAAGGGTGCACCCCAAGATGATGTACTAGGACATATTAAGCCTTTATAATATATGTCTTATATCTTCCACATGATCTCCAGAAGCTCATTAGGTTCAATCATTTATGTATTAATGGACACTATTACTACTTCTAGAACAAGCTTAATTATAAAATCTACCAAAATCATAGGAGGTAAGCCAAAAAAGACATCTAGAAAGACTTCCCTAAAACTGTCATCTACTAGAGGGAAATAATTTTGAAGAAAACGCTGATCCTCAATGAAAAGATATTCAATCTGGGTGGTCACTCCACCTAGCCCCTGATTCATCAGTACCGCTCTCTTAGCCAGGACAACCCACTCACCTTTGAAAATATAACTTCTATTTTCTGGTTATGTAAATGAAATGCTCACTAATAACAGTCTAAAAAGGCGTGATAGTGGGTCAACAAGTCCATCCCTAGAATGAAATTGAAGCCCGTCATCTTGGGAAAAAGAGATTCCACAATAAAAGGTAATTACCAACCTTAAGTGGACAATCCCTGCACTGGCGTTTTCCCTCTTTCCGTATTCCCAATGGTGTATCGAGGGTCATTACACCATACTGATACTGAATCTCTAGTCCACGACATTCCAAAATAGATACAAAAAAAATAGTTTGAAGCAACTATAACAATCAAATAAGAGACAGTAGTAGAGGCTACTATAATAGTACCTAGTACTGTAGATGGTCTTGCATCCTGATCATCACGTATCGGCTGTAACACATGAAAATGACCTGTTCCATGGCCATGTTCAACGGATGGACTACCACAATCATGATTGATCTACTCGCGCTTATGGTGATCAGGGATCATACTACCATGGCCACGACCTCCTCCTCAGCCAGACCTACCAGTATTACTACAACTCCTTGCCTGACGTGGTGAAAAAGAACTCTCTCTTGAAGGTGGAGCTGAAGCTAATCCTTTTCCACAAGAATCTTGTGGAAAGTTCCTACAAAATCACATAAGATTACCCATACAACCACATGCTTAGCACTCCATAGGGTCTCTATCAGATGTAGGATTATTATTACCTTGTTTTCCAGACTAATTAAAAAATAAAGAGCTACCAATTGGATACTCTGGGTGCCACTGCCCTAACGATAAACCTCACTTGAACGATTCCTACCATCGAAAGAACTACTGTCCAGATGCAACCCTGGTCCTTTATACCCGGTACTCACTCTATCCCTCAGGTTATGATAAATGATAAGTTTCTCATAAACATTTGGAATGAAGGTTGGAAGGTGAGAGACATTCACCTGAGTTCTGATGGCGTACTGGAGCCCATCCTCAAAATGTCTAGCATGTGAAAGCTCATCACTAACTAGAAGCAGTGAAAAGCACTGTAAATAAGGGAAAATGATGATTATTCCATAACTGAAAAAGAAAAATGATATAGTTTCATGAACACACTATATATTTCATCTCTTAGTGACTGAGGAAAGAACTGATCATAGAAGGCAGTCTGGATGTCAACCCATAACATGCCCTGATGATGACCGGTATGTGTAATGGCATCCCCCCAATGCTTTGCCGAATCCTGATTCATGTATGTAGCATGATAGAATCTATACTCTAGAGGTGTTTCTATATGCTCAAAGATAGAAAGAATGGCCTCAAGCCAAGAATTAGTATCATGAGAACCACCATCCCCTGAAAAAATAGGAGGACGCTATTGTTAGAACTAGCTATTCAGATCAACCATCGTAGGTGAAACCCATGTAGCACTAATCATGGACTACATAAAATGTATGAAACTATCATGGACATGGGAATCAGTGCCCGGAATAGGTGCAACAGGCGGTGCCTCAAGCGGAACTCCTAGAAGTAAGACTTGCGGTTCAGTGCCCACCAGGTCTGTAGCATGGTCGTCACCACCCTCTTGGCCAACAACACGAGGACGATGCGGTGAAATTGGACTTAAATTACAATCTCTTATCCTAGAACAGGCATTTAAGCAAGGAGAAAACATCACTGACATAATTTGAACATAATAAAACTCACTACCCAATCAATACTACCCAAAATACCTACACAGATAGCTAGGTATCAGTAAGCTCTCAAGTATAAGTTTCATGTTACTTTATAAATTAATTTCCAGGTTCACTCCATTCCCTTTCATAAACATTATAAGGATGGATAAGTTTGTGAAACTAATTCATTTTATATTTTTGGATTTACTTTATAATCTATAGTAATTTTCAATGAATTTGTTCCCATACACATATCATCAAAAATTACACCCATTCACTTAATGAATAATGGCTCGACATGGTAAAATTCTCATCCCTACCCATGAAGGCTCATACACCTCTTGCATTGAGATAGTAAATCACTCAATCAAATCAAAATTAATAAAAGTAAAAAAAATATCAAAACACCAATGAAAAATCACAAGAATATCAATAAATTCAAAGTAGTTAAATGCATATATATGGCGTGGTAATATGCATAACATGTGAATTCTAGGTGCCTATAATGATGCATGTAGCAATACTTCATTCCCTCATTTCACTGGGAAATGGTTGAAATAAAATCACAAAGTGTAATAATCAAAAACACCATAAACATGTGATTCACCCAACGGTGAAATAATATAAATTGTAATATGAAAAATAGAACAAAAATTACCATATGGGTAACATGGATTTTACCCCATAAATGGGTTCGCAATGCCCAAGAACGAGTTATAACCAAGTTACAAGCATTCATATTCCACAATATATTGTCTCCAAATATATAAGAAAGAAAAGTAACCTCTTATGATACCACTTTGTGATGAGTTGGACCCAAATGCCACCTAATGGGTGCCCCGAGCCCATTGGGCCACAAGGCCTCAAGCACATCTTCCCGAACGCTAGAGGCTGCTGACTAGCTGCGACGGCCTAGGGTATGTCTATGGTAAGACTATTACCTCATTATCAAAGTGTATAAAAGTGGAAGATATATAAATTAACAGTAAACAGTGGAAGAAATATAGATAAATACTAATATAAAACTCATGCAATAGATAAATACGAAAAAAAATAATTGTATCAACCTG
Organism: Viscum album; assembly: GCA_963277665.1. Taxonomy (NCBI): domain Eukaryota; kingdom Viridiplantae; phylum Streptophyta; class Magnoliopsida; order Santalales; family Viscaceae; genus Viscum; species Viscum album. Next base: position 363,805,778 of record OY728140.1, on the reverse strand, counting down.
AAGAGTGATGATGTAATGTCATGTCCTTAGAAAACTAGAAAGCGTGGATAAAATATAGCAAGCATAACAAGTTTCACAAGGTAAATAAAACATAGTATATACTATGAAACATGATATCCTACTCTGTCATCTACCATCAAGCTCCATCCTATCAGCACACAATCATGTATTGGAAGGTGCATTCTTCCCTTTGTCAATACATGAAACCATGTAATGTACTCTAGGAACGAAAAGGTGCTCAGAGAGGCTGCGATAAAAATCTTAGTGGTCCACCACCAATGGTTTCTAAAACATCCTACCCATGAGATGGAATATATAGAAGTGTGAAGAAATATATGTAATGTTAAGCAAGAAGTACAAAATAACTAAATAATCAAGTACCTGTTTCAGCCCTCAGCTTGTGCCTAGACATGTAACCAATTCATTAATTGATCAATTAAGTTTTATTGTTAATAGTTCATGTGAGTCATAACCGACACTGATATAACCTAGTAATAGTATAAGTAGTGAAGGACCCAACACATAACAAGTTAACCAAACAATGACACCATGTGAGGGAGTTATAGGGTAAAAACCAAGGTAAAATAAACGCACGAAAAGGAAAATCAGTAGTAGCTGAGTATAGATTTTGGGTAAGAGTGTAATCCAAGGATAATAATCCAAGGCAGTCCCCAGTAAGGATCCTACCGAGTCCAAGGTGATCGACCACGGTCAAATGGGGCTAAGAAAAGACAAGGGCCTCATGGGCTTTAACCATGGAACATACTATTCAATGTTGGATCCAAGGAGTGTATCTGATATATCCTATTATAAGAAAGGGACCCAAAATTAGTATACAGGGAATCCAAGGAATAAAAAAGAACCATATTCTAGGTGGGTATCATCCTAAAAAAACAGTATCCTTGAATCGGAATGGGGTTCCCCATACCCAAGGTATTCTCCTATCAGAGTCCAATGTGAGCACGAGTCAACCCATTCCTATTTTAAATTTTAATCATATAATAATTATTTTGATTCATGTATCACCTTCCATTTGTGTGGATAGGTCATGTAGAGTTGAAACCATCTGTCCAAGCCTTGTCTTCCATTACAATGGATATGCCAATTAGCATTGCAACAATTTAATCAACTCTTAGTTACCCATTAAGAATTATTCAATTATTAAGTTTCACTCATCTACCTTCCATCAACATGGAAAGGGGTCCTATGGATATGTCACCGTTATTAAATATCTTTTGATAAGGTCAAGTTATATACATAGTATACTTTCCATTTTACATTTTATATTTCACATTTAATAAACATTTGTATCTACTTACGTTAGGTGGGTCAAGTGGTGATCATACATGCTACATGCTAATATGAAATTATCATTAAAAAATCAATTTATTATAAGGACTCTCACATTTAGAATGGTTAAGGAAAGGAACACCAGAATGATGGATCAAACATTCTAAACCACTAAACCCAATTATGGCATAACCATCGACATGAGGAAGATTGAGTTGTGGGTGTAACCACTATAAACTAATCACATATTTTGAAAGATCATAATTATATGATTCTAATAAGTATTGTCATTACATGATAATTTATGAAATGCTTCCAAAAAAAACTGGTGGGACCCATAAGAAGATTTAAAAAAACAATGAACATTAGGGATATGTTATAGACCACCCAACTTAGGGTTGTACGATCCTTCTGCTCTGGTATTAGCCCTTGATTTTCCTCAGATCCGTGTAGATGTAAGAAAAGGTTAAAAACACTCGCATGGAGATATCTTGATCAAGAGTGAAATAAAAGGAATGTGGCTAAAGATGACTCTAGTACTTATCTTTGCGCATCCAACGTGATGAACAGACCCTTGATCCGAAGCCGGACGAAGAAGATATCTTGATTCCAAGAATTGATCTTCAAAAACCCCAAAATTGAGAGAGAACAAGATCAATCCCCCATAAAATTGGATTACAGGGGAAGTGGAGGATTACGATATCATTAGGGGCGTTTTGATCATTTTACATTGGTTTTTAGCCTATGGACGGTTTGTCCACACTATTTGTCAAACCGTGTGAAAACCGTGTGAGATAGTTCTTCCTGAACCTGGGAAAAAGGGGAGTTCGCACAGTTTGTTTTTATAGTCGTGCAGAAGCCATGTGAGGTGCCACTATTTGGCAAAACACATTCCTCATGGTTAAGAAAACTATGCGCTAACCATGAGAAAATCGTGCAACTTGGCGCCTTTTCCCAAATTTTTTTTATGATATCCAAACAAGTCCTGAACACCCTCAGAACCATTTATAACCCATTTTCCATCTATATTAGGTCCAAAATAAATCTTTAGTCTGAAAATTAATGGATTTAAACCTACATGAAAAACTGTGTTCTTATAACCCATACCGCTATGATAGAGCCAAACCTACATACAACATCAAATAATTTTACTGTGATGGGGTTTTCAACCATGGCATTTTAGGAAGAGCCTGCGGTGATTGAAAAGGACCTAGGAATTATATACAATAAGAAAACGAATTAGAAAAAACCTACTCATAGTGACATTGAAAAAAATTCAAAAAATTACATATAAAATTAAATCCAAATAAAATCCAAATTATCCATACCCAAAAACTAAACCAAACCTAATACACATCACATCAAAAAATATGAGTAACTCAATTGGGAGAGAAATATATATCATAAGAAAAAATATCCTCCAAGAGGAATAACCTGGTCATAGAGACCAATAAATGTTGTCCATATGAAATATACTATTCATTAAAATTGAGCCTACCCAACTCACAGTAGCCACAATAATGAATAAAATAAAATGATCCCATCAAATGAAAAACCACTAGGTCACAATGTGATGATAGAGAATCCAATAAAAAAATATTTATTAAGGCCACCAACATCTCCCCAATTAAACTACCCCAAGATGGAATTAATTCCAAATTAGGCCCACTAAAAATAGATTCATGTAAGTTATGTTAGATAATAAGGGATGTGGGGAAGGAGAAATTAGATTCCCTCACTGACACTACCCCAATCAAATTAATTCCTGATCACATCAACCAAGCATGGAGATTATATATTCCTGGGTATTCATAAATAGAGGTGGTTAGAGGTGGATAATGAATGTATCAAAGGGAATCATCAAAAATTAAAAACGGAAGAAACAAAAAGAGATAGAAGTTTAATTGAGCAATATTTAATCTTGTAAGGTCATCATCACGATATGAGACCATACAAGCCTATGAGGATGGGTAATGAGAATGATTATTGAGAGTAGTATATTCCTTGGGGGAATGTGAAGCCATAATCCCATTATAATAAATAAGTAGTAACCATTTTCAGAAAAATTTAATAATCACATAAATTAATTAAAAATTCATGTGATCATACATGAAAAAATTAATGATGAATTCATTACTTCAATAACCCTAATCGAAGATAAAAAAATCAGTACACCAGAATGTAACACCCCGAGCTTCCACGATACGCTTCTTTTTCAATAATGCAATAGCTTGCATTGTACGCAAGTTCGTGTTTCTAACACACTGCGACCAATAAAAGTAGCCTTTATGAATATTAATACCCACTTTTTGAAATTATATATATTTTATATTTCAAAATGCACTTCATTTATGGATTCAGAATATCAAAATTAGCTTATGTTTTATGAATAGTGAAAATACTTAAAAACAACTTTTTTAATAAAAAAAATTTATAGTGATAAATTATACTATTTAGTGGATTTAAAGTATAATTGGAATATATTTTTACCATTATATCCAATGTTGGTCATTAGAATTAATTTCAATTTGAAATTGGACATAAAAAATTGTCAATCTTTTGATATATATTGTTTCTAAAAATAATGCTATTTGTTGTGACAGCGGGAATTAATTATGAAATTAATTAATTCAACTTATATGTTTGTAATTTTGTAAAATAGATATCATTTTTGAATTCGGAATATCAATTATATCTTAGGGTTAAATTTTGGCATTGTTCTGAAAAACTTCATTTTTTGATGAATAGTGAAACCACTAAGTGGTAGTTAAAAAACTGATTTTTCGTTTAAATGAAACATTACCACTTCTATGATTTGATTTTAAAAAATCCGACATACATGGTTGTAATTAGGAAGTAAAATGTGGTTCAATGGGATTAAAATAATTTTTTGGTCAATAGTAACTTTTATGTTTAATTATTCGCGATTAAAGGTAGTTAGTGAAATTTAAGGTAAATATAATGTTATATTAATAGGAAATGACCTTGAAACTTGTCCTACCCATATTGTATGTGTCATGGTCGACCAAGACAATCCATGGGTAAACTTGGGGACCCCATGGAGCCACTTTGGTAGGAAAATTACATAGATAGATTTTATTTAAAGTTAAAATAAAAATGTCACAAACATAAGTTGTTTTACTAAAACAATTTTTAAATGGGGTTATACAAGTCATATTTTTGACCAAAAATATTAATTATATAGATAAAAATATTTCGTACATCATGATAATTTTTTTATAATTTTTATACATTATATAAATTAAATTATATATGACACCATGATGATGCAGCGATTACCTCATTAATTAACTATTTTAATAAACTGGAAGGATAATGTAAAATCTAAGCATTAAACTAGTCCAAAGCCTATTGGATGAGAATCTTTCGAACCCTTATCACCTTATACTTGAATTATATAAGTGTGGGACCTTTAGAATCTGAAAAGGATTATATAATAAAGTAACATTTCATTACTTTCCAAGAGTGCCCCTTCTCTCCACTTATAAAAGGCCCCCACCACTACCACATTACTCACACCTTCAAAGCCTTTTGGCTCGGCCAAACTCTACCCAAATAATCTCCCAACTTCCCTCTCTTACTCTTATAAGCCTCACTTCGGGAATAATGCTTACCAAGGAAGCCTTTGTCTCAAATCAAAAGAGTTACCCGATTTTAAGGTAATGTCTTCTCTTATGTTATTTTGTTTTAATTTGCTTCTCCAACCCCCTAAACTCTTTTTATCCATTTCTTTTGTAACAAACCCAGTATCAAACATATACTAGGATGTTGGTATAAGAATTATTCGAGCTATAATTACACAAACCTACATCTAATGGTTAAATAACATACTGTTTCTGTGGATGGTGAATTTATGCCTCACGAAACGATGATTGTTCAACACTCATATAACACCTTCAAAGGTGGAAATTAAGATGTAATTATATTTATATATGATATATAATATGTTTATTTTTTTACTTAAGATTCTGTATTTTTCATTTATGGAATACCTTTATGGTTTCAATTATGGGTAAACGCGATATTTTCATTTTAGGAAGTGCGGACTACCGCCCCCTAAAAGTGATTTGAATCGTTAATCCCATATGTGGGATGTATAAAGGGTGGAGTAAATGATATTATATATGATATTATACTGGAATTATAATATACCTTTATATAATTATGATTTAATTAAATACAAAATAGAAATGAAAGTAGCATTCATGCGTACGTACGGCTTACCGTCTCCATGAACGGTGCATTTCATTTCTTACCTCTAAATGTTATGGAACATTATAAATGCATGTATATACTGGATATATATGAGATATATGATATCTATATAATGAACAAAATTCTGAATATAATGGATATTTCACTGAATTAACAAATTGTAATTATAATAAGATTATTTTTGACTGAAGTACCAAAGATCGACAAAACGACCGTTATTAACTTAAATAATTAGATAATGTTCATAACATGGTAATAAGTGATATTAAAAGAAGAAGAAACTTGAAAAGGTTCTTAAAAAACTATAAATTAACTCTACTTTATAATTCAGGAGGTTAAAGAACGGTCGAGTCAAGACATGATGCAAGGTAAAGGAATTTCTTAACCCAATTTCCAATCTCTGGGTTAATCTCCTACATTCAAATTATGTCATAATATTATTATGTCCTATGTTTTATTTTTACTTTTTTTATATGTACATATAGTGAATACACATAATAGATCTAATTTATTTTAAAAATGATATTTGTAAGGACTTCGTCTCAATCTCCTTTCATTGAGGCATATTTTGTTTTATACACAAATTTATTTTATACGGTGTATAAACCCCTTTGACTTTTAAATTTATTCAAAAATAATATTTTTATATGAAGTGTTTTACTAAACGAGAAAAAGGAATGTTTTTCTTGTCGTATGTATGCAGCGACAATGACATCTCCGCCGCCGTGACCATTATTTGAGTTTCGGCTTCCTCTACAAGCCATAACTTTTTTTATTGAAAAATAAATACAATGTTTTAACTTTCTTTTATTTTGGTATTGAAAATGGTTTTGAAAGTGTTTTTATTATATCAATGTGTTGTATTGATATCTTGTGATTTAAATGTGGAAATTTTATTTTTTCCTTTATGCATGTTTTATGTGATACGATTATGTTATGGTTTATGATATGTTTAAATATATTCATATGAGGAATGCATTGTAATTAATAAGTGATGGGTGGAGCCCACTACAGCTCCTCGATGCATCAGCAGGTCTCATGAGACAAACTAGTGTCTTGGCACGAGGCCTTGACAAAATTTTATTTGTAGTCTTGGAACGAGGTCTTGGTTACGTGGTTATGATATTCTGGCATTATGCATTCAATCATTATGAAAATGGTTATTGATATTGCATGTGATTATTCGACCAGTAGAATATCCATGTGAAGAATTAAATGGAATTATCTCATTTTAATTTTTCCATATTATGTTGAATTTAATGTTTAAATGGATTTTGTTTTAGTTATACATTGCCTTAAATGTTTATGTTTATTGATGGAAGCTTCCGCTATATTGTTATCCTTACTGAGCATCTGAGATCACCCCTTTCAATGTTTTAATAATTTCCAGGATGTGAAGAAGTATTTTATGAATGACCTGCAGGGATAGTCAGAAGAGGATATGAGTGTAGACTATGGAGGCTTTGTTATTGTAGTTTTTTACTTTATGATGTAATGTAACATTTATGAATGTATCTAGTGTTTCCAAGGCTACTAAACTAATCGGTCTTTCGAGACTTGATCTTTTGTGATCATGCCAATGTTTTGAAATAATGCACCGACCCTGGGTAGCTAGGGTTGGGGCATTACAGTTGGTATCAGAGGTAGTTTAGTTCTAACCTTGGAAGCTAGATTTAGATAAACTCTGATTAGAGCACAAAGCCCAAAGATAGACTTTGAGGATTAGTATATAAGAACTTCCTAGAATTTTGGTGTTATAGAGATTTTATGAGTTTTCCGAGCAATACATCCCTGTCTGGATACGAGCACATAGAGGTGGCTCTGGCACAGATGTACCTAGTGGTAAAACCCAAAAACACCGCATTGAGCTGGACTCGAACGAGAACTGGTGCACGACAACGGGGCTTGCTGCACTCTTGGTTACGACACTCCCGGGGGATATGCATAAGACAATTCTCGTTTTCTTTACAAACCACTATGAAGGGTTTTGAGTATATACTTCCTCAAAGAAAACATTTTTATGATTATGGATTATATCCATAAATAGTTCAATTTATGTTAAGAATTTTATAAGTATGGAATCTTGTATTTTGATTTATAAACTAATCTAGTTTATGCCATTGTTTAGAAATGGCGCCTAGTGGAAGGAATGGAAACTGTATCAATGCACACACTCCGTGTAGGGATTTCCCTCCTTCTCAAGATAATTATTGTGGATCTGGAGATACAACTGGTGCTGATAAACTTATTACCATACTGGGACAACTCACTCAGGTTATGAATAATCACCTTACTCGTATGGAGCACCCTGATCCGCAACGTGGAGGATCAATGTTAGGCCGCTTCATGAGGAAAAAACCACCAAAATTTAATGGGGGTACAAATCCATTAGTAGCTGAGCAATGGATAAACTCCTTAGAAAAAATATTCCATGCCTTGGGGAGTAGCGAAAGGGAGAAGGCTGTCATGGCAGTCTACCGCCCCACTGGAGATACCGATCAATGGTGGTCGCTGTTTCAAAACACAAAGGATGATGAAGAAGTATAAAATATGGAATGGAGAGAGTTCAAAGATCTTTTCTTAGAATAATACTTTCCTCGTGACCATCAAGAAGATATGGAAAGTCAATTTCTGAGTCTAAGACAAAAGGAGGATGAGAATGTCGCAAAGTATGAGGCCAACTTTACAAGGTTAGTGAGGTATTCTGCAGATTATATACGTAACCCAAGGAGTAAGATTGATCGTTTCATTGATGGGTTAAAACCATTTCTCCGTTGAGCATTAGTATCACAATCCTTTTCATTTTATGAAGATATTTTCTCACGTTCTATCAAGACAGAAATGGAATTCTTTAAGTCTTATGACAACAAAGTAAAGAAAGAGAAGAATAAAATGGTGGAAAAAGAGACAGATAATGGGAAAAAGTTAAAGAAGGATTTTACATTATGCAATAATTGTGGGGAGAATCACCCCGGTGCTTGCCTAAAAGGAATGAGAGTTTGTTATAAATGTGGAGAAAAAGGTCACCAGGCTCGTGAATGCAAGGGAAAGAAAGAGGATATTAATGTTGAATGCTATAATTGTAGGGAAATGGGGAATTATGCAAATGAATGTCCTAAGCGTCAGATAAACTTACCTCAGAAAAGGCCAAGGGATCAAGGACAATCTTATGTTGTTACTACAATTAAAGTAGAATAATTAATGTATTGGTGCTTTTGTTCTCAAGGATTATATTCTGGTTATAAGAATAATGTTATATATATAATGATTGTACTGAAGTACTTGTTCTTTTCTTTAAGGTCTTAATATGATGAAGGTAATAATATTTTTAGTATGTGACAATAAGAGAAACTTTAATTTGTTTGGGGAATCTGATAAATTGATTTTGGAATTAAGAGACCTTTTAGAGAATGTCTGGATAGAGGTATATTGGATAACTGTAAAGGTTGGTATGGATTAAGTTGAACTTTGAATAGTATTGTTTAAGGTTAAAACATTTCTGAAGATTATTTTTGGAATATTATAATACTATATTTTTATGAAAAGGACAACCTGCAGGGTGGGACATAACCCGTTGCGTCGAACAAAGCTACAGGAATCGAACCCACAACCATAGTGCAACAGGCCTTTATTACCTACCACTAGCCTACAGGAAGTCCCTGGTTATTAAAAAAAGTTTTCCTAATCTAAATGATATGTGTTAATATTTGGAACCTTATAAAATTATGAGAAATAGAATATTTTCGAGTTCTGTTACCTTTTATAGTGAAAGATGGGGTTTTTGTAAAAATCTATTCAAGAATAAAAGTCTACATGACCAGTATGTATATTCCCTTACGTTCTTAGTAAATCTTCTAAATAAATTCCCCAACTTTATAAAAGGTAACATAAAACAAAAACGTTGCCGGTTAACTTTTCCAACTGGGGATTCAATAATCGTTTAACCAATCAAAAGTTTGTGATTTTATTATGGTTAACTTTCTCCTAATCCAGTTTTCTACAACCCTTCATCAAACCTTGATAGTTTGTTTTTCTTCTATATCCATATTTTCATAGAATCCTAGTATGGGCTATCTCGGGTGACCTTTGTACTTATATTTCATTATTTTAAAGTTATATTTTTATTAAACTTATTTCCGATGTGGGTTTTCCACAAAGGTATTTTCTATTTGCAACCTTTTATTTTCAAAGAAATATTTCAAATTGCGAGGACGCAATTTATTGAAGGAGGGGAGAATGTAACACCCCAAGCTTCCACGATACGGTTCTCTTTCAGTAATGCAATAGCTTGCATTGTACGCAAGTTCAAGATTCTAACACACTACGACCAATCAAAGTAGCAGTTATGAATATTAATACCCAATTTTTGAAATTATATATATTTTATATTTCAAAAGGGACTTCATTTATGGATTCAGAATATCGAAATTAGCCTATGTTTTATGAATAGTGAAAAATACTTAAATTTTTTTTTTAATAAAAATAATTTATAGTGTTAAATTATACTATTGACTGGTTTTAAAGTATAATTGGAATATATTTTTACCATTATATCCAATGTTGGTCATTAGAATTAATTTCACTTTGAAATTGGAAATAAACAATTGTCAATCTTTTGATATATATTGTTTCTAAAAAACGCGCTATTTGTTGTGACAACGGGAATTAATTATGAAACTAATTAATGAAACTTATATGTTTGGAATTTTTTAAAATATACATCATTTTTGAATTTGGAATATCAATTATAGCTTAGGGTGAAATTTTGTCATTGTTCTGAAAAACTTCATTTTTTGATGAATAGTGAAACCACTAAGTGGTAGTTAAAAAACAGATTTTTCGTTTAAATGAAACATTACCACTTCTGTGATTTGATTTTCAAAAATCTAACATACATGGTTTTCATTAGGAAGTAAAATTTGGTTCAATTGGATTAAAATAATATTTTTGTGAATAGTAACTTTTATGTTTAAATAATCGCGATTAAAGGTAATTAGTGAAATTTAAGGTAAATATAATGTTATAATAATAGGAAATTACCTTGAATCTTGTCCTACCCCTATTGGATGTGTAATGGCCGACCAAGAAAATCCATGGGTCAACTTGGGGACCCCATGGAGCCACTTTGGTAGGAAAATGAAATAGATAACTTTTATTTAATGTTAAAATTAAAATGTCACAAACATAAGTTTTTTTTAATAAAACAATTTTTAAATGGGGTTATAAAAGTAATATTTTTGACTATAAATATTCAATAGAAAGATAAAACAATTTCATACATCATGATATTTTTTTAATAATTTTTAGACAATAAATAAATTATATTATTTATGACACCATGATGATGCAGCGATTACCTCATTAATTAACGATTTTAATAAAATGGAAGGATAATGTTAAATCTAAGCCTTACACTTGTCCAAAGCCTATTGGATGAGAATATATCTAACCCTTATCACCTTAGAATCTAATTATATAAGTGTGGGACCTTTATAATCCGAAAATCATTGTATAATAAAGTAACATTTCATTACTTTCCAAGAGTGCCCCTCCTCTCCACTTATAAAAGGCCCCCACCACTACCACCTTAAAGACACCTTCAAAGCCTTTTGGCTCGGCCAACCTCTTCCCCAATACTCTCCCAACTTCCCTCTCTTACTCCTAGAAGCCTCACTTTGGTCAGAATTATTACCAAGGAAGCTTTTGGCTCAAATCAAAAGAGTTAAACGATTTTAAGGTAATGTCTTCTCTTATGTTATTTTGTTTTAATTTGCTTATACAACCCCCTGATATCTTTTTATCCACTTCTTTTGTAACAAAAACAGTATCCTTAATATACTAGGATGTTGTTATAATAAGTATCCGAGCTACACTTTCACACACCTACATCTAATGGTTAAAGAACATACTGTTTCTGTGGATGGCGAATTTCTGCATCCCGAAATGATGATTGTTCAACACTCATATAACACCTTCAAAGGTGGCCATTAAGATGTCACTATATTTATATATGATATATAATATGTTTATGTTTTACATAAGATTATGTATTTTTCATTTATGGCATACCTTTATGGTTTCCATTATGGGTAAACGTGATATTTTTATTTTAGGAAGTGCGGACTACCGCCCGCTAAAAGTGATTTGAATCGTTAATGCCATATGTGGGATTTATAAAGGATGTAGTAAATGATATTATATATGATATTATAATGGAATTATAATATACCTTTATATCATTATTATTTAATTAAATACGAAATAGAAATGAAATTAGCGTTCATGCGTACGTACGGCTTACCGTCTCCATGAACGGTGCATTTCATTTTTACCTCTAAACGTTATGGAATATTATAAATGCATGTATATATTGGATATATATGAGATATATGATATCTATATAATGAATATAATTCTGGATATAATGGACATTTCCCCACATGAACAACTTGTAATTATAAGAAGTTTATTTTTGACTCAAGTACCAATGATCGACAAAACGACCATTATTAACTTAAATAATTACATAATGTTCATAACATGGTAATAAGTGATATTAAAGGAATAAGAAACTTGAAAAGGTTCTTAAGAAACTATAAATTAAATCTAGTTTATTATTCAGGAGGTTAAAGAATGGTCGAGTCAAGATAGGACGCAAGGTATGGGAATTTCTTAACCCAATTTCCAATCTCTGGGTTAATCTCCTACTTTCAAATTATGTCATGATATTATTATGTCCTATGTTGTATTTGTACTCTCTTTATGTGTACATATAGTGAATACACATAAAAGATCTAATTTATTTTAAAAATGATCTTTGTAAGGAATTCGTCTCAATCTCCTTTCATGGAGGCATATTTTGTTTTATACACAAATTTCTTTTATATGGTGTATAAACCCCTTTGACTTTTACGTTTATTCAAAAGGAATCTTTTTATACGAAGTGTTTTACTAAATGACAAAAAGGAATATTTTTCTTGTCGTACGTATGCGGCGAAAATGACATCTCCACCACCATGGCCATTATTTGAGTTTCGTCTTCCTCTACAAGCCATAACTTTTTTTAATGAAAAATAAATAAAAAGTTTTAACTTTATTTTATTTTGGTATTGAAAATGGTTTTGAAAGTGTTTTTATTATATAAATGTGTTGTATTGATATCTTGTGATTTAAATTTGGAAATGTTATGTTTCCTTTATGCATGTTTTATGTGATAAGAATATGTTATGGTTTATGATATGTTTAAACCTATTCATATGAGTAATGCATTGGACTTAATAAGTGACTGGTGGAGCCCGCTACAGCTCCTCGATGCATCGGCAGGTCTCATGAGACAAACTAGTGTCTTGGCATGAGGCATTGACAAGATTTTATTTTTAGTCTTGGCACGAGGCCTTGCCTACGTGGTTATGATAGTCTGGCATTATGCATTCCATCATTATGAAAATGATTATTGATATTGCATGTGATTATTCGACCAGTAGAATATCCATGTGAAGAAGTAAATGGAATTATCTCATTTTACTTCTGCCATATTATGTTGAAGTTCATGTTTAAAAGGATTTTGTTTTAGATATACATTGCCTTAAATATTTATGATTATTGATGAAAGCTTTCGCTATATTGTTATCCTTACTGAGCATCTGAGCTCACCCCTTTCAATGTTTTAATATTTTCCAGGATGTGAAAAGTATTTTATGAATGACCTGTAGGGATAGCCATAAGAGGATATGAGTGTAGACTATGGAGACTTTGTTATTGTAGTTTTTCACTTTATGATGTAATGTAACATTTATGAATGTATCTAGTGTTTCCAAGGATACTAATCTAATCGGTCTTTCGAGAGTTGATCTTTTGTGATCATGCCAATGCTATGCAATAATGCACCGACTCTGGGTAACTGGGGTCAGGGCGTTACAAGAACATCCTAATTTCCACAATAAATGTAGAACAAATCTAAAAATAATAAAAATGAAAATTGATCCCCAATCGACAGAAACATGGATATCCACTCACAATGATTCTATCTAGTCTTACTCATAGTATTCAGCCCATGATTAGACAATTATTAGAACCATCTATCATACCCCCCCAATAACCGTGTAAGGATAAATAATTATGGATTACACTATGTAATTTACCTGACTTGGAATACATAAATATGATTAAATGTAGTCCACCATATAGCCTCAAGAATTCCCCTCAATATGAAAGAGGTTTCCAATAAGTAATTAGGGTCTGAAAAACATTATATATAGCCTAAAACTTATAGTTTCATTAAACGATTAAAAAATTATCATAATAATCCATAACTATCTCAACATAAAAGTACACAAAATGAGATTTCTATGATGAAGAGTGAATTTTCAAGAAATTCATATACAATGATTTCTTATTTAAGCAAGCATTCATTATAGTGGTAGATGTCATTGTATTGATCACTAAAGGAGGAAACTCAAAACATTTAATTTCAATTGTAAAAATTTATATTTAATAAAATTATTCCAAAAATATTAAAACCTAATACAATGAATTATTTTTCATGTATTTGAGATATATATATATACATATATATATATATATATGAATTCAGATTCACCACACAAAAATGCGGAAATAATGAAGTTAGTGAGAAGAAGTGTTTTTATTGGGATCTCAAAGTGATGTTAACAATATTATTTTTGATTAAATATATGTACATAATTATACACAATATTTATATTAATACACCTTACACTAAACCCTCGTCTTGAAATTCTTATTATCCTATATTGGGGATAATGTATTAAGGATAGTCTCTCTTAGACATTTAATTTTCAACCACATTACCATACATAATCACTATAATTCTAATAAACCAAATGAAAAATTATAATAATAATTAATAATAAATATAATGAACTAGAATAAAAAAAATTGTATGTAAATAATGATAATATCACATGGGATCGCGTTAACCACATACAATATCATAGAATAAAACATGAGAAAAGATAAATTATAAATGAACTCAAATCATCCATTTTCCCTATATAAAAAAATAGGGAGTGTTGATTCTTTATAAGAATGAATATGAGATGTCATAGTATAAGACAGAAGGGAAAAATGATAGGATATAAATGAATATATAATAATAATATTTTAAAAATGAAAAACCTATTATAGAGACAAAACCCTAAAATAAAACTAGATATGGAACAAGAAATCCCAGTTGACGAAATTTTGTTTTCAAATGTAGTGTCAGTTCTAGATATGTTAGATGAGTTAAATGACATGGGTTATTAATGTAGATGTATTTATTAGGGTTGAGAAGTACATATGGCATATAATTTCTTGTAAATATAGTTCCTTCATTCCTATTACCCTATTGTTTGAGTGAATTTGTATTACCCATTATATTCCACCAATAAAAATCAATTACATCCCTATAATCTTGTTCCCATTTATTTAATGTACATGGATAAATTATAATATTTAAATTGATTAAATTATAAAGATAGAATATATTTCATAATAAAACAATGAAATATGTCACTTCATGGATGGGTTCAAATTATGGTATGTCATTTAATGATATTCTTCTTCTAAAATTTCATTATCCCTCGAGGATTGTCAACAATTTGAATGATGTGATATCTTATTCTTCATATTTTAAAAATAATGGTATATCCTCATATATGTTAATGACATTTATGAATTATGATTCATTTTATTAATTGATTAAATAACATAGATTTAAAATGAGTGAATAAATTACCTATATGTACTTGACCCACATGTTCTCTTAGAATAATGGTTATTTGTTGGAAAATAATATTTATTCATAAGTCTATAAAACTTATATAACACATGGGTTATAGATTTTACATTTACATAATTTTATTATGGATTATTATATATAATATTATTTACATTAACACATCCATATACATTTCATGATTCTTGTGTGTATATTAATAATGGATTATATATATTGAAAAATTATCCTTATATATCAAAACAAAAGAGTCAATATTTTTAAAATTCTACACTATTTTTTGTTTATAAAAATCATATTGTAGATTTCTATAGAATTCTTTAAAATAATTTCAATGAATTTGGATATTGATGTTTTCATTCTCCACCACTATTGAGGAAATATATGTATTTCATTTTTCATTTTATCTCAAATCATCATCAAAGTGAACCTTATGTATTTCTCTTCATGTATTAAACTAGATTAGATAACATTAACATACATTTCTAAAAACAAAAATTAATTTACATCTTTTCCAAATAATATCAGTAATGAATAAAACCACTTAAAAATATACAATTTACCCAATTAAAAAATAAAATAAAAATTATTCTTAAAAATAAAATTGAATCGTTCTTTTATTAAATGACAAAATAATTGAAATAAAAATGTTTAATTAGAATTTAAATTTATTAAATATCATTTATAAAACCCCCTCTGACATCAAATATTCTTTACTATGAAATATTTTAATACTAATATCATATCAATTGAATAATGATATTAATGATATTAGTTGTAAAATATCTCACTGAAATAAATATCATGCTTCCAAAATAAATTTTAACCAAATAATTCAAAACAATGCCTAATGTACTATTCAATATCTTGTTAAATTATGATGGTAATTTTTTAATTTCATTCCAATAAAATTATATCTCTTCAGTCAAGGGATTTTAGTTATTTTCTCATTATTGTATGAATTTAATATTTCAACTGGATTAATGTATTTTAATTCATACACTTTATATAAACATAGAACTATATTAATAACTAGGAATTTACATGAGTTTTTATATTTATTATTCTTCATAGATTTAATATGTGAATAATAAAAATGTGTAATTAGAAATGTTTTGTCTAATTCAATGAAAAGTACATGAATTCTAGTTTAACTAAATAATGGTATCCTTAATATACTTCTTCTATATTAATCTAGATCAATAACCCAACTAATTATCCCAATAAGTTCACGTATTATAAATTCAGTTAAAATGGTTTCTTTTATTATCTTATCTATGCTTCCTTATGAGAAATATTGAACCTTTTTAACATTTTAATTCTGTGTTTCGTTGAATTTTGGGTTGCGGAGAGGCATATTAGACATCAAATATTTTTGTAAACTCTTATTACCAATATTTTATAACAAGTTTTATATATATTTCTATCAATAATTATTTTTATAATTATATAAAATATAAAAATAAATAATATAATCAAAATAGTAGAATAAAGCACCCAAACAAATTCAGATGATATTGAATAATTCACAAAAACATCTATTACACATTATTATATAAATAGATTCACCCTAAACAAACAAGTATGTTCAATAATCATTATGAATTTTTTTATAAACTTTTTTTGAAAGGAATTGAATATTTTAATGTGTTTTCCTAACAAATCCATTAATGGTTTCTATAGATAACAAGGATAAAATTTTTATATATGCCATAATATAATTTAATAGAATAATTTTCCTTTCAAAATGGTCACCTAATAAATCATTATTCATTCATAATGAATAATATATTTGTACAAAAAAATAATAAAACTAATAACATCCTTCAATACACTTAATAAAATTATAATTGAAATATGATTCAAAAAGTTTTTAAAAAACACATGAGATGGGAATGAAAAAAATAACACCAATATTTCTTGTGTAGATTATATTTGATCAAATTTACTTAAATTAATATATTATAATTTGAGAAATAAAATCCATTTTAGAAATCATCTTAATCTATAGAAAATCGAAATAATCAGTTTTCTAATTATACCAAAATGTTCAAAAGTTTCCAAAACTATATAATTTAACTCAAGGTGACCAATAAAATTAAAAACAAAATGGGAAGAAAAACTAATAATGAAGGATAACAATCTCTTAAGACTTAATAATTAAACATCCATTCATTTTAGCTGAAAAATATTCAAAATGATCAAAATGATAGGCCAAATATAATGAGAGATAAAACCTATGTTTATTTAAATGTGTAAAACTTGGGTTAATTTCATATTTACTGAAAATATTCCTAAATATAATGAAATATTTGGAAATATGTACAATTTATTTAATGAAAAATACTGAAAAATGTTTTGGGAAGAAAAGAATTCATTTCAGTGGTGAGAGAGTGTGATTGTTCATTATCCCATATTTGAATCAGTGTATGGTTTCTTGATTAGAAGAACTAATAATATGTTTCTATGCTTAATTTTAACTTTCAGTAGACATATAATAACATTTTTATAGATTCATTAGAATCTATAACATTATAATTTAAATATATCATTAATAGTGTTGTAAGAGTACATATTGAACCTCTACTTACTGACATACCTGTGTGGAATCTAACGTATATGGATTAAATATTTAATGTTATATTAGAAAATTATTAGAAGGAGAAGTTAATTAAAATATAAGATTTAAAGATTTAAATTAATTTGAGTTAATATCAAAATATTAGGCATTAAAGTGGATATATTATGAATTTTTTTCTTCAGGATGATCCACTAGGAAATCATCATTTACACACTGTTGTAAATTTTTAATGCGTTACTAGATCCTTATGTGTTTTTATAAATGTAAATTTCATTCTTCTCAGACCCCTTGAAGGAAATTCATATATTTTATGAATTTTAAATTATTATATTGTGTGATGAAATAATAAATTAATTTTTATATAAATTTTAAATAAATGAGTTTAATAAATTTTTATCCCCCTATATTTTACCAAATTAATTTTTTTTTCAATGTTATGTTATTAATTGAGGTTGGTTGTTGATGTTTTTGGTAGGTATTTAATCTTCTACACTTTATATTCTTAATAAACCATATTAGTGGTAAATTTTTTCCAAATCAAGACTGAGGTATAAAGGAGTATATTATTCATTATTGGGGATGTGATAATCATAACGAATTTCAATTTATAGAAATTAAGATTAATATTTATACACACCATCTTGATCTCCTACATGTATATCGGTTGTTACGTATTTATTTGTAAAAACATATAAAAAAGGATACATAAGGTCAAATAGTTGATCAATAAGATGTCTCATCATATAACCCATAAGATATTTAACATGGAATGTTAGTGGAACATTATTTTTTATTCATCAATAGGGTTTTATGATATCCGAACCTTGAATCATTAATTTCCATATAGAATCACCAAAAATCACAATTTTCATTCTCACTTCTTCTAGAATTTCATATTTCAATTTCTCATGTTTCTTTCAAAAATCTCACATTCTTGTCCAATTGAATTTGTTAGTATTCCAACTGTAAGAATAATCCCTAGGAAAATTCATCTTTAAAATACAAATATTTTTTCAAATCAAATGTATATATATATATATTATTTTTTGAAAATAGTGTTCATGTGATGTTCATGCTAGGAAATTATACCAATTTGAAGAAGTTTTATTTTTATGGCATCCCTATCAATATTTTCATAATTACCTAAAAACCCACTATAATGGATTATGGCCTATTTGAAATATCTATTTGATGCAACTCACAATATTATATTTTGGTTATTACAATTTATATTTATCTAATATTAAATATAAAAAATAAAAGCAATATATTTCCTGGGATTTAAAATACATTATATATATATATATACATAAATGAATGACACAAAAATATAGATTGAATTATGATTGTTGGAGGAAAATGATATACATGGGAGTTAAATGATATGTATCCATTGATCAATTAAAATAATGTATTTATCATTTTTATACTCAGTATAGATATCAGGGCCTATAGCACCACCCCCACTTCTCTTAATTGAGATTATCATATATGGAGGATAATTGTTAAATAAAGATAAGAGAAGTCATATTAGAAGATACAATAAGGAAAAAGTATAATATATGAAGAAATAGAGTATTGTAATATACTAAAGAAAGGGACTCAATGATTGAGACAAAATCATAATCTAATATCAAGTCAGGAACCATGTTTCCCTAAATAATTGAAGTAAAATAGATTTTAACGTATATAATAGGCTTTAATAGGTTACATGAGTTCATAAATATGGATTCCATGCATTCATGGATCTAGTAGCCTAACATAGTGCATGTGAAATTGATATAATCACACATGAAGAGCCTTCTACATTATTACACCCTATGTGGAATCTATATTTATCATTATCTTAATTCCTCTCATAATCATAAATTATTCCCATATGATCTTATACGACACTATTTATTTATATGGGAATATTGAGGGCATTAAATCGAAAAAAAATATCGATATGGATTCCACTACTCAAAAGCACCATAAAAAAGTCACGTCATTATGGAGTTGTGATCCCGACATGTTTGTTAATTCATTTCATATCATAATTTTTCATTATCCCACATAGCATGAATACACCATCTATTCATTAATCATATTTACTTATCACTTAGATAAATATAAACAAATAATTTTTTCATTGTTGAAATTTATTAATCATCTTCTAATTTGTATTGTAAATGACTCTAATGAATAAATCATGGTTGTATTTTCTCTAAGTACGAGACCCTTAAATATTATACAAAAAACCATTAAATATTTTTTTATCCCCTTAATGATTTCTTGTACTCTTACATATTTAGTGGGCCACAAGATTTACTTTTATATACTAGTAATAAAGTCTATTAAATTTTATTTTATTTCATTCATGAGACCCCATAATTTTCACAATTCATGATTATAGATTTTAATTAACATATATATATATATTCTGAAATGTGTATTATGTATACCAATGTATTATTTTTTCCATTAACAGTTGTATATATCATGAAAAATAATAAAATTAAATTTTAGAAGTCTCTATATTTCTTCAAAAGAACTCCAATATATCAAAAACATTCCATTTTTCATCTTTTTAATATGGTAGTAATATTACATATGGAAATTTTCTTTACCTATCATATTAGCTTTATAATGGCCCTTATGAATTTATTTTCATCTAAACATTAAAATAGTTCTATTTATCTATAAATAATTAAATATGAAAAATAATTTATCAATTTTCCAAAAAAATAGGAAACAAATAAAAACACATAAAATCAAGTATTCATATATTTTGACAATAAATCCCTAAATTATTACAGAAAAAATTCCTATTAAAAATATAAAATTTTATCTACTTAAACTGTTCAATTAATATATTAAATATATAAAATATACACACTCTCATTTAGAATGACTTCCATATAAGGAAAATAACATCCATTACTCTATAAAAAATGAAACACATGTAGGATATACAGTCATACATCAATGAACTATCATCCATTGTTCTAGTTATTAAATAATATGATAACATAGATATCAAATCCATGAATCCTCCATAAATCTCAATCACCTATCCTCATACCAGTAATTAAATCCACATTGAGCTACTATATCTCAACCACCCATACAAGGACTGTTTCCAAAACATTTATGCCAAACATAATATTTTCATGGGAGACAAATATCCCACGTATAGTGTAAAGTTCAATCATTGTATTACTATACTAAATTTGTCGCTAAAAAAATATGTTCATGTTTGTACTGAATTAAAAGAAATCCATAATCATAACATGCATACACCTATCCCATAATTGGGTAAACAAGAATCCACTGTAACAATCAAATCATACCATCCACAGCTAGTTATGGAATGTGAGGATGTCCCATGGAATCCCCAGAGAAATTGAAAGTGAATTATTTATCATCCTTCATATTATTAAATTTTTTGAACAATAAATCATCGAATAGGGAATAATGGTATTTTAGGATTCACCTTATAAATAATATATCATTTTACTAATTCATTAATAAAATGAGTCATTACTTGTTGTAAAAGATATCAGTATAAAAATAATGTAGAGAATAACAAAAATATCATGGTCAATAAAATATAATCCCAAAACAACATAGTAAATTGATGTATTTCTATGTAATTTACATGACAAAATATAATATAAAAGGATAATGAAGCATCTCCTACTGAATGTGGTATCCCAGTACATCTAAAAAAACGATAAATAATGTATCAAAACTTATATTACATATCATTAGGTTAAAGATACTTCACCACACTCATATAAACTTATGGGAATGATGTATCTCTTGTTTTAATGATGTACCATTATACTCATGAAAAGTATGGAAAAAGATGAATTTATATGTGAATGTTTGATCAACATAATAATAACTAATAATGTGAACCATTTATAGCCATACCCAATACATTAGTGAATCATGTATCAAAAATTGAATGAAGTATCATTATATTCATGGATCTAGTGGAATGATATATAAACCTATTCAATACTCTATCAAATTATATAGTACCATCTTGACTATATTGTGAATTATGTCTCATAATGATATTATTTTCCATGATTTTTATCTACACCCAAAAACAAAATATGTGTGAATGATCAATATTAAGATAAATAATTATAGTTTAAAATATATATTTAATGAATAAATTCCATAAACCAGTGTGAAAAAATTCTCACTGTAAATGAAGGAATAATTATAACAATAAAATAACCTTGGGGAATTAGTTTTCACCTTAGGAATTTGTTTAAAAACCAATGTCACACATTGTGCTACTCAAACACAATATGTTTTACATTTAGGATTCATGCGTTAATTATAACCTCCATAAACATGGATTAAGATCTCATATCACTACCTCACTCACAATAACCATGTTATCATATCATTTATAATATGAAAAACCCTTTATAAAGTAATGAGAAATAATTATCCAAACAGATACATGAGTTCTCATCATTTAGTAACTCTCAATGATGACCTCAAAGGATTAAAAATAATGTTACATTTAATGAAAACCATCATAGTTCTATTCTATATGTTTCTAACACCGTGCCCAAAGACAAATAAGTATTGGTAGCCACATATTCAAAACATCAGTTTTAGAGGACCTATCATGGTCATTATATTTTGTATCCATTTCTGAGATGAAAGTGTTCCAAATTAGGTTCTATACCTTCTCCTCCACACATAGCAGCCTATACAAACATGATATTTGAAAACTACCAAACTATTCTATAGACTCACACCGTACTATTTTTTAAGATAGTATCACATATTATATAAGAACTCTAACATCATTAGTTCCATTACTCAATGATGGAATCCCAATTAGAGATCCATTATAACATTAATTTAGCCTACCAATTAGTCAATGTCTCCACCAGTTTCTATTTAATAACAAAATAACACATGAGGTATTACTAAGAATCTTACCAAACACACATACCAGTATCAAATAATTTGACACACCTTAAGTTCCATACATGTATTCTCAAACCCACTACATGTTCTTGAATTATATAAAATATCTCTAAAACAATATAATTATGTAATATTAGATAACCCTTAACTCCATAATAAAGGTATACCCTTATACGATTCTCTTCCACCATCACCAATAGTCATTCAAGACTGAGCCAACCACTATCCATTATCTTAATCCCTTACTGCAATCCAATAACACAAAAATATATTATAATCCACTAGTAACTATTTTTTATAAATAATTCTCCAGTTTCCAATGTGGTATAGTTGAATCAGAATCACCATGATACATATCCTCATCAAAATTTAAGAAAATAGGGAGTAGTATACTCCATATACAACCCCTAGTCTACTATTATCCAAATATCCATTAATGAAAAATTATTATTCAAATAATTCCCTTAAAATTTGAGGATAATCCTAAACATAATCCTGGAAAATACATATATCTAGTGGAAAATCTCTTATTTGTGTGTGTTCACTCTCTATAGACCTCCAATGTAAATTTTAAATCAAACACCATAAATTTGTAAAAAATTTAAAATGTTGTAATGGAATGTTAAATCAATACCATAATCCAAGAAACTAATATTAAATTCTAAGAGAGGTGTATAGAAGATGATAAAGAAGTTGAGTGTGAACCCACCTTAATAATCATAACTCACTCACTAAATCGATCCCACACTAAGTGGATAAAAAATAGAATGAGAGGAGAATGTTGAATTCCCCATATTATATTAGTAGTCTAATGTAAGGAACACAAATAAGGGGAATAAATTATGCATAGTAAATTCACAAAATAACAATATAAAAATGAACCTCAATACCACTGGTTACCCAGTGCACTTCACATGCCACATGATGCCTCACTAAGTACCAAATGGATTGTTACAAGTGTATTTCTATTATTGTTTCCGAACTAAACAAATTTAAATACATATTTGATATTTTCTACCCAAACATGATTATTTGAAACATCCCATTAATTTTATGAAATTAGAACATCATTATTAATGTTTGATTAGAATCAAAAACATGAAATGAGTTTCTTCCAGTCATATTTGAACTTGATATTTTTAAAAATCCATCAACACGTAATGGTGATATTACATAAAGTATAGTGACATTGATTTTTTTTCAATGATCCTCTTACAAATGAGTATGAGAGATAAATAAATTTTAAGGAGGTGTTTTACAAGAATATTCGGTTTCTTGTCAAACCATTTAGGTTGTTTACATACCTTGACATTTATAAAAAGGATAAGGTGGAAGTTAATATACTACTGTGGATCAATTCATCACAATGGATATGCCCTCATTACATATAAATCAGAAGATCTGTATCTAGATGATCATATTTTTCTAAGAAGTCTTAATTTCAAGTGATGTGTAATTTAGATTAGCTTTCTTTTTCTTATAATTATGTATATGGATGTTCAAAGGACTCTACATGGATTTGTTAAAATTTCTTTCATATGGTGTCTAAGTTTATTACTAATTTTTGTGTTTAACCAACCTATATTGTTAGATTAGTAGAGATGGTTAATTTCTTACATATTCTCACATTCAAAAGACATTAAGGAATAATCATGAATAGTAGAGTCCTCCATCATTTTGTTATAAAGGATTAGATAAAGCCAATAATTGAAACCCCTATGATGATATTGGTCATAAGGGATAGAGGGTTTAACATGGATATGATTTTTAATGAAATCAACATTATTAAGTTAAATGAGTGGGTTATGGTTAGATTCATGTTCGTGATTTTCTTTTTCCAAGTGCTGTAGAATTTGTTTAAGGTTGTATATATTTTTCTCCAACCATGATTATATTTTATATTTTTTATCCTCAATGTCCATAATAAAATTATAATCATTACAAAAAAATAACCATAAGGATTATATATATATATCCATTTACTTTATTTGTAACTATATTATTCAGAGTATAGGCTACCTTGATTGAGGTTTGTCGATTTTTATTTATAATGATGGGATCGATTCAATTGATTGGCGATTAAATATTTCCTTGGATAAAAGAACATAATTCTATTCATGTCCTCAAATAGTTGTAATTAATATAATTTGTTATTTTTTACTTCAAGAGAGGATCTTATTTTTTTGATGTGGAAAGAGAGTGTGTTGTGTGCATTGGTTTAAAGAAAATTAATGGACCGTATATATTGAATTCTTTTCATTTTCCACTTATAAGGATTTATTTTAAACTTAGTGAAATATTAGTTAGGGGTGTTTCTTCATGTTATAAAATATATTCATGAGTTTTGTTTTGTTTTTTTTGTAAAAAATCTACATTTATGTGACAATGTGTTTTCGGTATAGTTAAAAAATTTAATCTATTTGATTATTATCTCTTCATATATGATTAAAACATAAAATTTATTGGATTTCTGGATTTAAAAAGTGGAATTATTATATATGGGTATTATCTAGATTACTGTGTCATATGGTTTGATGAATTGTTATTTTTGAATAATGATCGCTGTAATTTATTTTATAGAATTGATTATTATTGGTTAAACTAGGAAATTGTTAAAAGTAATTATCCCCTATTAGGGGATAATGATATATTCAATTAGATAATATTATTTAATAGGTTTTTGAAGATGGACCTAGGTTCTATATTTCATCAGGTAAGGCTTAGGGAATAAAATATTTTGGATACTTAATTTTTGTGTCATTATTTAAACATTGAGTTTTATAAAATGCCTTTTTTTCATGAAAACCCCTACACTTTTTATGGGAGGGATGAATTATCTATTTCAAGAGTTCTTTGGTTAGATTGTGGAATTTTTAAACCATGAATTTCTTATACATTTGACGTTATAGAAGGATCATGATGGGGATTTGATAACTATTTTTTATGTGTTTAAATTTGATCATTCTTATGTGAAAATGAATAAATGAACATTATGGATATGTCCAATATATTTCTTCTAGTGTGTTATGTCTTGTATAGTATTTTTCTCTTCCCATTGAATAATGGGGATATTATTTCATAATTAAATCTCAAGGATGCTGTAGAAATTTATAGTTTCCTTGGTTTTATAATCATTCAATGTTGGTTCTAATATGATTTATCCTTTAATATCACTCCATTTATATATTTTTCTATGATTAACATAATCATTTTATAGATAGATAAATTTGGGGATAAATTTGAATAACGTATAGTGATGTTTCTTAGTGCTATTGTTTTACATTTTATTTGACTCAGAATCATGTAGAATGTTTTCTATGAAATATGTAACAAGGTAAGGAATTTTTTTTCAATGAAATTAGTTTCCACCAATGATTTTTACCTATAAGGGGCTATTTATTATCATATTTTGGAAGTATTATATTATCAAATAATACTTTGTAGTCTTAAATTATCACAATATCCCATGTAATGTTTTAATGCGGGGTGATTAAAATTTTTTAGAATATGTTGTTGTATTTCATATAGTATTATTACTATTTGATCGCATATACTTCTAGAAAATATAATTTAGTATATAATTTGATTTTTCTGAAATTCTGAGGAAATGTTTCCACAAATTCTAAATATGGGTGTAAAATGATATAGGATCTTGTATCCTTTCATATTTATATAGGGAATGTATGTTATTGAGTTTTCATAAAATAAATAATAGTTTATTCCATATTTATATATAATGTGGTGGAGACGCAGTTTAGATATCTATAGGTGGAAGTATTTAGAATATCATAATATGTGGCTGGATAATTATCAATATCATGTGGTGTTCTGTGGAATGATACACATTATATAGAAAATTCCTTAGCAAGTCATCACTAGAAACGAATATTGGTATTACAAATACATACCACACATTAAGGCTTTAGTTCTGGTGTCCATGGATGAAATGGTCAGTGGAAATTTTTATATCTTAGTGATTAGTGTGTTATAGAGTAAGGGTTGAGAAACATGTTTGTAGTGTGTTGTTGAAAACATTGGTTATTCCTTGATGAAAATTGGGGGATATTTATATAGATGTTATTGTTCCACATGATCACTGGGGTGATTTGATACAATTTAGGTAATTTTTGGAATAGTTTAATTTATTATATATTTTATTAGTGATTAGGGTGGCGTGATGGTGGATGTATTCATGAGATAGTATATAGATGAAATTGTTAAACATAGGGTGGTTTTCAAGATTATTTTTTTGATCAAGATTATTATTCAACCTCATGGAAATGGAATGTTCTATATAATTCCATTATTATTTTACCCCATTTATCATCTTTATATGAATATTATATTATGTATCAATTACAAACTCTAAATTACATTTCCCATGTATGTGTTTTTTATGTTATAGGTTTGGGGGTAAATCACATACCTACTGTATAGTTTCCCTATAATTATATAATTTACAATTTTATTGGTATGGTTCTCTTCAAGAAATATTTTTAGAAAACAAGTACATATGTGATATACTAGACCATAGTTCGAGAGTAATTGATTCATAGACCAATTTACATATAGATAATGACGAAGAATGTACATGTTATTCATTAGTGGATAAAGGTTTATCAATACCATCATAAGTTATATAATGATCACATAAGAATACTTATATTGTTTAATGTTTTGATCATGTGTATTTTCATCACAAAATTTGTAGAAGTTGATATCTTGCGGGAGTAAATTTTCTCCATCATTTAGAACTCCTTTCAAGATGTTGGATCATGTTGATGAGGTGTTATTTCTTATTTATCATCCTCTACATAATGATCTCATTCTGGAATTTTTTCATACGTAAAAGCCTCATTAGTATCCTTCTGAGGATACAAATTTCATATATTTTTATATATTTATATTTTAGAGAGGATTTCATTTTTTTAGAGTATCCTATTAATATTTAAGATCATTAAGAGTAGGGGATCATGGGTAGTTCACTCCTCTAGTGAATGAACTATAGATTTAGGGTAGCTTGGAATAGTGTATATGGGAGCATGATTTATATAAAAATGATCAATATCCTACTATTATTTTAATCTTGTTTTTAAAAATATTTTCTCTTGTTTTATATTTAAAAATTTCTGGTTTTCTTATCATTTTTGTTACATTGTTCTTTGGAGATAGATTGATTACTATTTAATAGTAATCTCCGAGAATGTTTCTGTTTTTTAAGGATTCCATTATTGTTTTCGTGGTATGTTTGTAATTATAAAGGATTTGAATTTTTTTTGGTGACTCTGATAGAGAGTTATAAATTTTCCAAGATACTCTATTATTCCTATTTTATGTATTATATGTATTAAAGGTGTATATGAAGAAGGATGTTGGTAGTGGAAATCATTTTGGAAAAAATATATATGTTTTGAGAAGATCACATTCTTAGTAAGGTAATTATATCATAGTTTTTTGGATAATAAATTAGAATGGTCGTTTCCTATGGAATTGGGGAAGACCTAGTTGATTTAAGGTTCAAACATTCCTAGTGGTTTCTAACAGGTTTTTTCGTAGAACCAGAAACATCCAATGATTCCATATCTATTTGGACCTACATTCCAAAGGTAGGCGCTCATTAGTTGTAGACTAATGAGGCTTAGGAATATTCATTGGTCAAGAGGATGGGAGGTCAGACTCATCACACCATTTTGAGGGGAATTATTGTCTACTCCGGGACCCCCTTTATAGATTTAAGTTATCTTCGTGATTCCTTATTAAATTACCAAGTATAAAATGATCTTTCCTTTAGATCTGACAATCAATGATTGATATGTAGAAAATTTAGAGAATATTTTATATGTATTTGAGGTTCTTCATTGATTTAGAATCATCTGTATTTGTTAGAGATTCTTAGTCAATGGTATCTTTTAATAAATTACATAAATTTCTCCTGGTCATTATTGTGACCATACTGGTATTAAATCCACTTAGTGGGGCACTTGAAGTTTATTTTCATTCAGAAGCACATGGATTATTTCAGAGTTGAGATCATACCTGCAGATGGGCAACCTATGTATCCTTTATTTAGAAAAGGAATCAGAACCCACATAGTTCGAGTAAGGGAATATTATGTTTATGTATGATTTATGTCTCAATGAAATATGTCATAATTAATTTTACACTATAAGCTCACGTGATTCATGCTCGGTGTGAGAAACAAGAGGTAGTGGTAAAACCATACAATTGTGCCATGAAGGATGCATTCATAAGGAACGATGTGGGCCTTATTTATGTATGACTTCCCAAATAGATGAAGAGTAGGATTTACATCAGGGAAGAAACCCGGGAATAATGTCCATAAAGGCATATGTGCTTTATGGAGATTTAGATACTCTAACTTGAGCTTACTCCTGAGGAGGATGCCCAAAATTAAGAGGGGACTTACAATTGAGTTTTAATCCTGAGAAGGAAGCCCAAATCAAATGTAATTTTAAGACTGGTTAAGAGAAATTAAGAACGGGGCTTACTCATGAGAAGGAGGCCCAGGTTAAAGGGATTTGAAAATGGGGATTACTCCTAAGGAGGAGGCCCAGGTTTGGGAGCATTGAAGACTGGGGAATACTCTTAAGGAGGAGGTCTAGGTTAAGGGACTTGGGGCTTAATCCTAAGGAGGATGCCCAGATTAAGTGAATTATGACTGGGGCTTCTCCCTTAAAAAGAATCACAGGTTAAGGGACTTGGGGCTTAATACTAAAGAGGATACCTAGATAATAGATCCTACAATCCTAGAGGATGAGGTTAAAATGAATGAAATCTATAACCTTGGTGACATAAAGATATTTAATCACAAGGTGTTTAGATATGTTTCTATAGAATTCCTTTCAAATAAGGAAGCCAATCAAGAAATCATGCCACAAATGGATTTGAAGAGAGTCCTGAGGGCTTAATCTTGAAGAGGATAAGTGGATAGGCATAAGAGAGGTGTAATAAGCATGAGGGACACCGAAAAAGAGAGGGGGAACAATTCTTAGTGGGTGTGCAAGTACTGCGTGGGCGCGCAAGTACTGCGTGGGCACGCAAGTCCTGGTCGCGCAGGTATACCCTCAGGGCACATGGGTACTTGCGTGACTTTTAACCCTTGGGGTAATACATGGGTGATACATGGCTCAAGCCCATAGTATTATCCCTAGGGGCTTACAAAAGAGTGGCGCACAAGTTCTGGTGAAGGAGAAAAGCAGTGTGCAAGTACTGCCATTTCCCTTAATGGTTGTCCACTCAGGCGCGCAAGTTTGGAAGAGTTTCAACACTTAGTACTTCTTCCCCATATTTAGATCTTCTGTTCTAGGTATGAAATTACCTTACAAGTGTTCGGAAGCATTGATAAGAGACTAGGATTCTAGGAGCTCAAATCTGAGTTTCTAGAATTTTTCCTCCCTTTCAAATGGGGGCCCACATGGGTATTTATAGGTTGGAGAGACCCTGGGAGAAATTTCAAAGAGGGTGCGCAAGTCACCTGCGTGACCACTGGGCGGTGCACAAGTATACTTGCTTGACCTTGGTGGAACATGAACGACCCAAGTGCATATGAATCCTAGTTCATGCCTTTGTCAATTTTTTATGTTTCTTCAAAGGATGAATCAATTTTAGGTTCAAGGTATTTCTCTTTTCATTCTTTTAGACTCTATGACGGAAAGGAGCATCAATTAAAGTCCCCCCTCAGAGTTGGATTCGAAATAAATGAGGATATGAATCTGAGGAAAAGATGAAAACCAAAGGAAAGAGAGTGCACAAGTGTTGAGCACGCAGAGGGCAACACACAAGTGTTGACGGTGCACGCGTCGGCGCGCAACGGTGCGACCTGGCCTATAAACACGTGGTCATTCTCGCGCAAATCCACAATATCTCGAATTTCGTGCACTCGTCGTGCAAGTTGGTCTTGTCGCGCAAGTTACTTGTTTTCAACTATTTCACTACTGTCACACTACTGTAGAGGTAATAAGTCTTTCATGTTAATACTTGCACGCCAAAAACTTGCGCGACACTTCCATACTTGCGCGCCAAAATTAGAGTTGCACGCCTTAATGCCTTTTCCATTTTTATCGAAGTTTCTTCAGAAATTTTATAAAAAATCATCCCATTTAAGAGTTAATTTATTCAAATTTTTTGCAGATTCAGTGGATCCCATGAGAATCGGAACGACTGATGAATCGTAAATCAAGCGATTTGATGATATAATGAGCATCATTGTCCATGATTATTATACCGTCCGGGACAGCACTCTCCTGGATTAGGCTATGTATTTGAAAAGTATCATCGCGACTTCCCCCAGAGCATTTATCTTCCTTTGTATGGCTATGGTCATCTGTGAGAAGTTACCATTCCAAAGGCAATGAACTGTCTTCCAATTTCTTGGTTTCAGAACTACACCAATTTTTCTTCAGCAAATATCTCATGTGGAGGAGTATTTATAAATGCTGGAACAGTGGATAAGGCCCATATGAGACATCATAGCCTTGTATACCAGATCTAAAAACTCATAATCCTGAGCTGCAACCACATTGTAATACCTCAATTTTCAGAAACTCTCAGATGGATCAATCCAAAGGCTGGAAGAGAAGTTGGGACTTTCATCATAGAAGAGGTGTGAAGACAACTTGGATGTGGGCATAATATGTGCGATAAACCTGTGCAGAAGTTTTCGAGGATTTGAAAGGATTTGCGATATATAAATCCGTCTGGGTTGGGAAAACATATGTTTACAAGCATGATAACTTTGTGCCAGATATACTCAGAAATTGGAGCCCAGAAACAAATTCATTCCATCTGACTCATGGAGAAGTAGGCATCAGTCTGCGGGATGTCTACAAGGTCTCAGGGGCTCCAATTTCGGTTGATTTGTATGATGAATTCATCCCTCCCATGGGGACTTTGAATGATTCGGAGGAGAATCCGGCTTTATCTTGAGAATTATTTAAAATCTTCCCCAACATCAAGAGTTCAGAGACCTCATTAACTCATTCTATAAATGATATTCATCCAAAATAGTGGATGAATATGTTTCTTATCGAGAAGCAGGAGAAGGAGCCGGAGTAGAAAGGATCGAAGGAGAAGGGATCCATGAAGAAGGGGCCCAATGAAAAGAGGCACAATCGTCCTACCACCTGCCCTAAAACAGAGAAAAGGGGTGCTCCTGGCATATTCTAGCCGACTCTGGAAACAGGAGAATTTAATAAGTGTGGATATGAGGTGAATCATAGGATCCTAAATAAGACTCGTCTGGAGGTCTTTTTGGCCTTGTGGCTCAGTGTTTATCTTCTGCCAGTCAAGGACTCAAAGGGAGGCGTTAGGCTAGGGACCTTCGTTATTGCGGGAAAGTTGGCAGAAGGAAAAATGGTTGCGTTGGCTTCCCCCATTTTATCAAATATTCAAGGGAGTTTACTCCATGTATTCATGGGTAAGTCTCCATTGAGAATAGTGAGACCATTCTATGTTTTGTGGGGATGGATCGCCACTCACTTCACAATGTATAATGTACGGAATGGAGTACATATTCATGGATGTTCTTTCAGGACATTAGTGCAGGCATTCTTTGGAATTTCCCCTTTAGCTGTCAACTCTTATGTCATGAAGGTGAGGCTAAGCATGTATAAGGAATTCAACTTCCTTCCGCATGGAAATCTGCCAACCGGGCAGTTTGTTGATGATGTAAAGACCCATAAAATTCAAGGGAAATTTTTTCTTAATTTTCTTTGGGATTTTACAAGAACGCGGTTTCAAACGGCACTTGATTCTGAGGCACGGTGTGCCCGGAATTTCTATCCGATGTTTAGCTCTGGTACGTTCATTGAACGAACGAGTGGGTTTTTCTAAATTTTGAACCAGTGCTCAGAATCGACTTCCAAGGGCACCGATGGATTCATAGCGCTGGTAATTTCTTAGGAATACCTTTTCCAGAGTTGCATTTACACGGGAGAAGTTGTTAAAAATTGTGGATGTTAAAATAAAAATTTAGCTACAATTTTTATTTTTTTCTTTCTAGGTAGTTATAAAAATTCAGTGGAAGTTGGGGGAAGCCACCCAACTTCCCATGGGAGGTTATGAGGATGGTGGGGCCCACACAAACCCCACCCCTTAATATTCCATAACTCCTTCAACTCACCATTTAATTTGATAACTTATGTTAATTAAATAGGTGAGTATAATTTGAATGTTTGAAATTCAAACTTAAGTCATGTTAATAAAATAACTAAAGTACTTATTTTATTTTGGTTAGAACTTGTTGTATTGGGAGGATTTGGAGAAAAGCTAAGGGGCTTGAAGATCTTTTTCTTCTTCGATGAAGAATGCGAAGAACGCTGACCTCCGACGAAGGTCGACAAGAACTCCGGATCCTTGGAGATCGACGACGCGACGCCGACGAATATTTTCTCCGCGATGCAACGATTCTCCTTCCGCAGTGCCTTCTTCTGCGACAGTAATTTCTGTGACGAACCCTCGCTAAACAATTTCGACGAGGTAGGGGATTTATGTGTGTTTATCCGTGAATTCTTCTGTCATCATTCCTCGTACAATTGGACCGCTTGTTATCAGTTAATGGGAGGGGGCCAGACTGCACAAACACGGCTGACCCTCCTCCACTTTTTATCTTGTCTACCTTATGGTGGAATGGAATGTGGGTGGCGCGGTGCTGTCACACCACATGGGGTCATGCGGCAAGGAAAGCGCGGCCCCGTCGCGCCACACCATTGAAACAAACAAGATCATGGCGCTGTCGCGCAGTGCCGAAGAACCCTGAAGGCACCGCGGTTGGAGCAGGTCCACGACGGAGGGGCGCGGCGTCATCGCGCCGCGCCGGGCAGACCAAGGCCGCGACCATAGGCCATGGCGGAGCAGGGACCGGCGGCCGGTTCCGGGCCACCGGCATCGGAGCAGGAGGACCGGCCAGCGCCGGTCCTGTGTCGGCAGCAGTCGGCCGGCCAGAGCGGGCCGTCCGGTCAGAGGAAGAATCATGGGTTATGATCCCCTCGGCTCATGGAGAAGACCCTCCTAAACGAACTTGCTGTGTGCGGAAACCCTAGAGCTGGCTGGCTGCGACTGCGACGACGATGACGACTGTGCAGAAATCCTCCATGGATTCGATGGCAACGACTACAGCACTCCGTTATCCTATGTGGTTCAGTGCTACCGATCTTGTGTGGGCTAGATCCTGTGTGGGTCAGTGCTCAGCGGTCCTGTGTAGGCCAGCGCCTACAGATCCTGTGTGGGTCTGATCCTGTGTTGGTCATTGTGGGGGTTAGTTACCTATCGAACCGTTGTGGGTCATTACGGGGGTTAGTACCTATCGATCCTGTGTGGGTCCGATGGCTTAGATGAATCAGTAGCTACATATGATCATATTTATCGTCTAATGAAGAAGTATACATGTGTGATCTTAATGTTATCTTTCAATCCATATCTTTGGTAAGATTGACTTTATATCCTATGTGTATTACATTATGATTTCCGGTGTGGATCGGGTTCTGATATCCTGTGTGGACTGGGTTGTACTTGAGCTCGGATGTTGGAGCCAAACGAGAAATTGATGACTTAGGTATATGTATGGGCATATAACTAAGTAGTTTCGGATGTTACTTCGTGATTGTAACTTTACTTTGTGGATTATCCTTGTGGATTATGGGAATCCTTCGGGGGTCTCGGGGTCCCTAATGAGTAGCTTATACTCACCCCTGCACGGGATTTGCTCACAATGCATTGTGTTGGTTTCAGACGACGGACAACGCTGATCGTGGTCGAGGCACAAGGAGCAGGTCGGTACCCGGAGGTGGACCACTGGGTGGGGCATACTCGGAGCAGATGGATGGACTCGAGGAGCTGTGGAGGCTATCTGTACCCACCCTTCAGGTGGGACTACCAGTGGACGACTCGACGCTGTGGATTTACTTTTCAGTTGTTGTACTCTCTTTTTAGTTGTACTTTACTTTCAGTTTTGGTTTGTATTATGGCCCACATACTTTACTGCACTTTCTTTTGTACCCAGTTTTTACTTTGTGTTTACTTCTTCTTGCTTTCTCTATGGTGTTTGATTACTTTACAAAGGCAAATCCTTCCCTTTTTACTGGGAATTACGCCTTGGTTCTAGTCACCAGCCCCTGGCCTATGGAAGGCGGGCTTGGGGTAGTCACGGAATGGGCCTCGAGGATGGGTCATGACAGATGATGGAACAACTAGCCTAGATTTGAGGGAATACATGTTGGCCTACAGAGATGGCATTCTAGTCACCAGGATTGAAGGATAGATTATATGGGAGGTCTTTCCTCCATATATATTTTCATGTCAATTCAAGTGTTTGTAGCAGACTGCTATATCTCCCCCTCTGCATGTCAAGTTAGGGCAACATCTGATGGTTTCCTTGAAACTATGGTTGCTGACATCTAGGGAGAAGACTGGGGAAGTGTTTGATCCACCAGTTGAAATGGTGGCATATAACGTGACTACATGGTATGTCGAGCAATGGACAACATCATACCCTAAAGTGGTGCTGAATCACCCAGTTTATTATGTGGGGAAAAGGAAGATAACTGTAGAGAAAGAAACCCTTTCCTTAGGAAGGCGATGCTTCCCCATCTGAAGCTGATTCGCCAGATTCCTCATCTAGGACTGGCTCATCAGATTCTTAAGATGAGGATGATGAGGCACAAAAAAAGGAAAAGCGGCCTCGTGCCCGATATAATCCTCCAGTCAGAATCAAAAGACCCACTCCATCAACTCCTAGTGAGTTACTTCATTGTGGTAATTTAATCACCATTAGCTTATAGAGAAATAAGTATTATTTTTTTCATTCTCTATCTGTATTTGCTGGAGCTGAGAAGAAGTTGA
This sequence comes from Viscum album, assembly GCA_963277665.1. Taxonomy (NCBI): domain Eukaryota; kingdom Viridiplantae; phylum Streptophyta; class Magnoliopsida; order Santalales; family Viscaceae; genus Viscum; species Viscum album. The sequence goes on along the minus strand of OY728140.1, from coordinate 363,770,112 downwards.
ATTCCAAGATTTTTGGACCTTCCTCACAGCCTTCTGGTACTCATATTGAATATCTACGTCCATAGGGTGTCCAGACATGGCAGAGTTTATAATGTGGTGCTGAAACTGCCTGTTTGGATTTATGGGAGCAGCTGCACCTCCCTGGAATAGGGAATCTTCTGGCTTCTATAGAAATCTGTTTCGAGAATAACCCTGATGAAGCACGGGCTTACATCAGAGAGCTGGAAATTCTGATATATGCCACTGACGGTTACATTCATGTCGCCAAGCGGGTGAAGGAAATGATAGATCGTGGTGCCGCTGAGGGGACTAATGCTTTCGGAGATGAAGAGTGGAACGATTATGTGGATCCTGAAGATGTACATTTTCTTTCCTTATTTACCTTGAAACTTGATTTCAGTCAAAGATTTTTTACTCAAGGAAATTATTTTCTTCATCATGCAGCTTGAAAATAATGGAACTACTATGGTTCCTTCGCCACAGTATAGCCTTTTTGGTACTGCCATCCGGGCTGCTGTTGAATCTCCTCGCTAATTGGGCGAGATATCTCCAGGCCAGCAAGCCATGGATGAAGAGTTGGACATGGATTTCCATTCTCCAATTCAAGTACCTATAACGGAGACTGCTGACACTCCCAAAAAGCCAAGGAAGCAAAAGCAATGAAGGAGGAAGTCCACAGCTAAATGCTTCACTAGTAGTGGTAAGTCCATTGGGCAATCACAAGTCTTAAACCATGAAAAAGATTGCTCATTTTCCAAGGGATTGCAGGGGATTCTTCAATTTTACCTTTGAGGGATAGGGCTGGCCCTCCTTTGAAGACAACAGAGGGTACTGGTGAACAATCAAAAGTTCAGACTGACTTGGATGCTCTCGGAGGAGAGCCAGCATATGTTCCCAGTATCCCTCCTGCTACTGTTGCAAGAAGAGAAGAACCTGCTTCTGTTAAGATAACAATGAATCATAAAAATGTTGAATGAAACATCCAATGCATTCTAATTTGTGATACTTTCAGTTCAACCCTTACATTCAAGCTTTTGGCGGCCATTGCCACTGACTCTGCCACTTTATCTGAAGATGTTGTCCAGGGTCAGAGACCGCATGATGAAGGTCGCCAAGAAGACACATCAAATTCTCCAACTGTTGATATTAACCATGATTATGAGATGAAATTAGATGAAATGATGGAACTTGGTGCATATTTAGAATATTTTATAAATCATGTTAAATTACCATGTAATTTAGAAGATTATGAACGTGAGTGTTATCTTTCGTCCTATTAAAAATAACTTCTTTTTACATTTCTAATCATGATTGGTTTTAAAATGCAGTTCTATTTGAGCAAACTGATGAACTACCAATGCTTGAAGGGGGTATGAGAAAACACTACAATTGCACAGACATTAGTTTTAGTGGAGTTGAACCCCTTAGAGCTTCCTCAAACTCACCCTGAAAATCCAGTTGAAGCTAGGAAAAATGGGGAGGAGCCTTCTCAAGATACTGATCTACCGTTGGGTAAGGGATTAAAATATTTTCGACTGTACGTAATTTACAAGATAGCCAATTAACTTTTCTTATCCATTGAAACTATCCAAAGCTTTCAATTGATTATGCAGGGCCATCAATTTCGGCGGTTAGATCTGGAGGTGAAGCTTCAGCCTCTGCCCCAAGGGGAATTGAAAGTGAAGAAACAAGGGTCAGGGGGGAAGGAGCAGAACATGGCACTTCTCTTAGTGCATTAATCCCAGATTATACTCCACCTGGTTATAGTGATGCTGAGTCAAACCCGAATGTTCAAAAGGCATTCCAATTTTCATGATGCGAAGAATGAAAGAACATACCGAAAATCATATCTGAATTGCCTCTAGAGGAGCTGTCATTGACGATTCCCCATCTATCATCCCTATTTTTCATATTGGTACTTGGAGGTTTTGGATATGAAAAGATCCATGCTGCAGTGAAACGGGTCATTTTAAGAAGGGAGAAGGAGCAAAAGTGTCGTGAAGATCTGAGCAGGGTGAAGCTGTCAGCCAATATCAACGAATTTGAGGCTGTGGTATCCCTAGATGAGGCTGATCAAGCTGCCAAGATTAAGGAACTGAAGCATAAGATCAAAGATAATGTCGTCCCGCAGATGCACCATCAGAAACAGTTAGATGATGTTACAGGCGAACTTGACCAACTCAATAATTCACTAGACAAAGCTCAAATGAATGGTATGAAATCCATCGCAGATTCCAAGAAATCACTCCATCATACTGAAAAGATTTAAGTTGGTCGAGTGCATGAGATTCAAGTGGCTGCTGATGAAGCTCGAGATGTTGTACATCAAGTGAACACTTATAATGACAACCTCTTGAAATTCCTTAGAAAAGAGATGAGAGTCCAGTCTGTGGATATCCTTCTAACTTTTTTGAATCTAATAGAAAGAACTCTTTCATCTTCAATCATTTGTTCACATATTTTCATGCTACCAGCTTTAAATTTTTACATATGAAAATGGGCCTAGTAAGAATAGTTTGATTTTTACTAGGATTATTATAAATAACCCTACAATATTTGATTCTTTTAATTGCTCAATATAACCTAAATAATACAAACTATATGTTTAGTGAGCTAGAACATGACTTTTATTTCCAGTTCCCTTATCTTTTACGGGCAGTTTAAATTCATGCACGTCGGATATAAAAAAGGCTATCATTTTGGGTCGAAATAGCTTTGACTGAATGGATTAAAATTGACTCAATTCCATAGTAATTTATCTAGAAACATATTACCACACTCAAGTATAAGGGAAAAAAATGTAAACTTTGACTTAAGAAATTTCGAATCTGAGGAATGATATGAAAAAGGGCTAAAATCCATTAGAGGAAGTAGTTCCCATGAATGAAGTTACCATTATTTAAAAAACCCATTAGGGGGTTGAATTATGTAGGTCCACCTAAGGGAATTGGCTGTATAGTCAAATAATAGCATCTTTTGGCTGACAGGTCTGTTATAAAGACTACTTATGCAAAGCCACCTAAAAGAATGTGCTACATAGTCAGGAAAAAGAACTCTGAGAAATTTACATATCTAGTGCTAAAAATATAGTTAAAGTTTCTGGAGATTCATATTTTCCAAAGTATACGGATTTCTGTATGGGAAGAGGTACTTGAATATATGGTAGATATTTTCAAACAATATTGTCTAAGAACTGGATGAATGTTACTCCTACAAAGGTCTGACCCAAACGTAATGAAGGGAAATATAAACCATATACTTGAATACATTCAGGTCATGAAAAGTAATGTGAGAAAAATATATTAAGGATGGATATTTTTTGGATCCATACATATTGTCGTTAAGATAACTAATGGAAAAAAGAGGTTTTTGCCCTAAGAATAAAGTTACCATTATTTAACAAACCCATTACGGGGTTGAATTATGAAGGGTTGCCTAATGGAATTGGCTGCATAGTAAAATAATAGCATCTTTTGGCTGACATGTCCATTATGTAAACTACCTATGCAAGGCCACCTAATGTCACATGCTGCATATTCAGGCAAATGAACTCTCAGAAATTGGACATTTTGTGATTAGAAGTCAGGAAAAGGATTATAAAGATCTGAAAATATTTAAGGTTAGGATTATGATACATAAAAATGGGTATTGTTCAATGTATGTAAAGATACATAGATCAATGCTAACCATAATCAAGTTGTGGATGGGTCCTGAATTGAAATATTGGACTTCAATACGTATCTCATAATGATGGGAATCAAGCCATACATAGTTATTGAAATACAGTTTAATGTCGTGTTGGACAAGAGTATGGGAGATCTTAGTTTAGTGTCATAGAGCTCGGACCATTATAATAAATACAGAATGTGTGTTTTCATGGGGACCTTTCACCCAGGGTACTAAAAGTGGACTTTGGGGTTAGGCCTAAAGGCTTGGGGCTAGATTAGAGGGACACTGGAACATTCCTACGTATCCCATAAGGATGGGAATCAAGCCCACATAGTTTTATAAATACTCTATGTATAGATTTGGTTTGTACATGTGAAGGGTAAATAGGGGACTTTAGTGTAATGATGGTTTGACCCAAGATAAAAGGCTCAAGAATTTCTTTGTATGCATGTAGTCTTTAGAATATAACATAATTAAAAATCAATGTAAATAATTATTCCCTCTCAGGTGAGGGTATCAATGAATATTGTAGTTTATTATTGTACAAGACAAAAGTGTTGTACAGTTTAATGTCGTATAGAAAGGATGAAGGTGAACTAATGTAAAGATAATGATTCTGGGGGCGGTTTTACAAATCAACATTGTACGAGTTGGAGGTGAACCGATGTGAATAGATTGTTTTTGGTCTTGAACCTCAGGAGGTTTCCTACATACCCTACATAGAAGGCAAGGATCAATGTCCACATAGTTCAATTAAATAATGAATTAGTAATCAAGTTGTTCTTGGGGAAAAAGACCTAAAAGTGGTGTTGGGACTTACACATGGTTAACGGACCAGAGAGGGTGTTATGGTTGATGTTTTCTCTATGCTCACATGTGTCATACTCGGTGTGAGAAACAAGAGGTAGCATCAACCTTAACGATGCACAGTTTAATGTCATGATGGAAATATAAAGGGACTATGCAATTTAAAGCCTTGCAGTGAGGACTATTAGTGCTGCATAGTTTAGTGTCATGTAGTAGGGACAAAATACAGTTTAACATCATATAGGATGTATTAAGGGATTTCTGTATAGTTTAGCGTCATGTAGTTAGGACGATGAGGATAATAATGTTTAATTTCACGTTGGACAAAAAAGGGGGACTGTGCAATTTAATGTCATACATTATGAAAAAAAGAGGACACAGTTTAATGTCTTGTTGGACGTATTAGGGACTTTTTCACAGTTTAACATCATGTTGGACGAAAAGGGGCGATACATTTTAGTGTCATGTTGGACGAAAGTGAGAATAGTTTAAGGTCATATGCATCGACCATTGCTGTATAGTTTAACGTCATATAGCAAGGATGATGAAAGGGACACAGTTTAACGTCATGTTGGATGAAAGTGCAAATAGTTTAAGGTCATATGCATGGACCGTTGGATATGTAGTTTAACGTCGTGTGGGATGAAAGTAATGAAAATAGTTTAAGGTCATATTCATGGACCGTAACAATGTATTTATAAGATTATACAAAAAACTTATTTAGAAATCCAACTTTGGATGGAGTAGTGATGAGTTCTTCATCCATTGAGATTAAAGAATTAGCACCATTAGAGTATACCTTATGTATTGAATAAGTTCCTCCCCATTTTGGTTCAAGCTTGGGAGGTTAATTTCCTGGTATCATTGGAGTTCTGAGAACCAATACCAATTCTCCCTGAATGTATGAATGAAGATGAACTTTTTTTTTGTTGAAAGCTCGTGCTATTTGATTCCAGTAGACTTCCAAGTGGTGCAAGGTACACAATATTTTCACATCTAACTGTTCCAATTCATCCAATAACTTTTGAGATTTTTCATCTGTAGATGATTGATCACAAATGGATACTATGGGTGAAGGTAATTGAACGTCAATGGGAACGACTGCATCCGTTCCATATACTAGTGAATATGGAGTTGACCGCGTTTTAGTGTGGGTGGTGGTCCGATAAGCCCATAAATCATGAATGAGTTTATCAGGCCATGACTTCTTATCTTTATCTACAATCTTTTGCAGTATTTTTGAAAGGGTCTCGTTGAAGGATTCTATCTGGAAATTGGCCACTGCATGATACCAAGATGAATGGTTGGATTTGATGGTGTATTCTTGATACAACTTCATCACCACAGCTGAATAGAAGCTGGTGTTGTTGTCCGTCAATATGGTATGAGGGACACCAAATATGGTAATGATGTTAGACTTTATGAAGCTAACAATTCTTTTAGAACTAACTTCTTTGAGAGGCATTGCCTCTTCCCATTTAGAAAAGAAGTCAGTAGTAGTAAGAATATACTTAAACTGCTTGGCTGTAGCTGAAGGGTAAGGTCCCACCACATCCATTCCCCATGTGGAAAATGGCCATGAGTATTTAGCTGTATGAAGTAACTCTGGGGACTGATGAATGAAATTGTTATGTACTAGTTATGAATGGCACTTCTTCGTGAAATCAACACAATTTTGTATTATTGAATGCCAAAAGTATCCAAGCCTTCGAATTTGATCAGACAGTCTATGTCCAGACTGATGGGCACCACAGGCTCTTCCATACACTTTATTCATGACATAAATTGTCTCTTCACCATCAATTCATCTAAAGAGAACTCCATCAAAACCACGCTCGTAGATAATTTTCTCTAGGTGATTTGGGCTATCATAAAGAGTAAAATTGACCACACGTCGTTGGATTTGTTTTTTTCACGACTTTATCATGTGGAAGTGTTTCATTTTGAAGGTATTCCCAGATAGGTGTCATCCATCCTGTAGTATGACCATATGGTTCAGGAATGAGACTAAATTCATTGATTTCCTCTGTTCTGATTTGAACATAAGGTGAAATTGTATGACGTTGGGCAATACTGATTGTTGTTTTGTCACGATTTGGATCTATCAGATCTATGGCTATATTACCCAGTGCATCATCTTGGGGATTTTGTGATCTTAGGGACGTAAGAAAATTTCAGTTCCATAGGAAATTCCTCCATTAACTCTCTGACGTAATCATACAAAGGGATCACTTCTTCTTTTCTGATTGCATAATCCCCATTGACTTGTTTGATTACATGGTCTGAATCACATTTCACCCTTAAGTGATTCACTTGTGCTTGAAGCACCAAATCTAATAATGCGATGAGAGCTTGGTATTCTGCTTTATTATTGGTACCACCTTCCCAAAATAAGAAGGAATAAGGCAAAAATTCCTTTTTTGGGGAAATAAGAACAACTCCTAACCCAACCTTGTTGAATTGAGGATCTTCCATTTTCTTCTCGGTTAGACTTCTAGAAGCACCATCAAAATAAATTTCCCATACTTGAGGACTATCCTGAATAGAGAATATTTCCTCATCAGGAAGTTCAACATCTGAAGATGTATATTCTACTTAAGGATGTTCAGTAAGGAAATCAGCTAGAGCATGGCCCTTTATTGCCTTTTGAGACACATACTGAATGTCGAAGAGCTGCAAAATAAGTTCCCACCTTTCTAGACATCCTGTAAGCATTGGAAGGCTACGGATGAATTTGAGTGGGTTATTGTGAGATTAAAATTAGACCTCGTGATGTTGCAGGTAATTTCTCAACTTGTGAACTGAAATGATTAATGCCAGTCATCACTTCTCAATACTTGAATACCGGGTTTCTTCTTCAAGCATAGTCCAAATAGAGGATGTTTTCATTCCAATAATCATTCTTCTGAGCAATAAAGGCTCCCAATGATCACTTTGAAGCTGTCACATAAGGGATAAGTGGTCATCCTTCAATAGGTGGCATAAGTACTGGTGGAATCAAGAGGTATTTATTGAGAATATCTAATTATTCTTGACATTCTTTAGTCCACTGGTAAGTGACTCTCTTATTCATCAATTTGGTGAAGGGTAAACATTTACCTACCAAATTGGTGATGAAATGCTGAATATTGGTTAATGCCCCTGAGGTCCTCTCAATTGTTCCAAATTTTGAGGAGGTGACATACCAAGGATTGACTTGGTCTTCTCAGGATCGACTTCGATACTATGATGGCATATGAAAAAGACGATAAATTTTATTGAGGCTATCACAAAATCACATTTTAAGGGGTTCATCATCAAATTATGTTTTCGAAGCTTACAGAATATGACTTCCAAATCAGCTAAGTGATTAGAACGTTATGTGGATTTGACCACCAAATAGTCCACTTAACATTCAACAAAATTCACTAACAGTTTGTGAAAATTCGATGCATGGCACGCTGATATATTGTGCTAGAAATATTTAAGACATAGGGCATTACCCGATAACAAAACACACCATGAGGGGAACTGAAGGCTGTGGATTCTTCATCTTTGGAAGCCATTCAGATTTGATTTTATCTGTAATATCCCTCCATGAAGGAAAGTGCTTCATAGCCATCTGTTGCATCTCTTAAAAGTTCCGTAATCAGAACTAGAAAATCATCCTTAGGACAATGCTGATTCAGATCTCTGAAATCGATGCAAACTCTAATTTATCCGTTCTTTTTCTTCATAGGGACAATATTAGCCAACCACCTAGGATATTGAACTTCTTTGACAATGTTAGCTTTGATAACCTTATCAACTTCAGCTTCAATTTTGGAAGCATAAGTTGGGTGTGTTCTTCTCACAGCATGCTTAAATGATCGATGTTCTTCAGGAAAACCCCAATGATGATTAGCAACACCAGGATCAAGCCTGGGAATCTCGGTATAGTTCTAAGAAAATATGTCTCTATTTTTCTTTAAAAATGAAATATACATCTCATGTTCTTCAAGAGTCATTTCCCCACTAATTACAGTGGGGCGTGGATCATCTTTTTTACCCATATTTATTTCTCTGAGATCATCCACGGTGGTAGAGATACCCTCTTCAAATGCTGGAGGAGCATCCCAGATATTTTACTCTTCTTCTTCAACATGTGGAATTTCTTCTGTTTCTACTTGCATAGTAGATGATGAAGCCGAGTTTCCGTGATCAGAAGAGATGTTAAAATTTGATCATGTTGAAGAATAATCTTCCATTTCTAACCCAATTGATGATGAAGGGTCCTCCTTGGGAAATTAATAGGAGAAGATGGATTGATAATCGACATCATTGTTCACCTATGATGTTTCTATCACTTGTTCTGGAAAAGTTGGCGAAGTATAGACTTTCTGGATTTCTGCAGATGAAATAAAGACATATCCAGTTGAGCTTTAATCATTGCTTGGTGGGACACCAATTTCTCTCATGCTATCTGGATTGATTACTATAATTGACATTATGTAAGTTTCCATAAGAGTATTTTGATTTGGGTATATCCTATCAATTTGACTAATAGGAAACACAGAATTTGTACTCGCATGTGTAAATGGATATACTGGAATATTTTCCAAACCATATGGATCATTAATCATGGTAACCTCTCTTATTGTGAATTTCTCCTCTCCCTTCATGTGATAGAATTCCGCCATAATATATTGATATTCACATGTCATGAATGGGGCTTTATCACCATACAATGTCCCAATTTGACCATCGAAACAATATTTAAGACAATGTTGGTATGATGAAGGGATATCTGCATGTTGATGTAGCCATGGTCTTCCAAGAAAAATATTGAAGTCTGTATCATGATCAACAACCATGAAATCTGAATTGGTTAGAAGGTCAACAAACTGAGTTCTGAGTGTAATATCACCTAGTGGTTCTTGTTCATTTTTATCATACCCTTGCAACATCAAAGTAGAAGGAGATAAATTAGATTCGGTGAGTCCCAATCGATGAAGTGTATGAATGGGGATGAGGTTGATTATTGAACCATTATCAATGAAAGATATTCATATGTCTATACCATTGACCTTTCCAGATAAGTACAAATATCTAATATGCCCATGCATGACATCATCTTCATCTTCATCTGTGAAAGATATCACTGCATGGCATTCCACATGATTATTCTCTATGTGGCAGACTTCAGCTGCAGAAATTTCAGTTTCAAACTCCTGAGGACTTGACAAAGCCTCGATGAGTGCCTCCCGAAGATACTTTGATAGAATTAAAGCATCCATAATTAATAAATTGGCCGGTACATGGGCCAGGTGTTTCAATACATCATACTTTTGATCCAAAGGTCTGAGTTTCCCAACAGGAATATATGGTTTAGCAGGTGCCTTGGATGTTGATGCATTGGAAGTAGATGCATCTTGTATCAGGAAAGATGTTTCCAATACTCATGGATTTTCAAGATTAGACCTAATAGGTCTATTTTCTTGTTGAGATGAAGAAGGTGGAACCTCCAACTGATCCTCCAGAATAACTGTGCCAAGACTGAATCTGCTATAGGGGGAAGAAAATTCTTGTTCTTATTGAGCTCATTGAAGGGATTTTCCATAAATTTCTACTACATATATAGTTCTAGCAGGGGTAGAATTGGAATAGTGGTTTATGGGATATCCATGTCTTCCATTGTATCCCAGACCCCTGGAACTTCTTCTAATTCCTCTATTTGATATAGGGAATTTAGGCTCATCAAAATCGAAACTGCGACTGAAAAAAGGATTTGGTAAGTGAATCATATTAACAGAACTGAAGATTAACTCTTCATCTGATGGTGAATCTTCCTAACTAGCAAATATAGGTTGTGAAATTTGGTGGGGAGGTGCCCGTGACATTAAAATAGATGGCATAAAATCTGCCAGAGTCAAAGACAACATAGGCTTTGACATATATACTCATCTTCTTCTGGTTCTTCTTCCTTACTTGAATTATGTTGTCCTTTTGAGGAATTTTCATTTGATGGAGGTTTCACTACAACATTTATAGCATAAGACACAGTTGTATTCTTCAATTGCATTCACAAAATGGCAAGAGTTTGACTGATCGTTTTTCTGACAATCCAATCATCATATTTCTGTGCATTTTTGATGATGTGCTTGCTCCATACGAGAGGCCTATTCAATATTATCATTTTCTTGATGTATTATTAATTCATCAACTTGTTCTCTTTACAACTGTCTTTGAGAAGAACTAGTTGAGGCATTTTCTTGGGCAAGCCTTTTATTACAAACAAATCCAATTGACGGTGGCCGTCAATGATCAATAACATTGCATGTGACCATTATCGGCTGGTTTTGATGACTGGAGAGCACAGTTAAAAGTAGTGGTCCATGAACACCCCATTCTCTGATATGAATACTAGATGGGGAACTCGCAATTAACTAGCACAATCTTCTTAGTGCGCCAAGGCATGAACACTGATGGGATCTCTACTATTTTTCAGCCTTCGGATATTGAGAAACTAAGAGAGATTCCAAATCAATTTGGTGTTGTAACCCTTCTATTAACATAACATGATTTTCATATTCATCATAAGATAATACTTTCTTTTTCAACTGAAAAATAGTTTTACATATATTGAGTTGAATATCATGAATCCCATCTTCCGTCAACATCTCTAGAATGTCATACTGAGAGTCATCCAGAGGCCTAAACATGACTAGAAATTCACCTTTCACCAGTTGTTTTCTCATGTTCAGCATTTCCTCTTTATCATTCAATGAAGATTCTTCTACCTCTTTAGACCAAAGCTGGTTCTTCTTTGTTGGTTCATCGGATTAAACAAGATTGGTAGACAATCCACTAATCGAACTAGAAGATGAATGAACCATGGGTGGTTCGGAGAATGACCTACACCCTGAGATATCTTCTAATTGAGAATGTATTTCACTTGTTGATGGTAAAGCATCAGACATGAATGGATTCAAATTTGAATGTGCCTCAATATAAGAGGGCATTCTCATCACATCATTTTCTTCGGAAGAATTTTCCAGGAAATGCGACTTACTACTACGGAGAGGGCATTCGTAGCTAAATTCATCTCCATGGGGAGGACCACCATGATGGGTTACAGCAAAAGATGATACCTCTTTCTCCTTGATCTTTTGGCCACACACAGGGTTACTGCGGCTCTCATCTAAAGATGAAACTTATAGATCGATCGAACTGTCACAAAGTAAGCCTTCATGCGGAAGTGTCTGATGAAGACCATCGAAATTAATGCTCCCACTATTGGGAACTGAGAGAGTAGAATCTTGAATTCCAACAGATAATTGTCTGAGGGCTTCAAGAACTCTAGCATTGAGTAAGGCCTTATCACAGATGGTCCCTTTATTTGTTGACTTTGTTGGGCAGGTCTTCTTCTTAGATGCCTTCTTACTCAATTTGGCAGGTGTATGTGCCTGCTCAAGAGAAATGATCAGGTTAGGCTGATTATCTCCACTCAAACCAGGTATATATGCCTGATTTGGTTGTCCGTATGATATGGGGGAGTACACCCCACAACCCTCTTAGACTGGAAAATATGTGTGTGTCTATTCTGGAGTGATATGCTGATGTGTCACTCCACTGGTAGTGACAGATTTGTGTGTATTTCCCTGAGATGATGCTGACGCTATTATAATATACTGACAGGCTTCCAGGATTTGAGCAGGGATTTTTTTTTCTGCTCTTTCACCATTGACAGAATGTGCTTGGTGGCTTCAGCTGCAGGAATAGGGATGTACGTCCATTCCATTCTTGGAGTATGTGTATGTTCCTGCTTCTGTCCTCCTTTTACTATCAGTGAGTCCTAACAGTACTCATGTGTGTGGGAAGGGAGTTGAGTCTACCTCCTGTTTTTCACTGGAGCTTTCTGACTGACTTCTCTGAGTGCTACCAAACAAGACAGTTGGTAGGCTTGATCAATACTAGCAGGTGTATGTGCCGGCTGATAGCACTTCACAGAACGTGGTTGACGAGCTTCATCATATGTAGTCAGACGATCATGCTGACTAGATGATGATTTATAAATAAGTGTATGTTCCAATCTATAGTACTCTTCCGAAATTTCCTGGCGGGATTGGCGTGCAGCTACCAGACGAGTCTACTGGACAACGGAATTAAAACAGACGGGTGTGTGTGCCCGCTCATTGCTTTCCACCAAGTTAGGTTTGTGGACTTCTCTAGAGATGTTAGAGATGAGAACCTACTCACTGTTGACCGGATTTTGCCTCTGGCAATTCGCCTTTCCTACTCGGGTTCGACGAACCTGAGCCGAACGCCTAAAGATGATACCCTCATCATGTTGAGGGCACACTGTCATATGAGTCTGGAGATGAATGTTTATGGGAGACCTCGGGGAGGAATAATGTCTCCTTGAATTAAGGCCTTGAAGAGCCTTCTCATTCACCTCCCCAGAATATGGGAGGGACTGGTGATTGCGTTCTGGGGATAACGACTCGAAACGGTTGAAAACGGTGGTTGGTACCACCTACTTCTTGATCGCTGGTCGTCGCTGTCCAGATGGCCAGGGTGAATTATTGACAAGGAGGGCTTGTAGATCAGCCTCCAGAGTTGGAATACTACCGTTTTGATGGTACTCCTTAACCAGTGCATTTGATACCCAGCGTTGAAGACGCTAAGTAGGTGATGTCGTCCTCGGAGCGGACAACAATCCAACATGAGCAGCAGTAGAGGCCTTCCCAACAGAAGTATTCACAGCATAAGTATTCATGGATTTTAACATAAGAGAAGCCATTTCAGTAACATAGAAGATCATGGAAAAGAGTTCATGTTTGATATAATAGACATAATCAACATAAATCAAGCCACTAAATCTTTTTGGTGAGCACACATATTATTGATTTCTTTTTTGGCCCTCTCATTTAGTTTAAATAGGGTCCTAACAAATAAGCAAAGAATCATTTTAACTTGGTTAATGATTTACAATGGGTTCACCATTTTTTGTTTTCTTTGGAATTGGGGATGACCTCGTTAATTTAAGGTTCAAACATTCCAAGAGGTTTCTAACAGGTTTGTTCATCGAACCAGAAACATCCAATGATTCCATATTAATTTGGACCTACATTCCAAAGGTAGGCGCTCATTAGTTGTGGTCCGATGAGGCTTAGGAATTTGCATTGGTCGAGAGAATGGGAGGTCAGACTCATCACACCTTTTTGAGGGGAATTATTGTCTACTCTGGGACTATCTCTATAGATTTAAGTTATGTTCGTGTATCTTTATTAAATTACCAAGTATAAAATGAGCAATCCATTAGATCTGAAAATCAATGATTGATATGTAGGAAATAAAGATTCTTTTATATGTATTCGAGGTTCTTCATCTATAGAGAATCATCTATATTTGTTAGTGATTATTAATCAATGGTATCCTTTAATACATTATATAAAAGTATCTTGGTCATTATGATGACCATACTAGTTTTAATGCCACTCAGTGGGGCACTTGAAGTTTATTGTCATTAAGAAGGAAGTGGATTATTTCTGAGTTGGGATCGTACCCGCAGATGGGCTACCTACGTATCCTTTTTGGAAAAGGAATCAGAACCCATGTAGTTCGAGTAAGGTAATATGATGTTTATGTATGATTGACGGCTCAAAGAAAGATGTCATAATTACTTTTACACTCTATGCTCACATGAGTCGTGCTCGGTGTGAGAAACAATAGCTATTGGTAAAACCAGACAATTGTTCCATGAAAGATGAAATCATAAGGAATGATGTGGGGCTTATGTATGTAGGACTGCCCAAATAGATGAAGAGTATGATTTACTTCATGGAAGAAACCCGAAAACAAAGTCCATAAAGGTATATGTTATTTATGGTGATTTGGATACAATAAAGTGGGATTACTCTTGAGGATGATGCCCAAAATTAGGAGGGGACATACGATTGGGTTTTACTCTTAAGAAGGAATCTGAAATCAAAAGTAATTTTAAGACTGGTTAAGAAAAATTAATACAGGGGCTTATTCTTGAGAGGGAGGCCCATGTTAAAGGGATTTGAAAACTGGGGCTTACTCCTAATGAGGAGGCCCACATTTGGGAACATTGACGACTGGGGATTACTCCTAATGAGGAGGCCCAGGTTAAGGGACTTGGGGCTTAATCCAAAATAAGGATGCCCAGATTAAGAGAATTATGACTGGGGCTTATTCCAAAAAAAGTATCCCAGGTTAAGGGACTTGGGGCTTAATCCTAAGGAGGATGCCCAAGTAATAGATCCTCTCATCTAAAAGGATGAGGTTAAAATTAATGAAACTTATAACCTTGGTGACATAAAGATATGCAAATCACTAGGTTTTGAGAGATGTTTCCACAGAATGCTTTTCAAATAAGGAATCCAATCAAGAAATTATGCCATAAATGGCTTTGAAAAGAGTCCCGAGGGCTTAATCATGAAGAGGATAGGTGGATAGGCATAAGAGAGGTGGAATAAGCTGGAGGGACACCCAAAAAAAGAGGGGCGCACAAGTCCTGGTGGGCACGTAAGTACTGTGTGGGCGCACAAGTACTGTGTTGGCACGCAAGTTCTGGTCGGCGCGCAAGTACAATGTGGGTGCACAAGTACTGTTTGAGTACACAAGTCCTGGCCGCATAGGTATACCTACGCGACACATGGGTACTTGCTCTACTTTTATCCCATGGGGTAATACTTGGCCGCGACATGGATGAAGCATTTAGTACTATCCCTAGGGGCTTCCAGAAGTGTGGCAAACAAGTTCTGGTGAAGGAGCATAGCGGCGCGCAAGTGTGGCCATTTCCCTTAGGATTTGGCCACTCAGGCGCGAAAGTGTTAATGAGTTTCAACACATAGGTCCTCCTCCCCTTATTTAGATCTTCCATTATAGGTACGAAATTACCTTAGAAGTGTTCGGAATCTTTGAGAAGAGACTATGGCGTCAGGATCAGAAATCTGAGTTTTTGGAATTTTCCTCCCTTTCGAATGGGGGGCCCACAGGGGTATTTATAGGCTGGAAAGTCCCTGGGTGAAACATCAAAGAGGGCATGCAAGTCACATGCGCGACCACTGATCGTCACACATGTATACTTGCGCGACCTTGGTGGTACTTGCACGACCCAATTGAATTTGAATCATGGTTCATGACTTTGTCAATTTCTGATGTTTCTTCAAAGGATGAATCAATTTTAGGTTCAAGGTATTTCTCTTTTCATTCTTTTAGACTTGTGATGGAATGTAGAGTCAATAATGGTTTTTATTTTATTTGTCATATGGTTGTTGAAAAAATTTATACTTTAAGGGACTTATTTCACCATAATGTATGGTCTATGCATTTTTGATGTGGTTCTGGATAGTTGGCATTATTCATTAGGTCGTGGTATATAAGATTGTTTCAAGGGGTGATTCATTACTCTGGAAAGGCCTTGAATATAATGTGACCCCTTTTTTATGACCCATTTTCATTCCATAAATTTTAAGTCAATCTGTCTTCCAAAAGTTTTGTATTCTATTGAAATTATTGATGAAAACTAAAAAATAATTAATATGATATATGAATCAAATTAACAACACTTTATTAATAAGATATTGAAAATCTAAAAAAAATACAATAAATTATGTACTGTATTCCCAGGATTATTACATACCAAGGAACATTACATATCATAATAGTTAACAAATTAAAAGATGACAGTAAATAAAAAATTATAATAACATTACATCTTTGAAATCCCCTATATCAACTTCATTATTATGAGTTAACATAACAAAAATAAATATACAGTGAAAAAATAACAACATGAAGGAAAAAAGGTTGTTACAAAAAAATATTACAATTTAAAGAATGAGAATTATTTTTGGTTATATGATGGAATTAATTTATAAGAGTTAATTGAGGAATCTAGTCATTAATCAACTATTATAAAAGAGAATGTATGTGTTATGTATAATACTAGAAACCATGATTCCACAAAAGAATTACTAATATATAGTTAATTTATCCAAATATTATATAGATTTTAAAATATAAAAGTTCATTATAAATATATTTAAATAAATAAATTACAATTAATATAATTAAAGTATACTTTTTAATTTATAACTATACATTTTATTTCAAATGAATTTTTATAAAATTTATATTTCTAATAAAAATATTTCTTATGAGGAATGATTTATATAAAATTAATTGATGAAAATGAATTCATATTAATTTTTTAAATTACCTAAAATAAATAATTAACTTACTATACTGAATACTAATTTATTTATTTATAGAAAATATGAATTATTTCATAAAATTATTATAATTATATATATAAATAACTTTATTTATAAGATTCCATTATCATATTTGTAATATAATGTTGAATTTATTTTTCATTAAAATTAATAAATTAATAGCAATTGAAACATTGATTAATAATTACATATAATTGTAAACAAAATATTTTAACGATAACAAGACAAATATTTCCAAGAAATATTTTAAGTTTTTAATGTATTTTTATCATGATAAATTAAATAAATCATTTCTAAATAATGAAATGTAACACCCTGATCCAGGAAGCCCGGGGTTGGTGCATTATTTGAATACATTGGAATGCTTACAAGGAATCAAGTCTTGAAACACCGATTAGTTTAGATGTCTTGGAAAATATATTACATACAAAAACGTTACATTAGACATTAGAAAATAAAACAGAACATAAATTATCCTTTGAGAACTCCATTAATCTTATAGGTTGACCCTGCATATCAATTATAATACACTTATTAGATTTTTTGAAAAATAAAACATAAAAAAGGGGTGTGCTCGTATGCTCAGTAAGAGTAAGAAATATATAAGAAGATAACATAATCATTAGGAATGGTGAATAATTGAAAACACATACCTTTACAAATAATAAACATGAACACTTAATGGTAGGAAAATGAGATGAATAAATAATTCCATAATAAAACATAGTCATGGGTATGCTACTAGTCGAATAACAACATGAAAAATCAATAGTTAATCTCATAATGATGGAATTTATAATTACATACATCATAACCACATAGTTACTGCCTTGTGCCAAGACTAAAAATAAGATTTCGTCAAGGCCTTGTGCCAAGACACTAGTTTTTCACATGAGACCTACTGATGCATCGAGGAGCTATTGCGGGATAAACCCATCACTTACTGAGTCCAATGCATTCATCATATAAAAAGGTTGAAACAAAACATAAACATTCGTATTAAAATAGCATACAAAATGTCAATAAATTATCTATAAACCATGAATGGTATACAAATAGCACATTCACAATCAAACATAACTCATTAAATAAAATATGGAAGATTGTATTATAATAAATTAACCTAAATCATGAATAATGAATTATATTTACATAGATGAAAATAATCATCAAAACTATTTGAGAGAAATATCCATCTTTTTATTGAAAACATTTAAAAGTCTCACTATTTATAAAAAATGGTTTTAAAATTGATTTTTGAATCAAGGTATTCCAAACCAAATTGAAACATTTGAAAAGAATTTTCATTTTAAAACTTTAATTTCCATATAAATAAATCCTTAAAACTATTTTTGAAACATGGAAATTAATGATAAATATTTAGAAGAATAAATTATTAAAACATTTAAAATGATATTTTAGTTAAACTTCCAACCCAAATGAGATACGTTTGAATACAACTAATTGAGGTAATCAAACTTTTATAATATCATGAGAATTATGGGATTCATGATATACTATTTCAAAGTATAGTATATACACCATATAAATGTGAATTGGCACATTATCAAAAAAGAAGTCTCAACGGAATGTAAATTTAGATAAAGTCCCTTATAAAGAATGTATCCTTAGGTTAAGGATAAATCAATGAAATAATTATGTGTGAAAAAAATGCACAAAATATGATTCTATATTCATTGTAAATCAATCAGAGGACATTCACACTTATTCTCGTAAAAAAACTACACCAATGACTTGGATGTTTAACTCAATGAATGGAAATTGAGTTAAGATTACTCATATCAAGTTCATATCAATGACATGAAAAATTATTGATAGAGTGATTATGTGTATCAAATGTGTATCCAAACAAAGTTGACTGTAAATTAATACATAAATAATAAATAGTGATTCCACACATAATCTTGGAGTAAAATAATCAATGATGTATACGTAAATCCCAATGAATGGAAATTGAAATTTGAAATTCTATTACCGATTTGGTAACATACGAAACATACACCCCCTGAAAGAAGGATCATACCATGAAGATGTAAATACCAATAAATTAATGTATATTATACCAGTAATACATTCATGGGTTGTAAATACACCACACAAATTGAAGAAAGTTCTAATATACCATGAATCTCATGAGAATAAAAAGTGAGATGAAAACCCTAACCACATTGTAATCAATCGAGTCATACAAAAAAAAGTTAATAACCACAAAATGAATAAAATAATTCCATTAATATAAAGATAATCATGATAATATATATCATATGGAAATGAATAATACATCACATGCAATAAATAAGTGGAAAACAATGTAAATCTCACGTAATTAAATGTGAGATAAGAAACCCATTTCCCCGTGTCTGAATTGACTCGTTCGTTCTTTAATATCGTGAATAAAAAACTAATGTTAATTTATAATTTCTTAAAACCGTCTCAAGTTTATTATCGCTTTTATATCACTTATTACCATGTTATAAAAATTATTTAATCATTTAAGTTTATAATTGTCTTTTTTGTCGATATTTTGTACATGAGTAAAAAATAAACTTGTTATAATTACAAATTGTACATGCGGTCAAATTTCTATTATATCTAGTATAATATTCATGATTTAAATATCATATATATCCAGTATATATATATATATAATTAGTTCATGATATTAGGTGATAAGAAATGAAACGCATCGTTCATGGAGAGGGTTAGCTGTACGTTAGCTTGCACGCTACTTTCATTTCTATATCATATTTAATGAAATGAAAACTTAATGATACATAGGTATATTATAATTACAGTATAATATAATATTATATATTTGTTTCATAATTTAATTAACTCAATCCTTTATATGTTCAGTGTATGTCATCAACGAATCATATCACCTTGAGGGGGCGGTAGTCCGCACTTCCTCAAAGGAAATTATTGTGTTCACACATATTGGAAACCATAAAGGTGTGTTTTTAAATGAAAATTAAAGAAGAATTGAAAAACATTAACAAATATAAATATCATATTTAAATACTGTTCTGTCATAATGGCCACCATAACAGGTGGTATGATATAATTGAACAATCATCATTTCGTGAGGCAATAGTTCGCCGTCCACAAAAACAATATGTTCTTTTACAAATAGATGGAGGTGTGTGTAATTGTAGCTCAAATACTTCTAGTAAAAACAACATAGTATTTTAAGTTTCTGTTTTTGTTATAATATAATGTAATAAAAATAGATTAGGTGGTTTGAGAAGTATAATAAAATAAGAGAACTTTAGGGAAGTCGTTACCTTAAAATTGGGTAACTCTCATTAGTTTGAACCAAAAGGGCTTCTTGAAATTCCTTATGCCTAAGGTAAGGATTCTTGGTGTAAGGGAGGGATATTTATATATTATTAGGGTAGAGGTTTGACGAGACAATGGGTGTGAGAGTTGTTAGTAATGGGTTATAGGTGAGGGATTTTAATTAAGTGGTGGAGGGGCTCTTTAGGAAATTGTGAAAAGATTATTTTGTTATATAATGATATTCAGTTTCTAAAAGTCTAAAACTATTTATAGTAAAATAAAATATGACTCATGTTCTAATAAATGTCATGAAATAATAATTGGACAGGTTTTGGATATTTTTTTAATCATTATAATCTTATATATTTAAATCACTCATTAATGAGGTCAACACTACATCATCATTGTGTCATATATAATTTTATTTTTTTGAATTCAAAAAATTATAAAAAATACAATAATGTAGTAACACTTTTTATCATTCTAATGAATATTTATAGTTGAATATATAACATATATAACCCCATGTAAAATATTATTTACTAAAAGATTTATGTTTAAGTCATTTTTTTCTTTACTTAAAATTAATTAATATAAAGTGTCATTATCACTCTTAAGTAGATCCATGGGGTCCCAAAATCAACCCAAAGATGCCCATGGTCTACCATTACTCATCCAATAAAGTTAGGACAAGTGTTAATGTAATTTTATAATATTATTATATTCCTTTTACACTGAATTACCCAATTTTCCTTTAATGGCGATAAATAAAAGTCAAAAGTTACTATTCATAAAATATTATTTTAATCATATTGAACCAAATTTTACTTACTAATAAAAACTATGTATTTAGTATTTTCTAAATTCAATTTAGAGAAGTGGTAAAATTTCATTTAAATGAAAAATTCAAATTTTTACCAAATACCTAGTGGTTTCACTATTCATCAAATTTTTTATTTTTTCAGAAAAATACCAAAAAAATCAGCATTAAATATATTTGATATTATGAATTTAAAAATGATGTTTATTTTCCAAAATTAAAAACCTAGAATTTGGATTAATTAATTTAAAAATAATTTCTGTTGTCAAAACAAAAAGCGTGTTTTTAAGAAATATTTACTATCATAAGATTGACACATATTTATGTTCAATTTTAGAGTGAAATTACTTCCAACGATGAACATTGTATTAAATGGTAAAAATATAATATAATTACACATAAAAAAATTAAAAATAAAATCTATCCATATAAATAAATTATATTAAAAGGCAGTTTTTAATTAAAATACATTATTTCTCATTATTCATAAAAAATCAATATTATTAGAAAAATAACAAAATTTCATCCAGAGAAAATTTTGATGACCCTATTATAAAGAAAAATTTTATTTTTACAAATTAATTAAGTAATTGTGTCTAATATTGGATTTAAAAAGGGTTCTCCATTAAAAGGTAGTAAATTTTCTTTTTTTTGAAAAATATATTATTTATCTGAAAAATTGAATTTGTTCTTATACTATGTCAATGAAACACATAATACACATGTTAAAATTATGTGGAGTATATAAAATTCAAAATCCAGTTAATACTATTCATATATGTTTTTTGAATGGCTAGTTTGGTAAGTCGCAGTGAGCACGAACTCAGTGTTGTGTATAATACAAGTTATTGAATTACATTGAAGAGATAATGTACCCTGAAAAAATGGGTTGTTACATTCTCCACTCCTTCAATAAATTGCATCCTCGGAATTAGAAATTGTTATTTAAAAATAAAATTTTAAATTTAGAAAAATACCTTTGGGGAAAACTCACATCGTAAATTGGGTTAAAAAAATTTAGTATTAATAAGAGGTAATGGGAAATGAAAAAGTCACCACCAAGTTATGATCTCGATTAGAATAACATTGGTGGAAATTAGAGACACATCATTTAATGAAAAACCTAAATATTTATAGGGAGTGATTGAGGTTATCAATCAAAAAAAAGTGTAAAATTGATATCCCTAAATCCATCAATCTATGATGATTTAAAATATCCTTAGTTCAAAAAAAACATAAAGCATTAGGATAACACATTTTTTGTGTTAAGATCACTTCCCTAAAGTTTAATCATTAATTTATTCATAGAATAATAGTATATATATATATATACTTGACTATTATAGTTTCATCCTTTATCTAATTATTTCCACAATCTAATCTTTCACTCTAAACAATGAGTATTCAAGATGACTTAGTCACACATAAAGAGCTAGAATCATCTTATAGAGAATCAAAAAATCCACAATTGATGAACTTAATATTTCCCTTTTCTATAGAGATTGACCAAAACTAAAATGGTTAGTAAAAGAGCAAATAATTCCCCAAAAAGGATAATCCTTTAGAGAAACAAATAATAATCATAATATCAGAAATTAAAACAAACAATACTCAAAGTTCAATAAATATTATTAAATAAAAAATTGTCCATAAAATAATTCAATAGAATCCAAACTAATATTTAAACCCAAAACACATATGAATTTTCTTACATAGTCTTCCATGGTAAATTGTATCTTCAAATAACATCAACTACTCTTAAGGTAACAAACATAAGATTAATTAACCTAATCACATATTCTTTATGATAGGTTAATCATTTCCATAAATAACCCAAAATGCTAAAAATCCACAACAAAAAATATATACAAACCCACCAATACTCCTCAAATGAAATCCCCTAGTATTCTATTTTCCTTATGAATATAGTGTTACCAAAAGAGCTAACATCTTCCCAAATAACATTTATCACTTAATTACCAAATAATTTTCCTATAATAAGGATAAATCATAAGTTCCCAAAATCAAAATATTCTAGTTCCATAAAAATATTTAACTAAAAAAATCAGTTATATTATCCAGGGACATCACGTAGTCCAGTGTTAGTTGATAAATCCCAATCGCACATTGGTTATCGGTTGGATTCCTATAAGTTTTTCCGACATGATGGGTTATCACACCATCTGTGTTTTTTCCTTTTTCAAAACCTATATAGTTTATAATATTCCATAAAATGAGATAAATTCCACAAAATAACCCTACCATATTTTAAAAATAAATGTTATCTCATACCTCTAATTTTCATCATAAAAATTAATAACATGTAATTGCCTCAAATTTAAGGATCATATAAAAAAAAGGTTGTTTATTACTATATCCAGAAAATAAAATATAATTCTTAATCAAATAGAATTTTCACATATCAAACTACAAGGTTATGCATACAAGAGAAAAGTCTTCCAAATTAATCCCATCGTCAAAGAGCACTAATACTTTTAAACATTTGTCCATACATTTACTTCCACATAGTTTATTCCTTGACCAAGAGGTTATCCTATAGAATAGGTCATTGACTTGGGTAATGCCTAGGTCCCCTAGATTTACAACAAATTACTGTAAATGGATTCTTGGGATCATTTTTATTTTCTTCCATAGTACTCTTCTTTTTTCATCAATAAATCATTACTTTATGTACATATTTCCCACACATAAATCCTTTATTTGTTCCATTGAGACACTTTCCTTGGTGCTTCCTTCCAAATTTCCTACAAGATGGAAAATGGGATTTCTTTTCTCCATGTTCTTTTCTGGTGGAGCTCTTTTCATTCACCACTTTTATCTTCATTGTTAAGCCAGGGAGTTGGTTAAAATATATGTTGTTGATCGTATTTTTGGAAAACTGATTCACCATGAACAAAAAATCTTTTATGCCTATCAAAATTCCATTTTGTTTCTCATTTACAGCACTGTTACCACCTTCTATAGCATGTTAATTGTTATTATGACCTCCTTGGATTCCAGCCATTGACTAACACAAGAAATCATAGTGTGAGTAATAAAATCATTTAGAGAATATTATAACACCTTGTTTTCAATCTATGACACAATATGATCAACCAAGGTAATTTATTCTCTCCTTATATTAAAATCCTTCAAATCAGCTTGTAAAGAAAATGTGAATTATCCTAATCATATCCCCTAAGACTGTCGTAACCAAGAGTGCAGAAAAGCCCATTGTCATGCACCAGTTCTCGTTCGAGTCTAAATCAATGTCGTGTTTTTGGGTTTTACCCCTTGTCACATCTGTGCCAGAGCCACCTCTACCTTCTCATATCTAGACAAGGATGTATTTCTTGGAAAATAGAAAAAATTTGTACATTAACTAAATTATAGGAAATTATTTTATTCGAATCCTCAAAATCTATCTTAGGGTAATGTTCTCTAATCAGAGTTTTTTTATATCTAGTTTCCATTGTTTATAGTAAAGTTCCTCTGATACCAACTGTAATTCCCTAAGCTCAAAAGACTGGAGCCGGTGCATTATTTCAATACATTGGCATGATTACAGGGAATCAAGTCTCAAAAGACCGATCTATTTAGTAGTCTTGGAAAATAGATTACATACAAGAATGTTACATTACACATTAGAAAATAAAACACAATATACATTATCCATTGATAACTCCATTAATCCCCAAGTGTAACCCTAAATATCAATTAAAATACACTTCTTGGAGTCCTGGAAAATAAATCAGAGGAAAGGGATTATCTCATATGCTCAGTAAGAGTAATCAATACCGTGGAATATATCATAAATATTAGGCATAGTGAATAATTGATAACACTTTCCTTTACAAATAATAAACATGAACATTTTAAGGTAGGAATATGATGTGAATAAATAATTCCATAATAAAACATAGTCATGGGTATTCTATTAGTCGAATAACCACATGAAAAATAAATAGACAATCTCATAATGATTGAATTCATAATTCTAGAAATCATAACCACATAGTCAAGGCCTCGTTCCATGACTACAAATAATATTTTTTTCAAGGCCTTATGCCTAGACAATAGTTTGTCTCATGCGTCCTAACGATGCATCGAGAAGTGATAGCAGGCTCCACCCATCACTTACTAAGTCCAACTCATTCCTTATATGAAAAGTCCGAAACATAACAAAAAAAATTGTATTAAAACTAGCATACGAAATGTCAATACATTACCCCTAAACAATGAATGGTATAAAAAATCACTTCCAAAGTCAAAAATAACACATTAAATACAATATAGAAGATTGTCTTATATAAATTTACCTCAATCAATAATATTGAAAGATATTTACATAGATGAAAATAATCATCCAAACTATTTGAGAGAAACATAATCCTTTTTCTTGAAAACATTTAAAAGTCTCAATACTTATCAAGAAGCTGTTTAAAATAGATTTTTGAATCAAAGAATCCCATACCACAATGAAAAATTTAAAAGGAATTTTAATTTAAAAACATTAATGTCCATATAAATAAATCCTTAAAACCATTTTTATAACATGGAAATTAATGATAAAGATTTAGAAGAATAAATCTTTAGAACATTTAAAATGATATTTTAGTTTGAGTTCCTAACCAAATGAGAGACGCATGAATACATATTATTGAGGTAATAAAAACATTATAATATAATGAGAATGAAGGGATTAATGATATACTATGTCAATGTACTGTATATACACCATATAAAAGTGAATTGGCGCATAATCAACATAGAAGTTTCAATGGAATGTAGATTGATATAAAGTCCCTTATAAATATTGTATCCTTAGGTTAAGGATAAATAGATGACATAATTATATGTGAAAAAATAAGAATGAACCCAAAATTATTTTATATTTAGTGTAAATAAATCATAGGAAATTGAAACATATTCTTGTAATAAAACAACACCAATGACTTGGATGTTTAACTCAATGAATGGAAATTGAGTTAAGATTACTCTTGTCAAGTTCATATCCATAACTTGAGAAATTTTCCATGAAGTGATTATGTGTATCCAAATTATATCAAAAATATGTTACTGTAAATTAATACATAAATAATAAATTGTGATTCCAAACATAATCATTGAGTAAAATAATCACTAAAGTATGCATAATGCCCAATGTGTGGAAATTAAAATATGAAATTATCTAATCGATTTGGTAAATTACGAAACATACACCACATTAAAGAAGGATCATACCATGAAGATGTAAATAAACATAAATTAAATTATATTAGGCCAATAATAAAATCATGGTAACTTCATACACAACACAAAAATAAAAAGAGGCTAATATATCATGAATCTCACGGGGATAAAAAGTGAGATGAAAACCCCTTATCACGTTGTAATAAATCGAGTGGTTCGAAAAAATGGTAATAACCACCACATGAATCATAGAATACTATGAATATAAAGAGAATAATGATAATATATACCAAATGGAAGTACACAATATACCACATGAAATAAATAAGTGGTGATGAATGGAAATCTCACGGAATTAAAAGGGAGATAAGAAACCCCTTACCTCATTCCGACATGACTCGTTCGTTCTTTAAAATCCTAAATAAAAAACTAAATTAATTTATACTTTCTTAATATCATTTTTCATGTTCATTACCCCTTTTATATAACTTATTACCTTTTTATAAACATTATTTAATCATTTAAGTAAATAATGGTCGTTTTGTCGATATTTGGTACTTGTTTCAAAAATGAACGTGTTATAATTAAAAATTATAAATGTAGTAAAAAGTCTATTACCTATAGTATCATATTAATGAATTAAATATCATATATAACATATATATCCAGTTTATATATATATATATAATTAGTTAATTATATTTGGAGATAAGAAATGAAATTCACCATTAATGGAGACGGTAAGTCATACGTACGCATGAACGCTACTTCCATTTCTATTTCATATTTGAGGAAATGAAGACTTAATGATACAGAGGTATATTATAATTTTATAATAATATCATATGATATATGTGTTGAATAATTTAATTACCTCCATCATTTATACATTCCATGTATGTCATGAACGAATCATATAACCTTTAGGGGGCGGTAGTCCAAACTTTCTCAAATGAAATTATCGTGTTCACACATATTGGAAAAAATAAAGGTGTATTAGTAAATGTAAAATTACCGAATCGTAGAGAAAACATAAACACAATATATATCATATATAAATACAGTGACATCATAATGGCCACTATAAGAGGTGGTAAGAGATAATTGAACAATCATTATTTCGTGAGGCAGTAGTTCATCGTCCACAAGAATTGTATGTTATTTTATCATTAGATGGAGGTGTGTGTAAGTGTATGTAGAATAATTCTCATAAAAACAACCTAATATGTTTAGGATACTATTGTTTTTATAAAATAAAGTAATAAAAAGAGTTTAGGGGGTTGGATATGTAAAAAAAGACACCATTAGGGAACTTGTTACAATAATATCGGGTAACTCCCATTGGTTTGGACCAAAAAGATTTGTTGATGTGCCTTCTGCCTATGTTAAGGATTCTATAAGGAAGGGAGGGATATTTAGATCTTATTTGTTCAGAGGTTGTATGACCCATGGGGATTGAGAGGTGTGGGTAATCGGTAATAGGTGAGGGATTTTTATAAGGGGGAGAAGGGGCTCTTTAGGAAAGTGTGAAATGATTATTTTATTATATAATGATATTCGGTTTCTAAATGTCCAAAACTAGTTATTGTCGAAAATAAGATGGATAATAGTCTAAATAAAATAATCCAATAAGAATTTTATTGGTTTTGGATATTTTTTTCTTTATAAACTTATTTATTTAAATCATTCGTTAATGAGATAAACACTACATCATTATTGTGTGATAAATAATTTTATTTAGTTATTTATAAAAATTATAAAAAAATACCAAGATGTAAGAAATATTTTTATATTGCTAATTAATATTTATATACTAAGAGTTAACTTATATAAACCCATGTAAAAAAGTATTCATTAAATGATATATGTTTAAGTCATTTTCATCATTACATAAAATTAATTAATATAATGTATCATTATAACTATTAAGTTGATCAATGGGGTCCCAAAATTGACCCAACGATGCCCATGGTCATCTATGACTCATCCAATAAGGTTTGTACAAGTGTTAAGGTAATTTTGTATTATTATAATATTATTTTTACCTTGAATTATCCTATTTACCTTTAACTGTGGTAAATAAAAGTCAAAAGTTACTATTCACAGAATTTATTTTTATCTTAATGAACCACATTTTACATACTAATAATAACCATGTATATTGGATTTTCAAAATTCAACTCAAAGAAGCGGAAAAAGTTCATTTAAATGAAAAGTTCATATTTTTTACTACTACTTAGTGGTTTCACTATTCATCAAAAAATTGATGTTTTTCAGAAAAATACCAAAAAAACAGCCTAAGATATATTTGATTTTCCAAAATAAAAAATGATTTCTATTATACCAAATTCAAAACATAGAATTTAGATTAATTAATTTAAAATTAATTCCGGTTGTCAAAACAAAACACGTGTTTTGAAGAAATATTAACTATCAAAAGAATGTCACTTGTTTATGTACAATTCTAAAGTGAAATTACTTCCAAATACCAAAATTGGATTCAATGGTAAAAATATAATCTAATTACACATAAAACCCAATAAAGAAGATAATATAACCATAAAAATAAATTAGATTAAAAGGTAGCTAATTTTTCTGAGACGGTGGTCAACAACTGGGTGGTCCTTGGTGACTTCAACACCGTTTTGCGACCTGAGGAGAAAACAGGTGAAAACTTTTGTCGTATTGCGGCCTCTGATTTGATCTGTTGCATTGATAGATGTCGACTCACTGAGGTAGCTATATCTGGGGCTGATTTCACCTGGAGCAGACATACTATTCATGGGAGGCATTCAAGCAGACTTGACAGATGTTTTGTTCATATTGATGAGAGGCATGGATTGATTGATATTTCTGGGAGAACTCTCCCGAGACTGCACTCTGATCATAATCCAATTATCATGGATGTCTGTTTCAACAAGGTAAGGTCAGATCCTCTTCCTTTTAAGTTTAATAATGGATGGCTGGTTATTCCAGGTTGCAGGGAAATTGTAACTAGTGCCTGGGAAGTCACTTACCCAGGCTGTCCCTCTCATATTCTCTCTTGTAAGTTAAAGGCTGTTAAAGCAAGACTGAAGCAATGGAGCAAGGATTCGTTCTCCTCATTGGACAATGAAATAAGAGAGGCTGAGGATGCTCTATCACTCTGCCAACAAAGTAATTTGGACCAGAATTTACCTCCTGGGGATGAAATTCAGGCTGCTGCTACTCTGGACAGATTGCTGGCCCTCAAAAGTAATTTGACTCAGAACCAATTTAATCTGAGATGGCTGAAGGAAGGAGACAAAAACTCTAAAATGTTCCACTGCATGAATAGAGAAAAAAGGATTAGGAAAAGTCTAAATGCTGTCACCATTGATGGAAAATTGTTTGAATCAGAGCATGATATTTCAGATGCTGTGATTCTCTACTTTGAGAACCCGTATTCAGATTCTGGGAATGATACTTCTGACAAGATTATAAGGTGCTTTGAACCTTCGATTGGAGATGAGCAGAACAAGAAACTTGTTGATATTCCCAGTGTGAAAGAGATACATGATGCCTTGTTTTCCCTAAACATTGATAGTGTGGCAGGCCCTGATGGGTTTACCAACAAATTCTTCATGATATATTGGGATATCATCAGTGTGGATGTTGTGAATACAGTGAGAGAGTTTTTCAGATCCTCATATCTTCCCTTTAGAATGAACTCTAATTTTGTGGCTTTGATTGCTAAGAAGGAGAATTCCCTTGACATCAGAGACTTTCGACCTGTTGCCATTGGCAATACAGTGCCAAAGTTAATTAGTAAGATTATTGCGAAAAGGCTTGGTGAGATTGCCAAGGATCTCATATCTTGTAATCAGTTTGGGTTTATTCCAGGGAGAAATATTCAAAACTGTCTTTATACTGCTTCTGAATGTGTTAATGTCATGAAGAGGAAAGTAAGGGATGGAAATATGGCAGTGAAGATTGACATTTCAAAGGCCTTTGACACCATTAGGTGGAGCTTCTTGTTCACTATTCTGCAAATGCATGGCTTTTCTCAGAAATTTATTGGGTTGCTTGGATCCATTCTGGGGAGTGTGAGGTTGTCAATTCTGATAAACGGGTCCCCCCGAGGTTTCTTTAAGTGCTCCAGAGGTGTACGGCAGGGTGACCCTCTTTCTGGTTTGCTTTTTGCCATTGCTGAAGATTATCTAAGTTGGTGCCTCACTGATTTGGCCAATTTTGGGTGGTACAAGAGGATGCGAGTGGGGAGAGATCTTTATGCCCCTTCCCACCTTTTCTATGCTGATGATATTTTGCTTTTTGGGAGAGCTGATAAAGGCACTATATCTTGTATTAAGGGCATATTTGCACACTATGAGGAGGTCGCAGGACAGGTGATTAGCTGGGGAAAATCCTCCGTAATCTTTGGTGAAGGGCTCTCAACTTCAAGGAAAATCAGAATTGCTCATGAGCTTGGGGTGAAAAGGGGCTCCCTGCCCTTTAATTATCTTGGGGTACCACTTTTCTGGGGCAGAATAAAAAGATTTCATTTTGATGATATTGCCTTGAGAATCACCAATCAACTTGCAAGATGGAAGGGGAAATGCTTGTCTCAAGCTGGGAGAGTGTGTTTGGTCAACTCAGTAATTACGTCAATGTTTGTGTACTCCTTTTCGTTATATAGATGGCCCAGGGCTCTCATTAAGGATATAAATGGTAGGATCAGAAACTTCATATGGACTGGATCAATGCATGAAAGGAAACTTGTTACTGTGGCCTGGAAGGATTGCATCAAACCTATTAGTATGGGTGGTTTGGGAATTAAGGATATCAGATTATTCAATGACACTTTGATTATGAACTTCATGTGGAAGCTACTCTCTACTTCTGATCCCTCTCTTGATTTTCTCAGTCGCAGATTTGTGGATAAACTTCATGCAGGGCACTCCAGATACATCAGCTCGTCTGTTTGGCCTGCTCTGAAAAAGGCGTACTTTGATATTATGGCCTGCTCTAAATGGATGGTCTCCAAGCAATCAAATCTGAATCTTTGGACTACACATTGGCTCTCTCGGCCCATCGCCGTTGATGTTGATATTCCAGACTCCATGAAACTTGTTACTATCTCTGATCTCAACGAGAACCCAGAGATAAATGGTTTGCTACCCAGGGCTGTCCAGACTGAAATCTCAAGATATTCTTTCAATGACATTGATGTTTTGGTCTGGATGCCCAACTTGCTTGGTCGATTCACAACAAGGGAGTTTTATAGAGGGTTATGTGGTACTTCTGGGAATCCCCCACGATGGGTGACTGTATTTTATACTGAATTTATTCCCCCTGCTCATTATGGTTTAATCTGGAAAATCTGGAAGCAAAGAATTCCACTGCAGATCCATTTGCAGCGTATTGGGATGCACCTGGCTTCGGCCTGCATGTTCTGTCATGAAGCGGGTGAATCTATTACCCATATTTTTGTCTCTTGCAGGTTTTCTGGAAGATTCTGGACTTATTTACAGCAGATTTTTTGTTGCTCACTGAACTGCAGCTCGGTTGATGGGCTGCTGAAATCTATATCTGATATTGATTGCAGCAAGCAGGTGTTTTCCCTGCTGCTTGCTGCTGCGGCCGGGGTGATTTCCTTCATTTGGAAGGCACGGAATGACTTAATTTTTCATAATGTTGTCCCTTCCTTTCATGCTGGTGTTTTATTTTTGCATCGGACATTTTTGAATGCCTCTAAAGTGCAGACTGGTCCCATGAAAAATGATGTCTCAGACTTAATATTGCTGCGTTCTCTTGGTGTCACTGGTCGGATGAAAAAGCCACTGATGATGAGGCATATTAGATGGATACCACCCATCCCCCGCTGGCTGAAGGTTAATGTTGATGGAGCGGCCTCTGGAGCACCTGGACCATCTGGATGTGGTGGGGTTTTTCGCACGTACCGTGGTTTTGTGAAGGGTTGTTTCTTCCATTATATTGGGAATGGATATGCCATAGAAGCGGAGCTGTGGGCGGTGATCAAGGCAGTCAGGTATGCTATCCGTTATGGGTGGACTGATTTATGGATTGAGTCAGACTCGTCTATTGCAGTTCAAATTATTAAAGATCGGTCAAAGAATGTTCCGTGGAAGATGCTACCTGAATGGGGTGACTGTCTTCGGCTTATGGAAAGGATTTCTCTGGAAATCACTCATGTCTATCGGGAGGC
The DNA here is from genome assembly GCA_963277665.1 of Viscum album. NCBI lineage: Eukaryota > Viridiplantae > Streptophyta > Magnoliopsida > Santalales > Viscaceae > Viscum > Viscum album. Next base: position 363,737,912 of record OY728140.1, on the reverse strand, counting down.
TAACCAAGTTGCAGATGTCCTCTCAAAGAGAGACATATTGGAGGTCAGTTCGAGTTGGTCTTTTGTCCTGCCTGATTACTGTAATTGTATTGCTCAAGCTGATCGGGATGGGGCGATTTATACTCGCCCGTGGGAACTCAACGGTCATTAATGTGATTCTGAATCATGTTGGAAAGGAAATTTCTCAATTATGCTACTCTCATTATGACAATTTGGTATGGATTAAGGGAAGGCTACAGGTTACAGTGCGGCGCTTCCTTGGATCCTCCTTGTGTCACGGTTTTTCTAAGCCTTTCATTCTCCCAGCTTCAGCTCTTCTTATATGGGAAATCTGAAAAATGGGCTTCCCTGCAGGCTATGTTGCAGCGGGTCTGGTCTCTTCTGCATGCTGTCTTCTGTTTGGAAGGCAAGAAATGTTGCCGCCTTTTGCAGTGCTTCTCCCTCATTTCATGCTGCTGTTCCGCGGGTCTGGTCCCTTCTGTTTTTCGTCGTGGCCAGCATGCTGTCTTCTGTTTGGAAGGCAAGAAATGCTGATGCTTTAGCAGCGCTTCTCCCTCCTTTCATGCTGCTGTTCTAGAAATCTGCTTCAAACATCCAAACCGGTCGAAGTTGCCACTGATGGTTGATGATGATGGGGTGGCTTCTGGAGTGTCAGGCTTCGCCGGATGTTGTGGTGTTTTCTGAGCTCACAGAGGGAATGTGCCATGGAGAATGATACCGGTTTGGGTGGAATTTTCTCGGCTCGCAGACTCTCTCTCACTGGTTGTCTTACATGTTTATCGTGAGGCCAACCTCGTGGCGGAAGCTATTTCCAAGAAAGCTTTTGAAGGGATGAATTCCAGTCGTTTCTTTTTGTCATCAGAGTTTTGTAATGAATTTGTGTAGGCTGATTGTCGTGGCGAGATATATACTCGCTTTTGTAGACCGCCCCTCTGACTCTATGTTGTTTGCTTTACTTTTTCATTAATAAATTTTCTTGGGAGCAGGCGTGCCTGTCTCCTGAACTTCGGGGTACAGTATTTCTCATTATTCATAAAAAATGAATATTATTAGAAAAATACCAAAATTGCATCAAATGTAAATTTTTATGTCAATAATATAAATAAGATTATTATTTTGTGAAATTGAATATGTAAAAGTGTAAAATATTGGATTTAAAAAGGGTTTTTCCATTAAAAGCATATAAAATTGCAATTTTTAGAAAAAAAACTTTTTTATCTGAGAAATTGAATTTGTTTTTATAATATGTCTAATAAACAGATAATACATAAGCTAAAATTATATGGTGTATTTAAAATTAAAAATCTATTTAATATTATTCCTAAAATGTTTTTGAATGGCTAATTTGGTAAGTCGTGGTGAGCACGAACTCAGTGTTGCGTATTGTAAAAGATATTGAATTACATTGAAGAGATAACGTTCCATTAAATCTTGGGTTGTTACATGAAATAAATAAAATTAATTAAAAAGTTAAAAATGAATTACTAACCAATAATCTAATGATTTTTTTAAATTTAATGTCATAATTATATGTTAATATTATTCATAGACTGTAATTTCTATAAAAAATTCTTCATTTGTTATACATAAATATATAATAATTAATTTTAACAATTTTATAAATTACTTATTATAAAATTATTTTATATTTTGAATCATAATTTTAAAATATCGTCATGATTCAAACATCATTTTTTGCACAAAAAATGTTTTATTATTAAAATTGAGTTACAATGGTAATAGTAAACATTTTATTTTCAATGAATTTTATTTTTGGTGTAATATTTTATATAAATTAATTAAATTTATATATTTTAAATTATGTCTACTTTTTTTTTAATATATGAAAAAATATCACCCATTTAAATAGAATTGTACAAAAAATAAAATTAAAAACACTTAAGGATTAAAATTATATTTTTCAACAAAAAAAATTTCTATATATATATTATTTTTAAGTTTAAACAATAATTTAATCAATTATATAAATTTTTATATATGAAATGGATTCCTAATTGGGAATCCTCTATTTAAAATTTTTTATGACGAGTCATCTTTTTTTTTTAATCATAAAAATAATTACAATTTTAAATAAATAAATAAGCTAAAAGTTTTAACATTAAGTTGATCGATTTTATTCTAATTATAATTACATATAGTCACTATATAAGATATTTTTTAATCTTTGTATTTAAAACTAAATTTTCCATGAACATTTACTCACATAACTGATGTAACTCTCTTGTGATTCCTCGTTCAGCCTTCACATAATATATATCTCGAAGGAAATGTCCCTCATTTTCACCTATAATCGGATACCCACTGTACCTCTTCCAATACACTTTTATCATTTCATGTAATCTTAAATCTCAACCCATTTTTCTTCTACTAGAGTAACCTCCCAATTTTGGAATATAGTTGACCAAAGAAAGATTTTGAATCTCCTCATTATGGGGGATGTCCATCTGAGAATGAACGATTGCATCAATGTGTGTGACATTTTTATTAATTTAATTTAAATTTACATTATTATTTCAACTATTTAGGAAACATATTCAAAACTACAATGGTATTTCTTTAACATCATTCTAAATATATAAATATTATAATATCATAATATAACTATACTTTCTTACTCATTTATTTTTTATAATGTGTTCTCATTTTAGTCGAATATGCCACCTACATGAAAGATGACATGAAAAATATATCCTGAACAGTTAAGAAATTAATTATTAAAATATAATTTAATAATGGTTAATTGAAGGTTTTTTATAAATTAAATAATGTTAATTATAAAATTTATTTCACAATCAATATATGACATTTTAGTAGTTAATTTTTTTTAAATAAGTGTGTTATATATTTCAACAAGGAGAACTGTACCTGAAAACCCCATGGAATCAAATTAGAAGATCATTACTCACTATGGATCATTTAAACTAATATATTGAATATCCAGGATATAATGAACACTTGAACATGAAATAATGATCAAAATTATTATACTGAAACCTTAATTAAAACGGTGAAACATATAACACCTCATTATCAATTTTATCTAAATATAAATTGTCAGTATGAAATAAATAAAAATAGAAATTTATTAAAAATGTAATGAGTATGAATAATTTTACAATTATATTGTTAATGAATCTGAATTCATTATAATTTTGGTTAGTGTTTGTCAGACTATACAAGAATACAAAGAAAGTGTTTTTCCATTTTAATTGTACTTGTTGAAGATATGTTTTTTATTATTTACCCATTGTTTTTTATGGTTCATATACTACATATTAGAAATGTATCATGAAAATATTTCTGCATATTTTATTAAATGATCTATTTTATGTTCTATATTGTAATGTATTTCGATTGCACATTTATGAAAGTCATAGGTACTTCTTTGTAATACCACTCATCAATCGAGATTATATATATATAAACTGTGAAAAAAATTGTTCTCTATTTGTTTAATCTAATATATTTTATTCTCATTTGGATATTACTGGGGTTTATATGTTTAATTAAAATATAACCTTTCGTTGTTCCACAATCATGCTGAAAGGATATTTATAGGTGGATCAAATCATATATCATCTTTTCAAGTAGGAATATTTCTCAATAATTTCCATACACATTAATTTAAAACAATTCCCTCTAAATTTAGCATGTTAATATATGATATCTTTATTTCTATCTAAATTTCTATTTAAATATTTTTAGAAGGTTGCTCTCATACATTTTCACCAACATGGGGTTTTCTCTACAACAACCTAAAAACATTAGAAATGGAATTTAATTCTAGGTTAATCAATTTTGTGTCCCCCAATAAATATTTATTGAGATAAAAGTATTTATTTTGTAGGTATAATTATTTGGGATTCATTAAAATCAATTTTTCATAATGTCATCTAGTAATCTTCATGAAAATGTTTTCTAAAACTGATTTTTATCTTCACATTTTATGAAAATAAAAAATTTGTTTTCTAAACACTATTTTTATAGATTTACATTCATTCTAAACTCTACATAAAAATAATTTATATATAATGGGGTATCATTAATGATAATCAAATATGTTTTTTTGTACTTATTTTGGATATGACATTTTTGTATTTATTGAATCAACTATTTATTTCATTTTATATGACATCATTTAAAATGTAATGAAACCAATCATCTCTCAATGTAAATTATTGTATGATATGATGCATTTTTAAAATAATTTTCCACACATATGTATTTTTTATCAATATTTGATAGCCATGTTCCATATATCCCTCCAATCCATTATTAAATATTTGTATTCCATTAGCACAAAGGGGTACATAGAAGATTATCCCAATCCCAAAGCATGGACGGTAGGTTATTCCAATCCTAATGATTACTCAATAGATTATCCTAAACCTATGTTTACATGATAGGTTATCCTGGAATGAGGGTACATGGGCGGTTATCCAAAAGTGTACATGGGTTGTCATAAAAATCCAAAAAATGGTTCAAAAGTTGTTATCCAATGGCAAAAAAGGTACATAGTTGGTTATACCAAGCCTACTGTATTGTAAGATGGTGGCTAAGATAACCCATTATATAGTTATTTTATTTTTAGTTACTCATTAAATATATTATATTATTATATTCATTTCGTATTCGTATGTTACATATCATCCTTTAGTTATATTCACATATTATTGAATAATGTTTCCACACATGTTTCACTCATATCTTATAATGTATGAATAATATCATGACTCATTAATTATGATCTATATTTTTTGGTATGATTATTATTTATTATGTGTATGAAACATGTTTTTTTTCATGCTTATATGCTCAAATTACGCACACATTGGATATTTGATCGATATAACTTCTTTTTACCATAATTGAGCATATAAGATCACCCTTTCTTGTGTTTCCATTCCTGCCTAAATGGCCCAAAGGCCATCATTTTTATGGATTTTTAATAACCCCCCTTTAAAGGGATGCGGGGGAACCCTTACAAGGCCCGTAAGCTCAGAGATTACATGGACTGTAGGCTTAGGAGATTAATGACATGAAGGTCATAAGAAATTCAACCAGACTATCTATAATGAACTGCACCTCCCCAGAATCTACATCCTGATAGTAGCTCTCCACCTTTGCATGATCGTCTGGCTAGGCTTCCCATGCAAGAACATGCTGGTTCCAATGGCATAGCTATACCCACTAATTTTACAATCCATTTGGATCTGCTCGGGTGAGTACACCTGCTCTGAATACTCTTACGAGGATACTCCTTTTTTGTAGTGTGTTTGGGGCCTACATTCATGTGTCCCGAATGACATGGGGTGGCCCTAAGGCCTTGAGGTGGCCCGAAGGCCTTGAGAATCAACTGGACCGAATGCCTTGGGTGGTCTGATAGCCTTGTAAGACCCGATGACCAAACCGGTGGCCGGAAGGCCTAGATGGATGAATAGTTCCGGCTACTACCGTACTGAATAGTGCCTGCTACATTACTGCTACCGTACGTACTACAGTACCCCCTGAAATATGCCTCCACCCGGATTTGATCTCGGGTCTCTTGGATGCACCTAGCGTGTCCTCACCAACTGGGCTAAGGCTCATGTTCTTGTCTGTCCAATCCTCATTTTATTTAGAAGAATCATATTTATGTTATCCTTAAAGGGTATAATGTTAGGAATCTATTTATGGAAATGAACAATAATGATTGTAAAACAATAAAACCATATATATAATCATTAAAAAACATTTAAGATATGGGTTTTGATATTTATTAAATTCTTGACCCACATGTTTTAAATTACATAATTGATATAAAATGTATGTATGTAATGCCCAAATTTCATAACATGGTATCAAAATCATATGAGGAAATTATTATTTTTTACCACTAGATCTAGGAGTCCATGTTTAGGGAACATCATTTATGATTTTGGTGATTCTTTTTCTGGGCTAGTTGTGATGTGGTGGCCACTATTGTGTCATGGTTAAATTTATGAAATATCAGTTTCATGAAAGGGGGACATTGATTATGCCACAGTCATTTGAGATTTAGGTTTCATACATTTTGAGGTTTTTTATATCATTTAATTCCATGTATTTATTGAATTTAATTTTTTTGGAACGTATGACTTTCAAAGATTATAGAGTGATTTCTAGAGGGTCAGATAAAGGAAACCCAATGAAATGAGACAATTTATTTTACATAATGATTTTTATATTCCCAATAATTGATAATATAAAAACGTGAGATGTAACAAATTATATTAAATCCCTTTATCTATCATCATAACTCATGAGTCTTTTAGCTTGGTATTATAGGTCCTTTATTGGGAATCATAAACCTTGTGTTTTTGTGATTGATTTCACTTTTATAGAGGTATCGTATCTATCAATTTTTTATTATAATCATTTTAATTATTCTTGGGGAGGGTGTGAAATAATTTATGTTGCGGTTATATTATTTTGGCTTAAATTCATGATGTTATAATTCTATGCATATGTCATGTGGGAATTCATTTTTCATATTGAATATTTCATCATTACTTTATTCATATTTCCATGATATAGTTTTTGAATAATTAATAAATATTTAGAATTCACATATTCTCCATATATTTTATATATTCGTATTTAATTTTCATTATTTCACTTTGTCTAGTTAAAAAATAGAATCTTCATAAAGACGATAATGGATTAGGAGTAAAATAAAGGATCAGATTTTTGTAATGAAAAAATTTTACTTGTTTTATTGTATATTTAATTTTTTATTGATACTACTATAATGTTTTTTTTTTGTGATTACCTACTGGTAATTATGTGTACCAGCATGCTGAAATTTGATAAATAGGCCAAATATTGTAATGAAAAGGTAGAATGGACTTATAATAATTTTATATTCTATTTCACGTTTTTATACTAGTTCAAAGTAAATAGAAATTACAGTTTTATTTTTTTGGATGGTCTATTCAAAAATATGTTGTCATGTGGCTATAATTCATTTCATTGTTTTAATTGATATCATGTTCTATCTTGCAGAAGTGGTATATGAAAAATAGGTGGTTATGTGGATATTATTGTGGTGGTTTATATAGGTTGTATTGGATGTGTTGGTTAGTTGATTTAGGATATTGAATATTTCCAATCAAAATGAAATAAATAATTTGAATAGGTTATGGTAATTTGACTAATTGCATGTAAATTTCAAGTGATGTGATTAATTGAATGTAGAATCTGTTGCGTGGGGTAACGATGTGTTAAAATAAATGACGGGGTAGATAATTAATAATTGGTAAATAAAATTATAAACAATGAGATAGAATTTTTTATATTGAATATTGGTTGAATAAACTAAATAAATATAATAAATTAAATTAAGATAGTAATTTATAAATATATAATTTGTAATTAAATTTTATGTGAATTTTTTTATTTCTTATGAGAGTATATTTAGATGGATATGTCATTGTCAGAGGTTACAGTAGTCATCAAAATAGATCAAAATATTTTATCAACAGTGGTTATTATAGAAGTATTGTAGTTTATTACACCCTAGGTTGATATTTTATGTTATCATATATTCATTATAGTTCCTTTGTTATTTATTGAACCCCATATCCTAAATTAGGTAATGAAACCCACACACGAGGCTATCCATCAATTTTATATAAACATATTTTATCAATTAACAATATCATTCTTTTCAACTCACAATAAATCCCACCTTATAAACTATAGGTTTATTTTCTTTAGGTATTATATAAATGATAAATTATTTAAAAATTATTTCAATATCTCCCAGAATAGTATTCTCACATGATTACTTGTTCAACACATTATAGATAACAATCGTTTTTTATAACCTAATGAATGGAAACATAAGAACCGATGAACTCTGATACTTAGTAATGGTAAATATATTAGATATAAATCAAATATTATAATTGAATGTAATATGGTTATGTCAGAATGAGGATGCAAATCATGGTGAATGTTCATAATGTAATGAACTAAAATTGGACACCATTTGACCTGATAACCATCCGAATCGGTGACATGGCCTGAATGGTGTTCATGATCGGCACCGGAAGAAAACTAGGGCTCTAGTATCAATAATTCACCTTGGGAATGATTATATCCAATCACATAACCATTAAAAACAAAAAAATTTAAATAAACCCAAACTAAAAATATACAACCAAACATGACATATCCTATTTTTAAAATCAAGGTTTTAAAATTTACTCCAAATAAAAGATATTAAATGCGAATGGAAAATTCCATTCATCCTATGAATCTCTATTTGTCATGTGGAGCCTCACCCTCATGCAACCGCCATGAGTGGAACTCTAGCAATGCATGCCACCAACACAACGTACCTATCCTGAGGCTACTAACAAAAAAATTCTAAATACACACACGGTTGTATGTATAGTGTGAGAAAAGCCCAATAAGATTACAAACAATAAAAATATTACATGGTAAAACAATAGAAAAAAATATAATAGGCACATTTAGGTTGTGACATTTAAAACATTTCATAAAAAATTTATAGAATACTATTATCAATGGGAACACATCAAAGGAAAAAAAACCATTTCACAAAAAATCACTTAAAAATTCATTTCATAAATATACTCACATAGTCCACCATATGCTTATGGTTATCACCATACCATATTAGAATCATGTCATAGTAAAGAACCATGGGTAAGGCCCTATGATCAATCTTGCTCTAGTGGGACACTAGAACCTCGTATCTCAGAGAAGGGTGGTATAAAACCACTATAACATATTATTCAAGCCTGAGACACTATGATGGGAAACCCCGTGGTAAAATTGGTCTATGATCGTCATTATTGTTTTTTAGTGTTTCATGCTTCAATTCGGCTTAGTGAAATCGGGACTTTGCCACTTCTAAATCACTATCATATTATAAAAAGCCATCCCATCTAGATACCTGTGATTCCCTTATGATCAACCCCATTAATCATATCACGTAAACTACCAATTACACATACCCAAGTTAAAAATATAAAATCACAAGATATAACACCACTTTCAAGGCCAGAAAAACACTTTTGAAACTAAATTCACAACAAAAGTATTTAAAAACATGTTTTTCACCACTTCCAAAATTTTGTGAACATACTAGATTATTTATAAAACACATCAAAATTCATAAAAATAGTCCACACATGAAAAACACCCAATTCCATTTAAAAAAAACTTTTTTTCCATACACACATGAAATCCATTTCAAAATGGGTTTCACATCATGTACAAATTTTATTCTAACAAATTCATTGAATAAATCTAATGGGAAAGTATGAAACACACATGGAACATTGTCTATTTTCATTAAAAAATAATTTCTAAATATAAATCAACAATTATACATTGAAAAACACTTTTCACACATCACATATAATCTATAAAATGTTAACATGAAACAAAAAAAGGATATTAAATTCACCATAAAATGTTTAATGATGGAACCACCAACCTTGGGTGAAGAAAATTCTGAAACCTAATGTGAAACATCAATAACACGTCTTCCACACCATAGGAAAGAAAGATAAAATATAAAAACCAAGATAAAAAAAGATGTTACACTACAAATAACACCCTACCTGATGGATAAGTAAATCCCAATGAAAATTGAGTAAAACCCCAGAATATAGGATGAAAACATTAGAGGAGGAGACTAACATGAGGTATTCTAAGAAATATAATCCAAAAACACCACCAAAATGTTTCCAAGGTAGAGGATGAGATGATGGTAGGCCCACATAGGGCTAGAGAGTCTAGGGGAAGAAAGAAAATGGGGTTTAGAGCCAAAAAACAGCAAGAGAGAAAACAAGGGAAATTAATTTTAAGAACTGGACAGGAAACATGGTTTGTCTGCACATTTTTTAAAACATTTTCGTGACCATGAACAAATATCTTCCTAAAGATGTATCTACCATATGGTTAATCCACATGACCTTACTTACCATGTGGAATTTGTGCGGTAATTTTTGCCTCAAGTAGCTGCCTACTCCACAGTTACTTGGGTAGGGTCCACAGTTTCTACTAACTGTGTTCCAACCATGCACTACACATTGTCCATTAAAAAATATATATTTTAATTTAAAATTAACGGGAAAGTCTTGTACATTCATTGGAATAAGAACAACCACAATAAATTCCTAGAAATTTATAACCTCTCTCACCAGGATCACAAAAAAATTACTGAGAAACAAACACAAACTAGAACAAAGGGTGAAATATAAAACCGGACTGTGACAATTCTAACCACTACAACTCTTTTTGTCCCTAGAAAGCCCCAAAAATTCTGGATACGAAAAAAACTAATACCCTTTCATAGCTCAATTTTATTACCACCGAATATGGAACGAGAATAATGCAAGAATACTATAGGTAAAAAAAGAGATTTACAAGTTGAACTTGAGATGTTCAATAAAATAATTGACACCCTCAATGTCGTCCAACCAAAAAGATAAAATATATCCAGTTGATAAATCACTAAAAATGACTCTCATAACAAAAAATCATCCAATATATCTGAAAAAAACATTATACATCACCAAACAATGATAATACAACTTACCTAAAATGAACAACGAATCCAAATCAGACTACCACAACCTTACATCAATTAAACTATATGGAACAATTCCACCACAACACTTACTCAAAAAAACAAACTTGGAATTAATTTGTTAAGAACATGACCTCCCACTTCCAATCCAAAACCAGATAATAAACCAGATCACCAACATGTGCAGGTCTGAATGGACTCCCCACTATAAGAAACATGCTAACATCGATTCACTCTAGAGGAACTTCAATGAGACCCGCAGTGGGTCTACCCACCATAAGAACTAACCAGTATAAAATACAATAGGAATAACAACATTTACCAACCCACCACCCAATAAAATGGGTCTGATGAATGATACTCTAATCCAAAAAGAAAATGGTACATGGTTCACTACTCACATAGAACACTATAATCCTTACATAGACCAAACAAAAACCGAGATAGAATCACAAGTCTGGCCAAACAAAGACCATAAAATGGAGACTCACATCAAATAAGGAACAACCAATATGATTTTATGATGATGAATAACATACATTTACTTATAACAGAGGAGGAACTCTTCCACTACATGGGTCAAAACCTTGAAATGATGTCCCCGGGACACTTTCTACCAAACATGATAATTCAAAATAAAATAGCTATAGAGGATTCGTTAACAGTCCCTATTTCTCATAGTGTGGATGGAATGTAGTCCAAGATCTTTTATACCCCTGGGGGGATCTATATGATATGTTTGCTTCACTCAGAGACATGTAGATAGAGCCCTGATGTTTTGAGATTCTCCTACCCCACAGTCAGGCATTAAGAACACTTGATTGAAACTCCACTTTTTGATGCCACAAGGATCCATGTAGTAATCCATCCAAGTCTAACAAAACACAACACACTACGATACCCACTTCACCATGAAATGTCACTCCATAATGAACTAGAATTAGATGATACTCTCACATCATCACTTTCCACTTTGATGGAGAGAAAATGTGGGGAATAACACATAGAAAACACTTCCACACGAAACCGATAAATTCAAAATTAATTGAATGAATATATTGTTATATTAAATAATTAGTTCTTATAGGATTTACCAACATCAAAACCCAACCACTAAAACTAATAGGATCATTAAAATTATAGGGACCATAAATTGGACCTAAAGAGGTCACTCCTCTGGAAATTGGGAAGTGTGTTTTGGAAGAGGTGTACTTTGCTCTGGGAAAACTCAATGAAACTTCATAGAATAACTAGTGCGAGTGATTTAAGAATCCACATTCAGGATTCATTTTTATATTATTCAGTCACACCAACCTCTTTAATCCAGTAAATCCAAAATGATGGAATAACAAGATATCATTCCCAAAAGAAATTGTTGAATAATCTAGATGTCTTTCTTACATTGCAAACAACATCAACAGCTTCTGGCTACTTTACATTATCCTTAATGGGACTCCATTTAATGAATTAATGTAGAACCTTTTAGCCCAAATGTGTCAAACATGACCTTTTATGACTATTTAATCTCAATAAACTATGGTCTATTTCAATTCCTTCTGTATCCACTCTTTCACTACACGAGTGTTCACTTAACCGAAAAGGGGGAGATGCATTCATTCTCTGAAGATTCAAGGATAGAGTCCTTAAATTAATCAAATTAAGGTTTCTCCAATGGTAAATCACCCGAGGCTACACTTAGAATGTGAGATTATTCTTTATGTGGGGGTTCACTAGCCAACAGTGAAAACCAAGGACCCAATCAGACTAGTCCATAGGACCTAAAATTCCACAAATAAAGACCAAACACATAGAGGGAACCAACCTGAAGGCTTCCCAAAACGTTTTTTAAATGAACTAAATAACCATGATCTCAAATATGACACATTGAAAATGACTCAACCGTGAAATACCAATCAAAGAAACATTTATTAATATAAAAAAAACATTATAGATATTATCTAACCATAAGGAAACACACTACCAGTTTCTGAAACATCATATTTTCTCTTAAAAAAACTCGTTGAAAATAAAACATGACTAGTTGTTTTCATATTTACCAAATGAATCTCATTGTGTCTCATAGGTTCATATTCTCATTCATAACTGGCCACTCATCCACTTCCCACACATATCCTATAGTTGTGTTCACCCATGAGATACTATATATGAAAACTAAAATTTTTCCACATTTTAATACAAACAATCAAATCATATTCCATCTTCTCAATTTAATTCACATTTCCAGAATTCAGAATACATTTCAAAGATTCAATACCCTCATAATTAAAAAACATTTACCAACACTCACTTAACCCAAATCTTCTCATTCTGTTAAAAATGATCTTTCAAATCCGAATTTATCCCATTCAAAACATATTTTAATAGTTTAACAAATCCTATTTAAAATAGATTTATGATATCCCACCTTGAAATAGAGCATGTTTTTTCACTGATTTGATTTCAGTAAATGACATAGTTGGATTATATATATCTAACCATGATAAACTAATTATCCTCTATTCAAATGTAGTTGGGTTAAAAATAATTCCAAACCCTCTTGAAAACAGGTTTCGTATTTCCGAGAGAAACGTCTTCATAAAATCCAGATTTTTGTTTATAAAGTCTTAATACACAATGAACTCATACATGAATTACTTGAAAATCATTTAAAAAAATCAATTTTATAAATAATTATTTAAAAAAATTCTAAAAATTTATTTTCCATATTCCCAAAACTAGACCATTTCATATTTTAAATCAATATTTCAAAATTACAAACTGGTGGTTCTTATATAATCATTTAGAACCCAAAAAGACACAAAATAATTAACGATGAAAATAGTTTGGAAGGATGACTTGGACTTATGGTTGGACACCAAACAACAATCATAGAATAATAACAGGGAGTGTTATTGGACTTTGTCCAAGGATTCACATGGATTTCCAGTCCATATGAGCACACATAGTCCAATAACCCAACTCCCTTTTCATTTCCCAAATATCAATGTACATCATGATCAAAATGAACCAAAAACCCCGACATCCAATGGAAACTCATGTATTTTCATGAGGATTTTTGGAAATGAACCTTATCATAACTAGAACATCGTTTCACAGAAATTAAAACTCAATTATACCCAAACTCTCCCCCATGAAACATGACCCAATACAGAATAACCTTCCCCTGATATGATTCTTCCACGAACCAAACCATGACACCATCTGACTCAGCGCCCGACCCAATCTGTGGAATGGCCTGAATAGAATCCTTGATCCCTATGGGCTGGAAAATAATGCCAATGTATTGATAATGAAACTTGGGATTGATTTTACCCAATCACATAAACATAAAAACCCCACAATTACAAATAAAACCAAACTAAAAAATTACAACCAAATATATCATAACGAATTTTCATAAAAAGGTTTATAATTTAAATCTAAGACTAAAATACTAAAAAGGGATGGAAAATACCAAATTACCTAAGAATATCTATATGATAATAGGATCCTCACACTCAAGCCACCTCTACGAGAGGAACTCTTGAATGGTGAACGACCTACATATCATACATTGCCTTTACATACCAAAGAATAAGGTATTCTAACACCCAAGGGTGTATCTTGGGCATGAGAAAAATCCCAATAGGATAAATCCCTAATAAAAATATTTGATGGTAAAAATTATAATTTAATTTAACCGGAACATTTTTATAAAGTCTTTTAAAACATTTCTCAAAAACTATTTAATGGAGAACCATTCTCTAATGGGACACTTACTTTGTAAAAAACGTTTCTCAATGACTCACTTAAAATGGAATTTAATAAAGATACTCCTAAGGAACACCATATTCTGATGGTTGGAAAAACACTATATAAGAGTCAGGATATAGTAGAGAACCATGGTTAAATCACTAAGGTTAATCCAACTCGAGTGGGACAGTAGAACTTCGTTACATTGTGAAGGGTGGTATAGAAACCACAATCACTGCTTTATCCTGCATGATCCACATGAAGAGGAAACCCCATCAGCCTAGTGGTGTTTGATCATCATCATTGTTATATTAGTGTGGTAAGCATCAATCTATCTAGTTGAAACTTGGACCATGACACTTTGGAATCACTAGCGTACTAGAACTAGTCTTACCACATAGATACATGTGATTCCCTTATGATCAATCCCATTTTAGATGTCACATAATCCAAAAACATACACATACACAAATCAATCAATGAAATGAACAAGATATTCCACCACATTCACATCCAAAAACCAGTTTTGAGACCAAACACATACAAAATTTATTTCAAAACATTATTCACACAACTTGGAAAATTTTGTAAACGTATTACATAATTAATTAAACACTTCCAAATTTCACAAAAAAAGTTGACACGTGAAAAACACCCAAATCCATTTAGAAAAGAAATTTTTTTAAACTCACATAAAATCCATTTCATAATTGTTTTATTCATCATCTACACATTTTTATCCAACACTTTCAAAGCATATCTCAAAAGAGAACATAAGAAACACACATGGAACAAAGACTATTTTCATTAAGAATTTATTTTTCAATAATTAACACAATGAATTTTTTCAAAAACACATTTCTAACATCATATATAATCTATAAAACATGAATATGTAATAAAATAAGCATATTATATTTACCAAACAATGTTAAGTCATAGAACCACCTACCTTGGGTGAAAAAACGTTCAGATTCTATTGTGAAACATAAATCACACATATACCACAACCTAGAGAGGAATGATAAAACCTAATACCAAAATATTGAGTCCAGATTATTAAGATCTTACTTAAATAATGAAACTCTTCCTACTAGATAAGTCAATACCCAATGAAAATTGTGGAAAACCCTAGATTAGAGGAGGAATACAAGAGAGGAGACACTTACTTTGGAGATCCTAAGGAATCCGAGACAAAACCACCACCTAAATTATCTCAAGGGGAAGGAGGAGAATGAAGGAGGTTTCCATAGGGATGGGAGATCGATAAAAGATTGAAAAAAAGGTTTTAGGGCAAAATTAAGGAGATAGAAAAAGGGAAAACGTAGTTATAATGACCTAGAATGGTCGCACTATTAGTCCAGATAGTTTTTCAAACTGTCCTGTGGATATTCACACCTCTATACCTAATATATTACATACCTCATAGTTAATCATCATTGCATAATTTACAATGAGGAATTAGGGTGGCCTCTTCTGCCTCATCTAGCCACTTAACACATGGTTACCAAGCTTGGGTTCACAGTTTCTACTAACCATGTTCTAACCGTTCACCACAAACCCTTCACCCAAAATCCAATATGTTTCTTTAAAATTAAATGGGAAACTGATGTACAATAACCTTAATTAGAATAACTAATGGGATGACCAAAACAATTCATACATGTCAGACTCTGTTCCCATGAAAAGAACCGAGAACCAAACTCAATCCAGAATTGAAGGTGATATCAAAAACCGAGGTGTGATAGATAAAATAAGGTAATCAAACAAAATAAAATATATATTTAAAATTTTGATTTATGTAATAATGATTTTAAATAACATAATACAATAGTTACATGGTTTACTTGGTATATTCACCAATATCCCATAAAATTTTTGGACATAGTAAAAACGCCCATGTCATATAGTTATATCATTACCAACGAGCCCATACCCGACTGGTCATGGCTCTTTCGTGGAATCCATGAGACCTATGATCAAAACCGTGTGGTGGAGATTTTCTGTGTACTATAGCAGTGCTGTATCAGTTACTGTTTGGTACTGTAGCAGCTGGAACTATTCACTCGATTTGGGACTTCGGGCCACCAGTTTGGGCCTTTGGGTCTCAAGGGCCTTAGGGTAATCAATGGCCTTTGGGTCACAGGGCCTTTGGGCCACATAGACTATGGATTAGCCCAGTTCACATAGAAAAGGCCCCAAAAGAGGATCATAGCAATAAGAGGAGCATCCACCAAAAGCACAGCTAACAAGATTGGATGAATGAGAGGGAATAGTAGTTGCCATCAGGACCAGGAACCATGCAGCTTTGTACGGGGCAATGCTAGCAGATCAGAAATGAATGGGGGGGGGAGCTAGGTGATCAATGAAATAGAATCTAGGGAGGGCAGTTCAAGTGGGTTGGTCCTACGGGTCATGAATTGGGCATGGTATACCTCTGGGCCTTCGAGTCTTGTATTGCTGGTAGTCGGGCCTTGTGACTTGGGCCTACGAGTCATGTACGGGTTCCCCTTCAACCATTAAAAGAGAGATTATCCATGATAAAATAAGAATAAGGCCTTCGGGACATTCAGGAAATATACTTATCTCAAAATATATAAAAATGATCTAATTCATTGGATTTATATAATAGAACCACAAAATATATAAAGATAAACCATACATATTTCTTCCATATGAACAGAAAAACATTCATACTTCTATAATAGCTAAATTTACCATTGAAACTATAATGGTTTTCATTTAAACCATAAAACTATTTCATTATAATCCATTTAGAGAAATAAAGAATATGATATAATTAGTGAATATACCTGATTAAGGGAAAAAACAATAAAATATGTTTACATTTTTTGAAAACCCACTTATTAAGATTATTAAAATATTTCATTGAAAAGTACGAAGACGTATTATTTTATTTTGATATCCTACTTTGTAAGATGAAAAATTCTTAAACAACTAGAATAAACATGAATCTAGAAAAAATGAATATTAGATAGGAATATTCATAAGGAAAAATAGGAATAAAATATTTAAATAATCCTTCATGTATGAAGCATTAAAAAAGGAACATACTTATTAATTAAAATTATATAGGGAAAACATTGGAGAAAAATGATCATTTCATAAATATTAAAAGAAAATTATAACTATATATAAATTAAATTCTTTCATAAAATACCTTAATATATTATAAATATGGACAATGAAACCCATTATATAATATAAAATAATAGATATGGAGGGGGAAAATTCCCAAATAGAAAGAAAACTTATGGTTTGTCATCATATATACACATTATTTCATTTGAATATTTTTCTAAATGGGTGAAACTAGATGGAATACATGTAAAACACCTTCATTACTACTAGATATGATATTATATGGGTTTTATATATAAATATAACATGTTTCATTGAATAGGAAAAGTAATCAAAGATAATCCCAATTTCAAATTGATCTTGGAAGGAAACCATTCTCATTACTCTTGAATTATTCAAATTTTCTATGACATTATGTATAATAATTTAATCATATCAATCATATATTTAAAAACATATTCATGTCTACCACCATTTATAAAAAATGTTATAATCATTCAGTACACATATCATATCTTTTTTTTCATCATAAGATGTTAGTAATATTAAATATTGCAAACATTTTTGAAAATTCTATGTTGGACCTTATTCTTTGATACCATGATGTTAATTACCATTATATTAAAGGTAATTTTGTCATTATGTTTAAATTATTTATTTATTTCCATACCCACTCTATGATTGTTTGTGTGTGATTCTTGAGAAAAAAAACATAAAGAACATGGTTCAGGTAATTTAATGATACCATGAGTTACATTATAATGATTATTAAACATTACATCATCCCTAATGAAAAATATTCATTTTATATATTATGCTAAAATATAATTTACGATATGTATTAATATCTTGAGACTTATTTATGGTGAATTGTTTTATATTTTTATAATATCGTTCAAGTATGTTGTTGAACCAAAACAAATAAGAATATATAATTCTAATAAATAATTATGAATTTAGATTTATATAAATATAATATCATATTTAATATAATGATAATGAAATTAATATAAAACCAATATATTGTAGAATTGTATTTTAAAAAGAATTGATATTGAAATTGAAAAGTTTAGAGATAAACATAGATACATACATTTTGAATTTAGACCTTCTCCACATTGGTTTCATCATAATAAATTACCTTATCATACTTCATGGAATTATAGACTACACAAAATCTAGGATTTATTTTGGAGATTAACAATTTGTAGGTATTCCACAGTGAACCAAATAGAGGATTCAATAATGGTTTAGAAAATTAATCAAATAACTTCAAACCCATTTTTTTAGCGGAACACAATATATTTTGTCCTATATTCCCTTTATTGTATTTAATAAATCTCTTTTAGGATATAATAATTTCATAATAGATACCATATATTCATATCATATTTAAAATTTATCCAAAAAATAAACAATTTTAAAAAATGATAAAAACTTAATAATTGGATATTTTTAACATGCCAATTTTAAAAATAATATTTATTTTATTAAAATAACTTTTGTAATATGAAAATTTATACATTTAAATAAAAAATAATTATTTACTATATTAGATTCTTTTTCATGGCCCCCTATATCTAGTGATATTCCTTCTTTTCTAGTATCAAAGAAAGGTATATAATAACCCCTTAGTCCCACCTCTAGTTGGCCCCAGGGTGGTGACCTACACCAAGGGTATACAATATCACAAAGTGGAATGTAATTTCCTTTTTAGAAAAAATAATATATGAAGATAATATTGTCCATACCAAAAAAATCATTGATATAAATATTTATATATAATAATTCAAAAATCTAATCATCTTATATGATTAAAATAAAACTATTACAAATTCAATAAAAACTCCAAAGTAAAACTAAGCGGTGACACACCAGATATTGAAAAGTATGAGATAGTAAGGTCAGGCATTGTCAATAAAATCCACCTGGAAACCTGAATATTGATTTATATACATAGGGTGATAATATAAGAATACCTGTTCAGAAAACCATGGTACCTTGTTCACATGTGGATGAAGAATACTAATTCCCATACGAGAAAACAACATAACAAAATAGCACCTAAGAAGGTATACTAACCACTCCAACCAAACAACGGTATGCTCACCAAATAATGAATGTAATGTAATTTAATATAATTTACATATGTAATTGGGTACCCTTCACAACTTTCTGATTTATTAGATGCTCTCACACACCAACAGAATATATTTCAGTTCTCTCACATCTTCCGAACACACCACATAACAACCCACCCTCCCACTCCAGGGCCTTACAACCCCACCTCATCCCATCACTAAGGCCACAATCAACATCCGATCTCACCCCATAGACACCTGGGCCCCACACCACATCAAATCTCATACATAGACACCTAGGCCACATGATACGTCCCAAAAACAAAACACATACTAAATCACAACAAATATCATCCTGAAGGGACCTATGAAAACACAACTCTTCCACACACACATAGGACACAAAATGAAAAACATTTCAAAGAACTTGGTCTACATCGACCTATACGAAGGACAATGGGAGAGTTGGTGGGAATCCATCCATCCTTCCACCAATATTATTAGCAAAGACACCCTCCCCCATGATGATGGGGGTGTTCGAAACAGAATTCTCAAATATGGTGGGGTGGGTATATAAATCACAATGAAAATATAATTATATACATATATGATACCAAACACTCATTCCCATCAAATGGGTTCTCCAAAAACTAACTAGCTCTCAACACATACGGCATTGTTGTTACCTCTAAATTCAATTACCACACAACAATCCTCATGATCATTCTAATTCACAATAAATTTTGTTAAACCATATCCATTATTCATGCAAAATTAATTTATTCATTATGTTAACTAAACATAAACAAGGAATTAAAAAATATTATTAATAATTTTTTTATTCATATATTCCATTACTACCTTGGAAAATACCAAGCACAACACATCTCATGAAACACAAAAAATGACAAACATGGAGAAACTCTGGGTGAATTACCCATACCAACCAAAAAAAGTCCCTAACTCTCAACCTCATCCACCAACACAACCAGAGAACAACCTGATTGATGCCTCACTGGTCAAGCCTACTCATCCATTAAAAATCAACCAATCTCTCAACTTGAGATTCCATCACACCTTCCAAACCATTCCATGACACACAAACATTCCACAACACAATCCAAAGCTAACCCACACATACATCTTGTACTCAAATAAACTAATGAAATACATATTAAGATTAAATAAGTCATCTAAAATTTAATACCACTTTTTAATGGGGTTCACATATCATATTATATATATTTGGGTAACATGTGAAATATAATAGAGCTTATAACTTCGTATAAACTATATCAGGGTCACCCATGATAAATAATGGGGCTCAACACTTCATATTTGATGTATCCACCTCACCCGTGAGCTATATTAGTGATTATTCCATTGTATAATCTATATTGGGCTCACCCATGATCTATAATGGGGATCATACCATTATTTATGTTGTATGGGGATCTCCTGTTTCATATAATTCTTATGCACCATTTCATTAATAAATCACTTTCATCGCAAACACCTCTTGTAAAACGCTTTTAATCCCATATGAAAAACACCTTCATATAAAAAACATCATTTTATTTTAACAACCCCTCTTAAATTAAAAAATTCCAAAAATATAAAAGAAGTATTTCCATTTAATAATACATTTCGGCTTGAAGATCAAGTTATTCCTAGCAGTTTGAAGGTCTTTGTCACTGTGTACATTAATAATAGAACATTCCTTTTTTCATTTCTCAAAACAATCCATAAAAAACATGTAAAAAATTTCCATTTGAAAAAATTTTATTTAAATTAGAAAGAGACATAAAATTTCATTAATAATTATATTATATCCATACAAATAAATATCTAAAATAATATCTTCAATATTAACATTGAGAAAAAGATGTGACTATTTAATATTTAAACAATCAAGGGGTCTCATTCCACTTTTACCATTTAAATGTTAATCACCAAATAAGTATAAAATTTAGAAAACAATTGAATAAAATTAAAATAAATTAACTAATTACGTGATAGGTTAAAGGGGTTGAATATACATCTAATAAAATTAGGTGGTTTTATAACATCAAACAATGCTTCATAGAAACAAATATTGAAACGAAGTCCCTTACCTTGATTCTGACTCATCACATACAATTTTTTTATTGCAAAATAATTAACATAGGCTAATAGTATAAATTATTGAGGATCATCTTCATGTTTATCATCCTTTTTATATCACTTATTTTCAGGTTATACCAATTTCTAAATTATTTGTCTTCATATCAGACGTGCTAATGATATTTGTAACATGTGTCCAAAATGACTTTGGTATGATGTCTATAGTCAAAGTGGTCATTATTACATAATCTAAAAAATAGTTTTAATGAAATTACAATACATTTTTTTACATAAATTTTACTTTTAAATCAATCCATTACATACAAAAATGAAAAACGACTTATGTTATTATCATGGAGACGGTAAGTCATAGGTACACATGATTAACATTCCCATTTATCAATTATCATTATAGAAAGAAGGTCAATATTATTTTATCATAAAAAATAATAATAATATCATTAAAATATTATTAATATTTTAAATGTACTTATATATATCATACATGTTATGTGGTGATGAAAAAATGAATCACATTGCTTTGTGGGTGTGATTGTTCAGACGTACGAACGAACGACGTTATCATTTTTCCATGCATGAAAAAATTAAAAGGTAAATTATTAATTATATTTTAATGATGAAAAATATTTAATCCATAATATATATAATAATTAATTCCATCATTACAACTGTTCATGGGAGTTTTTGATGGGAAAATAATTATATCAGCACACGAAGAATTATTTCACCGTACAAATGAACGACAATAATATTCCAATTTGATGGATGTAAAAATGTATTTAGTTGATGATATTAACATTATAACATCACAATGTATTTAGGATACCAGAGTTATTGATTTATCATCGATGAATAATATTTTATGTAAGTTGAAGAAGAAATAATATATAAATACTTATTTTAATGTGATTACTTTTTTTCGGACAATATAATTTTATTAACACCTTATCACCTATAATGGTTATTTTATGCCTGAAATAAGGATTCTATAATATGTTTATGGATTATATGAAGGTATTTTTGAAGAAATTTTCCATAAAAATAGTTTTTGATGTGTGATTAAAATAGAATAATGGGCTTCCTTTTATTGGATAAGGGAGGGTCACTCTTGGAATTTTTCAACATATTAAATTAACATAAAAACAATATTTATTCCAAATGTGTAAAAATGATTTATTTAGAATATTGGATGGGTGTGGGTAAAAATTCATTCATTCAATGAAAATTAGATTAGTTTTTATTATTTTTTAAATCCAAATAATTTTGATTTAAACATTTATCTCTTAAGGTGATATCATGTAATTTACACATTCATGGTTAATATAATTACAATAAAACACAAAAAGACAAATAAATGATTCAATATTCATGTTTTATGACATATATTAATTATGTTTCTGAATGATAGATTTTACGTAATTTTATATCATTTAATAAAATATTTTTTATTTAAGAATATCCATAATTTAAATTTTGGCACTATTAAGTACATGAAATTTAAAAAACATTAGAACATCATGATAAATTTAAATAAATATTTTAAAAACATCAAAAAAATGTCAACATTATCTAAAAAAATCATGTATGAAATTTAAAATTTAAATTTAAATATATATTTTAATATTTAATATCATTTACTAGATATTTCCTTTAATTAATAAATTACTACATCATCATTGAATATGAAATTAATTTACATAATGATTTGAAAAAAATTAAAATATATTCTCAAGATAAATATAAAAATTTTATATTTGAAAATATGATTTATTTTAAATTATATCCCTTGTATAATACAATAAAATGGATAAATCACTCTAATTAGATCAGCGTGGACAAAAATTGTCTCAATGAATATTTCGGTCAATAATAACTCATCTATGGTAATTAGGACATGTGTTAAGTCAATTTTATAATATTTATAATATCATGATTACACTTAATTACCTGATTTACCTTCAAAAGTGATAATAAAAAATTACTAATGTTACTATTCATAATGTCCAAAAATTAGATGTAACTTTTTTATAGTTTAAACCTTTGGATTCCAATTATGGAAACAAGTTTTGATATTTTAAAACACAAAAATTACAGAAATTAAATAAAAATTCATCCCAATAAAAGAACTTGAACACTGTGTTTTAAATTTTAAATGTTCAAAAGTTTACAAACAATACATATCCAATTAAAAATTTAAATTCATTAAAATGACCTAAATTGGACTAAATGATCTACAATTTATTAACTATATATTATAATAAATCAAATATATAATTTTATACTATAAATTATTATGATTAAATGGACTTTTTCAATTAAAAATGAAATTTTCAATTATTTATCAAAAAATACACCTTATTATAATAATACCAAAAATAATAAAAAGTAAATATTTATATAAATATTTAAAAGAATATTTTTTCAAATAGATTTTATAAATTTTAAAAAAACTATAAGTGAACATTCAAAAGGTGATAAAACTACTTTTTAAAAAAAATTGATCTTTTACATTAGAAAATGGATTTTTCATATATCATGTCAGGAAAACACATAAGTTGAATTATAAATATTATATTTAATATTAAATATATATATATATATATAAAGTTCATATAATCCAAAAATAGTGAATTTATTATTTATTGGTATAAATTATTCTTGTTCCTATTTAAATAGATAAATAGAAAGAAATTTATTTCATTTCAAAAATGGGTTTACATTAATTTATAATTAATTTTCTCAAAGAAATATATATACTTGAATAAATAATATTTTAATGTTTTATTAAATCATATTTATACCCATAATTCTAATGGATATGTTACAGTGATAACATTTGACTAATAATATTTAATTTTTTGTTTAAGATCATTGTGGCATATCATGTATGGTATTGAACATAATATTTGTTTTTTTAATAAGGATGTTGCATTATCCCCCTATTGGAAATTGCATCCTCTCAATTTTTAATACAGGATCAGTAACTATGGTTTGACTTTTCAAAATACCTTTATTGAAATCCAACATCACGAAAAAG
This sequence comes from Viscum album, assembly GCA_963277665.1. NCBI lineage: Eukaryota > Viridiplantae > Streptophyta > Magnoliopsida > Santalales > Viscaceae > Viscum > Viscum album. The sequence continues at coordinate 363,713,206 of OY728140.1, read as the reverse complement.
GATTAATGAGACTTCGACATTATTAAAAATAAAGGAAAGTGTGAAGGTAACTGAAGATAACAAAAACTATGGTTTCATATACGAAAACATAGACATCTAAGTGAAAAAATATCATGTTTCTATAGAGATTGATAGATAACATGGTCATGAGAAAGTTAAAAATCCAAAAACTGTAAATATATGATGGGTTGAGAAGATAATTGATTTCAATGTAGTAAAATTAAATAGATTAATTTTTTGTTTCAATATTCATTTCATAATATTCATTAATTCTTTTATTTTATACTAAAATATATGAATATACTTGATGTATTTCAATTTTTTATGAAACTTTTCATCCTTGTAACATTACCATAATTATGATGTACGTCCCAAAAATGACCTTAATCATCAAAGATCATATAAAACCTGATTTCAATCAATAAATTAAAACTCATGTTCAAATGTAATGGAATAATTATTATTAATAAGATTATTATATAAACATAAACCCAAAACAATATCCCAAAAAGTCCTTATTCACTTATGATAACATCATGTAAACCTATAGGAGTGTATAAAACCTTGAAATTATGGTTAGACATTGTAAAATAACAAGCACTCTGGTTCATACATCACATCACTAAATGTCTCAAAATCAACTGTAACATTAGGAAAATATATTTTGAAACTTTTTTGTTTGATCTTGATGATGTCCAGCATGATTAACTTTCTTCGGAAACATATTCACAAAATCTCCCTTCTCATTGCTACTAAAGAAACTTAATATAGACTAATTATCTATTGTCGCATTGTTGGACTATTTAATAAGCTTTTCCTTGAGGTCATAATACTTGTGAAAAAACATACCACACTGGTAACACTTTCTAGATCCTGAAATACATTCCCAATTTTGTATTTTACCACAATTGAAAAACTTTTAAAGCTTACCTCCATAATTCATTATTAGTTGCTTCTCCAATTCAATCCACCTTGACCATTTCTTACTCTTATCATCTTGTGGAATGTATGTATCAAAAAACTCCATTTACACATTCTCATCACAACAAACCAATATTTGATATCTTTTAAATTCATGAGAGGATAAATATTAATTTAGACATGGCTTTAGTAATAATTAAAATCTATTAATTTTACTAACAATGTTTAGAATGAAATATGGAATTCATCTAGTCAATCATTGGAGATTTTCTTCACAAGAAGTTGGTGAATCATTATATTTTTACATTAATTCCAAGAATTATTTTCTTATTCTATGCCAATCAACCTTATGGAAATATTTTCCGAGGAAAATATAATTAAAAGTTTCTCATTCCCCAAAATCAAGAACAAAATTCTCTATAGTATTCATAACCAACGACCACCATATATAATAGTCAACTTTAAAATGATATATGGAAGGAGGTACCATTATATGTGGAAAACATTTCATGACATAAAATATCCTATCTATGGAATTGATCCTTACTTTGGATACCACTAGGTCAGCTGATCTATTGAATTGTAGGGGATGTTTCATCATAAAATGTTCCACTACTAACGCATTTCTCGGTGGTTAATGTAGATTATCTCATGCATGGATGCCTACACAAATTATCGCTTGTGTAAATTGGTCCATCAAAACAAAAAACTATTCAGTTCTTATTTCAACAATCTCATGATATTGACAAGGATGTCTTTGTCCTATTGATGCCCTTCCATTATAGCTTTCCTATTTCCTATGTCATAAATTATATCAAATAGAAATATATTAGACGAAGAAACATGGTAATATTAAAATTGAAAATTATTTAAACCAATGAATATTAACAATTCTTCTAAATTCATTCCATTAACACCATCCTAAACTCCGATGTTTTCTAAACCATCCTTTTACACCATCTGTATGGCCCTAACCATAAAAATTACATATTTTTGTATTGATAAAACATGAAATCACCTTTTAAGATCTTTTCATTTTATATTTTGATATAATTAGAACAAACTCTTACAAAGTAAACCCACACATTATAAGTGGGCACCTATTCTGTATATCAATTTTCTCACCAATGAAAAATTTGTAGAATTAAAAAAGTACTTTCAATTACTTCATATTTCTCATCTTTTTCTTTCCTTATCCTTACTCATCCATTAAACCCATGAATTTTTTTAGAACATTGGATGATAAAAAATATATAACTAAGGAATATAAAAATGAGTAAAACCATTAGTCTAATGGAAAACATAAAAAAAAAATTAATTTTCATCATGGGAAAGAAAAAAAACTCTCACATGAATAAAATTTATATGATTTTCGAAATGAAAATCATTTAAACTAGTTGTAAGAAATGAAAACATCTTTATAAGACTTAGAATATCATATAATTAAAAGCTTTTCATAACACCTGAAATTTTAATAATCATATTGATGATTTCTGTTATTATAGTTACATAATGAATTATAGGTCAATAATGTTGATCACCCTTCGTTTAATCAATATCGAGTTCACTAGTGACTTGTAATATGGATAATCCATTCATATAACCTATATCGTGATCACACATTATCTATTATGGGTTTCATACCTTTATATAAGCTATATAAGACTCACCCATGAGCTATAATGGGGCTCATCTCTTTTTATAAGCTCTACCTTTCTCCCCGGTGACCTATAAGGGCAATCAACCCTTCATATAAGTGGTATCAAACTCTTTTCTTTCCTTTAATTCTCATGTATCATTTCATGAATAAAACACTTTAATCGCAAAACCCTTTTGAAAGACTCTTTTAATAACATATGAAAAACACCTTCATAAAAAAATTAGATTCATTACAAAACCATTTTAATACCAAAATTACCAAAAAGTAAAATAACGATCTTCATTTATGAAAGATTTTAATCTTTTAAAGGTACTATTCATGGTGGCGGGAAAGTCATTGTCGTCGTCTATGTAACGAATAGAACATTGATTTTTTTCATCTGTCAAAATGTTCCAAATAAAACAAAAAAATTGATTCCTTATGAAAACATTCGAATGATTTTAAAAAATATGTATAAATTTTTCTTTGTAATAAAGTTATATTAATATAAATAAATATATAAAATAGTAACAATAATATTTACATTGTGAAAAAAGATGTGATAATGAAATATCTAAACATTAAAGGTGTACCATATCAGTTTGATCTTTTAAATATTAATCCCAATAAATGAATAAAATTTAACAAAACATTAAATAAAATTATAATAAATTAATTAATTACATGATAAGTAAAGTGGTATATATATACAACTAATACATTATGGTGGGTGTATAATATTAATGTATGACTCGTTAAAATGTGATTGACATGAAGTCCGTTGCCTAGATTCTGAATCATCATGTAAAATATTTATCTTCCAAAATAATAATAATAGGATTATTACTTAATTTCTTTCAGGAGTTATTATATTTAATTATTACATTTATATTACTCATTATCATGTTATAACAGGTACATAATTATTTCTATTCACGTTAGAAATTTTGATAGTATATGAAACATAAGTCCAAAATGAGTTGTGATGTTGTGTATTCTCAAATTGGTCACAATTCCATCATATAAAAAATAATATTAATGAAATTATAATTAATTTAATAAATAATTTTATGTTTAAAAAAAATCAATAAATATTTATATGAATAATGATATTTTTTATAATCATGGAGATGGTAAGTCATACGTAAACATTATTAGTGTTTCCATTTTTTAAGGATCATTATGAAATTATAGAAAGTATAATTTATCATTACATAATTTTAAGAACAACATTAATATCATATTATGAAATTAAATATACTTATATATATCATCAATGTCATTTGATGATTAAAAAATTGCATTGGTTTGTGGGGGTGATAGTTCATAAATACCCACGAATAACATTATATTTTATTCATGAATAGAATGGTATGAATGTAATTGATATATTATATTTTAATAATTTTAAAATATATCATGAATATAATACATATACATTATTCACATCATCATAAATTGGCCTGATACATGATGATGGAATACAAATTATATCAGTTCAGAAAGTGGTAGTTATTTGTCCACATAATTGATAACTCTCATCCAATTTTATGGAAGTGAAGATAGATTTAGGTGATGATATGTAGAAGATAATTTATCATTATATTGAAGATACTTGATTTATTATTTAATCATTGTTGAATAATATTTTCAGGAAGTGGAAAAATAAATAAAATATAAATACATAATTAAAAATAATACATTTTCATCAGATAATATCCTTTGATTAACACCATAATATATATAAAAAGGGTTTTATGCCTAAAATAATTCCTCAAGAATGTGGTCTGGGATTCGAGAAATGGATTTGTTCAAATATTTTCTGAACCAAATTGGTTTTTATGTGAAGAAAACCAAAAATGGATACCCTTTTATTAGAGAGGATAGGGAGAACTCTTGGAATTAATCAACATAGTAAATTAATATAAAATAATGGCCTCTTTAAAATGTGTCCAACCGGACATATTTATAATATATTATTATTTTAGGTCTAAATAATTTCATACAATGAATATTATACATGTTTTGATAATTTTTTTAATCCCTGTAATTATTTTAACTATTTAAACTCTTAAAATGAAATCATGTAATTTTCACTTTGATGGTTAATATACTTACTATACAATTCCAAAAAAACAATAAATGATCCATTTATGAAATATTATTACTTATCTAAATTATTTTTCCAAAATAATTATTTTCGGATAGTTTTTATCCTTTAATAATATATTATTTATTTTAAAATGTCAACAATGTTAGTTTGGACCCTATTAATTGCATTACTTTTTAACAATATCACAAAAAAAAGATAAATTCTATAAAATACTTCAAAAATATGATTAAAAAGTCAATGTAATCTAAAAAATTATAGGATTTCATTAAATGTCCCAAATTATATATTTTTTATATTATGAATACCATTTATTTGAAAAACATTTAATTGAACAATTACACCAGCATCATAGAATAAGACATTAATTAAAATATTTATTTAATCAAATTTAAATATAAATTATCATGATAAAGATAAAAAATTTATATTTTAACATAATATTTATAGTCATACACATCCCTTATATAACCCCATATTAAAAATATTTCAGCTATTCAAAGCAAAAATACCTTTCTTTGAATAAAATACTATATATGGGTTAATGTAGTCCAAGTAGCTCTAAGTGGACATAAAATAGTCCCATGGAAGCTTTTGTTCAAAAATTAATTATCCAATGAAATTAGGATGCGTTTTAGTGTAATTTTATAATATTTATAATATTATTTTACCCTTAGTTACCATATTTATCTTTAACAGTGTTAATAAAAAATTACAAATGGTAATATTCTTAATGTCCAAAAATAAAAGGGACCCATTTATATAATTGTAAATTTATGATTCTAAGTATTTAATCTATTTAAAAAAATTAAAAAAATAAATACTAATTATTTATTAATCACGTTAAGGGAATGGGAAAGCTGGGTTTTAAACTAAGAATGATCAATAGTTTACAATGTTTTTATATCGAATGTCAATGTGAAATTTACTTCAGTGAATTTTTTTTGATTAAATTAAAAAAAATATCTTATTATACATAAAATCCAAACTAACATATAATTATAAACTATAAATTATTTCAATGAAAATGATGTAGTCAATTAAAAATAAAATATTCTTTATTATTCATAAAAAAATTAATCTTATCAGAAGACTACTGAAAATGAACCAATGTAAATATGAATAAACCTATTCCAAGGAATAAGTTTAATTTTTCAATTATAATTTATAATAGTCTCAAAAATATTATTTAAACCTACATCTCTATCAAAAGGTTGTAAAAATAATTTTTTAGAAATGTACTAATTTTATATTTAACATTCGATTTGTTTTCATATATCATGTCTTGAAAACACATAAGGTGAATGTTGAATGTTAGATTGAATATATTATATATATTTCAATAATATAATCTACCAAGAGTGATTTTCTTATTTATTAGTATAAAACATAGCTATGCACATGTATATATTATTCCAAAAAAAAACATTTCCTTTTATTTGAACAAGGGTTTTACATTTATTTATAAATCATTGGTAAAATAATTTTATAAATATGTGTAAACTATATTTTTATAATTATGTTGATATTCTTCATACCCAACATCTTAATATATAGGTTGTAATGGTTTCACATAAAAAAATAGTATTTAGTTTTTTGTTTGAGCTTGATGGGGTGTATCACCTATGGTATCAAACATATTATTTATTTTTTAAAAAACTAATGATGTTAAAACCAATTGGTTGGGAGACTATACTTCCATACTGTACACCACTATCTTCCCTCGGGTTACACTATATAATAAGATACCGATTAACAAATTTAGTAATATTCGTAAACAAAATCTTGTTGACCTGTGATAGAACAACATGCATGAGACATGGTTCAAAGAGTCTCGCCCTCGATACCACATCAATAAGATATATTTGTGAAAAACATTGAATTATTATAAATCCTAAATAGTGTTACATAACTGCCATCGTGACCTTCTCCAGATGTAAAAACTATATATCCCACTCTACTCTCAGAATCTAGATAAATAAGTATGCATTGAATCTAGTTTGTAAATCCATTCAAACCATATCAAATAGAATTTATTTAGGGATCAAAACACCCCAACATCTTTTAGCTTATCCCCAGAGAATATTTTTCTTGATCTTCACTCTCACCATAAGAGATTTCTCCCATTTATTGATGATCAAAAAAGTAGAATCAAACGATATCTCATTAGTCTATGGACTTCCATACTCAGATAATGTGGGAGGATTCTTCCGTTGGAATACATGCATTAGATCTATAAAAGAAGAGGCCATCTTTAATTATCCTTGAAATGATTTCATATTGAATAAGGAAACCACATAGAACTGTTTCTCAAAACCAATGTCTATAATTCCATGGGTTCTTCAACTATATCTACATGAGGATCTACCAGTATCCCATGTACCACCACCTCTAGAGAATTGTGTTCACCACCTTATTGGAAAACAAATGACAATCATTATAGTGGAGTTACTCTACAAAGCCAAACAGACTCCTTAGATAATATTTGTAACTATAATATCTCAAATAAAATCAAAGGATTAGATGAAGAATGACTATAAAAAATCGGAACCCCTCTATATGATGAAATTTTCATGACTTGTTAACTAAATAAGTCAATAACATCACTAAATACACTACCTACTAACCATGAAAATGTCAGGTCTATGATAATTTCATTATTTCAAAAACTTCAATCTCACTAGGATTCATAGTCATTTTTCAATTTCCATTTCAGTGGTTGAGTCAAATGGGTTTCCATATTATTCCATATGGGCCCATAAACCTTATAATCATAAATATGGAATCCTCTTAATCAATATTATGACTCGTTCTAGTCCTTGAAACCAATGGTCCATGACCAAAACCTGCCATTATTTTCTATATAGGGTGTCTGTTGTAGTGCTTTAGAAAATATTTATTTGATTGTAGGATATCTAATTAGCATATATGTTTCCCAAATTCCAACAAAAAACATTAACAAACAGTAGTAATATCACAGAAGGAACATATCAAAAATTCATGCTGTCAAAAAATGCATCTTATATTGCATGAAATATTACATTAAATGTGAGTCTTGGTGTGTGCCTAATATAATTAATTATATGACTACCCTCATATCATTAAGAAATAGTAAGAAAAATCCTAAAAAATATCAATAATTAAATCACAATTCAAGTGCATCACACAATGGTCGAATCAAATCATTTGTAATAATCCCAAATCTAGAAAAACCTATATCTCTCTATGAAATTCAGATTTTTTCTTTATGTGTATTAGCTACTCCCAAGAACAACACATTAAAAAATTCCAATATTATGCAAAAATCTTATTTAGAAGGATTTTAAATATCTGTTAGATTGTTCTATGACGGTTTTAAAAAACCACCGCTATAATTGGTGTCAGTATTCAATTTGCGGTGGTTCCTTTTATTAAGTGGAGGTTTCTGGAAAGTTCCATAGAACTATTATTTTTAGTGGCTTTTTAGTTTTAGAAATGGTTTTGTCTTAAAAAAATAAATGATATTCGGTGGAATTTTTTAACAGCTATTAAAGACTGAACGTTTTAAAAAAACAATACTAATACAGATAAAATATTATCTATGTATAATTTTTTCATATTTAGTGGCGGTTTGAACCACTTCCCTAAGAAATAAAATAATATAGTTGATATTTAAACTGATGTGAAAAAAACCTATATATAGTTGTGGTTTAAAATGACACAATATCATGAGTTAGAAAAACAAGAAACTGGTTCTGTAGCCTCAGAACCTGCATCCTGAATATCATAACAATAACATTGAAAACATTTCTAGATAATAAAATATAACTTCAACATAAAAGGAAAAGAACATATGTTAAATCTAAACAATCAAAATAAATTGATTCTCACCTAAATATAATGAATTGAAACATTTATCAAGGAATATAATGTTTTTAGAGAAATAATACATTTCCAAATACATTGAATGAATCAAAAAAGACACAAAAAATAAAAGAATCAATAATACATAAAATCACTGATAAGATAACCATATTTAAAGAATCAATAATAAATTTCTCAATACCTTTAAAGAATCAATACATTTCTAAACACATTTCTAATTGAATGTATGTTGAATCTTTAAACTATTACAAAAAACATTTCCATTGAAAACATAAATTTAAAACATTATAAACAAGCTATAAAGAATCAACGTACATCCATTGAAATGGGGATACATGTGTTAAAACTAAATCCACCAAAATTACAAACAGGATAAATTTATTTAATGACAAATAAATAATTCTTCACATGAAACCATCCATCACGAATACCATCTTCATCAAAAGTTTCATTAATGATTAAAAACCAATAACAAATGTTTAGAAAAAAGAGAAATCAACCAAAATATCCATAAATGATATAAACATCCACAATTGTGGATTAAAAATGAATTGAATTTATAAAATGGGTAAATAATTTATGAAATACTAGGATGTCCAACATTGATCCTACCCCTTTCGTAGATCACAAAACATAGATGCCTCATTAGGCCTAGACTGATATAGATCCACATATTACAAGTTAACCAATTAAATCCCCATATCCTATTCAATAAAAACAATATAGTTCTATAACAACTGGTTCCATGCACAAATAAAGAACTAGAATATCCCAGAAGGGAGATCTCCCAAAAAATCAAGACTGAGATCTGACCACGAAGGTGAAAAAAGAGGATACAAATCGAATAGAGGGTCTGATAGATAGGGGTTGCCTTATATGTTATAGGACTGAGATATCACTGTATAAATAAGTGATATAGGACTTTAGTTTGGTGAGAGATAACATAGAATAATCCATGGTCAATAGGACTCATTTGTGATGAGAGATTTGTAAAGGGTTATAGACATTCCAATAATGGCTGGGGTTAGATAAAGATTACTGTCCTGAAAAAAATATGGGGTTTTGTGTCAGGAAATGACCCTTATGGAACCTAATTTGGACAATAGTATGTTGAGAGTGAAAACACATGTTCACCCCCAATAGTTCAATGGATGATGATAATCACAAAGTAAAGAAATCAGATAAGTGTGAGGATTTATCCTATTTGTTTTTGAACAATCACACACACTTAACTCAAAGAATTACTATACAGGGATAATAAAATAAAACCTCTCAGTGTAAAAAATAATGTATTAACTTTAAGTAAATACTCCAGAATGAGATAGATTAAAATCCTGGAAAGTAAAAGATAAAAATTCATTCCATTCCAAGAATATGGAAAGTAATTCCCAATCTAGAAACAACTAAAAGTTAAAAGAAGAGGAGTTCCCTGCTCAAGATCCCTATGTCTGAAAACCAACTGTGGTAAGTGCCTCCACTTACTTATATGTTCTATATATACTAGGTCCAATAAGGACACCATCAACTAGTTTTCTATATAAGATAAAATAATTCATGAAAATCCCTTATAGGTGCTATTATAAACATAATTAGTAAGGAACCATGAAAAAAGGGGGAAATAGTATTATATAATAGTCAGATGAACCTATATGAAAAAGAGAGACAAGAAACTAAACATCAAATATGATCATATATATCTTTTAATCCCTATATCTAGTTGAAACATAGCATATAGACAAATGGTTATTCAACACATACAAATGGAACCCGTTGTCCCTATCTCATCTAAAATGTTAGAAAAAGATAAAAATACCCACATTGGATGTTTTGATATTTGAACAAACCCTATCTAGTAATCATTTTCTAGTGATGATGTCTGCTAGTCACCATATCCATCTTCATCTCTACTTCCTACTACCAACACCTAAAAAACAATTATATTTAATTTTAAACTATGATTAATATTTATATTTAAACTTAAAGACATTAAAATTTTTGAACTAAATGATTTTGAAGTTGTGTGATTTATCTTCTCACCACCAACCATTATGTTCAATCCCACATTTCCAACCAATGACCTCATACGGTAATATTCCAACACCCATACCATGCACTCGACTAGGATGCTCCTTCCCAATAACTTTACCAAATGGGCCATCCTGAAGGACTGTGTAGGACTGTATGGGATTGACATCCCATTGTTCATTAATTTTTACCTATAAATAAAATATCAGTCACATTAGAAGTAATATATATTAACATAGTGACAACTGATAATATGTTAGTATAATGAAAAATAAATTCGTACAGCAACTACTTTGGTAGGCGCATTAATTGAACTCCGATAATATTTTTTATGAAAATTCTACCACACTTCTGTTTGGGATGCTAGGTGGCCTAAAATCTGTTACTACATTAAAAAAAATATATCAATGATTTAATATCTTAAACAGATAACATTATATAATAAATATTTAAAATAATGAAATGATTACTAGATTTTGTCGGCTTCTATAGAAACTCTTCGACCCCGTAGTATGTGTATAATGCTTCCATATTTGTATTCATGTCATTTAATAAAATAAAATTAAGTTCAAAACATATATTTCAAAAAATTAATGTAGGAAAAAATAGATATGATAACAGATTCACAATACTAACAAAAAATATATACATAACAATGATAATGAATGACTACACAAATGACATAAGTGGTTGATAAATTAATGGATAACTTTACATACAATCATTTTATCCTTAAATGATTTTGGTTTCCTGATCAATCATTACTTAATCTATATCATCCAATCTTACTTGACTAATATTTTCAATATCATGATAGACAAATAAGTCTTCCTCTTTCTATTGAATGGATTTAATGTTAGAGGTAAAATATTCCACATTATCACCCGTATCATACATGTCTTTTCGTTTTATGTTAGAAACTACATTCCACTCTATATCCTCAAAATGTTTCACATAATATAATATTTTTACTTTTAATGATATGACATATGGATCATGTAGTTTAGATTCACCAAAATACCTCATACGAGTGAATTTCATAGAAGTAAATTGCATGGAATCTCTTTAAACACCCCAGAGCATATCCACCCAATTTCATTTGAATAAAACAACTGAAAAATATATGTGGTAGTTAAATTAGAAAATATCAGTCAACATTTCATAGTTTTCTACTTCAAAATACATAAATTTTCCAATATTCTGTGTTTTTAAACCCTCTACCCAATCAACTGTATGGAATCTAAAACCATTCACGTTGTAAGCATTGACCTTTCATGAAGATTTTAAAGGACCTCGAGTAAGAAAATTCATATCATCGGATAACTCAACTCAAGAATCTGTATTCATGATCTAAAAAATTAACAAACATTATTAAATTTTCAAAATATATGTATCAACCAATTATCCTTATTGGTTTTAATATTTAAGCACATACACATTGTGAAAAACATTTTACACGATGACTATTGACAACTTTTTATATATATTTCTCACTTCTTGTTCATCCCACATTCTACTCCTTGTTTGTTTATTGAACTTTTCAATAAATAGATCTACAATTTTACTATTCATAATCACATATATATGGGCCTATAATATTTCCATTTATGCTCATTTAAAATTTGAGCTCATCCCACTGAACGGACAATAGAATTAATTATCTTTGATTTCCCATGTGCTTTCGGTTGATTTGATATGTCATAAACATGTCCAACACAATTAAATCTTGTCTCAATGTCATCCATGTATCTAGAATGTGAGGTAAGACACTCCACTTCAAAATAGTCATTAAAAATATATCTTTTAGATTGAGCTTTATTTTTCACGAATGATTTTAATTTCCAATAATATCTATGAAATAAAATAAAAACATAATAAAGTATTTAATAATGTCCAAATAGTTTTTTATTGAAACAAAAAAAATATTAATATTGTACCCATCAATTGGTTACATCCATTGATAATGTACGGGGCCTCCTAATTTAGCTTCCTCAACCAAATGAATAGTTAAATGCATTATGATAGTAAAAACGACATATAAAAGATCATGTCCATTGCCCAATGTTTCAATAAAAATCGCTCATGAAGGTTGTTAAGCTGAAATGGATTTAGTGTTTTCTCACAAAGTTTTCTGAAAATTATGTAGACATGGACTACAAAAAAAAGTTTACACTTTTGGTAATATTATATGCAATTCCAATCGAAGTAACTATTGTAACAAAATAATTTAATCATGGATTTCCAATCCACGTATCCTGTGATGCTTTAATTCAACACTCATTATGATGTAACTTGAATACCCATATGTTACCATCAAATGTTTTAAAATTTGAAGGAATGTATCTTTATCAATAATTTTCAATAAAAAATGATGGAGCATACTTTTCATTCTCATCTGGCCATAGAACACGTACTATGTTCATTGCAAGTAATTATTTCTGAGAATTCAGATGATTATTTGATGTTTCATTCTAATTATGAAATGTGAAGATCAAATTGCCACAAAAATTATTCTCAATATGCATCACATAAAGAATATTCCACAAAAAAATAAAATCACAATACATATTTTTGATGAATATACTTGTCAACTTCCATTTTGGTGATCTAATTTCAGTTGAATATGAACATTGAATTTTTTTCCCATTATCATTCAAATGAAGCACCTTCCCCAATTTTGCTTCAACATTTCCATGTTTTTTCAATATTACAAAACATGTTAACAACTTTCGTGGTGGTTGATGATCAATGAAACCATTAGATTTTTACTTGTTAATCCAAAATGTATGAGATGCATCGAGAAATTTCAGATGACATAAGAAGCACTATTTTCTACTGTGAGGTAGCAGTTCACACTCAAAATCAATGTTACAGAAAGGAAAATCCAAACCCATGTTAGTACTCCAACAAGATAAATTCCCAAGTCCACATAAGTCAATAATGGTCCACATTAGGGAAGCTTCCACTTTTAACATTGTTCTAGAAGATTCATCATATGTCTCAACACCATTTCTCCACAAATCATATAATTATTCAATTAATGTATGAAAGTGTACATAAATATCATTAATATTCATTTTTTCCATTTATAATCATCAAAATGATAAAATATTTTTGTTTCATACACATCTAAAAATGCGGATTTTACGAGATCAAAACAACCAGCCAAATGCTATAACTACTACACAATGTCTCAAATGGTTTTAATCCAGTGAGATCCAATCACAATCCAACATTCCTATGATAAGATTAGAAATATGGATGTAATGAATCAAATTTCATCTATGATTTAGAATCTCTTTGATGTCGCATTAACCCATGATTTATATTATCTATAGAATAACACTTCATGTGTTCAACAGTTTTCGATGAAATGAATAATATTTTTAAACGAGGCATTAATGGAAAGTTACTCCAAACCATTATGGGTGAATTAATTTTCACATTATTCGTGGTATTATATACATTCAGACATCCAAAATCAGTCATAGGCTATCATCTAGAAGAATAACATTTCTTGTATTCATGTTTTCTTGAATTCTCTCCCCCAAAAGCATACAATCGTTGGGAGACACATAAATTTTTATATAATTTAGACCAAGCTAGTTAAAAACATTATTCAAATTAGAAAACGATTCATGGATCTTTTCTTCAAGTAATTTATCATGCAATAATGCTAATATCCTGGAAATCACCTTATTTGTAATTCCAAAAAGGGATTTCATATGGTAAAACATCAGTAGAAAAGAATGTTTTGACTATTTCAAACATCCACTATAAAACTGTTCATTTACATCATCCACTGAACCATAAAACTCATTTTCCCACTCAGTGATGTTTTCTTACACACTAGACTCAACATAATTAAGATGGCGATCCAATGGTACATTACAATCTTGATCTAGTAGTCCTACAGTCTCAAAAACATCACATGTCATGTCCCAATTTGTTGCACATCCAGCATGTTGTTCTTATATGTTTTTATGTTGATTTTGGTGTCTTTCAATGCTGAATGCATCATTTACATGGTTTTTCAATTCATTGTCTATTTTCGCTGAAGTTGGGTTCCCATTCTTTCACAACCCGTCCCCCAGGGCCAATGCCCTGACAACCCCAAGCCCGCCTTCCATAGGCCAGGGGCTAGCGACCAGCACTGAAAGGCGTATTCCCTAAAATTGGGACGACATTTCCTTTATAACCTGTAGACACACGCAACGAAGCACACAAAATGATATGAACACAAGTAAAATGAATAGTAAATAGAGTGAGTATAGAAAGTAAAAGGGGCCAGAATACTAGCACAACCAGAATGTACATGGAAAACTAGAATGTACAGGATAACTAATAGGTGAAAAGAAGCTCCTGGATCATCCACCACGAATCCTATATGATGGGTAAATACATATCATGAATGAATGTCTCTGTGGTTCTCCTCATCTAACGTTCACCTTAGAGCTAGCTCAAGTCCTAGTACTCTCGTCCTCAGTCAGCATTGTCCATCTTCTGCACCAAACACAACAAGGTGCAGGCATAGCCCGTGCAGGGGTGAGTATAACGATACTCAGTAGGGACCTCGAGACCCTCAAGGTCTCATAAAATCCACAATGGATAAACCACATAGTATTAAAACAACTGTCAACAATACTTATATATATGCCCATACATATACCTAAGTTTTCAAGTAATCCCATCTCAATCAAGAGGAAACAGAAGGTCCAACTCAATAGCCCAAAGCTCAACTTTTCCACAAAGGATGGAAAACAACAAAGGAAAGTACCACATAGGTATGCCACACAGAGGAATACCACAAAGGTATTAAAATGAAGGAATGTACCACATAGGTATGAACTCAGCTCACACCAGGTATAACATAGGTACGGTAGTAAAGATGATTAGATATAACTAATGAATCATCTTAATCCATTAAGAGGAAGACCCAAAGAGGATACAAAATCATCATTAGACACACAAAGGATCCTAGTATGTCGTCAGACCCACACAGGATCCTAGTACCTCATCAGACCCACACAGGATCCTAGTACCTCGTAAGACCCACACACGAACTCATTACATCTTCAGTACGTTGTTAGACCCACACATGATCCTAGTACATTATCAGTACGTCATCATACCCACACAGAATCCTAGTACATCGTCATTACAACGTTATACCCACATAGGATCCTAGTACATTGTCACAGCCAGCGACAGGGTTCCCGCACTAAGCTCGCATGTCTTCGAGACGGTCCACTCCAAAAGCCACTGGTCGATACTTCATCTTCCATGAAGTCCCTGGAAGATGAATCCCAAAGGACTGCCACGTCATAGGCATCTTAACCCAACATACAGTGTGTCAATCAGACCCCCGGTTTGTAAGTTATAAGCCATTTAGACCCGAGGGCCCAGTTGGATTCATGCACGATCCAACCCGACCATACACCATATTTATCCAAATCTCCAATGGGGTATACCAAAGGGACCATATCACTCCAAGGTATTTTATCTTCATACAGTTCGTCAAACAGATGTATGGTGCCAATGTAATCTTTGATAGAGAGAAAATGGGTCGAAGCTGGCCCCGGTTTCATCAGACCCAGTCGGACCAACCCGGCCTGGGCAGGGACCTGCGGTATGGTGTCGTGGTCATGGGCGGTGTGGGGGCTTCGAGGGCCACGAGGCGGTGCGGAGTCCTCGGGGACCGTGAGGGCGTAGGGGCCACGAAGGCGACATGGAGGCCATGAGGGTGGCACCGAGGCCATGGGGGCCACGAGGGTGGCGTGAAGGCCTCAGGGGCCGTGATGGCCTAGAGTCCGTGGGGGCCGCAAGGGCGGAACAAAGGATGTGGGGGCCGTGAGGCGGCACTTGGCCACAGAGGCCGCACGGACAACATGGAGGCTCTGGGGGAAGTGGTCCACCGCAGTTGGCCGGATGACCAGATGTCCTATCCGCACGGTGCGGTCGCGCGCCACACCTTTTCCGATGGCCGGTTCTGTCGGCTACTCTCCGTTCACTGTCGTGGCACAAAGCAGCATTCTTCCATCACGAAGAACACAAAATTAATGAGGAATTAAGGAGGTGTAGGGTCATGTTTATTTGGCCCGCAACCTCCACGTTTAGGCGGTATTAAGTGGCTCAATCAAATCATGAATCAAAAAGAATCATGAAGAACAGGTAAGGGGGAAATTTAAAACAACAAACCATAAAACCTCCGACAATGATTATTCAGCAACCCTAAAAAAAAGAAATCCTCCATGGATCGACTAGTTAGAGAGTTGATCCATGTTATTTGTTTAGAAGGGAAGAACATGGGTATCAATAATCACGCATAATTAAACCCCTACATTGGATATTTGTTGACGGAGGTTGCAAGGAAGGAGATGAAGTCATTGGGGATTTACTAACATCGGTGGCACCGGTATTTCCTCTATCTTCGGTTATTTGTCAATGAAGATGTTCCTCGATGGTGTGAGCATTCATCATTGGGGAGCGCACTCTTCGTTGGAGATAATAATCCTCCAAAATGTTATCCTATCCCAATTTCACAAAAATATGAAATACACCATTGTTAATTTATTTTTATCAAATTAAATGGTTAGCACAATTAATTATACCACATTGGCTCAAATTAGTGGGAGGAATGGATTAATTGGGAGTTGAGAGCTTTCTCCCCCCATTAAGAGGGTTCAGGTGGTCCCCACCACCAAGGATTCAAATTGGGGGTTTACTTCTTCGGGTGGTCCCCACCTCTATAACATTCTCAGGGAAGATTCAAATAAAAATAAAACAATTTTTATTTTTATTTTTCCACGATAAGATGAAAAAATTCTTTCACCCTTGACCTACTACGGTCGAGGTGAAGGTCTCCATAAGCGAATAACGGCGCTATGAGTTCAACGGTGCCCTTAGATTTCAATTCTGAGCACCGGTTCAAAAGATACAAAAACCTGCTCACACATTTGTTGAACGTACCCGAAAAAAAGTTTAGAAATTAATTCCCGGCACACTGGGTCTCGGAATCACACGCAAAAAAATTTCGTGGACTCCTAAAATTCCATATAATAAAAAAAATTACATGAAATTTCCAGGTCGTTACATTCTCACCACCTCAGGGCTTTTAATCCCCATATTCCACAACTCAAACTAAGGGAACAAGTGGGGGTACCGAGCACGAATCTGAGCCTCCCACTCCCATCTGCTGCTCTGGAAGTTCCTGTGCTTCCAGTGAACATACACCTGAGGTATCGAATGCCCACAAAGGACCCACTCTCGTCGATCCTCAATTTCCACATGAACCTCCTAAATCATTTCCACATCGTCGATGTCCAACTCTTCGTGGTTGATGATGTGGGATGGGTCGTTCACCTATCTCCTAATCTGGGATATGTGGAAGACGTCGTGCACCCAGTGCTACTGAGGGGGAAGAGTTAAGCAGTAAGCTACCACGCCAACTCTACTGAGGACCTGAAAAGGGCAATGATCCTCATAGATAACTTTCCGCCTCGGGAAAATTTACTCAAACCTCATCTAGGTGAGACACATAGAAAGATGTGGTGGTCATCCTCAAACTCTAGAGGTCTCCTTCTCCTATCAGCACAAGAATTCTACCTACTCTGTGTAGTCTTCATCTTCTCCTGGGTTATTTGTACCTTCTCTGTGGTAGCCCATACCATCTCTTGTCTAACTAGTACTAACTCACCTGGGCTAGTCCATCAGAAAGGTGATCCTTAAGGTCTCCAGTATAACGCCTCAAAAGGTTCCATCCCAAATGGTTGAGTGATAGCTATTGTTGTATGTAAACTCCCCAAAGGTAAAGTGATCCTTCTTAGCATCGACCGAAGTCGAGAACACAAGTACGCAACATGTCCTTGAGGGTCTGAATGGTCCACTCAGTGTGCCCAACCGTCTGAGGATGGAAGGCAATGCTCAAATGAAACTGCATCCCAAAATCCTCCGGCAACCCCTTCCATAACCGAGAAGTATAACATGCATCATGATCGGAGACAATTGTTGAGGGTACTCCATGTAGCTACATAACCTACTACACATAGAGGCTTCCCAGGCTTGCTACTGTACCCTGCTCTCTGATTGGTAGAAAGTGGACTGACATGGTGAGTTGGTTGACGATCACCCAGATAGAATCATTACTTATGGATGTATGTGTAAGTCCTATCACAAAGTCCATGGATATTCCATCCCACTTCCACTCTAGTACCACTAAAGGCTGAACTAAACCTGTTGGTACCTGATGCTTCGCCTTCACTTGCTGACAAATGAGGCACCTAGAGATAAACTCTGCTACTTCTTGCTTCATTCCCAACCACCAGTGCTACCGTCAGAGATGCTGGTAAATCTTCTCCACTCCTAGATTTACCGCAAGAGGGGATGTGAGGAACTCCCTCAAATAATCCTCCGGATGTGACACTGATACCATGGTACATCCTATAAAGAGGATTATGTGCTCTACACCTTCAAAAAAAATCCATCAGGTTTCTTGTCCTGTTGATATCTAAGAATGTTGAGTCTCACATTTAGTGTCCCCATGCTACGCCTCCATGACTCACTGATGAAGTGGGGGAGTGATTGTAAGAGACGGAAGAAAAAATGCTCCATCTCGATAAACAAGTGATATCTGTAAAGTGGTCAGTTGCTCCATCGCCTCGCCTACAAGCTATATAGTAGATCTCCCATTGAGTGCATCTGATACAACATTCCCCTTCCCAGGATTATATACTATCTCTATGTCATTGTCTAGGAGAATGTAAATCCAAATTCATTGTCTGAGGTTCAGGTCCTTTTGAGGTATGATGTACCTAAGACCTTTTTAATTCGAGTAGACTGTAAAACCCTCGCCCATCAAGTAATGTCGCCACATCTTCAATGTGAAGACAACTGCTACTATCTTCAGGTCATGGTTAGCGTAGTTCTTCCCATGTTGTCTCTGCTATTGATAACCATATGAAATCACTACTCGCTCTTGCATCAAGACAATTCTGAGCCCGGTCCCTGATGCGTCGCAGTAGACTACGTACCCTACACCCTCCTATGGAAGCATCAAGATGGGGGCACTAGTCAGCCTCTGCCTAAGCTCTTGAAAACTCTGCTAGCATCTCTTTGACCACACAAAGGGTTTCCCTTTCTTCATCAATGATGATAGTGGTGTTGCAACTCTGGAGAAATCTGGCACAAATTTCCGGTAGTATCTGGCCAAACCCAGGAAACTCTGTACCTCCGTCACACTCTAGGGTTGCTCCCCAGAAAGTACAAACTCAATCTTTGCTAGATGCACTACAACTCCATCATCTGATATGGAATGTCCTATAAATTTAACCTCTTGGAAACAAAACTGGTACTTCGATAGAAATCCAAAAAGCTGGTGCTCTGGGAGTGTGTCCAGAACTATCTGAAAATGATAGGAATGCTCATACTTAGTAGTCAAGTAGATCAGAATGTCATTGATGAAGAATACTACAAAGAGATCAATGTATGGCTAAAATAAACTGTTCATGAGCCCCATGAACACTTCTAGAGCATTTTTCATGCCGAATGTCATAACCAAGAACTCCTAGTGCCAGTACCAACATCTGAAAGTCGTCTTCTACACATCCTCATCTCGTACTCTGAGCTAGTGATAGCATGTTCTGACGTCTATCTTCGAGAACCACCATGCTCCTTTCAGCTGATCATATTGGTCATCAATCTGCGGGAGTGGGTACTTGATCATTACTGTCACATGGTTCAGACGCCGATATTCTACACAAAGCCTCAATCTCCCATTGCCTTCTTAGTAATCAAAATCGGGGCTTACCAAGGAGAAACACTAGGTCATATAAATCCCTTCCCCTATGAGTCCTCTAGTTTTACCCGCAACACACGAAGTTCCATGAGAGCCATCTGATATGATGGTGTAGATATCAGTGACGTCCTGGGTTACAAGTCAATGTAAATGTCCACCTCTTTGTGAGTATGTAGACCAAGAACATCATCAGGGAAGGCATCCTCATATTGGTACACCACTATAGGATAACACGTACTATCTACATCAA
This sequence comes from Viscum album, assembly GCA_963277665.1. NCBI lineage: Eukaryota > Viridiplantae > Streptophyta > Magnoliopsida > Santalales > Viscaceae > Viscum > Viscum album. The sequence goes on along the minus strand of OY728140.1, from coordinate 363,692,604 downwards.
CCACTCTAAGGGTTAGGCTAGCCAAATGATGTGTAATCGGCTGCACACTACTCCAGGTAAGTCCATCATGTGTGGAAAATTCTCCCTTCTCCCCAGTGAAGGTAACCCTGGTCCCATCCATTTGGACACACCGCACATTGCACCTAATACAGTCAATTTGAACATGGAATATAGATAACCATTTCATACTTAAGATTAAGTCGTAAGGCGTCGATGCTGCTACTATGAGATCCTAGCCAAAGCTCTCACCTCCTAGAGTAAGCTCACACTACCGGAACCAGTGCATAATCATTGAATCCGCTCTCATATGAGTCATTATCTGTAATGATCGAGGAAATGGATCCGTCGTAATCTCGAGCTCTGAACGAGGGAAATGGAAATAAAAGAATGACTTGCACCTATGTCTATAAAAACCGCAGCTAAGGTGGAGCACACCCAAATCATACTTCGTATCATCTCCGGAGCACCATGATCATAGGCCTCGTCTTCCTGAAGCTGAGCTCTCCCCTATCCACCTACACTCTATGGTCAGGGGTGGACCACCTAGTGGTGGTGGCGATAACTTCTCGAATCATCCCCAACTGCCAGCTGCACGACCAGATCCTCTACCATGTATATCTTCTCCCCGTGGACCTCCTCAGTCGAACCTAAATTTTGGCACGTGAGGTCTTTTGACTATCTTCTGATCATTCGTACGGTGGGTCGGCAGTCATGTGCCAGGTGACCCTGCCCATTGCATGCAAAACACTACACATTCCTCGCATGACTGGCTCTGTCTCTGGAACCCCACACAACTGATCCGGAGTTAGGGAATCTTCTACCAGTAGGTCTGGTCCTCTTGTACCTCTGTGACATATGTCTTATGCCTTCTACAGAAGACACTGCTATGTGATGACTGGTGGTGGTCTCACTACTAGTGACTGGTCAGTAAGAAAACACACCACAAAGAGAGCTCGTTATAACACCCCCGCCTGCGTCAGGATACTGATAGAAATCATCGATTCCATGATCTCCCTCCTGAGTCCCTACTCAAAGGTCCAAGCATTGAAAAATGGTTGCTGCACTATATCAGTGGATTAGAATGAGAGGTCAGTGAACCTCACTGACTACTAAGCCACAGTCATGCTGCCCGGCTGCAGATGAAGAAGCTCATGTATGTGCACTGCGTGAGGAGTCGTTGGGATAAATTTAGGCCAAAATAGGCTCTCGATGTCTTCCCAAATAAGTTTCACCTCGTCGTGAACCTAAAGTATCACTCTCCACCATCTGCCTGCTGCTGCCTACAGAAGACTGGCGGCAAGGATCACCATGAGATCAGCTAGTGTCCCTACCAGTTGGAAGACTCTCACCATGGCCTCTAGACAATCCTTAACTGCCTGTGGGTCTGCCTCTCCCTAGAACCTTGGTGGCCTCTGGCACTAGAACTAATGCAACACGCTCACACGGCGTGCACCCTATGCTACTGGGTCTTGTGGCATCGGTGGCCCAATGGGTAATGGTGATGCTGGTGCCTCTACTAGAAGAGGGCACTGCACCGAGGCATCATCGCTCTGTAGTCTATTAGTGCAGACTATATCTGGAACCCTAGCTGGCTGTCTACGTAGAGGTATCCTGAAAATAAACTGGTGGGCCACAGTCAATAAGTTATACATAGTGAGTTGGATCAATGAGATCACAAATAAACTCTTGAATACACACATGCAAAAAGCTTTTTTGTGAACTGAGTCAGAAATCATAAGTCAGGGTCCTGGTGTATGGATACATAGGCCGCTGCACAAACATTATACTCCCTGAACTGAAAACCGCACTCAGAACACTTAACAGTATTTCTGCACACATAAAATATCATAATCCTATATTCTACGGTAGAACCGACTCCTCTGATACCAATTTTTCACGACACATCCCCCAAGGCAAGTGTTGTGACTACCCCATGCCCGCCTTCCATAGGCCAGGGGCTGGCGACTAGCACCTAAAGGCGCATTCCATAAAATTGGGATGGAATTGATTGTATAACCTATAAACACACACAACCAATCACACAACAAGGTGCAAACATGAGTAAAATGAATAGTAAATAGGGTTAGTACAGTATGTAAAAGGGGCCATAATACGAGCCCATTTGGAAATTATAGTGAAAACTAGAAAGTACAAGACAACTGATAAGTGAAAACATGCTCCTCGATCATCCACCACGAATCCAACCTGAAGGGTAGGTATATATCCTGAACTGCCATCTCTGTGGTTCACCTCATATAGCATCCACTTCCGAGATACATCCAGTCCTGGAACTCTCATCCTCAGTCAGCGCTGTCAGTCATCTGCACCAAACACAACAAGGTGTGGGCGTAGCCTGTGCAGGGGTGAGTATAATGATACTCAGCTGGGACCCCAAGACCCTCAAGGTCTCACAAAATCCACAAAGGATAAACCACACAGTATGAAAACAACTTTCAACCCTACTTAGCTATATTCCCATACATATAACTATGTTTTCATATAATCCCATCTCAATAAAGATGAAACACAAGTTCCAACTCAAAATCCCAAAGCTCAACTAATCCAAAATGGAAGGATAATCATGAAGGTAAGTACCACAAAAGTACGCCACATATAGGAATACCACAAAGGTATTACCACGAAGGAAAGTACCACACATGTATAAACTCATCTCAGACCAGGTATAACTTAGGTACGGTTGTAACGATGATATGATATAACTTCTGAATCATCTTACTCCATTAAGAGGAAGACCCATGGAGGATCTTAAATCATCATCATACCCACACGGGATCTTAGTACGTCATCTGGCCCACACAGGATCCTAATACGTCGTCAGGCTCACACAAGATCTTAGTACATCGTCATACCCACACAGAATCCTAGTACATTATCAGTAAGTCATCAGACCCACATATGATCCTAGTGTACATTCAGTACGACGTCAGACCCACATGAGATTCTTGTACATCATCAGTACGTCGTCATACCCACACAAGATTCTAGTACATTGTCAGAACCAGCTACATGGTTCCCATACTATGCTCACTTGTCTCCGTGAGGGTCCACTCCACAAGCCACCGGTTGATATTCCATCCACAATGAAGTACGACGAAGAAGTATCCCAACGTATCTCCACGTCATAGGGGTCTCAAATAAACAGACGGTGCATCAATTGGACGCCTGGTCTGTATGTTGTTAGACTTTTTGTCCTAAGGGCCCGGTTGGATTCGTGCTCGATCCATCATGACCATACACCATCCTTATGAAAATCTCTAGTGGGGTATACTAATGGGACAATCTCTCTCCATAATTATGGTGCCATATATGTTTCGTCAAACGGACGCCTAGTTCCATAGTTATGGTAGATAGAGAGATAATGGGTCAATGTTGGCCCGGGTCTGGTCTGACCCGGCCCGACCCGCCTGGGCCATCCCGACCCTGTTCGGGTCGACACTGTCCTCTGGGTCTGGTCTGGTCCGCTAGGTCTGGCCTGGCCCACTGGATCCGGCCCGGCCGTCGCTTGGAAGCCCGACCTGGGTGGCGGCCCACGGTGTGGCGCAGGGGATACTAGTGGTGTGGGGGCCGATAGGGTGGCATAGAGGTTATGGGGGCTGTAAGGGAGGTGCCAAGGATGTGGGGGATGCAAGGGTGGCGCAGAGGCCGTGGGGCCATGATGGCGGCGCGGAGGACACGTGGGATGCGAGTGAGTGGAGGCCGTTAGGGCCGTTAGGCAGCGCGAGGCCGCGGAGGCCGTGAGGGCGCCATGGAGACCGTGGGGACAGTAGTATACTGCGGCTTTCCGGATGGCTAGCTATCCTCTTCGCGCAGCGCGGTCACACGTTGTGCCTTCACCGACGGCCGATTCAGTCGAATACTCTGCATTAGCTGTCGTGACAGAAAGCCTCCTTCTTCCATCACGAAGAACACAACAATCATGAATAATAGCAGAGGGGTCGGGCCGTGTTTGTTTGTCCCGCACCCTTTGCGTTAGAGAGGTAGCAAGAGGCTCAACCAAATCTTGAATCACGAAGAACCATCAAGAACAGGTAAGGGGAAATTTTAAAACAACAAACCCTATGACCTTGAACAATGATTATTCCCAAACCCGCAAAAAAAGAAATCATCTAGGGATAAACTAGTTAAAGAGTTGATCCACGTTCTTTGTTTAGAATGTAAGAACATGGGAATCAATAATCACACATAATTAAACCCATATGTTGGAGATTTTTTGCGGAGGTCAAAAGGAAAGAGGTGAAGTCATTGGGGATTAATGGACTTTGGTAAAGTCTATGTTTCCTCGATCTTCAGTTCGTTGTCATTAAATACGTTCCTCATTGGCATGAGAGTTCTTCATTGGGGGCGCATTCTTCGTTGGAGAGAATAATCCTCCAAAGGTTTTCCTCTCCCAATTCCACAAAAATGGGAAATAACCCCCTTGTTAAATTAAGTTTATCAAATTAAAATGATGGCACAATTAATTGTTGGAACAATTAATTTTAACATGATTGCTCAAATTAATAGGAGGAATGGATAATTGTGGAGTTGAGAGGTTTCTCCCCCATTAAGAGGGTTCAGGTGGTCCCTTCCACCATGGATTCGAATTGTAGGTTTTCTTCTTCGGGTGGTCCGCACCTCCATATCATTCTCATGGAAGTTTCAAATAAAAATAAACAAGATAAAAAAAATTAATTTTATTTTTCCATGAAAAGGTGAAAAAATATCTTTCACACTTGACCGACTACGGTCGAGGTGAATGTCATCTTAAGAAAATTCTGGCGCTGCGAGTTCAACGGTACCCTCAGATTTAAATTCCGAGCACTAGTTTAAAAGATACAAAAACCCGATCGCACATTTACTGAACGTACCCTACAATAAGTTCATAAATTCATTCCAGAAACACCGGGCCTCGCACTCACACTTAGTTAATTTTCACGGACTCGTAAAATTCCTTATAATAAAAAAATTACATGAAATTTCCGGTTCTTAACACATTCTATGGATTGACATCAGTGCTCCACCTTTTTGAAATGTTTGAATCTCTATACCAAATCCAACAAAAATATTGAACCTAGAATTGCTTCAATATCAAGTTTTCATAAAATTAATCTATCTCCAACCATCTTCTTCAATTACATTTAGTAAATTTACATCTTATTCTCCCATCAATGGATCGATTGGAAATTTAATAATCTAAAAACTATTCGACACCCTTAGCATACTGAGGTTTGTTCCTCAGTAATGTGATCCATCATTTATCCATATATATCACAATGTTTCACAATTTATTAAAATAAATTAAAAAAATAAATATATATCTAGATGGGGAAAATGATTAATATATACTTGGTGAAAAAAATATGAATAGGTTAAATAAAATTTTCCTATATAAATTAACTAGAAAAGACCAAGAATCATTTTTAATAACTCTACAAGTTTAATCAAGAAAATTGTAAATAATTATATTTATGAAGGGATCAATCTTATAACATAAATTCTATGAGATTAAATAGACATGAACTCTATATAGGTTATCGACCCTTTAAACCACGAAAACCCATTTTAACATTCCAATTAAATTAATTCATATATATATCATGAATGTTATATATACCAAATATGGTGTATTCCCATGGGCCTAATTTTATTTACAGTGGAGATGAAAATTTAAAATAACAACTTCTGTAGTAACATTATATTCCATAAAAAACTCAATCATAGCTGAAAAACGATATAATAAAATCCCACACCCATTGTTACCAGGACATACCACCTAAAAGGTTTTCATGACTCACCTATATATAGTCTATTATAGGATTTAAAAAAGTCTTATAATTCCCCTTTTCCAGCTACCAAGTTTATAAAATGACAAAAAATCTACGATTTCACATTGTCATTCCCCATTCTAAAATCATAATATGAGATGAGGTTCGACATAACAAAAACATTCCACTATATATGAAAGTGGCTGGAAATTTGTTGCGAGGTACTAATCCATATTATATGGTGGAAATATATATCAAATAAGAGTATACTATAATAGAAAAAAAACCACGGTAGCCACCATATATCAATGTAAACAATAAAAAATATATATAATAAATTCCATGAATAATGAATTTTTTCATACAAACAATAATCACATAAGGGGTGATGAAAAATCTAAAATAAACCAAAAAAAAAAACACTAGAAATCATGACCTAAATAAATTCTCAGGCCTCAACACAACATATCTAAAAGTTTGAACCATACAATAGATGAGATATCCAAGTCATGTGATGTTCTTAGATAATGTCTAAATATAAGGAATGAATGCACATTGGAATGGTCTCCTCAGATCAGTTCTAGGCCAGAAGTGGTGATAACTATGGCCTCTATGCCGGTCCTCAAACCATCGATGCTCTCTCCACTCTGTTGACGATGGCGGTCTTCACGGCAGCTCCTCCTTCCATGGTGGGGGAAGCGGATTTGCCATCACATGGGAGAGAAAGGTCCCTTTGGCCCTTCTCAAACCATGAATTTCTCCCACCTTTTCCAAAAGCCTTGACAAACCCTAATGTTCCAGATCATATTGACGGATTTTACAACCATTATCTCTCCTTATCTGAGTTTACAGAATCCTCAGCCTTGTTAAATCTCACCTTGGTGGCTCGGTTCAAGCACAAGAGGCCTTCAGTCGATGACATCGATAGATTTGTCTTCGGATCATGGGATCTTCATGAACGAGCGGTGGTTGGCTTGCAATACAGAAAGAAAATCAGGATTATGTTCTAATTAGAGGCAAATCTCATCCAATCTTAGTCGAGGGCCCCTAGATACTTATATAGATCTCATATTCTGCTATTACTTTGGTCCATCGACCTTCATATTAATCACGACTCGCCTTCCATTGTTGATTGGGTATTTTCCCCAAACATCCTTTTCCGTTTCAAAACCCTTTGATTATTTTCAAGTTGGCAAATCTGGTGGGTCGATATCTCTGTTCTAGTTGTTATTCCGAGGTGGTTTTCCATTTAATAAACCCCCGGGTGTGTGTTGAAATGGATGTGTCTCGCATCCCTTTTTATTTTTTTGGATCATGATAGGATACGATTACCGATGCAAATAGATGATTTTCTATGAAAATTGGACTGAGTTTTGTGGTTCTTGCAAGAGATTGGGACACTCGGTTGAGGTATGCCAAAGTGGACACTCTTCCTGGTTGATGGAGGTTCCTCTTAAGGGGAAACCTAATTCTATGAACAAAGAGGATGAGCCTATGAGAAATGATTTGGAGGATGGTGTGAAGGTGGGTCTGGATCTGAGAACGACAGAGCCTATCGATAGAGTAAGGGTCTCATGTGTGTCTGGTTTGGTAGGGATGGAATTTCAGGTGGGTCTCGTAAGGTTTCTTTTGAGAAAGACCAGGACCATGGGACTTCTGGTGTTACGTAGATTCCGGATAACATGATGGTTTTTGAGGTTCTCCATAGGATAATGCAGGACATTGAAAAACCTGTTAGTTGCATGGTGATTTTGTGTAAAAAACATATTGGGGTAGGAAGGGATTATAACATTGCGTAGGTGGTTATCACGGCTAGTGCTATAGGTTCTAAAGGTGTATATCCTCTTGCTAAGTATTTTATTTCTTTGAGAAATATATTTTAAGGTATTTATGATGATATGTTTTTCGTGGTACTCGAGAGGATGTTTTTACAGGAGGGGATGGTGTTGCAGAGGTCTTGGAGGGTTAGCTGATAGAGGGTTAGGGTATGAGCAAAAAGTTCCTTTGGTTGAAAACACGGATCAGAGGTAGGAGGGTCTACAGGTTCAAGTTTTTGGAATGGAGACTCATTCCATGGTTGTGGAAAAAGTTATTACTGAGGAGGGGAATATTCCTTTGATCGAGATTAACACTCCAGACTAGAGGCAGAAAAACAACACGGTGAGTCCTGACTCTATTTTGGGGGAGCGAGCCTTTATAGGAAGGGATAGTTCTTGGGGAGGGAAAGAAAATGTGATTGGGCCAATCACTTGTTCTTTGAGTTATGTTATTCAATGTGGGAATCAGAAGATGTCTACAACTAAAGGGTCTTTTTCTTCTATACTAAGAAGACACCCACGAAAAGATTACTCATATCTTCCACAGCTGATGCGGACACGATCTGCCTCTAAGAGGAATAGCGAGGTGACTATGTATTTTTAAAAGGGTAGCGTGGTCAAGAAGGAATCTCCAGAGAAACCCATCCTCAATCACATTAGGTGTTGGGTTCAAAGTGCAAACATTTGGAGGTCTCTAGAATGGGAGTCGACCATGGGAGAAGATGGATTCTGCATGGGATGCGGGGATGAGTATGGTTATTATGATGTGTAATTCTGTGTTGGTATGAGTATTCTGAATATTTTGTTTCACTTTTTTATGTTTTTGGTTCTATGTTGGGTACCAGAATCCCATAAACCATATTTTAAAATAGAAAAAAATGATTTTCAATAATGCACATAGGCATGTCAGTTGGGTGGGCGGGGTGGGGGTCGGAGTGTTATGGGGTTTTGAGGTGTTGGGGGAGGGGGAAAGTGTCACATTTGGACATTTTTTAACTGTTTAGTGGCGGTTTATATAAAACGTGCCGAAAATTATTTTAAAAAAATTTGTGGCGGTAGTGTTAACTACTGCTAAATGATTGGTTATGTGTAGTGTATTCATTCCAACTAATTGGAAACACTAATAGTCATAATGAAAAACTTCTTACATTTTCATTATTTCATACCAACTGTAAAAAAAATCTATTTATATATTGTTTCTATCAATTTTTTTTATAAAAAAAATTTTATTTACATTAGAAGCTACTCTGCACTATTAAAATTAACTGGATAAGTACATTTTATAGTAAAAATACCAAAAAACTAATGAATTCAGTATATTAAATTTTAATTTGGAAATTCAATGACATGTATGTGTCTAGGAAATCGGAAGAGTTTACATCATAACATACCAAAATAATTTTATATCTAATGCTTCACTTGCTGGGAACCTGAAAAAATTTTCTTCTTCATAATAGACTTTTTAAAATTATTATGGCATTCAAAATGAAATTTTTCAAAACCTTAATTCTTTAAAAATGAAATCCAAAATCATATTACATGGATGAAGTTAATTTATACACAAATGGTTTTCTAAAGATTACATCGAAAAGTTTATTTTTGTTTCTATGAAACATATCAAAATATATTTGTATTAAATAAGGGTTTTACATTTATTACTCACTCGTGTTGGAAAACGACAATATTAATTTTATAAATAACACATAGTCCCTAGTAAACATGTCATAAAACTACAAATCATTAATTTTAGGATTTAATTTATGGATTTTATCTTCATGTATAGATAAATATTCCACTAAAATTAATCAAACATTCAACGGGGGTCATCATGCATTAAGAGTCAGTGTGAGTACAATTAAATTGAAACACTTTCTATTGAAAAGGGAATATCACGGAAAATTTAAAATGAAATGTTTTCAATTTAGCATGATAAAATTAATTTAGGTAAAAATTCTATAAAATAATAATTTTTTTTAATATTTGGATTCAATGATTTTAATTATTCTAGTATAATTCATTTTAGGAAATCAATTATTGAGATAGATATTTGGTTTAGAGGATACAAATGTTTATCCCTCGATGTATAGTATATAAAAAGACCAATAATACTTGGTTTCTATGATTTATTTTGGAATATAACTAAAATATCACGTGTAATAATCCCTAGTAAAAATTATTTTGAAATCATAAATGATAAAAGTCAATTAATTACAATGTAAACTAAAATATAATAGGTATAATATAGTAGTTAATTCCAAATGATAATATCAAAATTAGACCAAACCATATCATTGAGAAATAAATTATGAAAATCATAAAAAACGATAAATAGGAAGAAAACCACTAAATGAAGTAGAGAGTGGTCATACTGGTAAAAATATCTATAAATATTTTCTTCTTAGCCTTATTACCAACCATGATAGTTTGGTGACACATGATATCAATAATAAATGCACCTCCCCCCAGCTATCTATGTTTTTCAATATATATGGAATTGATAGATCGATATGATAACAGCACAATAGAAATAAACAAGATGATAAAATCAAAAATCCACAAATTTTATTATTTCTTGAGTGATATATAGAGACACATACATCCAAATTTATTATGATAACATTATTTGGTCATTGAAGAATTTTAATTGAAATTAAAGAAAAATTTAAATCGAGATTGTAGACAAATATTCCATGAATAATGTTTTATGATATCATGAAATTGGCATAAGTCACACAAACAACACCATCAAATAGGCCAGGTTCAAATGATTTTTTTAATCGAGTGATGAAAAATTCATGATGCTAAATTTTTTAGCATCGTCATTATAAACCTAAAAGTTGTCATTATTATATGTAACAATTAAAATATTGAATGTACTGAAATGGATCACTAAACCAGGTCCTCTATATTAATAATAGAGGGCCTCAGGAAGATATTTCCAAGTGTCCTCTAATGCATCTTTCACCATGAAATCCCAGAAAGGATCAACACAAGGATAAACAATAGAATTCTGGGTAGGGTGGAATCCAAACCTTATACAGTTTCATAGTGAACCTAGTTATGGTTATATATTCACATCTTTTCCCACTACATTATCTATTAAGGTAGGGTTCGTTGACCTCATCAAACAATTTACCATTGCCCAACCCAGTCATGTACAGGAGACCCAACACCATCATATATCCTTCACTCAAAAACAATATTCCCATATAAATTCAAAAAACCTCTATAAAATATTCTTTTAGTGGTAATTATTGCCAAAACAATAATATTTTATTTAATTATAGGGACCCCAAACCTCCATATTTATGCTATAACCTAAACCATACTCCCAGTGAACACATCCAATCTCATCTATGTTTCACATGAGTCTGTATCAGCTCTCAAAATTTTTATCAGATCACATAACATTAATAACTACCAATAAATATTTATTATTATGAATTTTCATTGAAATATAGGCATAAATGGTAGAAAAAACAATGGTAACCACTATGACATGGAAGACATTTCTAACACCCATTAGATAGTCTATGTACTACTCTCGACATTATACTAGTAAAAATCATATAATGTAAGACCCATTTAACCATGAATATCATCCAATTTTGGAAAAAAACCAAAAAATAAAATTATTCAGTATCTTAACATCACTATATAAAATTCCATGATTGTGAAGTCATCAAATTGTGTCCTCCTATACCAATTATAGAAAAAAAAACCCATCTTAATTGTGAACAATATCCAGGATTAGATTAAATCATGGATAAACATTATACAAAAGTTATTAAATCAGTTTATAGAGAGCTAATGACAATACATAAGGATATAAGGAGGAATCTTACTTGAAATCGCCACTCAAACATTGAGGGGAGGCAAGGTGGGGGTTGGGATCGGCCATAATGTTCAGCAACGGGATGGTGAGGTGAGGTGCAACGAGGTTTGGAGAGGAACAGCAAGGCGATAATTGGCGAGGCGTAGTGTGTAGAGTGGCGGATATGGGAGGCAATGGGTGGCAAAGGGGGTAAGGCATCCAGAAGTCCGCTAGGTGGGGGGATCCGAGGTGGAAAGGGTGTTGGTGGGACGGGGAAATTATCGCATTTTTTATTTTTTAACTATTTATTGGTGGTTTACATAAAACCACTACAATATTATTTTATTAAAAAATGAGTTGTATTTTTGTAAACTATCGCTGAAAATATACTATTATATTCTCAGTTTGGTGTTGTGTAATGACTTCATATTCCATGATTATTTTCTAAAAATAGTAAAACTAGAAAAAGAAAATAATCCAATACCACTTTATGATGCCTTGACCAAGATACAATGAAATTTTTTAGTGATATTATGGATCACATGGCCTTAATAATGCCTCACCACACACCAATGGATACCGACTAGAAGTGAGGGAAAATAGTATATATATGGGGATACTATTTCTATATGTCAAACTATATCACATTAGTACACATTTTATAGATCAATAGAGGAAGTAGATAAATCAACAAAACCGAATAAAAACATCGAAAATAGGTATATATAAACAATGCCAACATTAATATCATATAAAATATGATCTATCATGTTATGTATTTACAACATTGGATAACATGTCTATATGAATCCATTACAGTACATAAACCTATAGTACAAAATACTAAAAAAAATATTCGAAAATTTAATAATCATCCTCGATTAGTGTTTTTCTCTATTGGACCTATGCAGTATTCATGTCAGTCATCGCATTATGGGCCCTTTCCCGAGTCACTACCTTTATCGTTATAGTCTATCTATGATAGCAACAACGTCCCCATGAGTATTTAAGAGAGCACCAATTATGTCACCACGAACAGTGTCTATGAAAAATCCCCCCTATGTGAAATAAAAAAATAGTGTGAAATATATATCATTGTTATATCAATAATGAAAGTAATATGATGTAATATCTAAAAAACAAGGCACCCTACACACAATTCCAGACAATCATATACAAGGGGTACTACAAAAAATGAAAAATGTGACATTTCCCAGTCTACCTGATGCACTCCTATCATAGGTCATGGAAACAATACAACTTCATTTTCCTAATATCGCATAGAGGATGACCCAGGTCATCTCACTTTATCTATTTCGAATTAACCAAATCTATTTATTTTTGAATTTTATATTTATTTTTTAAAATGATGGTTTTAGAGTTTTTTTGGAAAATGTTAAATTAAAATAATGTAATTCAATGTTGAAATATAAATTATGATGCCTAAATAATATATATAACAAGTAAATGTATTTATTTATGGTTTTATAACACAAGTTCATTCTTTTTTTGTATAAATGTAATTTAATAATTCATTTGATGAATCCACATTATCTAATTACTAAGCTGGGATCTATTAAGTGTTTGATTTTTTCTTGAATGTCAAGCACCAAAACAAATCTCCTCTAATAGTCAAATTTGATAACACCGCAACTGATAGTGAAATTCCTAAAAGGCATGGCTCCTCCATATGATGTTTTGTCCCTTATAACAACCCCAACTCCACCATATGATGTATTTTCTAGAGAGAAGGGAAGGGAAAAATAATTAAACATAGATTGGAAATGAAATTCAAAATAATCTCATATTGGGATACCACTAAACACATTTTATGCTCCCTTACATAGAACTAATATATTTAAAAAAAGGATTGTAGTGAAATAACAAATAGCACCGTGAAACCTTCCCAAGGGCCAAGCCACGGGTTAGTCACATTTCCATTGAAATGTGAAAAGAGATCACAATGGAATGATGGAAGAGACAAAAAATGATATTATTGTTAGAAGAGAATCTGTAAGGGGGGGACAAGAAGTAAATCACATTAATAAAAAAAGATGCATGTGTTACATGGGGAAAGAAATGAAAAAGAAAAGAAAAAAGAAGATAATCCATAAATAATCAGCCATCATCCATAACTTCCCACTCAAATCAATATTTTATTAAATCCATCCAAATAAAATTATTTATAGGATTTTAGAAGGTTTATGGGTGTTATAAATGACCATTAATGTGATTCGAGACATAATCGTCTATCAACAGTTGACATTTCTTTCCAGAATGTGTCTTTAAACTTTTTACATGTGGTAAGCCATAATTTTTTCAAATAATTAAAAGTAGTATTCTTGAAATTTGTTAAGTGTTTGAAATCCAAATATCTTCCCAATCATCCTTGGTTACAAGAAGTTATATCCCAATAAATTAAGGGGTTTCTTCTAGATGAATGATTTTTAAATCTTCCTTCAATGTTGAGCATTCAATGATCACCATAATGAGTGAATAACATTTTGATATTTAATTGGAAAATATTTCAATGAATACTATTTCAAATAAATTAAAAATAAGCTCAATATGATGTTTTTATCTGGATTTCTACCTCATTTCCTGATGTAGGGTATACTCGGTCCACCCAATAGGGTTTTCAAATTGATTGATTTTTCAGGCCTCAATGTGTTCAAATAATATCATTATACAAACACCAAATCTGGAGCCAGTAAATCAAGGAAACCAAAATTAATGAATTACTCAAATTGGAACAATATTTTCAATATTATGATAAAAATACCAAAGTGATTAAAATAATATAGAACTCTAGATTTATGTAATATTCACAATTTAGCCAAAAACACACCATAAATCCAAAAATGATGAAAATAAGTGCAAATTGATAAATTTGGTATTTTTTAAATAGTTTAAATAAATATAAAAAGTTTTATAACATTAAATCTATCAATTCCCTCCCATTTTAACCATTCTTTTTCTCAAGCATAAGATCTCAACATTAAAAATCACAGGGCACTAATCCTTTTCCTTAATCAGATTTCAATGAAATAAAATTTAACAATCATCAATGTCAAACCAAACTACCATATGTCACATAAAATATCAATTCAATTTCCTTTTTTTTAATAAAAAATCAATTAATGAATTTTAATTTTACCTATTAAAAATGATTGCAATTATCCTTTCATTCATTCAAGCTCATTTATTCAATATTATTAAACCTGAAAAATCATCATCTACTTATATGTTGCATTGTTTCTCTCTTGACTTATGATAAAACTCAAGTAATGTAATGATAATATCATGAGAAAATAATCCCTATCCGTATTCTTGTAAAAGAAATACTTTACCTACTTTCTAAATACAAATGGCGCATGAAATCAAGAAGATACATCAATAAAGGTTCAATTGACTTTAAGGATTAAGGTTGGTAATATATTATTCTTTAAAAATTAAGTCTCAATTTGGATGTTTAAACATAAGTATAATTCATGATATCAAAAATAAAAGTATAATGATGTTATCTATTTCAATGTAGAAACTCCCACTTATTTTAAACTTAAATGAATAGTCAAAATCGAGGTAAATTATAATAAATGATTTTATGTACCATATTTAAATTTTCCCTATATTTATAATATCTTCTGAAGAACAGTTTAATTTTTTACATTTTGAATCCCATGATTTTTATAAAACTCACATCCATCACTTAACCACACATGATAAAAATCATATTTCTAGTAATGGGGATTTTCAGTTTCCCATAATCACAACCAAGTTATCTCAATATTGGTGTAAATTGTTTCATTTCAATTTTCTTAATTCAAGGGGGCCAAATAATGATGTATAAAAAATGATTCAATATCCTTAATTTATTCCCAAAATAATAACCCCAAAAACTTTACTTAAAATTTAAATCCACCATTCCATCCTGATTATCTTTACCCCCAAACGTCAAATTTAATATTTTGTGCAAATTCCAAGAGTGGGATAGGAATGGATTAAAATGGTTTGAAAAATGGATTATCCCTATAATGACCCTTCATGTTATCAAGAGTTTATAAAATGATTTAAGTCAAGGTTGTGTTTTTAGGATAAGTTGATTATCAAAAAACATGCCTCAATCATTTTAAATATTTTTTTTCATAGTTATAGCATTGACAAGTTCAAATGATTGTTCTGAGAATTTTTAATAATAACGAACCAATTACCTTGAATTTCATGAATTCAATGAAATTTTTAATGGAAATTTTCATTTTCATGAATAAACCAATTTCCATAAATCATTTGTATTTATTTTAATAATCATGTTTCACATTAAAAATAAAATTCTACATTTTTATCATTAAATGTCATTAACCTTGAAATATAAAAAATAGAGACACATGATTCTTAAGAAACTCATCTATCCTAGATAATTCAATTAAATAATAAATTAAAACATGAGTATGCATTTTTTTCAAGACAAAAACATGTAATTTGGAACAAATTTATACAGTATAGAAGATAAAAATTAAAAGTTAACTACCATTTGAAATGAATATTTAGTCCCCTTCTTCAACATTTTGGGAATTTCGTCTTCCATCAGGTACATACAAAAGATAATTACAACATTAAGCATAATAATTATGTAATTTATGCCAAAAATATAGGGGGAGTGGGATGCATGATAAAATATTCCAATGAATGAAATTGAAATATACATCTCTAGAAACTCATAAAATATAAAACTTTGTATTATCCAACATGTGGGAACTAAATTTTTACTACCTCAAAAAGGTAAGTACCAACTATTATCCATAATCATCCAGTGGGTGTATTTTCTTACACGTAAACCACCACATGTTTTTCTTCCAATCTTTCATTTCATTGTTATTTTTTAATTGAACACCATTTATAGAGTACACCAGATCTACCTCCCTCATAGTCTGGTATATATTTCAAGGAATGGGAAGGATAATTATTGAACCCACTCATCATTCATCGTTACTTGTGAAAAATCTTCATCATAATACAGTGGTTTCTCTATATGTGATGCATGAATAGAATAGTCATAGGGAGATTCCAAATTTAAATTTGAAGTATTACTTTTGAAATCTTCCCTTTTAAATGGGGAATTGTGGGTCTCTTGTTCTTCTGAAAGAGACACTATGGTCACTTATTATACACATTATAGTAAATATACAATACCTTCAAATATCTCCTTGTGTTCCTCAATATGTGAAATTTATTTTTCCACATCAACCTCCAGGTCATAATAATAATCATCTGATTCATAAAAGTCAAAAAAATAGGAGTGATACATAAATTAGATACAATTATATTAAATGTGTCTAATTTCAAAAAAAATATCATCTCCTAATTAGTTTTGACATGAATTTATTCTCAAATATAATGTTCCACTTTGATTTGTCTTTCTCTTAATGTATGTTGATAGTCGAGCTGCTTCGCCTCAAGTTTCACATCAACGTATTTTATGTCCTTAGTAAAATTTCAGAAAGAAAAGGGAAACTCTTTCTTGGCCTTGAATATTTTTTATTAATTTTTGATTTCATCAATAATTTTCCTTAAATATTTTAGTGAGGGATATGTCTGTAGGCCACTTTTAGTTTTATTTGAAAATTATCAAAAGAGAATTAATTTTTCATATGAGTTCCTCCTCAATATATTCTATTTCATATTCTCCCCCTATGAGTAATTGTCCCATAAATTGGGAAAATGATCATTTTAAAACATCAAAGAAAAATAATATTTATGGTTTTTATAAAATAAATTCAATGATAATATATCTGCAATATAATAATAGTAAAAATTCTAAAATAATAATTAGTTCTCTAAAAATTGTACCAGTATTAATACATGCCAGTCATAGGGCATGTTAAAAGAAAACATTATTTTCCTAATGTAACGAAGAGGTTCACTAGTGTCATCTAACTTGAGGACAATTCTAGTTAGTTTAATCCCTAATTTTAAATTCATATAATCTATTTTATAAAAAAATTATTATTATATTTTAAAACTATTGTTTTGGATATTATTTGTAAAAAGAAAAAAAATAATTCAATGAAAATTGAAATATAAATTCATATGTAGAAAGGAGGAATATTAAAAATAATGGTCTTTATCCATGGTTTGATAATGTGGATTCATTCATTATTTATTTTTTTTAAAATTAAAATAGATAATCTGTTTGATGAATACATATTAAGGAATTACAATACATTGACTTATTGAGGGTGTGGTCGTATAATGGCTTCAAAACAACAAAACAAACCTCCTCCTAGATTTAAACCAGAGAACACCTCAACTGAGAATGCAATTCCTAAAAGACCTAGTTCCATATTATGACATTTTTTCCTTTAGGAAACATCAACTCCATCATATGAAGGAATTTACCAAGGTAAATGAGGTAAAATAAGGAATCAAAAGATATAAATAGAATTTGAAGCAATTCTTGGGTGGATGACCTCCACACTTGTGAAATTCTCTCACATACAACACAAATATATTTAAAACAAGTATCATTGAAGATAAATAACAATGAATGGTGTTGAATCTCCCCTAAGGACATGCCTCAGGTTATACACATTCCATTAAAAATGAAAATAGGACATTATTAAAATTTGGAATATTGATAGAATTATATTAGGTTAAAAAAGGAAAAGGGAATTGAATAATAAAATGAGAACACTTTAATAAAAATGATTCATGTGTTATATTGTAAAAATAAAACTAAATGAAAAGAAAATAAAATAGAAATCCTATTGAAGCGTCCATTGTCCACAACTTCCCTCACAAATAAATATGTTTATATATACACCCATAAACTATTATTTTTATGATTGTAAGATAATTTTGAGTGTCATAAATGACCATTACCATGTTTTGGGACATAATGCGTTTTCAACGGTTAAAATTTCAGTTTGAGGATATGAATATAATGATGATGTGCATGGTACTTAGTCGTTTTGTCCAAATAAGTGAATGTAGTCTTCTATAATGTTGATGAAAAATAATTTACACATTTTAAAATAAAATTTCATCTAGATTTTCCATGTGTAGAAAATTTTATACCCCAATTAATCTAAGATTTTCGTCAAGTTGAATGAATCATAAATATTCCTTCAATGTTGACCATTCAATGGATAAATTAACGAGTTCATAACTTCTTGATATTTTATTTATAAATGTCAGAATGAATCCAATTTCATGTATACTTTTAATCACATCAATTTAAGGTGTGTATCCTGGTTTATGCCTCACTTCCGGATATAGGGTCCACCCTATCTTCACAAAAGGGTTTTCAACTTGATTGATTTTTTAGTCCCTTATTTGCTCTAACGATCTCATTTTACAAAAGAAAATGTTATCAGAAATATATCATGTAATACTAACAAATAATAACTCAAATTGGAAAATTATATTAATTTTTATGCAAAAAAATAACATTGTGATTAAAATGGTCCAATAATCAAGAATTCAGTAATATTTTTATTTTAGCCCATAACAATTCAGAAATCCCAAATTGATGAAACTAAACTCAATTTGAAAAATTTGGTGGTTTTAGATTATTTAAATATATATATATATAATGTAAAAATATTACTCCCATCACTTCCCACTAGAGATAACTACATGTTCTGGGTCCATCCAAAGCATAAAAATATATACACAATGGCCTCACCATATAATCAAATTTAAACATCCACCGTGGTCACACAACGAAATCTTGTATAAAATGTCCAAAAAAACTGCAATGTGTAAACAAGTGTCAGGCCACGAATAAGCATATCCAAAATATATTTTAAAAATGAGTCCTTGTTATGTCCTAGGATCATATTAATGGAAAATATATTAAGATTTTGGTCTAGTCCTTGGATCAGGTCAATAGAGCATGTCCAATACATGTCCATGAAAACTGGATCCAAAAGGGTCTAAAGGGTTGAGGAATCCTAAAAAATCAGGATATAATAATTAAATAGTTCTAGGACATCAACTACCTTATAAAATAACCATGGTATAATTGTCTATATAATAAAATGGAATTTGGATTCAGGGAGCTCATTCAAGTCATCCAATACCCTTTCAATTAATTTTCATAATTAATTCACTCCCAATGAGTGTTTTCAACTCATTTATAATTTCTAAAACAAACCTTTAACCAAATTGTATCATAATAAGTAACATTTATAGGATGAGATATCCATCTCCTAATCAATTCATTTCAATTCATTCCTTTCACTTGTAATGAACATGTATAAACCATGTTCAAATAACCTCCAAAAATTCATTTAATTATCATTAAACCTCCCACATAACTTTTATAGGTTAGATTCACCCAACATAGTTGTACAACATTGGAAGGATATAGGGGAAAACCCCATTGGTGGACTAGTTTGAGGCTAAATGACCTACAACCATAATATGGTAATCATGGGGAAATCTAAAAGGGTTCAATTCAACCACATTAAACATTTAATTAGTTTTTGAGGAGACACATGAAATTCTATACAGTATAAGAACAATACATCTTATCAAAGGACAAACCGTAATTAAAACACTATAGAAAACCTAAAATAAGTATAGAGTAAAGATTTTATCAAATATCATGCTCTGATTCATTCCATATGGGAATAAAAAAATAACGGATGAAATGTCTGAAAATAAAATATATTTTCGTATACCTAAATAACACCATAAATACCAAGAAATATGAATAAAAACAAAATATTAAATAACAACATACCATCATTGAACCATTTAGATTAACGGTTCTTTTATTAGATGTCATAGAATCAAACTAAAGAAAATACTATTATTTTCATTAAAATGGACCCCTAAACATGAAGAGGTTATCTTCTCGTATAATAATTAAAAGGGATTTTATGTTATAAATTAGTTAAGGGAAAAAATACATTTTTCAACAAACCATTGGGTCACACCATTTGGCCTCATGTTTGAAAAAATCATATGCCAACTATGTTCCCATCCTTTATTTAATGGCGACATTAGATAGAAATTTAATATGGTTAGAAAAAATGTGCATCCACCATGAATTTTAGCTCAGCTAAAAATTATAGGTTCCTTGCATGGGTGTGTGGCATTATTTTCACAGTTTCATCAAAACCATATTTCCTAATAATTATATCTATCTATCCTCAGATGTTTTCCACAAACCATGTATCTTCGGACACACCGTTTCTAATAATTGTCCAACCAAGCTACATTCTTTAAAAACCAATGATCAGGGCTCTGAAAAAGCTATGAAATCCCCTAAAAGTATTTTGACCTCATTAGTCACTAACATTATTAAAAAACCAAGGAATTATAATTTAATTAAAATTTTAATCTAACTCATGAAAAAACTATGATCTTACATATATTATATATATTAGGATATTTCTATTCAAGCAGGTCGTATGATTGTGTGATTAACTTATGTTTTCGATGTCTCATTAATTTCCTTTACATATATGATTCATCCAAAATAACCCCATAGCCATTGATTTATTTAATTTTTTCATTCAAAAAATATATCCTCAGATGTCAACATATGTTAATTAATTTAATAAAAAACACATTAACTGCATTACTCACTAATGCAATATTACTAACGACCCACCTAACATATCCTACCTCACCGAGAACATATGTCATCACAATTTTCATTAATAAATAAAATTACATGAATAATAATATTCATTTGTAGTAGTATTAATGTATAAGTATAAATACAATAATATTTGGATATCAATATACAATGGAAAATATAAATGATTATTTATTTCTGGTTTATTGGGTTCTTATAATTTTGTAAACAAAAAATCACCCAGGGTGTAAAACATATTAAATATTCCCCAAAGTCATATGTATCACTAACCTAGATATTCTATATAAAAAATGTCCCCTAAAATTATATCATTTGAATATATAACATATATTTAATAATATGTTCACCGTACTTATTGTTTATTATCATAGTGGGGAACATTATTGAACTTTTTGTGCGATAGTAACTCTTTGGACAATATTAGATATTTTGTCATAGAATATAATAATAATTATGAAAAAATAAGTTTTAAATAATTAATAAATTTATTACAGTTATTCATAAAGTATGTATTAGTTTTTTCTAGATAACCAATCAAGACTTATTCATTATATTGTAATAATATTTAGTCTAATAATTTTTATTATAAAAATTTTGATGATTAATTATAACAAATATAAAAATGTCTTTTGTTTCTATTTCATCATCAATATTTATTGAGGATATATTTTCAATACAACCCATAATTATTTCATCACATTCCATTCCATACATTTTTTATTCATTTACATCATCCAAATTATTGGTTTGAGATACTATGGATTGATATGGAATTTATTTTCTATACTTATATATAATAATATATCAACGGAATTAGAATTAGAATTATATTTTTCCCCATTTATACCGAACCAACAATCATTTTTATTTTCATATGTACTTAAATTTTTTTGATAACAATTACCTTACATGAAAATTAAGTGTATATATATATATATTTAAAAATCTGTTCTCATTATTCATCACTTACTAATACTTCACTAGTATTTGAATAATTTCTAAATAAATCATTATATGGTTTAACATCAACACCACATTTCTTTTTGTTCTTATAATAACCTAGAATCATTATTTCAAGATTTGGTGCTAAGGAAATAAAATTTATAAATATTACCTAATTTTCAATAATATAACATACAACATCAAAAGGAAAACATTGATCACTTATATTTCCATGGACCATTAATGATTAGTTTTTTATAAAATAAGTAAAAACTCATAACAACATGGGTTCAAAAACTGCTAGTTCATAAACAAAAACACACAATCTCCCACTATGTAAAAAATTTATTTTTTCACATTAGGTCATCACTATCATCCATGTGAAATAATTCATCAAAATTCTCATTAATCACCATTAATCGTATCCTAGGGAAATTAAATTTATTTAAAATGGTGAGCTTCATTCCTTAGTGATGGTAAAGATGGGTTATATGTAAACATAAACATGGGCATAAGTGTCTGAGAACGTTACCATGAAAACAAAATATCATAACATGCATATAAAATATCATAAAAATGAATCATGTCATAATGATTGGTAGTTAATAATTCATAAATCATAAGAAAAAAAACATCATCCATGAAATCATAACATTAATATATTACCTAAAATTGTGGAATACACATAAACATCTAACTTTTTGAACATGTATAACCAGTAAGAGGCTCACTCATTAAAATATGGAACTGAATTCATGTCTTTACATAAATAGATGGAAATTAATACTAGGTACAGAAATAGAATTGTGAACATGTAACCAAGTTCACACATAACATTGTTAACAATAAATAAGTAACCCTTATAAAAGTTTAAACATATATTTTGGTTCAAGCATAATATTGTGAACACGTTACCTGGTTCACGCATACTTATATAATCATGAGTCATCCAATGTCACCCAAAGAATTGGAATGGAATATAAGTACCCCACACATCATAATTAAATCATACACATGTGTTCCATTAAAAAATATCATTTATCACATCAAAAACCATAGAATTAAAAGGGTTTCATAAAAATCAGGAAATAATATCTTAACCCACAGAAATGAAATAAGTTTCATTAATATCATTCTATCATATAAATAAACATTAATAGATAGAATAATATTTGAAAAATTTAAGCATATCCCTATAAAAAGATAAGTAAAATAAAATAATTTTATCTTATATGGAAAATAGTTTTCAGAGAACTCTTGAAAATAGTTCATAACGAAAATATCAATTTTTCATTGAAAAATGATGGCCAAAAAATTAAAAATCTTTGATAAAAAATCTTTAAAAATGTATATTTTGAAAATTATAATTTAATATTTGAAAATATATTTATATCATAATTCATTTCATTAAAATAAATTTTCTTCAATAATTACATTAACAGATATTTTAAACACATTTCTTGAGGAAAACAATCATCAAATATTTCAAAGTGTCCCATAACACTTTGAAATATTTGAATAATAGTACCCATCTAATAATAACATTAAATGAGAATAAAATATCATGAATAAGAGTATATTACTAATATTACAAGTCAAATGGTAGTTTATACAACTTGTAAAAGAACATAGGTGTGTAACAAAACATGTGTCTCAATGAAGGAAAATTAAGACACAACTACAATAATTATTTGTTAACTTTTGATCCAAAAAATCCATGAAATATATATCATAAATTTATATTTTAATAACCATATATTAAATTATATAAGTCATATAATATATTCCTATGTATTATGTACCCCAGAAATAATAAATGAGCGGAAGTTGAGGCATGTATCTCAGGAAATAAAAAACTAGATGAAATTCCATTTCGTTAAGTATGATTCCCTTTCTATATATCTAAACCTCATTTATAATAATTTAAATAGTTTTATTAACTTATTATAGAACCATATTAATATTTATGATATCATATATCATCATATTATCACCGTTTTGTAAGTATTTCATCATCAATATTCTTTCAAGTGCTAATGGCTTCATTTTCTTTTGCATGTGTTCTCATTTATGTTTTTGTTCCTTCACGTAGAGTATTTTTATAGCATTTACATATTTATATAAAGGTAATATGTATTATTTTATTCATTATATATATTAAAATTACTATTATTTAATGTTGATTCTTGAGAATGAATCTTATTGGTTCGTGGAGAGAGTATGCCAAACTTATGCACAAGCGATGATATCATTATCTTAATTTTAAAATGATGTAGAAGTGGATGGTATTTTTGATCAAAAATAAATATTATTATTATAATTATCATTTATTTTTATGATATACATAATTATACCCATCCAATTAATGTTGTGATGAATAATATATTACATGATGGCATTGAGATCATAGGTCGTACGTACGCACTTGTGGAGATATTTTTACATACGATGGATAAAAGATGGAATATGGTGTTCCATAATTATAAAAAGAATCTATAAAAATAGGTGATATTTTATTTATTAATTTATAATGGAATCCACACATGAATAGGATGTAGAAGAAGAAACAATTTTGAAAGATCTGGTAAGAATATTTCCTCTACTTCGACGATGTCCCATTATATTTTCTCTTAAAGACACTATAGATTTCCTTTTGAGAGGCCCAAAACCTCTAGAATGTTACTAGTGATGTAAATAATAGATAACTTATGGTATTTTCAATCGTAAAGGCTCAAAAATTTGTCAATAAGTGAGGTATGATGTCTCTTTTTATAATTGCAGCGATGGACACTTCATGAATTTCAGAAAATATTAGTTTATACTAATTTAATATCAATATAAAAATCCACCAAAATCTCATCAATTCAATGAAAATATATGATAATTTATTAATCTCATTGACAAATATTTTTTTGACAATTTTTGGTATGTTTTTATACGGTATCATTTTTAATAATACATTATTAAATCATTTTAATTTAAATTAGGGTAACAAATTATTTAATATTAAACATTATAATTTTTATATATATGGTTTAAATTATATATAAATAGACAATAAATGAAATTCCATAACATAGATATAATATATTTTTATTTTGTAATGATATTTATTATTTTTAAAAAATCAAATAATTTATTATTTTCATAAAATATCATGACTGTCAATTTTTAAACTATTCGTCACATTGACGTTTAATAAAATCCGAAGAGATAGATAAAATAAAAAAAATTACTGAATACACTATTAATATGTCAGATTCACCTAGAAATGTTTTGGATGACATTATATGATTAAAAATATATTTATTTTAAATTTTTTAATATCATTTATTTGAGGATTCAATCAATTAATTAACTACTACATCAATGATGTAAAAATATTTAATATACTTATTTGTTCACTAATATTTAAAAAACACTATGAAGATAAATATTACATATTATATAATAGTATTTATATTTTAATATATATCTTGGTTAACCCTATATTTAAAATGATATCTCATTTAAAACATGAATGTTACATCTTTAAATTTTCATTAAATTAAATATTCGAAATATCATAATTTTATCGAAGTCTCTCAAAACGTCCTGAAAAAAGTTATATCATGAGAATATGTTTTTTATGTTAATAATGAACATTTATA
This sequence comes from Viscum album, assembly GCA_963277665.1. Lineage (NCBI taxonomy): Eukaryota > Viridiplantae > Streptophyta > Magnoliopsida > Santalales > Viscaceae > Viscum > Viscum album. The sequence continues at coordinate 363,667,006 of OY728140.1, read as the reverse complement.
TTCATTAATAACATTTATTTTTTCCCATGTGGCCACATAATATATAGTAAAGAAAAGGAAAATGGCATTTTATTTCATTATTTGATTTAAATATTGTATAAGTCATTTTCCTGGAAAAGATTCCATTAAATGGATTTATATATATCCTTAACTGTTAAGGGTAGAATTTAATTTATCCTATAAAAATTTTCCATGAACTATGGTAATTTTATAATCTTTATAATTTTATTTTTAACCTAAATTACATAATTTACTCTTTACTATGATAACAAACTTTTCCATGGTTCCTATTCATACTGCCCAAAACTAAAAGGAGAATACATAACAAATTTTTAACTTCTATATAAATATTATATATCCTTTATAAAAAATTTAAAATAAAAATGTTTCAGAAATTAATTTAAAATAAAATTGATAAACTACAATGAAAAACAATTTTTAGAAAATATGTCTTTTTAAGTCATAAAATGATTTTATTATTAATTCATGTAAAATTTTATTTCAAATCCATTATTTAGGATAAAAATTTTCTAATTAAATGTTAAAACTGAACCCATACATTATGTATGCCAATAAGGATTTTAAATTTTAAAAAAACTTTTAAATAAAAATCATTAATTTCACTATTCATGAAACATACCAAAAATTTAACCAAAGAAAATATTGATAAACTACATTCAAAAAATTTGATTAATTTTTCATATAATAATTATAAAAGTGTAAAAAATGAAATAAAAAAGGGTTTCTCCTTTAAAATCTAATAAAATTACCCTTTTGTAATATATAACTCTTTATTTATATAATTAGATATATTCTTTTCTAATGCCTATAAAATTTATTGGATAAATAAAAAAATATATTATTTAATATTTATAATATAAATTTCATTATTATCCTTCAATCATTATAATTAATTTATTATATATAGAAAATAAACATTTACTGCACAAAAATAATATAATTCCACTATATTCAATTGGTGTGTTTTTTCCTCTGAAATTAATTTGTAAATAACAAATTCATCTTATAAACCATATATTATCATTAGTCATTTATCAATATTCATAACTTCTAATTTAATTTCTATTTTATTATCAAATAATATAAAAATAATCATTCATAAAATCTCTGTGTTGCGAGTAATGTAAGCCAAGACGATGTTGTGTGTTCCCAAAATGAACATAGTGTAGTATGCAAGGAAATCAATTAGATTATTTAAAAATATATTTCATAAAAATATTTATGTATTACATTACAACCCAATTAAAATTAATTTATCCCTTTAAATTCATTGGGGTTAGAAAAGTTTTAATACTAGAGAGTTCATTTCATATAAACCCGCATCGTACAAATGTATATGAAAACATCAATTTAAAAGGAAATGTTGGAAGCATAATGGTTACCCAATGTAAAATTATACTGGGGTTCCACATGAAAACATGGAAAATGAAGGTAAATATAACCATTGGGTTCTTATAGAGAGGGATAGAAAACATGGTTATTATAAAGTAAATAATCACAGATCCATTGTTGGGCAAAAATCCCTCAAGGTAACATTGCAGTATTTTTTGGGTTGATTGTGTTTGTTGACAAAGCCGGATTCCATGGAGAATTGTCGAGTTCCTGAGAATTTGTTGACAATTCTTGTTGACAAAGAACGATGACAAAGGAAATGACGATCTTGAGGCAGTACAAAAGAGCAGTACCATGTGGCGCCGTTTCGCAGTGTTTGCCAAATTTTTGGGGTCCAAATTTTGGAAGTTTGGTGAGCATCGCGAAAAGTGGATATCCATGAAGATCATATTTTTATATGGAAAAGGCATGAATTTCACGAAGAGAGTATACATGGATTGGATTTCGCGAAGACAATAAAATTGGAGGTGGTGATTCTTCACGATTACGTCAAAGCTTCGTGAATGGTAGAGTTGAAGCACATTGTGATGGTGAAGGGATTTTCAAGGTAGATTCACGGTGATGGTGAGAAATTATGTTGATGGTGATGCTCCGCGATTACGACGAGCTCCGCGATCTAAAAATTGCCGAGGTGCTTAGCGATTTGGACAGAATTCCGGCATAAACTTTGGTGTTCTACGATTTGAGATGACATGGCGTTGACTTCGCGCGGAATGTTTGAGGGTCGGTGGAATCGCTTATAAATAGAGGCCGACCCCCTCGAGAGAAGTAGAGATAATTTTTAGAGAAAATAGTTTGCTCTCGTATTGCGATGGTGGTTCGCGGAGCCAGTGTACTTCGCGAAAGAGGAGGTTCGCAGCGGCTATTGTAGCTCCGCGAACGTTGTGAGCTCCGCGTTGGCTCAGTGAGCTTTGCGAGGGAAGTTTCTCTACCACGGCTTGGGCTTCGCGGGAGTGCTTCGTGAGAGTGCTTCTCGAGAGAGCTTCGCAAAAAGGCAGGAGCTTCGTGAAGGCTTGTTTGAGATTTAAAAAATTGGAAGCCTCGCGAAGTAGGGTGCTTTGTGAAGGTACATTCCAAAGGTAGTTGCCCAGTGGTCAGGGGAAAAGTGATATTCATCAGTGGATGAAAGTTGGACTTCAATAGAGCATCTATCAACAGTTGAAGATGCATTATTTCATGCAAATGAAGAGACCTACAGGTCTATAAACTGTGAGTGAATCCCTTCACAGAGCAGTGAGCTTAGGAAGAGGAAGAAGGTGATCCTCTCCACTATCAGTAAGCCAGAGAGAGTGAAACAGGGAGTGACCCTTGGGAAAGCAGTGAGATGACCCTAAAACCTTGTAAAGGCAGTGAGCCTGGGCATAGAAGTGATCTAGCCCAAACCTTGTGAACATTATTGGCAGTGAGCCTTAGTGGATTTGGTACAACGGCACATCACCGTTGTATTCTCCTTGGACGTAGCCCAGTGCGGGTGAACCAAGTAAAAATCTATGTGTCTACATAGTCGCTTCCCTGCATTTCATTCAAAGAATCATCATTAGACAAACCAGAAAAGAGCTGATCATAATAATCACATAAGAGAAAACAAAGTGACCATTGTAATAAATTGTTCAAGATCCAGTGGGGTAGCAAGAACTTTGAAAAATAATATCTATACCCTGATTCACCCCCCAACCCCTCTCAGGGTATATAGGCCCCTATTGGCCCTATCAATTGGTATCATAGGGCTGGTTTCTTTTATCAGATTTGTTTGCTTCGACATGGTATAGTTGATCTGTGTGGTTGAAGATACAGTTTTCTCTTATCTCAATCTTCCATGGGAAAGGGAAAAGCATCAAAGAAGAATCGTAAGTCAAATAATTTCCCTCAGTGTGGAAGGGTTTTTGGAAAAATTGTGATTCAACTAAAATAATCAAACAGCTTACTGAAGGAAGGTCTGGATGAATCTGATAGGGAAAAGGTTGATTCACTCAATCATGATGCTGGAATGAGTGACGTATATGAGCATCGGAGTGATATTGAAACGGAAGAAGAAATTGAAGGAAGAATAGATTTGTGAGCTAAGTTAGAGGCTGCTATTGAGGAGATAGATGTTTGGAGAGATATAACAAAGAAATATAACAAGGTTGTTCATGATGCCAAACTCTATATGCAGCAGAATGAAGAAGAGAAGTCTAAGATGATTAAAGAAATTGAGAAACTCAAGTAATTAACACAAGATAACTCAGAATCAGTTAGTGAGTATAATCTTAAGATTGATAAATAGAAAAGGGAGATCGATGGATTGAATAGAAAAGTGAAAGATCAAGTCAAGTGTATGGAAGAACCTGATATTTCAAGTGACGTTAGAAACACTGATGAAATTAAATCTAACGATATTCGGATCCAAGCACTGGAAACTGAGATCAACAAGATAAGAAGTTTGAATCAAAGGCTTATTGACATATCTACTGATCTGAGGGAGAAAAATGATTCTCAAGATGAAGAATTGTGAAAGAGATCTGCAAAGATAGAAAAATCAATAGCTGATGTCAAGGGAAAGAATCTTAACACAGACGAGATTCAAAACATGAAATCTAAAAATGATGATCACGTGACACAGATTTCTGAACTAGTTCAGAAGAATTAAAGGCTACAACAAGATAATTCATGTTGCTCAGATTCTGTTGCTCAAGAAAAATTTAAGGTAAATGAGCAATGTGAAGTGGTGGAAAAGCTTACACAAGAATTGGAAGTTGAGATTAGTAGAGGAAATTATCTCAAGAGAGAACTTGATGCTCAACTTGAATCAATTGAATTAAAGTTTCAAAAGTTGAAAGTGGAGCTACAATCAGTGAAGAAGGAAATATAGAAATTCAATGCTAGAGGAAAGCCTAAAATGAAGGATTTCTTGCACATATTATTTGATTATCCTTCGGCAGGTGATGATGAAATGAAAAGAAAATTTTCTATTTCTGAAAAGAGGCAAGAACAAATTTTCTCAACTCAAAGACCATATAGTTTTTGAAATACGGATATTGGAATTGATGAATTACCTCCCATGCATAATTGAAAGATATTTGTGAATAGTTCTAGTTGTGAACAAAACCCTACAGGTGCTGGAGATAGGCCTAAGAGGAAAGTTACAAAAAGAAGTCACGACATGTGCTATTTCTGCGGGATTCATGGCCAAACCTCAAGATTCTGTTTAGAGGCTCTGGAATACATTTCAGGCTGTGAAAATAAAAACTTTTATAAATATGAGAATATGAAGAAGCGTCTTGAGAAAATAGAGATAAGAGTCTCTCAGAGGAAAGCATCCATTAGATGCTATTACTGTGGATGAATGGGACACACCATGAGTATGTGTCAGGTAGCTCAAGGGCCCCGTGTCAGAAGAAGAACTCAAGGTGTATCAGCATCTCGACATAGAAGTGAAAAATGAGGTATGAATTTGATGGAAAATGTTTTATATGTTAAGATTATGGGCATTTGGCAAGAAATTGTAGTAAGAAGAACACAAGAAGGGAAAGGGAACTCGAAAGGAAATTCTCGACTCCAATGATGCATAATGAGAAATTATACACTGAGAGACAAAGTGTCATGGAGAATAATAGGCTTAGAGCCTCAGGGGAATCACATGGAGCTGAACGAAAGGTGTATCAGTCACCTCATCTATTATAATCAAAACATCTCTCAAAGAGAGAATCTGAAAAAACCTGGAAGTTTAAGGGGAGATATACTCCAGCTGTGATAAAGAAGAATAAATATTAAATGGAGGACTCAACACCACAGAAAAAGAGTGTGGTGACTCAAAAATATGATAAAAGAAAGTTGAACAAAGAATGTAATGAAAAATTCACAGTTCGTGTTCCACAGCGAAAACTGGAAGAAGATGCAAGATCCTTGCTATGGTGGAAGAATTAAGGGAAATGGAATTTTAGTGGAACATCAAAGAAGGAAATGTGTACTAGTGGGTTTAAACCCCAAATGGTGAGAAAGGCTAGGCCTGCAGAACCTTCATATCAGAAAAAGACTCAGCATTCAGGTAATGAATGCTAAGTCATATGGCCAGAGTAGTTGAATTTGGCTAGGCAGTTGGAGGAATCAAGAAAGGAATGTGATGTGCTCCAAGAAAGAATCAAAGGGTTGACCCATCAGGATCAACCACTATCCTCATCTTGAGGATTCAAGAAACACCCCTCTCCCTACGTATATAAATTATATTAACTGATGATTCAAGTGTTTCAGGTTTTAGGGAGATACGATCCAAGGGGAAGTGGAATCTAAAGATGAAAAGTGTAGTAGTGATAAGCTTCAGAGTTTCAATTGACTCAAATCTAGTTCCAAAGTTGAAGAAGAAATGGAGCAACAGAGCACAATATGAAATTATTGTGTTATTAACTTCATCTCGTGTTTCCTACATCGAGTTCCAACTCAGTAGGCTTAGAGACATTGTTAATGGCTCAATGCCGAGTGCCAGACTGGTATAAACGATGCAGGTATAATATGAGAATATATGGTGCAAGAGAAGCTGAATTTTTATGGGCCTAACTCTAGGAAGTGTTGCATAACATAGGGGGAGCATTCAATAATAGAATCAGATGCAAGAGCCATCAAAGCAATAATTGGATGAGACAGCTCAGGCATTCCCTATCGAGGGAAGAAAGAAACACAGGGAGAAGCAGCAATAATCATGCATCTCATGCTTATCTTTTTTTCAATCTGACAATCTGGTATTAGCTGACTACTTTCAGGATACCAAAAAGCTACGAGGGAAAATCAAAGGTGTGTCAACAAAAATCTGAGAGAAGAAGTTCAAAGAAATGACATCAGTGAACAGTGACACAGAGAAAAGTAGCTGAAAGAAATGAAGCCACTGAAAAATGAGTCAGTGAACAACTTCCTAATGAAAGTGTTATGGAATTAAGAAACGCAGGGAGAGAAGAAGTGGCTAATACTGATTCGGAAGAAGACACTGATGATGAACAAGAAAGTTTCAAGACTATGTCTACAAGGAATCCAAAGATCTGAGCTGAAATTGATAGACATAATATCATTGGTGATCAGTCGGATTCAGTTCATACAAGAAAAATCTAAAGATGAAAACTGGGTTCAGGCTATGAATGAAGAGCTTGATCAAATTGAAAATAACCAGACATGGAAGATTGTTTCGAGGCTAGCAGACAAGAATTTCATCGGGACTAAATGGGTCTATCGCAACAATATGAATGACGATGGAACTGTGATTCGAAACAAAGCACGACTGGTGTGCAAGGGATACTCCCAGATAGAGGGAATAGATGTAGATGAGACATTTTCCCCAGTTGCAAGGCTGGAGACAATCAGATTATTTTTTGCCATAGCAGTACAAAGAAAGTTCAAAGTGTTCCAGATGGATGTGAAATCCACATTCTTAAATGGTGTTCTGGAAGAGGAAGTGTTTATTGAGCAGCCAAATGGTTTTCTCATTCACGAGGATGAGAACAAAGTTTGCAGGCGGAAGAATGCATTGTATGGGATGAAACAAGCACCAAGGGCATGGTACTCACGGCTTGATCAATACTTGAAGAATAATGGTTTCCATCATGGGGGAGTTGATTACAATCTTTATTTCAACAAAAATAGTAATCAAAGGATGATGGTGCGGGTCTATGTCGATGACATAATATTTGGTGGATTAGATGAAGCTCAGTTCAGACAGTCATCAGAATTCATGAAAAATGAGTTTGAAATGTCAATGATTGGAGAGATAACATTTTTCCTTGGTCTACAGGTGACACAAGAAAGTAATGGAACATTCATTTCAAAATCCAAATATGCCAAGGAGGTGTTAAGAAGGTTTGGCATGGAAAATTCCAAGGAGATGAAAACTCTGATTGCTACCTGGATGAAATTATCAAAAGATGAGGATGGAAAGGCAATTATTATCACAGAACACAGGAAAATTATTGGAAGTTTGTTGTACTTGACCGAGACAAGGCCTGATATTGTTTTCACCACATGCCAAGTAGCAATATATCAGAGTAATTCCAAGGAAAGTCACATGTTTGCAGTGAAAAGAATACTTTAGTATGTCAAGGGAACGGTGGACTTCATCTTGACAAACAACATCAAATCTCAGACAGAGTTATTGGGATATACTGATGCATACTGGGCCGGTTCAATAGATGACAGGAAATAAACATCTGGAGGTCCATTCTATCTTGGAAAACTATGTATTTCCTGGTTAAGCAAGAAGCAGGGATGTATTTCATTTAGCACCGCAGAGGGTGAGTATATTGTGGCCACTCAAACATCCACACAGTTATTGTGGATGAAGCAGCAGCTAGAAGATATGGGAGTTGAAGTGAAGCCTCCGATCGAAATCTAGTGTGATCACTCAAGTGCTATAAATCTCAGCAAAAATCACACCCATCACTAAAAGACAATTAACATTGAGATAAAGTATCATTTTATCAAGGAGAAAGTTGATAAGGGGATCGTGAAGTTGGAGTACGTGCCTTCAGAACTACAGGTTCAGACATTCTAACAAAGGCATTACCCAAGTAAGCTTTTGAGAGGAATCGACTGGCTCTGGGAGTTCAGTTGACTCCCCGTTCTTGAACGCGTGTGGATGTGGATACCACCCCCACACCCCCTCTCTCCCCGAGTTATGATGTGTTTTTCCCTAATGTGCTAATGTGTTATCTACTCTGTTACAGACTACAAAGGAGTGTCCTTTGGGTTCGTTGACAAAGGGGGATAAAATAGTGATTGTTCAAGCGGGAGACAATGTGGAGATTTGATAAATCATGAATGATATGGGGAGAAGGTGACAAGTTGAGCAGCCATATAGGGGGAGTTGAAGCTAGTTGAATGTACTTACCCAGAGCTTAGCTTGGACAACACAGGAAATAGGGATAAAGAGGTGTTGATGTTGTGATCAGAAATGGGGAGCGTATTAAATCTGAAGATGCTAGAAGTGATCGATCAAAGCATAGAAATCACGACAGCTGAGGATCATGATAAAAGCAGAATAGTGGTGTTGGAATGGTCAGAGAAGTTTTCCAGCTATCACCAATTGGGATCAGTGTGGTTCAACAATTAGTATCAATTTATGAATTGGTATCATGTTGGAATCGATAATTGGTGTTTGACATGAAGTGATTCATTGATGAACTTTTTAGACTACTCTTGTTTCTCACGCTGAGCATTGCTCATGTGGGATTAGAGTACGTGTTAAGTGAATCCTTGAATGCTATCATAATCTCAAGAGGCGAATGGTGGTAGCAGATGGAAGAAGACTCAGTGAGGTATCAACGTGCAGAAAATCCTTCTGAGAAGAGTTATGAAGAATTGTCAACAAACCCAAAGGGGGAGATTGTTGGGAAAAAATCCCTCAAGGTAACATTGTAGTATTTTTTAGGTTGATTATGTTTGTTGACAAAACAGTTTTCCATGGAGAATTGTCGAGTTCCTGAGAATTTTTTGACAACCCTTGTTGACAATGAACGATGACAAAGGAAAGGACGATCTGGAGGCGGTACAATAGAGCAGTACAAGGTGGCGTTGTTTCCCAGTGTTTACCAAATTTTTGGGGTCCAAAATTTGGAAGTTTGCTGAGCATCGCGAAAAGTGTATATCCATTAAGATCATATTTTTATATGCAAAAGGCAAAAATTTCGCGAAGAGAGGATGCATGGATTGGATTTCCCAATGACCCGAAAAATGGAGGCGGTGATGATTCACGATTAGATAAATGTTTTGTGAATGGCAGAGTTGAAGCACATCACGGCGAAGGTGTGAAATTATGTTGACAGTGATACTCCGCGATTACAACGAGCTCCGTGATCCGAATATTGCCGAGGTGCTTCGCGATTTGGACAGAATTCTAGCAGAAACTTCAGTGCTTTGCGATTTGAGATGACGTGGAATTGACTTCACGCGGAAAGTTCGAGAGTCAGTGGAATCGCCTATAAATAGAGGTCTACCCCCTCAAGAGAAGTAGAGAGAATTTTCATTGAAAATATTTTGCTCTCGTATTGCGAAGGTGGTTCGCGGAGCCAGTGTGCTTCGCGAAAGAGGAGCTTCATGGCGGCTATTGTAGCTTCACGAACGTTGTGAGCTCCGCGTTGGCTCAGTGAGCTTCGTGAAAGAATTTTCTCTTCTACGTCTTGAGCTTCACGGGAGTGCTTCGCAAGAGTGCTTCGCGAGAGAGCTTCGCGAAAAGTAAGGAGCTTCGTGAAGGCTTGTTTGAGCTTTGCGAAATTGGAAGCCTCGCGAAGTAGGGTGCTTTGCGAAGGTATTTTCCAAAGGTAGTTCCCCAGTGGTCAGAGGCAAAGTGGTATTCATTAGTGGATGAAAGTTGGACTTCAACAGAGCATCTATCATCAGTTGAAGATGCATTATTTCATGCAAATGAAGATACCTACAGGTCTATAACTGTGAATGAATCCCTTCACAGAGCAGTGAGCTTAGGAAGAGGAAGAAGGTGATCCTCTCCACTGGTAGTGATCCAGAGAGAGTGAAATAGGGAGTGACCATTGGGAAAGCAGTGAGCAGACCCTAAAACCATGTAAAGGAAGTGAGCCTGTGCATAAAAGTGATCTAGCCCGAACCTTGTGAACATTATTGGTAGTGAGCCTTAGTGGATTTGGTACAACGACACATCACCGTTGTATGCTCCTTGGACGTAGCCCAGTGCGGGTGAAACAAGAAAAAATCTCCGTGTCTTCCTAGTCGCTTCCCTGCATTGCATTCAAAGAATCATCATCAGATAAACCAGAAAAGTGCTGATCAGAATAATCGCACAAGTGCAAAAAAAGTGACCATTGTAATAAATTGGTCAAGATCCAGTGGGGCAGGAAGAACTTTGAAAAATAATATCCATACCCTGATTCACCCCCCTCTCAGGGTATATAGGCCCCAATTGGCCCTAACAACCATAAATCTATATTGATCTAAGGGACCATTCAATTTATTGGAAAAAAGGTAACGGGATAACATTTTTATCACAATAATTTTCCTATTGATAAGGAATCATTTTCCTACTTATATTTAATATCATAATAAAATAGATGTACTAGAAAATTAAAGTATAATGATTTAATAAAACTCGACCAAAACTCATCTATTTCTCCAACAGTGAGTATTCGATTTGAATTTTCCATGCCTCAAGTATCAAAATATTCTTCTATAGATTAGAAAATCCAAAAAATAATATAAAAATATAGTATATCTATCTTTATAAATTTATAAAAACAAAAATAGTTAGTACAATATAATTACCCCAAAAATAATCTATTATATCAGTAATACCAAAACATCATCATTCATCATTGAATTACTATTTATCCTCAGAATTCATCAAAAATGTTAAATATTAAGACTAAACCCCAAAAATTCAGATTGATTTCATACCATAATTTATAATTTATCTTCAAATAAATTCATTCACAATTAATGTCTTATACCAAAAAAAAATTTCCTTATAATATTCAAGATATTCTAACTATTTTCATATATAACATGAATGACCAGAAATCCACAATAAAAAAATATATTACTCTATAATAAAATTTATCCCTTATTATCAAAATAATATCACATATTATAATATAATGTTTTTCATATTAGAAATATTTTTCCGACATAAAAAATGATCAACCAATAAATCAATGTCTAATCCCATAGATAAAACATATCTTCCAAAAAATCATCATATTCTTCATCGATGAAATTTATTATAAAAATTCCATACCAATCGAGAATTCATATAGGTTAGTGGTAGATAATGCACCCTTTTCATAATTCAGTTTTTAGTCTTATCATCATGGCATTACCGAATTTGATAGGTTGTCACTATACTATGGGTTGTTATTTTGTTTCTTTTTTAATACAATGTTAGTATAATCCCTTTAAAATACCCAAAAATTAGAAAAAAACCTAAAAAATAACATTAATATGTTTTATCCTCAAATGGAATCTCATACATTAAATTTTTCATCTTAGAAATATTATAACCCCTACATTTATCAAAATAAAATGACTCTAAAAATATATTTTTCACCTTAAAATTCGATAACATAAATCCTTAAATGGGGGGGGGGGGTGGGTTTAAGACACATAAAATATTTTCTACCCTAAAATTATAATTCCATGATGACTTGGAAAACTCCTAATATTACATCCTAGTCTCCAAAGATTTCCAAACTCTTCATTAATACGAAATGTAATAACCCAGAATCCACTCTTCCAGATTGAATGATCATGATTTAAATATTACAAATATGGCCCAATTTTTTCCATCAAAACACATCACCTAAATAATAAATAAGGGATCACATACATAACCAATGAACATTTAGGTTTAGAGTTTTAGATAATTAGTAAAAACTTGTAAGAACATGGGATAATAAACAACTAGATCATAATCAAAGAGACATTGTATACCATTATTTCCATCTTTTCATATGACACATTAAGTCATCAAAATCATCCAGGTGAAATCCTTCAACTAAAAACTAATTTTATATCTTTCCTATTAACCTTTTGGAAAGAAACATATGAAAAGTGTGATATTTGATGCTCACTTAGGGTAAACATGGGTGTTATGTAAACATAATAATGATCAAAAGGGTATTTGAACATGATCAGGAAAATGGAAGATCATACTCTATATATCAAATATCATAAAGATTAATCATGACATAAATATTGGAAGTTCAAAATACTTGAATCATATATAAATAAAAAACATATTTCATTAAATAATTACATTAACATAAGACTTGAAATTGTGGCACACACATAAACATGTAACTTTTTGAACATATATAAATTTTAACATGATAACTCATTAAATTGTTGACATGAATTAGTACCCTTAAATAAGCATATGGGAAATAAATTCAGGTCCACAAATTAAATTTTGAACATGTAATAAAGTTCATGCCTAACATTATGAACATTAAATAAGGTTCACTGATAACATTATGAACATTTAATTAGATTTACTGATAATGTCATAAACATGTATTTAGGTTCACACATACATATAATCTCATGAGTAATAAATTATCTTCCAATAAATTTAAGGGAAATATAGGTCACACCCATCTCATAATGAAATTATACATATGTATTCCATAATAATTTATACCATTTATCATAATAAATCTATTGGGAAAAAATCCCTCATGATAACATTGTAGCATTTTTTGGTTGATTGTGTTTGTTTAAAAAGAAGGTATCCATGGTGAATTGTCATGGTCAATAGATTTTGTTGAATATCCATGTTGAAAAAGAACCATGACAACGAAATGGATGATCTAAAGGAGGTATAAAAGTACAGATACAAGGTGGCGGTATTTTTCTGTGTTTGCTAAAATTTTAGGGTCCAAAATTTGGATTTTGGTGAGCATCACGAAATATGGATTTCCTTTAAGATCTAATAAAAATATGGAAATGTAATTAAATTCACAACGATAGGAATCATGGATTGGATTTCGTGAAGACAAGAAGAATGTTGACGGTGTTCTTCACGATTACAATGAGCTTTGAAAATGGTAGAGTTGAAGGGAAATGTGAGGGTCTCTACGACGGCAGCACGAAGTAATTGGTGGAATGATCTATGATTATGGTGAGCTCCACGATCTGAATATTTCCATTGTGACTTGCGATATTGAGATAATCTCGAAAAAAATTTCGGAGCATCGCTATTTGAGATGACGTGGTGTTGACTTCGCGCGGAAGGTTTGAGGGTTGGTGGAATCGCCTATAAATAGGCCTCGACCCCCTCAAGATAAGTAGAGAGATATCCATGAAAATTTTTCTTCTCTCAGCTCGTGAAGGTTTTTCGCGAAGGTAGTGTGCTTCATGAAGGAAGGAGCTTCACAGTGTCTAATTTAGCTCCGCAAAAGTTGGGTGCTCCATGTTGGCTCCGTAAGATTTGCAGAGGATGTCACTCTGCGATGACATGAGTTCTACGATGGACTGAGCTCTGTGAATATTTGAGCTTCACAAAAAATCCAGGAGCTTCGCGAAGGCTTGTATTAGATTTGAGAAATTGGGAGCTTCGTGGAGTAGGGTGATGTGCGAAGATATTTCCAAAGTGTATTGCCTAATGATTAGTGCCAAAGGGGTATTAATTAGTGGATGAAATTTGGACTTTATTAGAGCATATAAATATTGTATTATTCATTCATTAGAGATAATTAAGAGACCTACAGGTCTATAAACTGGGAGTGGATCTTCTGAAGATGTAGTGCGCTCACTTCAGTTGAGAGAGTAGTGTGTTCTCAAATTGTGAATGGTTGTAAACCAGGAGGGATTGTGAGTCCACTTTGAACTTTTAAACATCAGTGCGCATATAGAAGAATTGGTACATTGGCACATTGTTGGTGTATGCTCCTTGGATGTAGCCCAGTGAGGGTGAACCAAGTAAAAATTTTTGTGTCATGTGCATGCTTTCTAGTTTATTCATACTCTTGAATTGGATGAAGAGAGAATAGAGTTTTTCCTAACAGAAAAACAAGATCAATAGGGGATGTTGTATTATTATTTCGTACCCTGATTCAACCCCCCCCCCCCCCCCTCATGGTATCTAACCAAGTGGACAACAATAAAACCCATGGAATGAAATGGGGTTTGTAAACTTCAGGCACTCATAACATAACCCACAGAAATGAAATAAATTTCATAAATATAATGCCATAATAATCATAACTATTCATATAAATAATAATAAAAGAAACATTGATTCATATCACGAGAAAAAATATATGTGACATCATACAATGTATTCATTGAAGTAAAATAATTTTGACAAAACTCTTGGAAACAGTTCATGAGGAAAAAAAAATTTCATTGAAACAAATGTTTCAAGAACATAAAAATTTTTATAATATTTTTTATTTGAAAATAACACTAAAAAATATATAAATGAGTATTTCAAAAACACTTTAGAACCTAAAACATTTCATTAAAATCATTTTTTCTTGAAAATGAGCCAAATAGATATTTTAAACACATTTCTTGTGAAAAATAATCCAAAAATATTTCAAATTTTCCCATACCTATGTGAAACATTTGAATCATAATACCAATCAAATAATGAAATTATAAGAAGAATAAAATATCATGAGAAGAAGTATTGTAATGATATGACATGTCAAATAGAAGTATAAACTCCCCTTAAATGAACATAGGTCCATAAGGAATCATGTGTCTCAAATAAGGATAATTGATAGAAGAGTAACATACTCCTTTGGTATTCTTTGAAACGTAAAACCCCATGAAATAGAGATCATAAAAAGGATAATTAAATACCCATGAATTTTTTTATAAAATTCATAAATAATATTTAGGGGTAGAATGTACACAACACGAATGAAATTAGTTGTGGATGAGATATATATCTCATAGAAATAAAAAGTGAGATAAAATATCCTTACCTTAGGTATGATTCCCTTCATACGTATATGAACCACCTTTATATTATTTTAAAAAAAGTTATTAAATTATTATTTGACCATATTTATATTTATTATATCACATATGATCTTATTATCTCCTATTTAATAATATTTTATTACCACTCTTCTTTTGGGTGTTAATGTATTCATTTTCCTAGACAAGTTTTGTCAAATAAGTTCTAGTTATTGAACATATAAAATTATTCTACAATTTAAAAATTATATTAATGTAATATACATAAAATAATTCATTCTTTATATTTATATAATCAATATTTTACAGTGATTATGAAAGATGAATAAAATCGTGTTGTGTATACGGTAGGCTAAACGTACGCACGCACGACAATATCGTTCCCTCAATTGTGAAATGGTATTTAAGTGGATAGTATTTTTGTTCCTTAATAAAAATAATTTTAGAGTTATCAATTATATTTATTATATATATGATTATAACCATTCCATTAATGTGGTGCTGAAAAATTGATTGCACCACAGTTTAGATTAGTTAGGTTGTACGTATGTACAATGGGTGATTTTATTTTTCATAGGATGGATTAGAGGTGGAATATATGATAATAAAAAACCATAATAACATATCGGAATATATTTGATACTAGATTTATTAATTTATAATGTAATCAAAACATGATTATGATGTATAAGAAGAAACAATTTTTAGAGCATCGGTAAGGAGATTACCTATTCTTCAACGATCTCCCACTACATATCCTCTTAGGAACACTATAGTTGGAATTGTTTGAGGTCCCACACCACTATAATTAAAATAGGTATGTATATAATACATATTTTCATGTTATTATTGATATTAAAGGATCAAATTTATTTGACTATGTTATCTATGAGTTTTCCATTTATAATTGAGGTTAGTGGTACTTTTTGAAATTATAAAAATTCTAATTTATATATATTCAATATCAACTAAAAAACATCAAAAATCCCATGGATTTTAATATCATATGATTTATGGTTTCAATAAAATCAACCAATATATTTTTTACATGTTTTTGTAATGGTTCAAAAATTATTATTTTCATTAACACTTAGGTAACCTATATTACTTTTAATTAAGGTAACAAATTATTTCATATTAAATCATTATATTTTTTACATATATAGTGTCAAATATCCCTAAAGAGTCCATTTATAATATTTTAGAACATATAATAATACATTTTCATTTTTTATTTATTTTTATGATTATTAAATAATTTAACAAAATATTAATTTCATAAAATATCATGTCTAAATTTTAACACTATTCAATACATTGAATTTTAATATATTCCAAACACAAATATAACTTCGAACCAAATTATTTAATATACTTATATTATTTCATATTAACCTATAAAATTTTTGGATGATCATTATTAATTCAAATTATATTTTCATTAATATTATTAATATAATTCATTTAATATTTTCATTAATTAATTAATTAGTATATCCACACTGTATATATATTTATATAATTATATGTTAACTAAAATTTTAAAATACAATACCATGATAAATATAATTATTTTATATTTTAGAAACGTTTTTATATTAGAATATATATTTTTTGGTAAAACTTATATTTAAATTGATATATTATTTAAAACAATAATGTGACATATTTAATGATTCATTAATTAAAATATTGTAAATATCATAACTTTATCCTACTGACTGAGAACACCAAAAAACAATTAGCATGAATATTTGTTTATGATGTTAAGAAAACATTTTAATTCATTCATAATATTTATTTTTTCCCTTGTGGATGCTTAATCTATATTAAAGACAATGAAAATGATATATTGTTTCTTTATTTGATTTAAAAATTATATACATCATTTTCATAGACAAATGTCCATCGATTGAATTAATTTAGATACTTATGTGTTATGGGTCCATTTTAATTTAACTAATAATGTTTTCACAAATTATGGTAATTTTATAGTCCTGATGATTTTATTTTTAACATAAATTTTCTAATTAAACATTTATCAATGAAATGAAATTTACCATTATTACTATTTATATTGGACAAAAAAGGGAATAATTAAAAAAAATGGACCTTATGAATCAAAATTTTACGTCCATTTTTCAATATTAAAAACAATGAAGCTTCTGAAATTAATTTAAAATAAACCGAGTAAACAACCATGGAAAACAATATTCCAAAAAGTTTACTTTTTTTACTCAAAAGCCCAGGTTATGATGGAAGCCTACCCATGAAAATAACAAAATAAAATATGAAACAATGTCAATCATAAACAAGGATATTACAAATATTAGAGTGAGTAACACCACATCTATCCGCCTCTACCATTTGGGCACAGTAATATGGGGCGACGAAAGACCACACCATATCCATTTTAGTGAGTACCCTATTTTAGAAATCATCTTCCACCTGATTGGATTCACAATATGCATATGAAATATAAATATTGAGTTGGGAAGTCTTTTACAGGAAATAAATCTTGTGGGGAAGCACTTTGAAAGGAACATTATGTGATTGTGTTTTCAAATCATTAACTACAATCTTAGAATCAGATTCAAGACATATCATCCTCCAACATTAATGGACAACGTACCTAATTTCCTAAATTATTGGCCACAATTCCACTTCAAAGGCATGCCCAATACTAGTTAAGTGATAGAAGCATAAATTGAAAACCCCGTGGTACGTGTAAAACCCATTATTTAAAATAAAAAAGAACTAATTAACATTTAAAACTAATCAAAGACATAAATTGACCCTGTAAATGCTTTAAAATAAAAATATAGTTTTCAATAAAAATTAGTATTTTCATAATTCATGGATGTTTCGAGAACAATAACAAAATACTATCTAAAATAAATTTTGATATACCGATTTCAAAGAAGAAGATTAGTTTTTTCAAATAATAAATACAGTTCTATAATTTAATAATATCAAATATAAATTCAGTATACATGATTATATAACACCTTTGGTGAATGTCTAACTTTATATAAGAGATTTCATCAAAATTTCCAATCCATTCAAACATATTTTAAAGTAGGCACCTTTTTACTTTAATGTTTTGTATATAATACCCCATTTATTTATTTTAAATAAATATTTATTTATTACTTATGATAAAATTTTTAATTCATTTTTTAAGGGGTTTTATTTTTAATGTTACCTAAGAGTTATGAATTTTTTTTACAGTCTGATTTCTAGGATTGTTAATATTTTTAATGGAGGAATTTTAAAATCAATAAAAAAATCGTATAATTTCATTTCATATAGATATTTAAAGAGTTTCAATATTATATTCCAAATTATCCTCACTTTTTTACTTTAATCAAATAACTAAATAATTGAAATAAAATATAACCTTATTTATCTTTTTGGTGTTGTATATGTTTCTTTTCTACTCATGTTTTTTCAAAAAAAAATTATAAAGACATTTGTATCTACTAAAAACATACAATTTACATATATATTATTATATAATTATTAAATTGTTTTAATGAAATATTTAAAATTTATTATAAAATTATCATTTTTAACTTTCTATAAACAAAATTCATTAATTTATATTATTTTAACATGTCTAGGGATAACATTTTTCCCCGAAAAAAACTCATTTTCCACTCAATTTTTCTTATTATACAGGATTTAATTAGTTTTGAATGAACAATATTTAATGAAATATTATTTTATTTTTTTCTTTTATTTACTTCTATTCTTTAATATCCATTATTCTATTTAGAACTTGATAATTATAATGAAGTACCGGTCATCTATTATCTCTTATTAATTCTGTGGTCACTAACATTATCTTAATCCATTAAAATTCTTGTTATCATTTTAATTTGTCATCATATTTTTGTAATATATATATATATATTCATTTAATTATATATATATATTATTATTTATTGAACTATATACCATTTTCTCATATGGTGGTTGACTATGAATGTTATTTGATTGACCAGGAAAATCATAATATTTAATAATGTTTAAAATATACCAATATTTGATGATAAAGAATATTGTATATGGAATGTATTATTAATTTAATATATAAATAATTAATTGGTCACATATTTAGTTGTGTGGTTTGGTTATATATTTCAACTAAATTAATCAAGAGGTCTCTTGATACTAACTAGTTGTCGAATATTATTAAATATGGTGTTGGCGTATACCAACCCATCGATTAATCTAACATTAGACAAGGGATTGATGGTAAATATATCTTGGTTTCATAGATCCTCATTTATAAAAATTTTAAAATCCTTTATTGATAATTATTTTTATCCACTATATTACTTCATTGATAATATTTTTGGATTCATTTTTTCATTCATGTTATTGATTAACTTGAATTTGTTTTCAGTTATCTACCTTGGCATATTTATTATTCTTTATTTACTCGTGAAATATTTCTTGTATATAACCCTTACTAAGAATATGAGTTCACCCATTATTTATTTTCCTTTCCTCATGATATGATTAATAATATTATTATTAATATCAATGTAATACCCGGTTATTTTAAAATAAAACTATGTTAGATAGTATACAAGATTCACATCAATAAGATTAAATGAAACACGAAATATTAGAATTATAATCCAATCATTGAATTGGATGGTATAAATAGGATTAAAAAATATTACTATATATATATATTAATTACTCAATACATTTTTTGATTAATTTTTAGGAAATGAGCAGTTAATTTTTTGTAAAACCATTTTTTTCTTCAAAAATATGTATTGTTTAGAAAAATATATTTTTTATTTTTATGATAAATTATTAAAATTAAATTTTCATTATATGAAAATTTTATTTAATTTATGGACTTAATTTTCTAATTTGAAATATTAAATTAATCATAGGATTACTTTTTTGGAATTTTGTGAAATATTTGAATATTTTAATAAATAGGGAAAAATGATTTTCTTAATGAAATATTTTATATTTAATTATTTAAAAAATAATATTATATTTTTATTTTGTTTTAAAATATAATTAGTTTTTGTAATGGTCATTGAAAAAAACCATATACCTGTATTTCATATAAATTATTTTTTTCTTAGTATGTAATTTCTCTAAAAAACAAATTTTCCATGGGTTTTTTATGGTAATGATAAATTAATTTCTCAAAATTCTATGAATTGAAATATGAAGATGGATTATGTATTTATATTTATAATGTTAAAATATTGTAAATAGTTTACCTTGACATTTGGTCAAAAAGAATAGTAAGCCTAGTGAATAAATTTATCTCAATTTAGGTAAAATGTGTAAATTATGTTTAAAAATAATATAATAAGGACTCAGAATAAAACCAAGACATGACTTTCTCCTTTGTATGATTTTATTTCTTCCAAGTTCACCAATGTCTCAAATATATTGTATTTGGGTTCCATTGTCCCAAATTATGATATTTATAATATTTAAGTAAAATATAACGTACAAATTCCATTCACATGACTTTAATATCTCTTAAATTTTTAAATCATGACCAAAAAATTATATGTTCAGTTAAAAATGTTTATTATAAAGGTAAATACTTTTTTACCATGGTGATTTATTTTTAATTTTAAGGAATGACATAATTACCATAAATTCTTTCTCAATGCTAATACAATATTATTTAAATTAAAACAAAAATAAAATAAAATATTTCAAAAAAATTAAAAGTAAAGTAGTTTTTACAAATTATTGTTGCCAATTATTTTTTAAAATTATTAATTATTTTAAATGTTTTAAATATTTATATTTTAATTCAATATTTCAATTGATTTCATTAAATATGAAATTAAATGAATTTTGTCAGAAGATACATTATTGATATTTTATTGAAATAATTATTGATTAAATTATATAAAAATTAATAAAATAGAAAATTATGAAAATTATGATATGATATAGTCAACTATTTCATCACATATGATTAATGATTAAATATTTTCCTTATGTGTAAAATTATAATACTTTAAGATTGAAAAATTTGTAACCATGGTTATGGTTAAACCGGGTTCACTACGGTGCTAAACCAAAATATATGGGTTAAAACACTAAATAAACAAACCAAAATTCAATTGGAATACCTAATTATAGCTACATCCTATATTTCATACACATATACGAGAATTTCAATCAATTTTCCTTTGTATCGACTTTATTATTATTTAATCATTTCAAAATTCTAAAAGTGACCCTAAACTAAATTATATAATGGATCCCCTTCCACTTACTTATTTGAAAAGATTCATTCATATAGCTTGAGTAGAGACTAAACGAATATGTACCCCACATCCATAGTCACATTCAAGATGTCCTGGTCTTCCCAAAAGTCCAACCCAAGGATCCATAAGAGTAGATCTGAAGGAGTTATTTGAAAGAGGAATTAATCGCCTTAAATGGTCATATTTTTTTCTCATTATTTTTTCACATCTAAATATATGGTATGTATCATAAAATAAAACATTTATTATCTATATTATCAGATCCCCTACAATACAAATATACCCCAATGAAGGGGTAGATAAGCTGACATCCTAAGTCTAGTCTCCAGTAGGCCCCGGGATGGTGACTAGAACCGAGGGCATAGTATGCAAGAATATTGGAGGAATTTATTTGTAAGAGAAACATATAGAAGGGGAGATTATAATAATATACAAAAAAGGCATCACACACACACACACACTCACACACACACACACATATTCGTACTGAAAACATAAAATGTTATAAAATACTACAACAACAAAAAGAAAAATATAATTACTGAAATTATAAAATCAATAGTAATGAGAGAGCCCATATAGAACCTACAAAACACCGAGATATTAATATCCAGACAAATCCTCAACGTTCTCCAAATGACCTAAAAATAGTTAGTATATTCATTTTTTGAGTGTAAAATTATAATATATACAGACATCCCCATAGACACTCATGAAAATTATGATGAAGGAATGTTCTATAGAAACAAAAAACAATAAAACTAACTCATCACCCATCCAGGTATAATAAGTTCCAAGCCTCTCTATGGATCCCTCTCACTAAGTATCCCACACAAGAGAGAATATAATATAATAATTAAATATCAATGGTACCCTTCCCAAACTTCACAACTAGTTTTCTACTCCACACTAACATCTCACATTTCGAGCCATCTACCTTTTAAATTATACACTCCTGAAGACACCTAGCCATGGAATGAGAATATGATCTATATTAATAAAATAACAACATCATCACAAATAACAAATCCAATCATAGTAACAAATTATTTTCTACAATCAACAATATTATGTATGAATTATATCATACATCGGGTAATATAATTCAATGAATTATATCACATACACTGATTAAATACCTCAAATATTCATATAATATATACACGATACATTTAATAATCCTTTGGACACTGTATTAGGTAATACAAGTGTGTAAAATAACCCCAAGACATCACAACCACATAAACACATACATTGGATAACTAACTATCCTACTAATGCGTGTAAAATAATACCCAAAAAAGATAGTAGGTCATGTGTGTGTAGTTATCCACCCATCAACTCTCAAAGATGTTTGGGAAAAAAGTCCCCTAGTCCACTGGGTTTCAGAATCTATAACTGAAAAAGGATAGGGCAGTGTATGAAATAAATTAATATACATTATATAATATATATATCACAACCGCTCTGTGGGCATAAAATAATTGTAATCAAAACTCCATGTAATTTCACTAAGACTCCCAACTACCCTGTCTAAGACCTTGGATTTTATGTTCATAATTACATTGTAAAGATCTACATTAATTTCATTCATTTCATTATATCAATTAATTTTTTAATTTATTTAATTATCCAATAATTATACATTAACAATATTCCACATTACATTACATTAAACATTATAGTATTCCCACTCAATCTATGTATATTCCAAACCATGTCATTGATTTATCCATATTGTCGTATTTCAGCATTTTCATTATCGCACCAACAAACCCCATGGGATAAGAGTTATTTATCTCTTATTAGCATCATTTAATATCCATGTACTCTAAGAAAACCATATCAATTCACAAAACATAGGAAACATGAAACCAATAACATCTAGATACCTCATGTATTGGGGAAAAGAATGCAGATAAAACAAGAAACTCATCATGGAGCCATTAAATAGTTCCACAAGAGTGCTTCCCAACTCTCAAAATCACATCAATTTTGAATCCCAACATTAACCCATTAACTCATCTCAAGTACCATACTATACACCCACATGAATATACTGATTAATATCTCCATATTAGGCATCAATTATTGCCACAACATTTAGTCCTCCCTACCCACATATCACAATAGCCATCCCAAACTCACATATCATTCTTACCTCCCTATATGACATCAATACAAAAATCCATATCTTATCCATACCAAGATCACAAAACATATCTCATATCAATATAATATCACAAAAATAGAAGGAAAAAATAATAAATCATCACCAGTAGGGGAATCAATTCCCTAAATAAATAAATTCATCATTAACAAAAACAGCCTCTCAAACATCCAAAATCATTGATCTTGGCCTTCTCAAGAAACTCCGAAACTCATGACTAGAAATTATATTTATGAAGAACTCAATTTTAGTTCCATCACGAATTAAATTATTTGTTATTAATAATTTAAAACAATGAGAAACCAAAGGAATCAGGCTATAAAAAACTAGATTAATTATGTAATTAATTTAAATATGATTAGAAGAATCCCACCATTGTATGTCATAATTCCTTTTTTATTACCAAACATTATAATCATGCATCACATTATTCAGAAAATTCCATTAATCATATGGAATATATATTCTAAAATTACACATGGTCATTACCTCAATTATTGCTTCAAATTATTTCAACCATCGGATTACAAACATGCCTCGTATTTTTTTATTAATATGCCAATTATTTAATATTTTATTTTGGATTTAAGATCATTAGTAATTTGAACATGTTATTCAAAGAATAAAAACATTCCTTTAAATTATTAAATATCAATATAATAGTATCGAGAAAATCATGCGGCAATATGCTATCCTGATATAGGGAAACGACATCGTCAACATGAAATTGGAAAAAAAAAATTAATAGTCTATTTAAATATTATCAATGTAATTCCATTTCCATCAAAAGGGGAAAATAATCATAAATTTCTGTTGTAAATAAATAAAATATTAGAATATATAAATCACATACCCCAATGGGATCTGCGTTCATCCCATGAGGATTGACCAACCTTGCAGATCCTAATCACCATTCCAACAAAAATCAACATCCATCAATGAATGTTTTGGAACAAGCAGACAAAAAAACCATTATACCACATTAGTAACACAGGAAATGAGCCACTGTTTCATGGAAAGGAGAAAAATGAGGAACCAAGATTGATAAATTAGAAAACTCAAGAAATAGATTTACAACTCACAATGGATCACCATGGATTTGAGATGGAATCGAATGGATTGATACTCAATAAAGGATTCCCAAAACACTAAGAAAAGTGTCCCTGGATCCCATGGAGTCGAAAGGTCCATAGGTTTATGAAGAAAATATCAAGAACTACACCATTTATAAATATTCTATGTATGGTATTTACATGGAGTTTTACCATAATTGTCTTGTAATAATCTGGTTTGAAATATCTTCATCAAATCATGGAATTTATCCTCAAATAAGTTCTTGTATTGAAGCATACTATGAAATGTCATTAATAATCCATAAAAATAACGTTCATGATCTTAAACACCTTTTCACATTGTATATTCCCCCATATCTATCCTTTTTGTAGCTGAACCCCTTCATAACCACTCTAATACTCCTTTGTGAACCATGAGGTTTAGAAAATTGCAAAGGGATAGAGTAAAAAGATCTGGGAACATAGATTAGATACCCCTGAAACAACACTCATCATTGTGAATCCAACAAAAAATCTAGAGAATAAATGATAAGGGGGTTTCCAAATATCCATCCAAAGAGATATCTCTCAAATATCATTATATCTTATAAGATCAAACACTTTACTTAGAGTGAATAAGAGAAAACCCATGAAACAACAACAACCATCCCCTGAACACTCTCATAGAGTAGATACCTATCCAAAGAGATTAAATACACAACATGAAACAATATGAAGACATCTTATAAACTAGAAGCATCTATATCCACACACAAAATAATGTTACAAGATAAAAAATAAAAATGAAAAGACTATGGTAATGAGCATTCATCTACGACTATTATTCCCATATACTATGATCCATGACATTGTTCTACTATAATACATGAACCATTTGGATAAAACACTTTTAATAACCTACTCCTAGTTGTCTGGGATCTCTACATGCCGCTCTTAAAATGACATAACATTGGAGGCATCAATATCTTCCAAATCTATGAAATAAAAGTCTTCATCAATATAATGAAGGAGCTGCGACATGTGAAAAACATTTTGTATCTAGATAATATGTGGGGTAAAAGATATCTAATATTCCATATCTCCATCATTGGTAAAAACCTCTAATGGGCCATCAAAATAGGGATAAATCATACTCCTATGAACAACCCTTCACTACCCCTGATGAAGAGTAAACTTCAAGAACATGTGATATTAAATGTCAAATTCAATAGATCTCTTCCTATAAAAAAGTAATGATTTATAACTATCATGCACTACTTTCATCCTCTCAAAATTTACCTAAAATATCTCTGGAATATTTTATACCAGTTCAGGACAGAGAATTACTTCCACTCTAACCCCAATCCATCACAATAAATAATTAAATGGATTTCCCTACATAATATTCAAAAACATAATACCAGTAGTGGAGTGGAAATTATTATGTTAATAAATCCAAATCAAGGGAAGTGCCTTATACCAGATCCTCCAAAATCTAGGTTACAAGAGCACAATATGCCTTCAATTTGAATATTGTATGCTCTATATGATCATCTATCTGTATATGAAAATAAATGTTTACCAAAAAAATGAGAACCAAAAGCATGATGGATTCCTCCCCACACCGTACAGGTAAAATTAATATCTAAATCAGATACTAACATTCTTGTAACATCAAGGCTTCACCCCACCACTTCTAGATACTTTCATGAAAAAACCTCCACCTATCTTGACTACCTGGTCACTATAAAATGGATTAATTCTATATAACAATACATTATAACCCATATCAATTCATAACCTCCCTCAGATTGAGGTAAACTAGTAATGATGTCCATAAATATGTCATCTAACTTCCACTTTGGTTCATCTAATAGCTAGAAACCCCACTGTGAACATGGTGTTATGTCTCACCGTCTGGAAGACCAGGTATTGAGTAAAGAACTCTACAACTGAACACTTCAACTCAGACCAGAAAAAATGACCTCTAAATTCTTAGTACATATTGGTCACGTCAGGATGTACAATGAACAGTGAACAACAGAACTACTGATGATCTATCTCATGCATTTTTTAAGTTTCTAAAGTCCTAACCTAGAAAAATTCTCAATGTCATCTATACATAGATAATCAATCCTGGACATTGAAAAAAACAACTTGATCTCTCTAGACCCCCACCTAAGAGTCCCCCAACTATGACTACTCCACTTACTACACCAAATATTAATAATCTTTCAATTTAAAATACAACCCCTTCCTCTGACCTCTCCCTTATCTTGATGAATCTTCAATAGTTCTTCTATCACTTCCATGGAAACCCAACACTCATGCATGACATCACTATTTGACATCATGGTCAAAACAATGTCCACATCATTCCCATATCTCTATAAATACATGAAATGTATATGTACTGATCCAGCAAGAATTTTATCCACTAATCATGATGCATGTCT
Source organism: Viscum album (assembly GCA_963277665.1). Classification (NCBI taxonomy): domain Eukaryota; kingdom Viridiplantae; phylum Streptophyta; class Magnoliopsida; order Santalales; family Viscaceae; genus Viscum; species Viscum album. The sequence goes on along the minus strand of OY728140.1, from coordinate 363,640,233 downwards.
AATTCACACTATGGGTATATATACAAAATTATTTTTTACTTAGTAAAACCGAAATAACTTTCACCAATGAGGTAATATCACAGTAAATTCAAAAAAAAACACAATATACACTATATATAGATCATTGGTGGCACATTTATGCTAATAAATATGTAAGTTTTGATACCTATAATAAGTAAATAATATATATTATATTTAAACATAGGCCAATAAAATATGTGAAGAGTCAAATAAAACCTACAAATTTAACAACTCTGATGGAAAAAAAGGATGGGAATGTGGTTGAACTTCTCCTTTATGTACTAAAAGGCTTTATGAAACTAGTCATTCCAATGGATTACCTGATTATTTTAGGTAAAGGCTTTTAGAGGAGTCATAATTCGAGAGAAATCAATTGTGAACCTCCTCCTGCAAGACCGTGGAATCTATGCACCTCTGCAAATCTCATGGGGTAGTCCCAAGACTTAATCGCCTCCATATGAAAAGGATCCATAACTACTCCCTGCTGGGATAAAAATTTCCCCATCAAAAGAACATGGCATGCCCAGAACACACACATATAAAACATCTTGAACTACTGCACATGATGAATAACATCAAAAATAGCACATAGGTACTTTATATGTTCTTCCTCAGATGCAAAGTACATAAGTATGTCATCAATGAAAACCACCGCAAGCATATCCAATAACTCTCTGAAAACTGTATTTCTCATCCCCATGAAAATAAATAATACATTCATCACACTGAACATCAATACAACAGAATCATAATTTCTTGGAAGAAAATGGTAATTAGTCAACTAAATATAATCATCCTTCACCCACTTTGATGACATCCTAAAGAAAAGTCTATCTTTGAGAACTAACTTGTTACGTTCAGCTAAATTATTGAATCATCTATCAACTGTACAAGATAGCATTTCTATACCATCGATTGGATGAGGTGATAATAATATATACAAATGAAAAAAATATTAATCTACCTTCATCATATTCAAAACTGGTGCACCCCAAGGCGAGACACTCGACCAAACAAAACCATAATATAATAGATCATTTAGTTTTAATCACATATCTTGCATCATATAAGGTTCCTTCCAATACAGATACATTTATATAGGATATATTACTGGGTATAGCTCCATACGAAACTTGTTCTCCCATTGGGTGGGTAATTCTTCAACCTCCTTTGGAAGGAAATGATGGTAATATTCCAAAACTATAGAAAAAACTTATTTTTGAACCCTAGGAGAACTCATCATAGGATTTTCAATAAACATTACAAGACAGAACATTCCATAAACCAATATGTGGTCTTTCTCAGCAACAAAAATAACTGGCTCAATATCAGCATGATAGAACATGACGTACCTATTGAAGTAATCCATTATATAATATACCAAATAGAACCAATAAATGTAATGGAATATAATATGGATATATCCATAAATACGGTAAGTCTCCTCAATACTGATATTTCTTTATTACTAAACGATAGTCTCTGCATTATTCATACAAGTCAGCTCGACCACCAACTGGTGTTGTCAATGACAATGAAACTAATAGACTCTCTAACTCATGTCCAAAATCATGGAAAAGGGTAGTTGATATTAATAAGTGTGTAACTCATAAATAAAATAAAGCATACTTCCATACACAAATCAATAAAAATTTCCTTGAACGATGACTAGATCACAAGTCCCTATCAATTCCAATGAATGAAGCATTCCAACACCTTAACCATAACCTCTATGACCCTATATGAAAACACAAGTATAGAAGTGCTCTTCTATAAAACGATAAAGAGGGTCTGGAGCGTGAACACATCCTTCCCCATCAATTATCTACTGATACCAAATGGGACCACCCGACTACTATTGCCTCAATTGAAACTACCTTAAAAGAGGAACATCAAGAGGAATACCTAGTGCACAATTACTAATCTGAAATATCAGGATTTATTGGAACTTTTTACCCTAGATACCACATCGAAAAAATTATCTAGTACCTTGACTATTTTTAAGAGCTTCTGACCCTAGAGGAATGGGATGATGAGGGTTGGGACCTACATCTGGCTGACCATATACTATTTTTTCTAGAAAAATGGGACCTCAAATCACAACTATACATCATGAAGAATCGTGATGAATCCCCTCTAATGATGACACTGTTATAAATAAAATATTCTCAATATCTTATTATCTTTCTATAACCTCCAAATACATCTTTTGAATAAATGGATTGACCAGGTGATGGATCTATAGACTCAAATCCTCCTCGAAATGCATCTCTTTGACCTCATCATATGGAAACATGTTTGGAGCATATCAGATAAGGGCCATGAAATGTATCCCAAATTCTCACACACTAGAGATCCCCTACCTAAGGGAAATAATCTCCATGTGACTAAACACCTTCATAATCAAATAAACTATAATAAAAACTACTCACAAAACTTCTTCCATGATACTAAAACATCCCAATAATTCTTGAGGAATAAGATCCATAATTTCATTACTTCTCCAGGAAGCATCTTCATAGACCTTAAAACACATTTCTCATTAGATGTGTAGATAGAACTAAAATCTATCTCATCCAAATTCAAAATGTTTTCTTTGACTAAATTTAAAATTGAGCATTAATACATTTGAATACTCAACTGTTAAAAATATCATAGTGTCATCATCCAAGTGTCAAAATCATCGATCTCTACCCTGTGGAAATTTTCTGATACATATTATTGATAGATTTGGTGAAAACATGATGATTACTTCGACATAAAGGCATACATGTAAGAATAGAATTTTTTTTTTACTTATTATCATAGAATATGGAATATATAAAACAAATTAATTAAATAATTAATCATTTTGTTTATGGTTTTAACCAATACTATTTTCTACCATTTAAAAAAATAGTCGTTAAAAATAATGATGAATGGTACATTACAAGGTGTCTACAATGCATGTCAGATATAATTGATTATATGGCTTAGATAAACTAAATTTTGCATATCAAATCATAGGGGGCCTAAATAACCATTTCTTAGCCGGTCCAAGATGTTTACATTTATTTCAAAAGCTTATCTGACACCATTTACATACCAACCCATAAAACCACACATGTTCCAATCTCATAACTCCATCCTTTCCCTTAACCTATACATTTAATACCACCATGTCATGAACCCCTCCATACAAAGATACCACAATGAGGTGTGACATATGGTGAATAACCATGTCCCACCTCTAGTAGTCCCCAGGATGGTGACTAGCATCAAGGGTGTAGTACACATGCATATTGGATGCATTATCCTCTAATGGAATAATGTAGAATAGATAGATAAGAATGAAACACAAAACAACTCTAGCTCAGAAATATATATATACATATATATATATATATAAACAAATACCATTTGAAGACAATAAATTTCATATAGTACTAACACAACCGAATGGGAAACTATAACTGCGAAAAACATAAATATTTCAATCACCATGAAGACTAGAAAAATCCAAAAAAACCTAAAGCTATTAATATCCATCATAATATCCAACCTACACATATAGATCTAAAAAATGCTTATATATACATATTTTTAGTATAGTAATATACTTAGGAGAATCCTCCCTATAGCCTCTTTGGAAAAATTAAATGATATCATGATAAAGCATGGTTAACAATAATGAAACTAACTCATCTCCTAACCATGTATACTAATTTACTAGCCTCTCCATGGAAAACCCTCCTGAATTTTCACATACAAGGTAGAATAGAATATAATAATAAAATATTTGTGGTACCCTACTACATCTTCAAATCTAGTTTTCCTCTCTTCCCCAATGTTTCATATTATGATCTCTCTTTCTCTAAAAGTATGTGAGCCTGAAGATACTAGGGAAAGGCTTCTCAAAATTAACCTCATTCATCAAATAAACACATAATCCCATTCCACATATCCACATATGGTAACCATGTTGTTTCCCATAGTCACCACAACTGATACAATGTATATCGAACATCTGTTATTATACCTCAATCTATTACATCCCAAACACCGATTATCCACCTAAGGACATCACAACCTTCACATTTCATACATATAATAACCTTTGGATACTATATCCACTAATACAAGTGTGTGACATATGAATAGTTCATCATTTTCATCAACTATCATGTATGGGAAAACTATCTTCCATACATTCTAGTTAAAATTACATCCAATAGAAGATACTAGGGTCATTGGGGGTAGTCATGCATCCATCCTCCAATAGTGATGTTGAGGAAAACACCCCCATGGACTCCATGGGTGTTATCCTCCCTAACTGAGCAGGGTGGGGTAGTATATGAAATCAAATAATAAACATGATATAATATAGCTCATGACCACGCAACGGGCATAACCTTTTATTGGAAAAAACTGAAGCTAACTTTTCTCGGAGTCCCAAACGTCATGACTAAGTCCAGACATCATATAAGCATACATGTATTATAAAGAGCTATATTAATTTCATTCATTATGTTATATAAATACCTTAAATTAATTAACTAATTATCCATTAATTATTCATTAAAATTATTCCATGTTACATTACATTATTAATTAGAGTAAGTCTATGACCACCATGAGTAATCCAAATAATGACCACAATTTATCAGGATTACCAAATTATGGAATTTTCTTATTAACACCAATAAACACCATGGGTTTTGAATTATTTATTTATTAATTATAATCATTCCGTATCCATGTACTATATGAAAACTATCCAAATATAACACCATGATGAAACATCCAAACAAGAACATTCAGCAACCTCATGTTGTTTTGAATTTAATGAAGATAAAACAAGGAACATGGTCATCGAAAACTACACATATCTATATGTGAGCATCTCAACTCATAGAATCACATCAACAGGTAATCCAAGATCCATTCAATTCCATTATCTTTCTTTCCTTCAATGACACCCACATGGATAAATTGATGCATCTCTTTGTAATAGTTGTCAACTACTGCCCAAACATCTATGCATCCTTTCCCATATTTAGCAATAGCCATCACAGGATCACTTGACATCTTGGCCTCCCCGCTAGATATCACCATAGCCATTCTAGTCTCATACATACCAGGTTGATAAAAAATGGATATGTTACAATGAAAATCACAAAAAAATGACATTAAAAAATAATAATGAATAACCAATAGGGAAATCTAGGCCCAAATTAAAGGCATATATCTTTCACACAAATGAGATCTCGCATATAAAAACTCAAGGATCACAGACTTCTCAATCCAGAAAGAATCTCAATCCCTAGAAGTTATCTTTAGAATGAACCTAATTTTCCTTCCATTTTTAATAAATTGATTTATTATTAATAGGTTCCAAATAATAGAAACCAAAGGAATCAATATATAAAAAGATTCTAAATTAGTTAAGTAATTAACTTAAATATTCTTATATGATTCCAACCACTATATTTTATCATTAAATTTAATTATTATAAAAAATAATAACAATGAATTATATTATTCATAAATTCCAATAATAATATGCATGATTACAATTACAATTAAACATTATCATTTTATAAATTTTATTATTAAATTTCCTTAAACACTAGATTAAAAACATGTCAAGTATTTAATAATTTTTACTCTAATTAATTATCAATTAATTCCCTGTTTTAACTATTTTATAATATAAACATGATATTACAAGATTAATATTATGATATCAAATCATACATCATAGATATCACACTATCTAGAAAATCACGAGGCAAATCACTGTCATGGTAGAAGGAATAACATAATTAACATGAAATGACAACAAATTTATTTAGTCTGGTTAAATATTATTATATTAATTAATTTTAAATTCAAAGAGATAAATCATGATCAATTTACTATTTCATGTAAATCAAAAATTTAGTAATGAATCACCTACCTTGAATGAATCTATATTTTTAACACGATAATGGACCAATGTTGTAGATCACAGTATCATCCACTGAAATAAAATTTTTCCATCAACGGGATTTAGGGAATAAATTCCCCAAAAAACCATGAACCCCCAATTAAATCATGGGATACTATCCACTATTTTATTAAAAGAATTAATTGGAGGAATATTACATCGATTGTGAAGAAACTGTATGAAATAGAGGTAGAACTAAACTTTGAACACAAAAGATCCAAAACTGAAGCACAATGATTGATCCTCATTCAAAAAATAAATAAAATGATGAGTGATGGTCACCATATTACATATATTCTAGAGTTACAAAGGGTTTTGAATAAAATATCAAGCACGAAACCTTTTATAAACATGTCGTATATGGGATTTACACTACCTGTAATACTTACATGTCATGTAATCATATGGTTTCAGAACATGATGACAAAAATCTCACCTCATGTAATTTATCCTAAAATAAACTCAAGTCATGAATCATCCTATGAAACATTCATAATAAGATATGAACTGCACATACATGATGTGTAACTAAATTACATGACATATATTCCCCCCAACATCTATACTTTTATATCTAAACCAATCTAGAATCACACAATGCCTCCTAAGATCAAAACATCATCTGAAACACAAAATGGGTCAGACTAAAAATATTCATACCTTTACATAAATATACTAAATCATAATTAGGATTATGAAACCATAATTATCAACCATATATCCCATCAAATGGGATGTGAATGTAATGATCATGTGTACAATCATTTTTCTATCTCCACATTTGGATACAATTCATTTTTCATCATCATATTTTATGGACTGGTATTATTTTACGTTTAAAATTTATATATGATATTTTTTACACAAATATTTTTCTGAATAGTTTTAATTTTTACTTTCCAATCTACTAAAAATGATAATGTCATTTATGTGTATGTGTAGATTACCAGCTCTAAAAAGTGATGTGTTTCATTTTTTTTCTCCATATGGATGATAATAAGGATGAATAAAATGAATACATAAATATATAATAAATAAAAATGATTTTATATTGGTGAATTATTTTTTATCATTCATTCATTCCAGCTGCCACAAAATTGAAAATAGTGTATATGCGTATGTATGACCTACTGTCTCTATGAATGACATCGTTCATTTTCTGATCTCTAAATTTAATAGATGACTCAATATATATATATATATTAAATTTATATGATAATTAAATCATTATAAAAATTAATTAGTTGATAGAACCATTATTAAAATACAATAACTAGAACTTCATAACTTAAATACATATTAAAAAGGAATCATTTAACACAAAGAAATGAATATTTTAATAAGGAAATATTGGTTAATGGGTGTTGAATGTTTATAAAATGATCGTATATGATATTATATGTATGTAAATGATTATTTTATATAAATATTATAAATTTAAATTTATTATATATGATTTTATAGTAATTCTAAATCATGTGGAACTTGAGGTATGTGTTTTTAGTCTCACATTGACATCTTTGAGACATATTAATTTTTATGAACCTATCTTATTTTTTGGGGTTTATATATAGTACTTTTGAAATGTAATATCATGAATCCATTTATGATCCCAATATTTATCATTTCATTTAAATTTATTCTTCCATGGTAATTATGATTCAAATGTGACAAATGTTTTATTGTTTTTATGTTACAATCACATTATTTATGGGGGGTTCTTATAATTATTGTTTTGATGCTAAAATCATATGACCTACCTCTCGATAAATTAATGAAATTTATTATCCACAGGTAATTTTTAGTGAATATATTCTTTCCATCCATTTTCATTATTAAATTACTCAAGATACCAAAATAATGTTTAAAAAAAACTAACTTCATTTCAATATTTTTTAATCATTCTCTTATAATCCATGTTTTTATATTATAAAAAAATTCATGAATTTTTTTACTATTCTATAATGAATATTTTAATTCATTTCTCCCAATTATTGATATATTAAAAAATGGTTTAAATGGAAATATCTTACTCATTTTCAAAGTGAGGTAATCTTATTAAAGTTTTTATAAAAATGTGAATGGAAATTTTTCTTTTACGTTATAACCGACAATTGAATTTCTACCCTCTATGACTTTTCAATAAACTAAATATTTCATTATATGTTTCAAAATATATTTTAAATGAATATAATTTTCATAGTATTTTATGAATTTATAAGTGTAAAAAAATATCTTCAATGCTGAAATTTTATTTTCAACAATACTTTTTAAATTATATTGTTTTCATATTTTTATTAAAAAATGTAAAAACCCTTCATTCCACTCATGATTTATCGGGGATATGATATGATAGTTACCATCCTTATTCATTCTCTAATTGTTTTCTATTTATGAATAAAAAAATAATAAAACCAGTTTCTTTTCCATTGGTTATGTTGTAACGACCAAAATTGAAGTGGCCCGTGATGAAACTACCCCAGACCCACTTCTAATAAGACAAGGGATAAAGGTTATCTCCAAAAAGACATGTCACACACACATTGTATGAATTATCCTAAAGTAGTAGTATGCACACACACACACACATATCCATGATCATACAATTATGAAATGAACATCACATAATAACTCATCCATGTGTCTATCATCCCAAAATCAGAGAATGACATAATGTACTAGAAAGAATTAAAAGGGGATAAATACAAGGTCTATAAATATTAGAAAATAATTCAAACCTACTATGAAAGTAGGTACTACTGTAAAATGAAATAGTGGTAAAAAAATTTGAATGTTTATCCAAAACAATACTCCTCTTTCTCCATGTCCACCGAGGACTCCATAATGATATAAGTCCTCTTCATAAGACACAACATGTGAGGGCTTATCCCATATAAGGGTGGCTAAAATAATACTATATAGTTCACCCTAGAATAACCAAACATATATCATCAGGATTTGATAGATTACCATTGGATATTTCAATCATAATATGAGATATATATTAAACGATATTGAAATACTTAGAACGACACCACATCCCACAGGGTCATAACCACAGATATCAATGGAATCACTAAAGGGGTTCATGGAAACACTCTTCCATGAGGAACCACTCCTGGATCTACATTTAAATGGATGGGACTCATCCTATAGTTCACACTCAATACGAAATGATACAAATATTGTCAAACTGAACACCGAGGGGATTCGTTTGAGAGACACACCTCATCAGACTACTACCCCTTTGAAATGATCTGATCTCGATACAATGAAAAGAGATCAATGCCCATTTCTCCCCTAGGGAGGGGGGAACAATCATTCTATAAACATACCCCTAGAACATGGATTGATTCGCATGTTAATATTTTTTAAACCATGTTTAGAAAAACATATCAAAGGTAACACGAACGGATATGATAATCACTTTTTACTTATATGAGGGGTACATTCTACATGATGCTAAGTCTGTAGTAAACTGGGTCTGAGAAATCTCACTAATAATTAAGGGAACTCTCCTTAAAAAAATAGAACATTAAGAAGATACCAGGTTGTCATAATCTATGATTAGAATGGGATTGTCCACCAATCCATCAAAAAGAAGATCCAATTGAACGTACTCAACTGATATTGGTTTATAAAAGCTCTCAGAATAATAGAAATAAGCTATTATGAGAATAAATAGCAATATAACATGTCCTAAATGGAATAAATGAAATTGTTTTAGGGGTTAATGGAATGTTTCACTATACATGGAACATCAATTGTCTCGTTCTAATATATCATACAATTTCAAGAATACACAGCATGTCCCCATGGTACAAAAAATGTAGGTTTTTGGGTTGGAACTCGACTTGTCCCATGATTGTTCCCATGTATATACCTAAGTAAAAGACATGTATCCCACTATAAAAAACATTTGCGGCCACATGAACTCTCCAAAATTCACTCCAGGTACATGTTGATCCATATTCCATGGTGTACGCATCATGTGGCATAGCCCACATGGCATGTAACTCTACCCATGTTCCATGATTTGTACCTATTATAATCACTGAGCTGGTCGGTTGATAATCACATGGTGTGCGACATGTTTCACAAATCACTTGATACCTGTCTCTATTTAGAAATCCTAGTATCATAAAAAATATATTGCACACAGTGTGTTCGTTAGAACACACATTGTGTAGTTAGGGATTTCACAGAACCTGAAGAAATTCTCACATGTCATTTCCTAAGACTCCATAGGCACAGATTCATCCATATATAAATTTTTTCTGTTGAATATATGATGTTTAATGAACCTCCTCACTATTGAAAGCTACAATCCATCCATATGATATTCTCCGAAAGCACTCCTCGTCAATCCTAATTGGTTTTTGACGTCCAAACCTGGATCATATACTCCCAATATGCCATCGTATCTCGATATAAACATCTAGCAGAATCTGGATCTGCATAATCAATCTTTTTTACCATGAAACATGTCTGCATTGATTGGGTTTCAGGTATTTTTTGAACCACATGTCAAATGAAATTCATGCGACTAATGAATAAAGGGTCACAAAATTCTCAAAACACAAACATTATAAATGGACCTTAGAAAATGTTTTTGTTGGTCTCAATTCTTCGAATAAGAATTCAAAACTATGAAATATTACATAATACAAATATATATCATCATTCCCATATAATTTCTATACCATACTCTCAATACACATGATCATTGAATAAATTTCATAGTTGATTGATTATCATGTATTGTAAGATTAAAAAAACAAGGAAAATTACATATAAACCGAAATGTTACCTCGATTAGATCAATCACTAATGAAGAAAGATATCACATCATTTTCATATATGAGACCCACAATATTATTTGTCCCATTATCATCGACATGAAATAGATTTGATGATATCTTCCTACAATCCTCTAATGGATCATCTCCAACATCTTAGTGAAATCCCTTGGTTTTGTGTCTAACCGTTATGGATAGGAATGGAATGGTTTTAATATAGGATGGTTGGTTCTTTAACCAAAAAAATAAATAAATTAATATGATATATTTATTTTATTTATTTTTTTATTTGATGGAACATTATAGAAACACTATACATGAAAAAATATTATGTTGTACCTAGGGAGACCCCTACATTCTGGAAGAAACAATATTCTCTGATGACTGATCTTAGAAACTATATTAGACCTGTCGAAATTTTCTAGGAAAAATAGACACATGTGATGTTAATATATTTAAAATATATCAAATGTTAATTCTAGCCCCACAAGGATTTTCAAAATCATGTTGTCTTAGTTCCTTGATCAATAAATATTCCTAGAAATATTCCAAAATCTTAAATGGAAAAAATGGTACATCAAATTATTCTCACCTATAATATGTTTTCATCCTTAAAAACCCAAACTAAGAAAATTGTTCTAATACTAATCTCTTAATTGGATTTCCTACCCCATCATCTCCGCTGAAAACTTTATGTGTTGTCAAAAATCATGTAACCATAGAAAAAAAATCATGAAAAATTGAATATCTCTCTCAGTTCATATCTTTAGCGGCTCTATCAAAAAAGAAAATCCACTATCACAACCATTATAATAAAAAAATATCATATAATTAGTTGGGAACATGCCTCCTCAACTACATCATATAGATAACACTAAGAAAACAAAATCTATTGTGGTTATAGAGCAATGTGGTACACCACCTCTATAATATGACACAATATATTGAAAATAATGGGCCTAAGAACCCCAGAGGTTGGATAATTCCATTGATAAGACTCTATAATTATTTAACCCTATATGAATTATTCATTAGTGTGTTACAAAATCATTACATGTTTCTAATAGACCTCATCCTCCCTCTAATAAATTGTAACCTTACAACTTTCTATATCACAAAAACATTGACTCAATCACTATTAACCACCATATATGACTAGTATAATTGTGTTAATAAAGGTCATTGATACATGGCCTTGAGAAATGTTTTCTATTGAAGTGGATTAGTAATCATCATGATATACAGACCCCCATCAATGGTAGATGATCCTCCCAGCAGTGGCTCAAAAACTGACTTTCGATCATGAAGAAGATTCACCAGGACCTAAGCGGTCCAATTTTATCAAGCCATATAGAAGGTGTAAAACAATATTCTGAACATAAAATGAGTTCCAAAAGACCTCCAACATCCTCTCTATAATCATATTTAGTAGTAGGAATCAATTTTTTCAATGATCATTGAGTAAATTCTACGATTCCAGACTACCTCTTATATAAATAATATGCAAGGACTCTCCAAAACAATCTATTGGTCATCAAAAAGAATTAGATGAGACAAAAACTATTTATCTAGAAAAATTTCAATTACTCCATCCGATACCTGGACAATTCTATGAGACCTGGGTATATCCTCACCTTCACCACATTTATTTCTAATAAAAAAACAACCTTATTAGAACCTCATTATGTAGCATTAATGGTGTCATTTTTTATCTAGGAACAAGGGTAATGATATTACCTCCATCATATAATCCATGTATAACATTTCTAGAGGATTTATGGTCCTGAAACTTCTCACAATCGATATCTCTAATTTGTACTTCCATGGATGTAAGATCCTGAAATTTTTTAATGTATTTTATGTTTATGTTCTATTTTGGGTCTCTCTTATTGGTTAAATAAGTGTTTCCCTATGTTCATGTGAATTATTAGGTGTTCCATGGGGGCTCTATGTGTGAAGAAAAGGGAAATCATGCCAAGCAGTGCAAGGCGCATGGTCTATGCACGGTTAGGGGAAAACATGTAGGTAAACCATGCGGCCCAACCATCCTCGGATAGAAGCTGTCACACGGTCTGAGAACAGTTAGGTAAAACAATGTTGGATCCCATGAAACCATAAAAAAGGTGTTTTGGATAGTGGCTCACACATGGATTGCACACAGTTTGGAAAACCATGTTTGTTAACCGTACCGATCTGAAATGTAAAAAAAATACAAAATTCTCATCCCGATATTTAAAACCCCAACTCATGATTTTCCTTCCATCCTTTCTTCTTAACCCTAATGAAAATCTTGGATGACCCAAGCCTCCAAGAGGTGTTTCTCCTATGATTCTTGGCCGTTTTGGATGTTTTTGGTTGTGGATCAAAGCTCAGGAAAAGACTAATACTCTCCAACCCTCTCTTCTTTGGGTTAGGGCATGTGGTTTCCCCCATCTTCTTTTTAAGCCCTAAACCAATATTCCCTGGTGGACCCTAGGTTGGGGTTTCAAGGGATTCTAGAATTCGGATCTATGGCCATGGTTAGTGGTGAGTTCATCATCAGATTAGAGGTAGGATGGCTACAAATTATACCCCTTGGGTATTTTAATGACTTTTGGATAAAGTGTTTTTTTCTTACCCTCTTGTGAAGAGTTTGACATGCCATTTTTTTGATGTGATGTCTAGGTAGTCTAAACAACCTAATGGAACCCTAATGATCCTCATGGGATACATGGAGGACTTCGTGACCCATATTAGGGACACCCATGGTGCGTGCCCATGTTCCGCAACATAGAGTTTTTCTAAGTAAATGTAGGGTTGTTGTGCGAGAAAATAGAGCCTAGGGTGAACATGTTTTTATGGTTGGAGTATGTGAATGGGAGTCCTAGTAACACATTTTTTGGGTGGTGACCTGTGTGGGGGTTTTGTTGTATTAAAAAGGGGTTATGTGGGATAAGGGTAATTGCTAAGGGATTAGTTTTCTAAATGGGTTTTCTTAGTGAGATAAGAATGGGAAATGGTAATTGGGGATGAATTGTGTGAATGAGTGGTTAAGTTGAAATGACTAGAGACCATATTGGAATGGATTATAATCCTATTAATGAAGCTTGTTGACTTAGGCATAATGAACTATTCCTTGTGACGTAGGCACAATGAATTAATGCTTAGTTAGATAAGTATGATTGAAAGGGAATTGGGATAAATGGATAAAATGTGTGAAATGAGGAAGATGTGTTAATTGGATGGGTTATAGTAATATTTCCCATATTGTTTGTTATGAATTGTGAATTATTATTCCCAAGGTATTGGTTATGTTATGTTTTCTATGTATTGTGATATCCAATTTCATTGAATATACTTGGTTGTGTTGTGGTATGGTTTTGGTGACTTGATAAATAAGCATGTACACATGGAATGGTAGTGTGGGGTATTGACTAAGGATATACACTCACGGGCCGAGTTGGACCGATTCTCTATACTATACCCCTAATGCACGAGTTATGGATGATGACTTATTTTCTATTCCCCTAACAGTTTAATTCCACCCAAACTGAGGATTCAAGGTGAGGTTAATTTAGTGTTATCACTGCATCCGAACTAAGGCTTCGAGGTGAGGTTATGGTATTGATATCATTCCACCCGAACAGAGGCATTGAGATGAGGTTTTTTTACTGATATCATTACACCTAGATTTAGGTTTCAAGGTGATGTTATTGTATTGATATGATTCCACTAGGACTGAGGCATTGAGGTTATAATTTGAGTTGATGTGATATGTGTATCTCTAGTGAGATAGAGATTTGTTTTATTCCCTCTATGCATTTTTTGATTTCCTTATACTCTTTTTTAGAATATAATTATGCCTCACTCATTGAACATGTGATTCATATGGATTATGTATTAATGAAGGTATAAGAAATGGAATTGGGATGAATGCTAGTCTTTAATTAAATGAACCTTGTTAACTAATGGAACTCGAATAACCCCTTTCTTAATTACCATTTTCTATGTAATTTCATGCACTATAAATTAGAATGTTTATTTTGTATGCACCATTAGTGGTGGACTACTGTGTTTTGTACTCACACCCTACTTGGGTCGATTTTGGGTTCCATAGCAGATATCATGGTTACATTTCGGGACAAGGGAAAAGGCCCTACTCAAAGATGTCAATTTGGGCTCGAGATGTACATGGAGAAGGAACTAGAATTGGAGTTGGGACTCTTGTGTAGTTTTGGCCTTTTGTTTTATTTTTGTAATCATCCACATTACACTACTAGTAAGGAATGGAATAGTTGTATTTGATTTGTGGATTGTACCATGTTTGGGAAACGCTTGGTTATGCACGTTTAATTGGTAGTTTATATTGTGACTGTTATTTATATTGTGTTCTGATGTGTCTTACTCTGGTAAAGATTTTATATTCTCCCCACACGACTCATTAGATCATTGCTGCTAATCGGAAACCTTTAGTGAATGGGGAGGCGCGTTTGAGATCATGTGACGACAAGGCTCGGAGCACCGGTTTAGTGGATTTCGGGTGAGGGACGTTACGACGTGGTATCAGAGGTGTTCATTTCTTATTCATAATATTTGGAGAAGGTAGATAGGAGATTATGATATGTCAAGACTTGTTAATGAGCTCATTCATGGGAGTAGATAACCCATGTATGAGGGAAAACCAGAGTCACCAAAGGTGGGAATTGATGATATTGATGTGTGTTGTAACAGTTGAATGATATTTCACCATTGGGTAATACATATGCTGTGTGATTTGATTGATTTTTGATATTTCACTCATTTCTAGAAGTGAATGGGGATGTGAATTCATGCATCATTTTAGGCACCTAAGGATATATGTGGCATGCATCAGTATAGGCACACACATTTGATGGGTGTGCGGCGTATAGAGAATGGAATGCATTTTACATCCATAATAAATATGATGAGAATGATGCCTAAACATTTTAATTCATGTGGGTGAATGAAAAATATGAAAATCCGAATTTTTTTGACTGCAATAATGTTTTGCGTTGTGATAAATTGTAATGGTTGATTTGGTGTCGAAAAGAAAAACAATATCATAATGAAAGTAATATTGTTAATGGTTTTTCCATAATTAATGGTGTAAATGTGTTAAAATAATTACATTATAATGTTGTGAAATGGGAAATGTTCCTAATAGGAATGGATCTAGTTGTGATAGATGAAATTCATTGATGATATATTGATTAAATACTTGTGATTGAGTTAGTTGGTTACCCCCTGTTGACCATGACTGTGGTATGTATGGTAAGGTGTGGTGTTTTAAGTGTGATGATGACTGTTGGGGTGACGAATGAAGAATATTTTTTAAGGATGATCGCATGGGTTATTTACATATATGGATAAATTCTATCATGCATTCTTCTAAGTGTCTAGTGAATGACATGTTTAGAATGAGGATTTTTTAGTTCAAAGGTAGGTATCCTTGGTTTTGTTGGTTGTTTCTTTGTATGTGTGGGTTAGGGTAGTGAGATTTCTCTAGTGTAGATTTTGGGATTTCATTGTGAGGCCTTACCAATCATGCTTTGGCCTAGGTGGTTTTTTAGGGAACCCATAGAAGGGTTGTGGCCATTAGACTATGAGGAATTATTTGGTAGAGTGATTAAAGAATGATTCGTGGTTCATGACTATTTGGAGTGCATGTTGGACCCTAAGGATGGTTCATGGGTCTTGCTGACCTTGTGAGTAGTGATCTGAATTCTGAGGGGAATTTTTTTTGTAGTTCTAACGAGTGTGAACACATGTGGTGTATAACTAAGAGAATATGGTTTCTGTTACATGAAGCGTAGTGTGCTTCAGAATGCGAGTAACAATTCCATTCACGTGCTTTTCCTTGTTCGTGTCATGATAAATGTGATCCAGAGAGGGGGCCAATGGCTTTCCCTAGTTGTGACTCCGGTCAAGGGAGTTGCATTTTTTTAACTTTCATGGTGACCTATGAGAGATGTCAGAATAGGATTCTAGAGATCGTGGGTGTCTGGGAAACATGTGGATGTTTTGGATTTTGAAAGTTGGTCATAGAGTGATGCATGGTGAAGTTTTCTGACATATAGAATGGTTGGAAGGTTGATGGTTGGTTGTGCCTCTCGAGTTTTGGTAACATGATATGGGTTTTTGAAAGATAAAGGGTGACCTCATGGGATGTTATTCTAGGGGCGCATATACCATGGATGATTAAGAATGGGAGATGCTTTAGAGGCTTTGTTAATGCATAATAAGTACCATGTTTTAGTGAGTGGTCTAGTTGTGCCTTGTTCTTTAATAAAAGCATCCTACTGCATGTGATACGAAGTATGGATGTTGTTTTCGAGTAGAAACGACAATGTTTGAGGGATTGTGGTTATATGATTTCACTCGATGGTGACACCAGAGGTAAAGGTGTTCAAGTGGATGAACTTCTGTGTATGAACTGGTTGGTTATGGATAAATGGTTGAACCTAGTTGGAAATCACACCTGAATAGTGATGGTTAAGTGTTTATATGACATGTTTGGTAGGGAAGCTCGAGTTTCCTGGAAAGTCATGGTGTTCCATAGATTCACTTCTAAAATGGATAAGTTGGTGGTTGTGTTCTTTGATGACTTCGAATCATACCTCATATAGTGAAGATCATACCAAACATCTGGACATCGTCCCAGGTATGTTGATAAGCTCCGGGTATTTCCAAAAGACATGAAGGAGAATAGTTGGATGAGGGACATCATAGAATTTATGTGCAAGAAAGTAGTATGTGTGGAGTTTGATGGCGGTATGTACACCATCTATGGATTGGGGTGAGGACCTCTAGATGGGCCGAATGTTGACAAACTTCATGGGATCCATTCATAGAATCCGAGAATGGGTACTATGTGACATTCATTTTCTTGTGTTGGGAAAAGGATTCATGTCCATATCTAAGTTTGGGGTTCAGTTTTTGATCAATTTCAAGATGTGGTGGTTGGAATCAATCATTGTGATCTATGGTATTGACACTCCTAAGGGGGGGAAGTGATATGTCAGTCTTAGATGTGGAGAATAGAACATCGGGTCAATGTAGTGGCACCAGAATGCCAATGTGTAAATTTTATGATGTATATGTGGTCCCTTGGGGATGGAATGTGAGGCTTGGATGTGTTGACAATTGGTCCAAGTGTTATCATCGAGCTCATATTGGTTTTAAGTGATTCTTGTGAGATCTGTACAATGTCGTAGGAGGGTATGGTTAGATAAGACAACAGGTTGTGGAAAGTGAAGTTGGGGTCTTATAACTCCAACGAAGATTAGGGTTAGACCAAGGTCATTCTTCCTTGAGTGGTTTTATGACGTCGTGATGTTTGGTGAACCTTGGTGATGTGATGTGGTTTCATGTCATTGGTGAATTCGATGACACTCTAGAGGGCGGTAATGCCATTATAATGAATTATACTATAATTTGTGAAATGAACTCAATGGGTGTGTGGAATGATAATGATAGACTCGAAGTCAGTGTGCACCTTGGTAAGGTGAAAAAGGGGCAGCGTAACATCAGTGGAAGGAGGGAGTTATGGGGAAAGCCAGTCAAATGTGGTCTGACCTGAGATGGTAAACTTAAATGGGGGTGGTGAGAGTGACTCATCTCTGGTTTTAAGAGGTAGTGGAAAGTACCTTCTGAAACGACGTTATAACTTTTTGACGCCATGTTGATCTTATTCGTCGGATAAAAAATGTATGACTTTACTCCTGAATGGTGTATACAGTGTTGTTGGATGTCCATTTTGGTTAATGCCTTATGGATTCTTGGGCGCGGTGAGTTGGAACATGTTAGGCGATGGGGATGTTGGGTTGACTTCTGATGGTCCTTCGTCGATGGAGTAGTTCCCAAGTAACTGGAAATGGTGGAGATAACCATACCAGATAAATGGCTGGTTTATGACAGGATCATTATTTCAGGTTGGAAAGACTCTAGTGGTCACTTTTCAGTTGAGTTGGCATTGTTAGAGAGCATTGTTACGGTTTAACTAGTCTAGTAGCCGAGTGTTTTGAGTTTTGTTGGATGTATAGTTATTAAGTGAGATCTTTAGGAAATGTGGTTGGAAGGTTCATGTGTTTTCCTCCAGGTGATACCGGGTTGGGTCACCATTAGATTTGGGTGAAAATAAAATTATTCAAAGTTATTTGGGTCATTGGTTGTGCAGAGGATCAGTCTGATGATGTTTTAAGTGGTTCCCCCATGAATATGGGATGTTGTGTGTTCTGCTTCCATGTGTTGTGAGTTTGGTGTTGTCACCTATGTTTTACCCATGAAGTTCTCAGGGTGAGAATGGTTAAAGATGATGAATCATTGGAGGGTTTTCAGCTCGTGTTATGGTTGTGGTGAGGTAGGGTCTTGGGTAAAGTTTTTCCCTTGATTCATGTTCAGTAGGAAATTTGATGCATAACTAGAAACATGGAAAGTGGGAGTGGATAGGTAAACCATGTGGAATGATCCCTTGTTATGGATGTTAGTGATTCTCGTAAAAGTGGCTTGTGGACGAGCCGTTATATGGTGAGAATGTTATCATATCCTAGATATTCTTAAGGTATATTTTTTTATATTATGGTTTGGGTCTGTCGTTTTGGAAAAATGAGAGTTTCCTGAAGTTCATTTGAAGGATCAGGGGTACACCGATGGCTCAGGGTGCAATGAATACGGAAAGTAGGCCAAGTAGTGCAAGGCGCATGGTCTGCACACTATTAGGGGAAAATATGCAGGTAAACCGTGTAGACCATCTATACTCGGACTCTAGCCTTCTCACCATATGATCATGGTTACGGAATGACATGCAGGATCCACATAAATCGAGAGAAATTGGTTTTTTCAGGTAGCGTCGCATGCATGGTTTACGGACGGTTTGGAAAACTGTTCATAGAAACCATGGGGCCCAAAAAAGGGTGAAATGTTTTCCAAATTTCCATCCGTGGATTTAAAACCCGATATAGGTATTTTCCCCCATTCCCCCTATCAACCCAATTGAATAACATGGACAACCCAAGGTTCCAATAGGTGATTATCATTCAATTAATGTCCATTTTAGACATTTTTGGTTGAAAATAAATGCTCTAGGTAATTCTAATCCTATCCACCCCACTCTTCTTTGGATTAGAGCTTCTGGTTTCTCTGTTTTTCTTCCGAATCTCTAAAACCATTTGTTTTCCAGTGGAACCTAGTTTGGGGTATCAAGGGATCCTTGAATTCAAATCTTGGGATGTGGTTAGGGGTGTGTTCATCATCAAATTCAAGGTAGGCGGTCTATAAGTTATATCTGTTGATTTTTATAGAGATTTGTGCATGTAGTGGTTTATTTTTACTCTCTTGTGAATATTTTTTTCATTCCATTATTTGGATTTGATATATAGGGAGTCTAAACAATATAATTGAACCCTCATGATCCACACGAGATTTCTGGAGGATGATGTGACCCATGATACGGCCACCCATGGGTTGTTACATCTTTCCTGATCATAGAGTTTAGCTAATTAAATGTAGGGATGTTGTTAGAGAACATAGAGCCCAGGGTGAACATGATGTTAATCTTAGAGGATGTGAATGGGAGTCCTAGTTAAAAATTGGTTGGGTGGTGACCTATGTGGGGGTTTGGTTGGATTAAAATGGTTTAAGTTGGATAAGGGGAAATGCTAAGGGATTAGCCTTCTACATGATTATGATTAGTGAGATAATCATGGGAAATGGTAATTAGGGATGAATTGTGTGAATGGGTTATTATGTGGAACTTACTACAGAACATAATGTAATGGATTATGTTCCTGGTAATGGAGCCTAGTTAGTTAGGCCTAATGTATTTTTCCTAGTGAGATAAGCACAATGAATAAATTCTTAGTGAGATTATCATGATAAAAAGGGAATTAGGACAAATGTCTAAAAGATGTAAAATGTGGAAAATCTGTAAATGGGTTAGGGAATAGTTTTAATTCCCATGTTTTTTGTTATGAATTGTGAATGATATTCCGTAATGGAATTTGTTATGTTATTTTGTTTTATGTATCGTGATATCTAATTGAATTGAATTTACTTGGTTGTGTTGCGGTACAGTTGTGGTTACATGATAAGTAATCATGTGCACGTTGCAGGGTAGTGTGGTGTATTGAATGAGGTTTTACACCCATGGGTCAAGTTGTAATGATGCTCGAAACTCCACCCCTAATGCATGGGTTAGGTATGATGACTGAAGCTCTATTCCCCTAACAGTTTTATTCCACCCGGAATGAGGTTTCGAAGTGAGGATATTATATTGATATGATTCCACTTGGACTGAGTCTTTGAGATGAGTTTATTTAATTGATATCATTCAATATGAGCAGATGATTCAAGGTGAGGTTATTGTATTGATATCATTCCACTCAGAATGGGGCTTATAGGTGAGGTTATTGTACTGATATCATTCCACTCAAACATTGGATTCGAGGTGAGAATATAAGATGATGTGATATGTGTATCCCTAGTGAGATAGGGATTTTTCTTATTTCCCCTATGCATTGTTTGATTTCCTTATACCCTTTTGTAGATGATAATTATTCCCAACCCATGGAACATGTGATTCATATGGCTTATGTAGTGAAGAAGGTATACGAAATGGAATTGGGATGAATGCTATCCATGATTTAAATGAACATTGTTATCTAATGGAAGTCGAATGGTCCCCAGTTTAAATACCATTTCGTTTTTACGTGCATGAACTATCTATAAGAATGTATATTTTGTAGACACATTTGTTGGTGACCTACTGAGTTTTGTACTCACACCCTACTCATGTCATCGTTGGGTACCCGATCAGATCTCTTGGTTGTAGGCTAGGATAAGGGCAAAGTCCCTACTCTGACCTCAAAAATACATTTTTATTTCTAACAATTTTAATGGGATGTGAGAATCCAAGTATGTATAGAAAACTATAGGATTAAGTTTATAAAGGGATAGAAGAACCATTGAAATCATGTTTAAGCATATTAGATAAATTATTCATATGTAGTTTCCATAGAATCCCTTTTACACATAACTATGTATCATCTTTTATGGGGTCCTCAAACCGAATAGCAAACTTTTCCCACATTTATATGAAATCGTTCATGCTTAAATTCCCTACAATATACAATTTTTCCAAAATAATATCTTGTTTTTAATCCACTCGATGTGCATCTCTCTAGTTTCCACTTCAAGATCACCCTCATACATCTAACTTGATCCTCTTTCAAGGCATTGAATGACATTGATTTCTCCAATATCTATTCCTTGGAATGGATGAAAACTTCCCATGTATCCTCAAGTAGGACCTCCTCCATCTTCTTCGATGCCATAATGTCCTGAACTTCATCCACAATTTCTTTATTAGGGAATTACTGGTGATTCAGTCATGAATCAACCATTACTTTATCACCCAAGTGGATGAATAGACCAACATCCATGAATCATGTGGACACGAGGTTGATGGAGGTGTCATCCACCATGTTATTTTCACCATTTCACTTTCTCGGAGGAATGATGCCTGCATTTGTAGGAGCCATTGGAGGAATCTTACCCTTGTAAGTAGATCTAGTAACAGGTGTACTAGGTAGGCTGGAGTAATCCATCATAGGTTGAGCCCTCTCGTTTTTTGTAATACAGCCATCATAATCCACATTAATGTTCCTTCCATACTACGAAGAGGATCTAAGATATTCATATACAATTGAAAATTACCTAGACTCTATATGATCCAAAGCATCATCCATGTCCTCTTGAGAGAAACCCCTTCCACCAAGGGATCCTCTCTATGGGTGACCTCCACCTCTTTAGGGTCCCCATGAGCATGGCCAGCCTCTTCTCCCAATACTGTAAAATAGTTTAGAGAATTTGAACATGGTTCTCTAGAATTTACATTCTCATCAAAAGAAATTATGGCTTGCGAGACCTACTGTATCTTGTCCGGAGCTCTTATATGGGAAAAGCCTCGACCAATGATTTAGATATGCGATGAGATGTTGGCAAAAACCAGACACATGGAATCCAATATTTTCTATTCATTCACGAAGATAGCCTCATTAATTTAATTATCATTGGATGGATTTAGAGGATCCATATTCAATACCTGATAATCATCCAAGAAGACCACCATATCGTCTCTCCCAACCCTTCTTTGTCAAGTCCTATACAAAACCCACTGTAAAAGAGAAGTAAAATAACATCCTTAGATGAGCTTGCCAAGCCAAGATCAAATTTCAGCCAATGGATAATATCATGGACTCTTGGGTTATCCTAAGAAAACATAGATGACATTAGATGATCAGTAGAATCCTCACATAGGATCCTAGAAGAAGGAGATGCAGTGCAGATAGCCCCTAACTATGGACCACCTTCATCAGCTCCAGAACTATCCACAATCACATCGTTGCATGGGGGAGGGTCACTGACACTATAACTGTCTTTGAATTTCCTACAATAATGCAAGGAGGAATGGGACTTGTGACAGAGGTGGAGACACAGCGAACAAAAGTGCATCCAAGACTCAAACACAACTCGTTTCTTCCAATAATTTTCCTCTCCTACTGAAATCCAAATCCATTCCACCAGGGGTCTTGACACATAGACTTCTACACAGAAGCGTGGAGAATTATCGTGGCATACTGAACTAGGTCTCGAATCATTAAAAATAAAATGGCCTAAAATGTTCTCGATCATTCAGATTATAGAAGTGTTCTGAAAGGGGAGGTGGAGCTTAAGAAAGGATACCCAAAAATATGTTGTCAAGGATTCATACATAATATGAAGATCAAAGGAACATTTTAGTAGATGAAAGTGATAGCCGGTGCAAGATTGAGGATCATTGGACCCTGTGGTGATCAAGTCTCCTGAGGAGGAGAATGGAATCATGATGTTCCATTTTTCCAGGATCCCATAAAATGGTCATTCCAGAAGCCCCCATTTTTTAGGAACAAAACTCTCAAAGACATTGATTGATGGGATTCTCAATGTGAGCTAAACCACCAATGTCTTGGAGTGAAGATCAGAAGCATCCGTAAATTCTGAGATCGAAAGATCAAGATGAAGGTTGTTGTTGCGTAGATCTCAGACTTTAGGGAAAACAAATATTTCATCGAATGGAAGAAAAGAAGCGGAAAAATAAGTCAAAGAAGATAATGAAGGGCACTCTGTTGGTGGGGATGATAAACTCCCCTCCCCCGATGATGGGGGTGGGGAGGCAGTGTTATCTATGGCCGCCTAGGTCATAGGATAGTCATAGGGTGCCGAGATGACCCTCATAAAGGCCCTACTCTGAGTTGTTGAGTTGGGATCAGGATGTACATGGAGTAGGATGCGGACTAAGAGTTAGGACCCTTGTAGAGTTTTTGCATTTTGTTTTATTTTGGAATTATTACACTTTGAACTATTATTATGGCATGGAATGGTTTTATTTGATTTGTGGTTTGTAACCTGTGTGGGAAACACTTGGTTATGATCATTTTATTGATAGTTCATGTTGTTTCGGTTATTTATATCGTGTTCTATTATGGCATAATCTGGTAAATGGGGTATAGTTTACCCACAATACTCATTAGACCATCGCTACTAGTCGTAAACATCTGGTGTATGAGGATGTGCGCATGAGGTCATGTGATGAACTATTTTGGAGCACTAGTTTAGTGGATTATTGGTTGGGGACGTTACAATGGATATCTCAAGAAGTGGTTCGGTTGTAATGACCCAAGAAACTGTGTTTCGAGTAATGACAAGTTCAATTTACAATATCATCCATTAATCGAACAAACAATCATCGTATAAAATAATAATAATAATAAAATAGAATGAAAGGCTCATTTATTCAAATAAGTAACACTTTGGTGACTACAACTCACACTGAACAAATAATAATTTTTGCTAACCACAAATCCCAATTAGAAACATGATTACAATTATAGGGAGACAACTTAAAACCACAAGAACCCCAAGAAGGCGGTAAGGGTCTTGGCATCCATAAAAATAAACATAAGGATTGCCGAAGCCACCGCAGCCGTACTGATCACCAAAGAAATCACATGAACCATATCCTTTTTTTCTCCATCAGTCGCCTTGAGTGCAGGATACCCTGAGATCAGGATTTTTATAGAACACCTATCCGACCGTTGGACCCTAATGGCTATAAATATAACCGTTGGCTCCCCCATGACCCATTAATCCTCCAATGTTTTAATTTTCAATCGAACCGTTGATGATAAGAGTTTTTCACCCCCGAAAGGTTCAAAAAGTTAATTATGTTATTTGCTTTAATATTTAATGAATGACATCAATAATAATATAATTAATTTATTGCTTGTTTTCCCAATATGTGAATTATATTATATATTGAAAACTAGTGTGAATTATTATTATTTTTGTACTATTTATTGTACATGTTTTTAACTTGAGAAAGTAAACATTTATTTTGTAATTATATTGAATCTGATGGGTTTTACTTTGTCTAAGAATATTTGTACTCAAAATCTTGAGTTATATATATTGCGTCAAACATTAAATTAATTGTATTATATTTATCTCTATATTAAATATAAGTAATAATAATAACAAAAATGTTTATAATTTGATCTTTTATTAACAGTTTTGAGATGATTCCAAATTATGATTTACGTATGTATTTCATAATGTTAATATTTAGATTAATTCACTCTTATTTGTGATTTTGAAAATAATTAGTACTTTTGTTATGTTAAATGTTTAATTGTATTAATAAAAATAATATAAATCCTTAATTGGGTAAAATTATGATAATTAACAAAGGAAAATAAAAATATGTTTTTGATAAGGGTGAATTAAGTAATTTACTTGTGTGTTAAATGGCCATTGACTCCTTATAAAATAATGAAATTTAGATCAATAATTTCTAGTTAATAATGATAGTTTAAAAAATAAGTTTATAACAAATTTTATAAAAGAATAAAATATCATATGTTTTTTTTAAAACAGCCGCCTTTTCTTCGCCGCATCATGCTGGACCGCCCGATCCAGCACTTCCATCTCGACCATCCTTTTTTTGAACGCCGCAGTGCTTAGGGGTCCTTCGATCAGATCTCGGGTAATCTTGGCCGCTGTTTTCTTCTTCTTCGGATCTCCGGTTTTCTCCACCCCGTGGTTTTCTTCTTCTTCGCGCCGTTATACAAGTAGGATAGGCAACATCTTCTTCTCTTAGGCTGGCGAGTGGACCCGGTTGTCTCCTGTTTTCCATGGGTCAGCACTGCCCGGCTTTCTGGATTCACCATCTGCATCACCACGCAAGCTATGTTTTTAAGCAATATCTTTCACCGAAGAGAAGAACCTTTCACCGAGGAGAGGGGAGGGTTTCTTCAAGCTTTGTTGGATCTCTGACCACCGGTCCGGCCTCGCCTGCTTCGTCTTCTCCTCCTCTCCGAACCAGTAAGGGGACAAATCTTACCTTGTTTTTTTAAGCTTCGTTATATATATTTATATATTGGTTTATATATGTAAACCTAAATGTATATACTCCTTTACACATATGCATGGATTTGAGAACCAGTCTTGTCTGCTTCTGTGTGGAATCCCAAACCAGGGTAAAGGAATCTTCTTTGATTCATTTCCCTTAATTTTCGATATATGTATATATATATATATGTATATATATATATATATATGTATATGTATATATACTTTTTATATAAATATGCATAGATATGTATACAGGACCATATGAACCTATTTATACTCGTTTTCCCTTTCCTAAAATTGAACCGAGTAAGGGTGATCATCCTGTTTTTAAATTTCATCTGTTTGGGTGACAATATATGGTTATATACACTTCATACACATGTGTATATAAATATATCGTAGGATCTTAGGAATCGGACATAACTGCTCTTCTCTTCCAAGATTCAACCGGGATAAGGGAAGTTTTTGGGCTACGTTTTATTTCAATTTTAATGTGTTCATCTACCTGTATATAACATGTGTATAAATATATATGTAATCATAAATATATATATATATAACACGATATATGCATGTACACATATTTCTTTCATATGTATACAACCTTTTCTTTAATCTTCCTTATGAAAAATTAAGTGTTCATGTAATTTTATAAATGTGTATGAATTTACAAGTACATGGAGCACATAGATATATATATGTACATGTGATTAGATAGATGTATGTGTACATCTATGTGTGAACATAAAGGACAATCATGATTACTTGTTTTAAAATTTATCGCAACATAACATGATGATTTATTACAATTATTTTTACCCATTATGATTATTATTTCAAGAATAATACAAAGAAATTATGTATATACATGTTTATGTACATGATGGAGTTTAATGATAAGTTTGATATAAAGATAGTTCATCCAACTGAAAATCAAATTTATCAGCGTTTTTGAAAATTCATGCACTTTTTGTGAAAATGTTTGGCCTGAACCCCTTAAGCATTTATATGGGGCCAGGTGAATGTGTAGTCAAAAGTTCAGTTTCTAAAACCCTGTTTCAATTAATTATTATCTGGACTTGGTTTAAATTTTTTGACACATATAAGTTTCAAATAAATTTAATGTATTCTAATCCAACATGTATGTTTCGCCATTGGACTGGCTTAACCTGCAATGTTATGTACCCTCGATAAAATTTATACTTGTAAAGAATGAGTTTAGGCATGTCTTAAAGAGATTAACTATGAATTTATGGGTTTTATTTAATGAACATTACGTAATTTTACATGACAATCCATTATGTTTAGTGTTCCAGTTATTTTTGCATGTACAAGATTAAGTTGATTTAGTTTATTTACATCACTGCTTAATCTGAAGCCAAAGTCTAGTTCTTTTTACATTTATGATATGATCCATCTCATGTTATGAATATGTATGTAAAAGGGGGTTTGATTCAGAATGTATGAATGAAACCCTATGAATGAAAGACCATGTCAAGATATGTGATGGATGTATTGGACTTAAATGATTATAGACAGGTGCGCCCGGAATTGTATAGCGCTCCAATACATTGGGTAAGTAAGAGTCTCATGAGACGTTATGTGAAACGGTCTCAGCGGTTAGCCTTGGCTTGTGCTGCTATGGAAACGGGATGGGAGGTAAGCCTTGACCCGTATTAAGTATGTTTTATTGTCATGATGCAAGGTCTTGACAAATTTCGACATTATACATTCCCTCTGCATGTTTTGATAAATGGTCAACCGGGGGTTAGTTCAACTAACAGGACATCCCCTAGTTGAAAATTCCCTTGACTATGATAATGAATTTATGAGATATGAACTGTAACTTGTGTAGTATGTTGTTAGAATAATTTTATGTGCCAATGAATCATGATATGAATTTTTTCCCTGCTTGCACTCAATATTTTAGAACTGAAGTAATTTCGGTTGTAGGTTATGCATCATATATTTTTCACATGCTTGCGCTCTCTAATTTATGTCTTCTTTAAAGCTTATTTTAAGTACGCACTTCCTCTCTGTGCAAGTGGTTTTCAAAAATGCAGGATTTACATGTTTTAAGAAAAGTTAATTCTTTGTTTTAGTGAAGTGGTTTAAATGACTTCATTGAGAAAGAGTCTTCTTAAAACGTTTTTAAACCCCCTTACTGGACATATTTTCTCACCCTATGTTTTTGTTTTAAATTATTCACGCATGGTTTGTACTAATGAAGTTTATCAGAAGCAGCTGGTTTCCCAGAACCTTGAGCCTTGTGATCTTCTGTAGTAATGGGACATGATATATTATTTATAAATGATATAATGAAATGTTATAATATCTTGTCTCATAAGGCACCTAGGATCGGGGTCTCTACAGTTGGTATCAGAGGATGGGTTCAGGAAACTCTAGAAAACTAGTTGTTATGAATGTATTACTATGATTGACTAAGTAAAAATGTTATAACATTCAGATGGTGGATGAAAATGTTCCTACCGACCTACTGTCACTTCCCACTGAGGCTCTAGAGAACATTGTATCTCTATCCAGCCGTGAGAACATTCTAAATTACGCCCGAATTCGCATGTCATGTAAGCACATGTATGACATGTCAAATTCCCCTAGGGTTCTTAGTCTTTACCGGGGATTGGGGATGGATTATCTCCTAATGATGATGACCCAATTTCCCTCTTATTCACGCAGGGGAAGGTACCATGAGAGACACTTCCAAGTGTTCACGACTGGCAAAGAATTTGGCACGATGATTGATAACCCCTTTTAAGAAGCTCCTACTGCTAGAGACCTCCAAGCGGCTTACCTGTGGCAGATTTTGCACTATGGGTTCTGGGGCCAGTTAATGGACTTTGGGGTGTTGGATGATGAGTCCACCCGATTTTCTCTTAAGCAAGAGGTGTATAATTATGTTTCCCAACTTCATACCCCTCATTCTAAACTCAGAAGGCGTCATAGATGTTCCCATGAGTTTAACCCCATCTGTTCAGCTTGTGTGTGGTATGAAGAGTTAGGGAGTTTTTTCACTCTTTGTGGTGTACGTTTAGTAAACTCAGGCTTTGATATGTAAACTTTTGCATAAATGAATGTTTCATGTTTCCTTTCCTGCCTCTACCTTATCAGTGTTGTTATGTGTTTCCTTTCGAATGTTTTTTTCAGATGGCTGGTCAAATGAACATCTCATCACTACCCGATGAGTTAGTAGAGGTTATTATTATCCGGACATGCACGGTGGATTATCCATCTTTTCTACACTTGTGAGGGTGTTACCAAAGTCTGCTCGATTTAGAGAACAGTCCTAAGATTCTTCATTCCTGTTAGGGGGATGACCGTGTTTTTCACCTCAATGCCACTGCTCAACATCCCAGCTATAGGCGAATGGGAAGGTACTATGAAGGTCTCTTCCAGTGTTTCACTCTGGTGCAATACTTCTCCGCTAGAGCTTGCTTCCTCATAGATTCCCAGGATGGCCACCTGAGTGCAGCCTTTATGTTCCAAGTCATAAATTTCAGTCTCCTAAATCGCATCATTCCCCTAAATTACCTCAAGTGTGATGTAGTCCGGAGAGTTATCAGGGAATTTACCTACTCGGACGTTTCTGAGCTTTTCACCGCACGAGCATCCCTTTGGAAGCCTATGTGCAGTACACACGAGCAGGAGTACAAGACATACTTCTCAAAGTGCATCTGGGCTTGGGAAACAGAAGAACTATGTACCAACTTTGGTATTCCGTTAAACGAGCCATATCCCATGTTTCTGTAATGTTGTACATATTAGATTTCTGTTTTTTCTTTTTATGAATAGAATTGCGAGGACACAATTCTTTGAAGGGGGAAATAATGTAATGTCCAAAGAAACTATGTTTCGAGTAATGACATGTTTAATTTACAATATCATCCATTAATTGAACAAAAAATCATCTAATAATAAAATAATAATAATAATAAGATATAATGAATGGATATTTTATTCATATAAGTAACACTTTGGGGACTACAAATCACACTGAACGAACAAGAAGTTTAGCTAACCGAAAATCTCAATTAAAAACCTGATTACAATTATAGGGAGACTGCATAAAACCACAAGAACCACGAGAAGGTGGTAAGGGTATTTGGCATCCATGAAAATAAACATAAGGATGGACGAAGCCACCGCAGCCGTACTGAGCACCAAAGGAATCACATGAACCATCTTTTCTTTTTCTCCCTCAGTCGCCTTGAGTGCGGGATACCCCGAGATCAGGCTTTTTATAGAACACCTATCCGACTGTTGGACCCTAACGGCTATAAATATAACAGTTGGCTCCCCCATGATCCACTTATCCTCCAATGTTTTAATTTTTAATCAAACCGTTGAAGATAAGAGTTTTTCACCCCCAAAAGGTTCAAAAAGATAATTATGTTATTGTCTTTAATATTTAAAAAATGACATCAATAATAATATAATTAATTTATTTCTTGTTTTCCCAAGATGTGAATTATATTTTATATTTCAAACCAGTGTGAATTATTGTTATTTTTTTCCACTATTTATTATAAATGTTTTTAACTCGAGAAAATAATTATTTATTTTGTAATTATATTGAATCTAATGGGTTTTAATTTGTCTATGAAAATATGTACTCAAACTCTTGAGTTATATATGTTGCGTAAAACATTAAATTAAATGTATTATATTTTTCTCTAAATTAAATATAAGTAATAATAATAACGCAAATTTTTATAATTTGATCTTTTACTGATAGTCTTGAGATGATGTCAAATTATGATTCACGTATGTATTTCGTAATGTTAATATTTGGATTAATGCACTTTTATTTGTGATTTTGAAAATAATTAGAAATATTGTTATGTTAAAAGTTTAATTGTATTAATAACAATAATATAAATCTTTACATAGGGAAAATTAGGATAATTAATAATGGAAAATAAAAATATTGTTTTGATAAGGGTGAATTAAGTGATTTACTTGTGTATTAAAAGACCATTGTCTCTTTATAAAATAATAAAAGTTAGATCAATAATTTCTTGTTAATAATCATAGTTTAAATAATAAGTTTAAATTTTTTTTATAAAAGAATAAAATATCAAATGTTTTTTTTAAAACAACCGCGTTTTCTCCACTGCATCAAGCTGGACCGCCCGATCGAGTGCTTCCATTGCGACCGTCCTTTTTTTTAATGTCGTAGTGCTTAAGGGCCGTCTGATCAGATCTCGGGTAATCCTGGACGCTGTTTTCTTCTTCTTCGGATCTCCATTTTTCTCCACCCCACAATTTTCTTCTTCCTTGCGCCGCTGTACCAGTAGGATAGGAAGCGTCTTCTACTCTTAGGTTGGCGAGTGGACCCGACTGTCTCCTTTTTTCAACGGGTCGGCACCACCCGGATTTTTGGATGCACCATCTGCATCACCGCGTAAGCACTATTTTTAAGCCACAGCTTGCACCGAAGACAATAACCTTTCACCGTGGAGAGGGGAGGGTTACTTCAAGCTTTCTTGGATCTCCGACCACCGGTCCAGCCTCGCCTGCTTCGTCTTCTCCTCCTCTCCGAACCGTTAAGGGGACAAATATTACCTTGTTTATTTAAGCTTCGGTATATATATTTATATATAGGTATATATATATATACCTAAATTTATATACTCCTTATACACATATGCATGGCTTTGAGAACCATTCTTGTCCGCTTCTGTGTGGAATCCCAAACTGGGGTAAAGGAAACACCTTTGTTTCGTTTCCCTTCATTTTCGATAGTTATATATATGTATATACACTTTTTATATAAATAAGTATATATATGTATATAGGACCATATGAACCTATTTATACCCATTTTCCCTTTCCTAGAATCGAACCGAGTAAGGGTGATCTTCCTCTTTTTAAATTTCATCTGTTTGGGTGACAATATATGGTTATATACACTTCATACACATGTGTATATAAACATATATAAGGATCTTATGAATCGTAGATAACTGCTCTTCTCTTCCATGATTCAACCGGGATAAGGGATGTTTTTGGGCTACGTTTTATTTTAGTTTTAATGTGTGCATCTACCTGTATATACCTTGTGTATAAATATATATGAAATCAGACATATATATATATAAGACGATATATGCGTGTACACATATTTCATTCATATGTATACAATCATTGCTTTAATCTGCCATATGAAAAATGGAGAGTTCGGGTAATTTTATAAACGTGTACGATTTTACAAGTACATGGAGCAGATAGATATATATGTACATGTGATTATATAGATGTATATGTACATCTATGTGCGAGCATAAGGGATGAGCTTGATTACTTGTTTTAAAATTTACCGCAATATCACATGATGATTTATTAAAATTATTTTTACTCATAAAGATTATTATTTCAAGAACAATACAATGAATTTATGTATATACATGTTTATGTACATGATGGAGTTTAAAGATAAGTTTGATATAAAAATAGTTCTTCCAACTAAAAATCTCATTTCTCAGCGTTTTTGAAAATTCATGAACTTTTTGTGAAAATGTGTGTCGTGAACCCCTTAAGCATTTATATGTGGCCAGGTGAATGTGTAATCATATGTTTAGTTTCTAAAACCCGGTTTCAATTAATTATTATCAGGACTTGGTTTACATTTTTGACACATATAAGTTTCTAATAATTTTAATGGATTCCAAGCCAACATGTATGTTGCAACGGTGGACTGGCTTAACCTGCAAAGTTATGTACCCTCGATAAAATTTATACTGGTAAAGAATGAGTTTATGCACGTTTTAAAGAGATGAACTATGAATTTATGGGTTTTATTTAATGAAGATTACGTAATTTTACAAGACAATACTTTATGTTCAGTGTTCCAGTTATTTTTGCATGTACAAGACTAAGTTGATTTAGTTTATTTACATCACTGCTTAATCTGAAGCCAAAAGACTAGTTCTTTTTACATTTACGAAATGATCCATCTCAAGTTATGAATATGTATGTAAATTGGGTTTTTATTAAGAATGTATGAATGAAACCCTATGAATGAACGGCCATGTCAAGATATGTGAGGGATGTATTTGACTTAAATGTTTATGGACGGGTGCGCCCAGAATTATATAGCGCTCCAATGCATTGGGTAAAGTAAGAGTCTCATGAGACGTTATGTGCAAAGGTCTCAGCGGTTAGCCTTGGCTTGTGCTACCATGGAAACGGGATGGGCGGTTAGCCTTGACCCGTATTAATTATGTTTTATGGTCTTGACGCAAAGTCTTGACAACATCTGGAATTATACATTCCCTCTGCATGTGATGATAAATGGATAACCAGGGGTTAGTTCAACTAATAGGACATCCCCTAGTTGAAAATACCCTTGACTATGAGAATGAAGTTATGAGATATGAACCATAACTTGTGTATTATGTAGTTATATGAATTTTATGCTCCAATGAATCATGATATGAATTTTTTCCCTGCTTGCACTGAATCATTTAGAACTGATGTAATTTTGGTTGTAGTTTGTGCATCATCTATGCTTCACATGCTTGTGCTCTCTGATTTATGACTTCTTTAAAGCTTATTTTTAGGACGCACTTCCTCTCTGTGCAAGTGGTTTTCAAAAATGCAGGATTTACATGTTTTAAGAAAAGTTAATGCTTTGTTTTAATGAAGTTTTTTAAATGACTGATTTGAGAAAGAGTTTTCTTAAAATGTTTTTAAAACCCCTTACTGGGCATATTTTCTCACCCTATGTTTTTGTTTTAAATTTTTCAAGCATGGTTTGTACTAATGATGTTTATCAGAAGCAGCTGGTTTCCCAGATCCCTCAGCCTCGCGATCTTCTGTAGTAATAGGACATGGTATATTATTTGTAAATGATGTAATGAAATGTTAGTATAACATGTCTCATAAGGCACCCGGGATCGGGGTCTCTACAAGGGTAACCCCTATTGACTAAAGGTAAACCACACCATCCTCAGGTGTCTCCCATGATCCATTTCAGACACTGGTGGAACATGTATTTCATCAAATAAAACTACCATGAAGTGATCCAATAAGGGTAATGGACCTAATGCATAAGTCTCACAATTCACCAATGGTGTAAAATTCAACAAAGGGTGTCATCCCAATATCAAAACAAGAATAGTGAAATTGTAATTCCACTTATGGTTTATCCTTGTCCAAACCCAATGATGGTGATAGCCCATCTCTGGAACAGACTCTGAGAACTATTTTTACCCATACAACTTGTTGAAGAAGTCAATGATTATTGGGAGTGAATTTTTTCACCTTTGTTATCTATTCTCCGAGAGGCCAATCCACAATCAACCTGAATAACCATTACACCTCTCTTGTTAGAAATCATGTATCCCTAGGTGGACACATTGGGTTTAAAAAAGACACTTTTCCATGTACATTCTTGACTCCACCTTAACCTTACAAAGGTCATAAGATTCCATCTAATATGTAATACTAAAATCAGTGTCTGTACATGGTGGAAGACCTTTTAGAAACATATATTTCAATGTGCAGATAAATTTGTTTCATCTATAGGAAATGCATCATCATAATCAATCACCAGTATAAGGAAAAAATATCATATCGTCCACTAATACAAATGTATCTCTAGAAAACTGATGAGATTACATCCATAACCACTTGCACATCATCTCGTCTTTCTCTACTTGGGATCAATCCATATCTAAAGTAGAAAAATATATCCCAACAAAATAGAATCATTGATACACTCACTGGTAGAAAAAATGAGCATGGATGTTAGGAATGTGGTTTATACTTAGGAAATCATCATAGGGTCTCATTTCCACTATAATGATATTCCAATTGAGGTTCTCTCTCTCTCATCCTCGAATTAGGCCACAATATCGATAGAATAATGAAATCATTGATCACCACTGCAATAGAAACCACCAGAATGGTGAGAAAAAGTGATCCACAAGTTTAACTATGTCTTGAACAAGGGATACACTTATGGAAAAGTGGATCATAATACTGCATAACACTATATCTGGGGAAGTGATGATACATGTCATACCTATATCTGCACATCAAGCCTCTATGAGCTCCCACTACTTGGAACACATTTTTTCTCTATCCCCCCAATTTAATAAAATTAGGGATTTCTACAATACATTGGAACATAAAACAACCTTAACCACAAAATATAGAGAAACTCTAACCAAAAATAGTTCTCTACTGATGCCCTACATCACCCTTGATATGTCTCACTGGTAGAACCATCGTCAATAGGGGACCTAACCAAGATGGAAACTCACACAAAAATCTTATGATAGTCCTCCATCACCCTAGATGTTATTCTAGGCCACCATATAACTAGGGTTGTCTATAATGAGAATCTCATGAGGAAAAGTTAGCGTATGTGTGTCGTATGTTGGTACCAAAATAGAAAACTTATTCTCTGGGAGGAAAAAGGTTTAAAAGGGAAACCATTTGATTTGTTGAGGTTAGGGTCATCAATGGATAACCAATACCATATAATCGATTAAAAACTGTACTAATTGAGGGTCTATATCATCACAGAACCCTAACGATCTCCATCACCAGAACTCATGTAATTTTCTAAGACTACATGTACCATTAACTTCTATTACTATAGATATCAGAATCTCAACATGTGAATAACCGTATAATTTTTCCATTGAAGGATCCACATACTACTTAACAGGTGGTAGCACGACTTGGTTCCCACCTAGTGAAAAAAAATCATTAGTGGTTCCCAGATATGAAACCTCATCACTCATCTAGTCATCATTATGATATTATTTCTGAACCATAGTTGGTTGTCATAGAATTGGCATCCTGATGTTCATTATTATGTATCTCATCCAAGGCGTTTATATATATATATATGACACAAGAAGGACCGGTAAACCAAAAACCATTCGTTTATGATGCATGTACCAATATTTTCCCTATAATTAATGTCTAAAAATTCCACCTAAACATTTAGGTTATTAGGGATCTATTGAATGGTTATGTCGACCTCTACACTATCACTAGACACCATCTCTTTAGCACCAAACATGAAAACTTTTAAATTTATTTTTGTATATCTAAAACTATTCCTCATAGATAGAAAAACTAAATTCAAGAATTATTTCCTAATACCCGACATTGTCATAACAAATCATACCAGGTATCCACTATGATACAATTTTTCATGACTTCACTTGACATTTCCCAAGACATAACTACCCCAAACCCTCTTCCAATAAGATAGGGGTAGGAAACTATCACAAAAAATCATATTACACACACATGGGATGAATTAACCCAATGAAACTACTTTCACAAACACATGTCCAAGCATATACAATTATAAAATGTATCAAAAATGATAATGAACACATATATAGAAAAACAAAACATTAGAGTTTGTAATAAAATACTACAATGTAAAAATAGTTGAAAATAAAAGCCCTACTAGAACTAAAAAATAATTCCATCATCCTCAGAATGAGGTGACGAATGATATAAAAAAACCAATATACAACATGGTATTTTTGAAAAAAAATTTGATCCACTAGATCTTATAAAACAATGGACTATGTACATATTTTTATCATTTTCCTAAGACAGGGTATGTGTTAGAAATTAAAATTTTGGTTTGAGTGAAAAATTACATAGTAGGTCGCCCAAAAATAAATGAAAACCATGAAACCAGAGTATTCATATCATCACAAGATATGTTAATCATAAATACATTGAAACAATGATCATAAATAAATATTTTCACTAACCAAACTCATCCATTAGGACATTCTCATCATGTCCTAATAAAATGAACATCACAATGAACATTGAGGGGATTCATCTAAGATACACACTTCATAAAACTAATATCCCATAGGAAATATCAGATATTGATAAAATATTTTGGGGGTACATCATATGGATCACTAGGGGAGGCCTAACCCTTCTGAAAACATCCTCATAGATATGGGATTGATGGTCTTGTAAATATTTGTCACACCAATTCCAACGAAACATTTCAATGGGAAAATGAAGGTAAATGATGAGTTCTCTAGTCCTCTAAGTGGGAAATATTCTCCCAGCCGTTGAGTCAGTAGTTGAAGTGTTATCACACAAATCACGGTAAAATAATGGAACTCTCCCAAACCACACTTATCATCAAATTTATTCAAAGTGGTCACCCTCTATAATGAGAATGAGATAATTCACAAAAACCTCATATAAATGGACCAATAGAAGACACTCAACTGAAACTATTTCGGGGAGGCTCATACAAGATCACAAAAAAGAAGATAAAAGAAGAAATTAGGATACAACATATCCTCAAAGCAGTACACAGAGTGTACTTTGGACACAAAACATGTCTCACTTTGTATTTCATTGCCAGTGTATCATGCTCCCATGACATGAACTTTACACAATCCAAGACATTTCCCTGTGGAACATGGAAATTAGGTTTCTAGTCTTGAAATCGGCTTATAGTATGCTTATTCCCTTGTACTATTCTATGTAAATGGTATTTGGGGTGCCATATATGTGTTCTGGGGCCCCAAGACCTCTTAGGATTGTACTCCATTTACATAATTATTTGTCTGCAAGGGTGTACATGTCATGTGGCATTCCCCACACATCATTTAAAACTAATCGTGATCCTGGAAATATGAATCCTATAAAATATGATCTAGTCAGCTAAGGGTCACATGACCAGTGACATGTGTCACATGGAATGTGATACTTATCACTAATCTAAAAACCTCTAGTCTCATCAAAATGGGTATAAAATGTGTTCTTCCATACTACATTCAATGTTGTCGATTATTTCATAAAACCTAAATATATTCACATGTTTCTTTTCCTATGACTCTGCAATCACTTATAGTACCATGAATCATAATGCATTATTCTTATATGAGGTTAAAATAACATCCTCATCATCGATATCAGGAATAAATCCATATCTGGTGCTCATGGAACACCCTTCATCACACCACATCAATGATGTACACCCAAACTGGGATTGTATTGTTATAATACATCATTGTTACTCCATCCCAGAATCATTCCAATACCATCTCTATAATATCAATTAATTTCTCTAATAATTTTTTTTCAACTAATGGTCTCCATGTATTCGTCGAACGGATGGACAAAGGAGTATCGATTGATGAATAATGAATAGGGGGAGAAATGAAAAAATAAAAACGCGGGAAATGTTCCTCATCTAATGTTCATTTTCTCTTAGATTCATTTCCATTAGATTGAAGGATGAATATACATAATATAATCAATAAATACATCCACAATCTAAAATAATATGTTTTTCGTACCCACAATATGCACGATCCATGAATCAACTTCTTATTTTATTGGTTCATGATCATCATAAGACTAAAAAAGGGGTATAAATAAACATAAAAACATCATAAATTTAATGAATCATTAAATAATGAAGAATGATCACACGTTGATGTTATATATGGGATCCATAAGTTGTGCTAGCTCACGATTCTCAATTTTACATAGATCGGGTTTCATTTTCCAATGATCCTCCAAAAACTCCTCCCTAACGGCTCAATTGTATCCCTATGTTTTTTATATAACCCTTTTGATTAGGCTTGGAAAATATTAAATTGAAGAATCTAGGTCACTGCATCAAAATAAATAAATAAATAAATATAATTTATTAATTTTAATTATTTGATCTCATTATATCAATTTTCGAAGCTCCCGATGGTAATAAAAATTATTACCAACAAAGGGTAAAACCCGTATACTATACTAAACCATGGTATTTTATTTCTGAATATAGACATTAATTGGAATTTAATCTGTTTTTTCAATGAAATTTCACATGTGTGATATTAATATATTTGATATTCTTCAAATATTTATATCAGGCTCATCGGGCCAGGGAGTCTCGCACCATCACAATTCTTGTCTTTGAAAATTGTCCTACAAAGAATACCAAGATGTACATGGAAAAATGACGCAGTACATATTAAATGATTAAATAAGGAAATTTTTATGAATCCAATATCTTTTCATTTGTTTATGCTATGATGAAATGTTTATGAAACCTATTTATTTTAATTACTTATGGTAGGATTAATTTTTAAGGATATTTTGAAACTCATATGTATGATTTAAATTTGTGATGGGTGAGCATAGGATTAAATATCCCTTCAATGAAATATTTTAAATATTTTTATATCATGAGATAAAGAAGACATGGATGGGGAATGATCCCAATTCCGAAATGTACTCATTCTATTATTATAGATTTATGAGTGAACCTTGACTACTATGATGGTTTCTGGATTGGAAAAAAACTACTATGATAGTTTTGTATGTATATCTCAAATACTAATGATATAATTCCCCATGCATATTGAGTTCCATTAATATGAATTTATGAGATTACTGAGAGGGGGAGGTTATAAATTTGGATATCATAATTTTTTTTAAAACAAATTTTTTTAACATCATAAGGACACGTTCTTTACCAACAAACCATTGTCAGAGTTACAATATAATAAAATAGAAAACCCAACACCACCATTTAGGTGTCAAAAATATAAATATATAGAAGCACATTATAATTAAAAAGTTTATTAAAAATAATTAATCCTTAAAATTAAACAAACTGAAGTTTTATCAATGAAATTCACTTCCTATAATTATTTATTATAGTATGATAAAATTATTAATCACAATGAAATATAATTATACTAAATATTATGTGACAAATAAACATAATTTTGTCCCTTCTATGTTTTGAATTTTGAACATCTGATATACACGGTTTTGTCCAGGATGATTTTTACAGTCTAAGAGAAGAAACATTATTTTTGGTGAGTAGTAACCTAACCTTATGAG
The DNA here is from genome assembly GCA_963277665.1 of Viscum album. Taxonomy (NCBI): domain Eukaryota; kingdom Viridiplantae; phylum Streptophyta; class Magnoliopsida; order Santalales; family Viscaceae; genus Viscum; species Viscum album. Next base: position 363,600,117 of record OY728140.1, on the reverse strand, counting down.
TAGTAGCCTACCCTTCAAAATAGTTATATGACCATTATGAATAGTAAATCTTCCAAAATAATTGTAACCTTAATGTTTAATTATTAAATAAAATTTAGGCATCTTATAAGTGACAATTTAACTATAGTAAAATTTTAAATATTTTTGTAATTCATAAATAAATAATTATAATTAAATAATTAATTTGAAAGAAAATATATTTTATTAAATTTTTTTCATAAATAAAAAATTCAATGTCATATTTTTTTATGAAAATCTTGTAAGACCATCTCTAATTTTGGAAAGCATCATAAAATCAGGTTTAATTTTGAAAACTATATTTTTCATGTAAATTGTGAACTTAATTAAAATTAAAATGAAAAATATTTAAAAAATTATTTTTGATAATTTGAATTTATTTTTGTATTCTAATTTTTGAAAAATGGTTAGGTATATGTTTTGAGATTTTTCTAAAATAGATGAATTTTTGATGAATACTGAAAACCCATATTTTACAAAATAAGTTAAATACACTAATTATAAATTCATTTATGATTTTATGTGGGTGTAAGCCCAATTTTTTAGGATTAAAATGATAAAATTAATATTCCTGTTCATGTATGACTCACTATTCCTTGTCCTCTGGGTAAATAATAAATTAATGAATATAATATTAATAAATCCCCTCTCCCCTACACTATAAATACCACCATTCACACCCACATTTCCTCACACCTATAATGATTCAATGATTGTCAAAACTCTTCCCAATCATCTTCTATAGACCCTACTCCATGTCCAAGATCTTCTAGTCTCATGAAAAGACCATTCCTAGGTCCCTTAAGGAGGATCTCAAGAGGAGGATTCAAGAGGTAATTTCTCTCCCTCTTTTCCTTTAATTACCTATCAATTTCAACTTCTATTCTAAATATCACACCACCTATCAAAATACACATTTTTTGGTAACTCCATTATTATCAATATAATATATTGTTATGATACTAATGAGATATTATATCATTGATCCCCATTTTCTTTTTTTAAAGGAAAGTGTTGTTCGTGTGGTGTTAATTTATCACCTTCAAGAACGTAATTTTTTCAATTTTCTTTTCCGCCTTCAGATCTGGTCATGAAAAAAAAATTATTGTTGAAACAGATTATATTATATGTATTATATCCTATTTCATGTTCATGATATAACTTATGTACATATTACAAAATTATTAAACAAAAAAAGTTCATTGTGGTAAAAAATTCTCTATAATTTACCCAAACGATCATCACTAAATATTATCTAATGATTAATCCACATGGTATATAACATAATTAATTATAAGATCATTTAAAATCATGTAATATTATTAATAACAAGTAATATAAGTTCTGTATGTTTACCCATGTTCTACATGATCTTCCATTTATAAATACAATTGAACCGTTCATGAAAACCATAAAAACGAACATTCTCAAACAATGGATATAAACCCTATAAATCATTCAAGGGACCATAAAATAACCCAATTAAAACAAAATTAACAATATTCATGTAAAAACTATCTTTAATTGTTAATTAATGAATCTAATGTGGTTATACACGAATTTAATGTGAAGAAAGAATTCGGATACAAGGTAAGGGGAAATTATCGAACACAACTTTCATTCGTTGGGTTCTCCCTCTTTCAATTCATTTTATTGTATGGTCACTCTTTAAAAATAATTTTTTAATCATTATTTTACCTTTTTTAGGATACACATGTTTTCCACTATAGTTTAGGTCAAAAAAATGTTTTCCAAAAGAACGCTTCTTTCATAAAAACACCATTTATTTCTCACTCAAGGTTGATGGTTATTGTATAAAGTATGATATTCCCACTTTCTTTTGGGAATCCAATGTTTATTAATGTGTTATTATGAGATGAAACCCATTAATTTACATTGGATAGTTATGTTCATTTTTTATATATTTTTTATGTGGCATGCATGATAATAATAATGTTATGATGTGACGGGTTTCACCGAGAATTATATAGCGCAATATGAATGTTTAAATTTGATGGGTGTGCTTGGAAATATACAGCGCTCCAATGCATTGGATAAATTGATGAATCTCATGAGTTAATGTGAAATGATGTTTAAAAAATATTAAACATTTTTTAAAAATTATGTGTGGTAGTTAACTACTATGACATGATGTTTCATTTTCTTTTTCCATTGCCACATTTCAAGTCATTTATTAATGCTTCCCGTTATATTGATGATACCTTGCCTATGTTATGTTGATGCTCACACAATGCTATATTGTTCTTATCTATACTCTTAATGTGCATTTAACTCACCCATTTTTATGAATATCCTCATGATATTATGGGTATAATGGAGTTTTCAAGGGATAATAAGAAGCTGTAAGATATTGAATTAAATAAATGTTTATCTTTGATGTTTTAAATGGTATTCTTGGCCCGAGATTTCCGAATACACTAAACCTATGGATCCTCATGGTGTAATATATAATGTTTTTTTCTTCTTATAATGATGCAATAGTAATTTTGGAAAAAGATAGGGTCTCTATAGTTGGTATCCGAGGAAAGGTTTAGTTAAATTTAGAATTTGGATTAGTGAACCATAGAGAAAACCTCTAACATGAGACTAAGTAAAAATATTCACACAAGAAGGTTTACAAAGGGATCCCCTAAGTTATTATTTTAGTTGAAATCATACAAATGAATAATTTACTCATGGATTGATGACTTATGTTTTGCTCTAACGTTTTTTACTTAAGAAAATTTTTTAAATCAGAAGAAAAAAGGCCAACAACTCGTGCGAGGGTCAATGCAACGATCTCCGGAATGACATCCCCCGTGATTTGAGAGGTGGAATTCGAAAATCATGGATATTATTACTGAACAATCTCAGGTTATGATAAATAAATAGAATAATGTGGAACGTCCTCTTTCACTAAAGAAGGAGAAACTGGTTATCGAATGTTTTATGCCTCAATGACCCTTGACGTTTAGTGGATCTTATGATCCACTATTTGTGGAACTTCGGGTCAAATACATGGAGAAGATCTTTTCTATACTCCACTGTTCTATGATGGATAATTTGACACTTTCCATTTATCATCTAGATGGAGATGCAAATCAATGGTGGTCTTTGATTAAGAACTCCATGAAAAGGGAGTAAATTGAAGAGATTGAATGGGAAGACGTTAAGCTCAAGTTTCATAATAAGTATTTCCCACAAACACTTCGTAAGAATATAGAGAGAGAATTCAAAAATCTTAAGAAAAATGAAGGATAATCTATCACAACCTACAATGCGAGTTTCAAATGGCTTGCAAGTTACTCTTAGGGGTTTGTTATCAACAATGATAGCAAATTTGATAGATTATTTTGTGGATTAAACCCACACCTTCAGAGGGCTCTTAAAATTAAAGAATATGGGAGTTATTAAGAAGTTGTTCGATGTTATCTCAAAGTGGATATGGAGTTTTGAGAATGTTCCCATAGCTGTGGTGATAAGAAATATACGATAGAGTTTCAAGATAGAGGATCTATTGATAATGGTTTGAAGAAAAATCAATGACCCACATGCCAAAAATATGGGATGTTGAATCATGGGAAATGACTCAAAGAGATAGGGAAATTCTTATTGTGTGGAAAATAAGGAAACAATGATCAAGAGTGTTGAAAAGACATGAAAAGGGAGGATAATGTAGTGGATGAAAGGAGAGGACCACCCACGGTTCAATTCTATAACTGTAGGGAGCAAGGGAACTATGCATGCCCATACACCAATCCTCGATTAGTCGAGGGTAATTAGTGAAAGAAGCCACCAAATCCAAAGGAACAAGGGAAGTTTGATGCCATATCTGTTGTAAATGTTGAGAAAGATAATGAGGTCATAAAAGGTACACATCATATTCATTCAAAAATTGAAAAAGTTATGTTTGATTCTGGTTCAAGGCATTCCATTTTATCATTGATGTTTTACAGAACTATAGAACCAAATCCCTAAAACCTTGAAGTAGAGATATCTGTAAAAACGCCATGTGGGGAAATATTGCAACCCATGTGTTTTACTCTTCTGTTGATTGGGTAGGTGGGAATATTCTTCCAGTAAATCTTGTAATACATCCCTTGGAGGAACTTGATGCTATAATGGGAATGAATTAGAAATCATTATATTTAGCAGATATCAACTATTGGGAAAAGAAAATATCATTCCATTTTCCAAACAATCCCATGATCCTCTAAAAATCCATGAAATAACATGAATCACCTTTGAAAAATCATTCAAATGGGTGGGTGTTGATTCTCTATGAAGAAACATGCCTCAACCTAATGGTTGAGTCAACAGAAAGGGAAAAGCTTGTGGAAGTTCCCATCATGAAGGAATATAGAGATGTATTTCCCGAAGTGTTACCTGAACATCCCTCAGATCATGAGTTAGAGTTATCAATAGAACTCATACCCAGTTCTCGTCTTATCTCAATGTGTCCATATAGGATGACTCCTATCAAAATAGAGGATTTAATTAAAGAGTTGCAAGAGAAATTAGAAAAGAATATCATACACCCTAGTACATCACCTTGGGGTGTTCTAGTGATCATTCTGATGAAGAAAAATTGAACAATGTGGCTGTGTATCGATAATCGGGAAATCGGCAAGTCCACTATAAAGAAAAAGTGTCATCTTCCTAGGATGGATGAATTGTTTGATAAATTAAGAGGAGATCAATACTTTTCAATATTGGATCATCATTCTGGATATCTTCATCTAAAGGTGATGAATGAGGATATTCAGAAGGCTGACTTATATACAAGGTATTTGCACTATAAGTTTCTTGTGATTCCCTTCAAACTTACTAATGCCCCTACAATCTTCATGGATTTTTTGAATAGAGTCTTTATACATTACCTCAAAAAATTTGTTGATGTTGCTATTGATAATATTCTCATCTTCTACAAGAGAAAGGAGGAATATGAAGAACATCTACGACTTGTGTCGGCAACATTAAGAAACGATAATTAGTACGCCAAGTTCAAAAAGTATGATGTTTCGATGAAGAATGTCACGTTCATGGGACATGTGATCACAAGGGAGTAAATTTTTGTTGACGCTTCAAAAACAAGGGAAATTGAAGAATATACCAGGCCCTCTAGTGTCACAAATATCTGTAGTTTTCTTGGATTATCTAGGTACTACCGATGTTATGTGTGAAATTTCCCATGATTTTCAAGACCACAAACTATGTTAACAAGGAAAGGGGTAAATTATGACTTGACGGAAGAATGTGAGGGATTTTTCATGGAGCTAAAGAGAAGGATGATCACTCTAATTGAACTTACACTACCAAAAAGTGAAGAAAGATTTGTTATATACAGCAATGCTTCAAAGAATGTCTTGGGTTGTGTACTCATGAAAAACGTTGATGTGATAGCCTATACTTCACGGAAGTTGATTATCCATGATCTGAACTACCAGATGCATGACCTAGGTCTGGTAGCTGTGGTTTTTGTCGTGAAAATATGGTTGCAGAACCTTTATGGTGAGAAGTGTGACATATACACATACCACAAAAGCCTAAAGTATATATTCAAACAAAATGATCTCAACATGCATCAAAGGATTTGGTTACAGCTAATCAGGAATTACTATTTCTCTATTCACTATCATTGTGGAATGTCGAACAAGGTATCTGATGCTCTAACTGAAAAGAACATGCTACTCTATATGTGCTTTGGATTGAGAAAGACCATATCTTCTTGGATATGCAATGGATGGATTTAGAAATCATAAGGGTTGGGGATATATCCTAACCATCCCTAATTATTGTGAAAAAATTAATCTAAAAATGATTAAGGTGGAATAAAGGGATAATCTAGTGTTACAAAATAAGGTGAATGCAGTAAAGGGAGTGAAGCTGCAAGTGTTCCATATCGATGATGAAGTTGTGATTCAGTTTGGAACATGGCCTTGGGTTCCTTCATCACTAGGATAAAAAAGGAGCTATTTTCCAATGAACATATCTCAATATTATCTATCCATCATGGTATCTCCAAGACTTACCAAGATCTCCAAGAACAATTTTGGTGGGATAACATGAAAAAGGAGATCACAGAATGTATCTCAAGGTTCTTGGTATGCCATCAAGTTAATGATGGGAGAAAAAGTCCAAAGGGTTGATGTGGAAATTTCGAATACCCATGTAGAAATTGGATAATGTTACTATGGACATTATAATGGGTCTCCTAAAAATGTCAAAGGGAAATAATGTGATGTGGGTGGTGGTCGACTAGCTCACCATGACTGTCCATTTTATTGTTATTTAAGATGATATATCTCTTGAACAACATGAAATCATATATGTGAAGGAATTGGTAGGACTATATGGATTCCTACTCCTGATTGTCTCTAAACATGATCTTTACTTCACATCTAAATGCTGGATAAGTCTTCAATATTCAATGATTACTGAATGAAATTTCAGAACAAACTACCACCCCCAAATTGATGGCCAATCTGAAAGGAGTATTCAGACGCTTGAAGAAATGATAAGTTCCTGATATCTAGAATTCAAAGGTAGATGGTATCAGAATCTCCCATTAGTTGAAATCTCATAATACAATAGATTCCACTAGATTATTCTGATGGATCAATATGAATCTCTGTATGGAAACCAATGGAGAACTACAACCTATTGGGATGAAGATAGAGAAATAAAGGTACATGGAATTGATCTTGTGAAAGAAATGAAATAAAAGGTTTATTTCATCCATACACACATCAAATATACTCAGAGTTAGAAAAAGAGCTATGAAAACAACTATCAAAGGGACATGGAGTTCGACGCTAGAGATAAAGTCTTCCTTCGAATATCATAATGGAAGAGATTCATGCAGTTTGGAAAGAACAGAAAGCTAATCACATGTTTTAGTGGTCCCTTTAAGATCCATGACCACATAAGATCAGTGGCCTATAGGATTTCACTTCTAATGAGTATGGATCATGTTAAAGATTTGTTTCACGTATAACTCCTGAGGAGGTAAATACAAGATCCCTTACATGTACCAAACATAGAGGTGGTGCACCTGGAAGATGATCTCTCCTCTGAGGAATAGCCAGTAGAGATTCTGGGAAGGATTGATAAAGATCTACGCAACAAGAAAACCCACCTTTTCAAAGTGTTGTGAAGGAACCATAAGTTTGAAGAATCTACTTGGGAACCAGAATAGGTGATGAAGGAGAAGTACCCTCACCTATTTATGTAAAATGAAATTTTGAGGGTGAAATTTCATAATGTGGGAAAAATGTAATGACCCGATGTTATATTAATGATATTACATTATTATAATTATTCATTATATTATAATCACATTAGGAATCAGAATGACATATAATGATACTAAATTTTATGTTACCATAAAACATAATTTTTTCACTTCTATATTTTGAATTTTGAAAATATGACATACAAAATTGTGTTCATGATGATATTTGGAGTCTAATAAAACAAACATAATTTTTGGGGAATATTAGCATACCCTTATGATTAGTAAATCATCCAAAATAATAGTAACCTTACCCAAGAATGATTCAATAAAAGTTGGACATCTTATAATTGAAAAATTAACCGTAGTAAAAGTATTCATATTTTGAAAAGTCGTAAATAATTAATTATAAATAATTAATTAATTTAAGAGAAAATTTATTTTATTAAAATTTGTTCATAAAATAAAAATTCCATTTCTTCTAGTTATAAGATAATTTTATAAGACCTTATTTATTTTTGGAAATCATTATAAAATATGATTTAATTTGAAAAACTGTATTTTTCAAGTAAATTAAGATTTTAAATAAAAATTAAAATAATAATTTTAAGAATTAATTTTTTGAAAATTGAAATTTATTTTTGGATTCTACACTTTAAAAAATTGTTAGGGTTATATTTTGGTATTTTTTTGAAATACTTTTATTTTTTATGAATATTGAAATACTATATTTTACAAAAATAGTTAAATAAAATAATTATAAAGTCATGTATGATTTTATTCTGAATTAATACCAATTGGTTTCTACTGAAAGGATAAAAGTACTATTTTTTTCCTGGAATACTCACGATTCCTTGACTTTAGCGGAATTAATAAATTAATGAATATAATATTGAGAAATCTTGTCTCCCCTCAACTATAAATACCACCCTTCACACCCTCATTCCCTTACACCTCTAAAGCTTCAATCCTTGTCTAAAATTTTCCCAATAATTATCCTCAGCCCCTCCACCACATCCAAGACCATCAGGTCTAATCAAAAGTCTACTCATGGGTCCCTTATAGAGGATCTCAAGAGAGGGATTCAAGAGGTAATTTATCTCCCTCTTTTCCTTTAATTTATTTTCAGTTTCAAGTTCTATTCTTAATATCTCCCCACCTATCATCATATGCATGGTATGGAAAAAAAATATTATAAATATAATTTAATATTATGATACTTATGGGATATTATATCATCCAATCCGCTTCTCCTCTTTTGTTTTGGAAAGGAAAATGTTTTTCAGGTGGTGATAATTTAAAACGTACATGAATGACATGTTATAAATTTTCATTTCCTCCATCAAATTTGGTCATTAAACCATTATTATGGTTGAGAAATACTATATTAAATGTATTATATCTTATTTCCTATTCACTAAATAACTTACTAAATGATTTAACAAAACATTTTTGTTGTGGTTTAAAAATCGAATGAATTTACCCAAACAATCATCATTACATTTTAACTTATGATTCATCTGCATGTTATATAAAATAATTCATTATAATACGATTTAAAATCCAGCAATTTCATTATTAAAATTTAAAATCAGTTCTATATGTTTACCCATTTTCTATATGAACTTCCATTTATGAATACAAGTGAACCGTTCAAGAAAACCATAAAAATGAACATTCCCAAACAATGGATTTAAACCCTATAACCCATACAAGGGGACCTAAAACAAACCAATGAAACCATAAAGAACCATATTAATGTAAAAAACCTTATTTAATAGATAATTAATTAATAATTTGGCGTTATATTGGAATTTAATGTGACCAATGTATTCAGATACAAGGTAAGGGGAAATTCATGAACCCAACTATAATTCTTTTGGTTGTCCCTCTTGCACTCCATTTTTGGAATGGTAACTCCTAAAAAATAATTTTTTTTAATTATCTTACCTTTTCTAGGATATACATGTATCTACTAGATATTATTTCAATCAAATGTTTTCCAGAAGAACTCTTCTTATAAACACACCTTTTATTTGTCACTCTAGGTTGATGGTTATTGTATCAAGTATGTTATTTCCACTTTCTTTTGGGAACCAAATGATTATGATTGTGTTCTTATGATATTAAACCCATTCCTTACATGGGATAGTTCTGTTCATTTTTTATATATTTTATATGTGTCATGCATGATAATGATAAAGTTGTAATGTGACAGGTGCACCCGAAATTATATACTGCAATATGAATGTTTGAATGTGACGGGTACACCCATGATTATACAGTGCTCCAATTTATTGGGTAATGTGATGAATCTCATGAGCTAAGGTCAAATTATTTGTGAACAATATTCTATATTTTTTCACAAGTATTTGTGGAAGTTAACCACTAAGACTTGATGTTTCATTTTGTATGCATTGCCACATTTCAAGTATTTTATTAATGCTTCCTCTTATGATCATGATCCCCTGCTTATGCTATTTTTATGCTGACCATATTCTATATTTTTATTATATATCCTCTTATTGGGATTTTAGCTCACCCCTTTTTTTGTATATACGTATGTGATAATGTATACAATATTCTTTTTAAGGGACAATAAGATACAGGAGAAGATTTAATTAAATAAATGTTCATGTTTGATGTTGTCAATGTTATGTTTGGTCCTAGTTTTTCCAATACAATAATCCTTTCGATCGTCATGGTGTAATACTATTACGTTGTTTATCATTATTATGATGTAAAATTAATGTAATAAAAATTCAGGGTAAATATCTACAACATTGGTTATTCCCCCACATGGATTCAATTACTAACATCTTTATCAGATAATAAGGCATAAGTAATAAATGTCTATTCCCCTAGTTCTGAACCTCAAAACAACCATGGATATATCCTTCAATATTAATATCTTCATTAATTATTGGTTATACATCCCCAAATATAGTTTTTGAATCCACATGACTCACATATAGTTATACCCCTATCGAAAAATACATTTCATCAACTGTTTATAACCCTAATTACAATCCCTTTTCTTCTTCAACATTACTAATCAGCATTAGAATGTTATTTAGTACCTCTAAAAGAAACCTAGCTCAGCATTACCTTTGTAAAATATACATGATCATCAAAAAATCTCTAATAATTATATTGGAATTGAAGTTTCCACCAAATCATTGATAGAATTGGATATGTGTAATCAATCTCTCTTAATTCGATGGAAAATGACCCTCAGAATTTGTTCACACAACATCTACATCCAGAATTCATCCATCTAATGGATCCACCTAATTTTCCTTTACTCAATTAAATTCTTATACTTTAATACTGAATTATAAATTCATAGGCACGTCATATTATAAATTATTTGGAATAATATTAATTGAATAAGATAATTGTTTCATCATGGACTTCCTACTTCAACTGAATAGAAACTCAGTCAGCAACCCACGACATCTTATTCATCTAATTGACCTATGACTGATGTTATATCATTTAATGGATATGAATATGATCATCTCAAATTCATACTAATTATATGGAAACATATTCTATCCCGAAAGAATTTTCATTTAATCTTTTTTACATGTGAGCAGTGTTATGGTGAAGTTTAATTTATCCCATTTATATAGTTTCTCCCAAGGTAATATTGGAATGAACTCAATTCCACATTCCTGATCACTAAAATTACGATTTTAATTTCCCAATCATTAAACATTCACTTGGTGCTTGAATATTAATATTTAACATTTTTGAATACTTCAAAAGCTTATTGATTTCTCTAGGATCCACAGACTTCTTTGAATTTCCATAAACTCCATATTAATAATATTATTCTGGAATTATCAAATTTTAAATAGAACAATAACATTTATTTCCGAAAATTAGAATTAAAATATTTCAAGACATTAAAATAATATAAAAATGTATCTATCATTTCATTTTCCATTTTTTACTATTAAGAAAACATAATTTGAAATTACATTCTAAACATCCTTCGACTGATAATCTCACAATTTATCATCATTTAATCAACCATTTTATGTTTCCCTTTGTTAGGAAAATTATATCTAATATTCCCTAGAAAATATCTATTTGATAATATCTCATGTATCTTTTTATTAGATATTAATACTACTATCTAATAAGAAAATCCACAATTTCAATTATGGGTCATTATAAATAATAATTCTTATACTAAAACATTGTAATCCTTAAAGATTGAATATCCTCAAGAATTCATTTATAATATCATAATGAATATTTTCTTATCTCTGTATGTCTAATAAATCTTTGATTAATAGACTTTTTCCACTGATATTTCCTATAAAAAACATTTAACAGACATTAAAAAATTACTTCTTATACATTTTATAGAACAAAAATTTCTATATTAAACCATTAAATTCAAAAAGAACTTCTGGTAATTTGATCTACCTTTGTAGATAGTTTACTACATTTTTTCAACATCTAATGACTTCTGTTCTAGAAATTATTTTTTCATCTCAAAACATTGTATTAAAATTATCAATTCTCCCCATTGTATTTATTTTTCTACCAAATATTATTTCAAACAAACATTTTTATGGTACATGTGTTTTTCATGTTTTTTTGGTATTTCAGCTACACTTCTCATTTTGAAAATATATACAAACTCAACAACGGTTTATTATTATAGAATCTCAACATGGGAAACTAATTTTAGAAATGTTTCTTTAAAAACATTCAAACTCTTTCTTACATATGGATCATGATAAACTTCATGATATTGAGATATTTCAGAACTATAAAGCATCATTTTATTTTGCTTAGGAACTTTCTATTATTCCTCTAAAAAGAATTCTCTTATAACTTCTTTATCGATTATTTTTTTTAAATTATGTATTCTTTCAAAAAAATTATTATGAAACCTTGTTATGAAACAGTTTCTTCTTATAAACATTAACATGTTACTTCATAACGTTTCATATACAACATGTATTGATATATTGAAACAAATTCAACAATAAAAATTATTGTCCCAATAATATCCCCAACCGAGTATGTTTTTTATGACCATACAAAACAATAAACATCTTCATCCTGAATATGTGTACATTATATTTTCTCCCAATTTGATATTTTAATCTTATTTCTCCCAATAAATTTACACTCCTCCTTATTGACAAAAAAATTCAACGGTCTATTTCAACTAATATTTTATTGTATCAAAATAAAGGAATATCTCTTCAATGGGAAAATACCATCACATGAGTTTCTCAATATAAAGCATTTAACTAGTAAACTATAATTCTACATGGGAAACCCCAATGAAAAAAATGATTGAATAATTAGTTGGAAAATGGTTTCCCTCACATCTCATTCATGAAATATTTTCCTCATGGTAATTACTTTAAATTTTTTTGTGCAGCTATCTGTGAAATTTTTTTATGATAAATATTACAACAACCTCGATAAACATATCAAAATAGGTCAAGTGTATAAAAATTACATCAAAACATTTTTTCGTTTTTAACATTCAATTTTTCTAAGGAAAGTGTGAAACATATTCCCCAACTATAGAGTTTCTACCACTAAAGGGTATCACACCATTTCATATCTTGGTTTGAAAATATCCATGATGGATATTTTATTTTCTAAAAATATTCTATATAACTCATCCATCTTCATATCTTCTATTCCATCAATTTACCAGATGTTACTAAAAATAAGAAATTATATTGGGAATAAGGAGGAAACTCATTTTTTATTAGTGGTAAATTTCATACTGAGAATATTTTCTTAGTCTTATCATCTTATTCTTCATGGATTTTCGGTTGGATTTATTTTCATCCTTATTTTCAATCATCTTAGATTTTATAAAAAATTTATTATCATCTATGGAATATTTAGATGAAGCTATCAATTATTCTAAAACTGTATTAACATCATTATTTCCTTGACCTTATAAAGGCATTTCAATACATTCTTTTTGGGATAGTTGAATATTTATATAACTTGATTTTGTATTATCATCATTATCACATCCATTAATTGTTTTTTGAATTTTCAAATCACTATTTGTGGGATAAAAAAAATATCTTTTGTTTCATCTTCAAATACATGTTCCATTCATTTTTCATTGGCCATGTTTTCTACTTCATCTAAATTTCTATCTATGGACATTTGAATTTTTAAAAAAATAATGAACTCTTTCTTTTCTATATCAATATTAATAAATAACTCAAATAACATTACATTTTCTTTTTTCTTTTATCCAACTTCAATATTAATCACCGTATATACTTTATTTCTTGATTAAATTTTATTATGATATTCATTTTTCATGTTTTTTCATGATAGATCTCCCTTGATTCATAATTGTTTACTAGAAAGTATATGTTGTACCAATAAGTTTATGGTATATACCTAAATGATCTACAACCCAAACAATAACATCTAGATCTAGATCATTAATTATAATTTTTTTACTACTCTGATGTTTTTTGTTGTTGTCTTTTAAAAAAGTGTGTGCATATTTTTATATAGAGATAATTTCTTGAAAAATCACACACTTTTTAGCAGAAGATTATTTCCAAAGAAAAATTAACTTTTGAACCTAAATTTTTAGTATAAACCAATGTATATTGAGGATATATTTGAATGGAAACAAACTCCTTCTATTAATCCTTTTTTCAACATATTTATAATTTTTTATATTATCCTAAATTACATCGGTGAAGAAATATTTAATCTTTCTTAACACACATTGTTGTTTTTGAAGCCATGATTTCATTTCGTACAACTATTTTTCATTTTCATAAAAACAATATATAATAAAAATTACAATAATTTTGAATGTATAAATTCCAACGTGTTTTGATTAATTTCATTATCAAGAATAGTTTCCTTCATGTAGAGATTCTCATCAGTAGCTAATATTTCTCCATAAAATTTCAGCTCTTCGTTTTCATCATACCAATATAAATTTTTTGATCTATAATCAAATTGATTATTATTTAATTTTTTATTCACTCACATTTCATAAAATATTTCTCCAAATTTTATTCTTCAACTTATCTATTTTCTTATTGAGCTGTGTATTTTCATCAAGAACTAACTCTAAAAATTCATATATAATTACTCATGTTATATTATCTATTCCCCATTATCATCACTACTTGAAGAAATACTTATATTTATAAATCATAAATGAATTTTACCTGATGATTTGATTCCTTACTGGATGAGTTTTCATCCATCGTTCTTCTTCTAATGAATATTTTCTTTTTATTTTTTGAATAGAAATTTTTCCTTATCTTCTTTAATTTTTATTTTCATATTTATTTAAAATTAATACAATAAAATATTATAATAATATTTATTCTTGCAATAATAACTATAAAATATTCTATTTTTATTACAATTCTAATATTAACGATATTTTTTACCTTTTACATTATGGATTATCTTATTGAGTCATTTGGAAATAAGTGAAACAATTTTGGTGAAATATTTGGCTTCTCCATCGACATATAAATCACTGGATTATATTTCATCTTCCCTTTTTATATTATTCACTTCTAATAATTTTTTTTATTCTATTTTATTGTCATGTATTTTTTGAAAAGTAGTTATTTTACTCATCTAATATTCTATAAGAATATTGTAATTTCATCCATAGATAAATTTTCATGATCTTCTAAATATGATTCATTATGATTAAATCCATCAATAATGTTTCACAAATTTTTTTAATAAAATATTAGTGACTTACTTTTTCCTATAAAAACCATTATTGTTGATTAAAGTCATATTTACTCTTATAAAATATTTTTAAATATTCTCCCCATCAGAAATTTTAACATATTATAATCCACATCACCGTATTTATAACGTATCTTCCATTACATTCTCATTTATTTAATATAAAATTATTTTCATAATCCCATATTTTCGTTTTTGTGAAAACCACATAATATGTTTATGAACATTCACAATAATATCCATTAACATGGAATTATGATCATTTCCATTATCCTCTATTTTTATCGTATTATATTCTAGCATTTAAATTTAATTAATGGGAGGAAATCCCACTATTTAATTATTTATAAAAACAAGTCTATTTTAACCAAGAGTGGTTCACATCCTATTCTTAAAACATTTATGGTTTCTTCTATAATAAATAGTAACCCCCATGTTGTTCACTAAATATAAATTCCCTCTTCTCTAGGTTGGATCTTTCAAAGGAAACGATCCCTCTAATACCAGTTGTTGTTCTGTTAGGATCAATTTATGATATCAATATATGGTGGAGGGGGAATCAATTATCACTTTTTAATTTTATAACAATGTTACATAACATTTTAAAAAATCGATCATAACATAAAAATCCCTTTTATAGTTATAATCTATACAATTATAAAACTCAATCTCTCTTTTCTTATATAAGAATTATTAATAGAGGGTCGTAAAATATATTTACTTGGTTCATTCAAAATACCTACTTCGTTCCTTTATGGTTATTCCCATATGATTGATAATTTTAATAAAATTTAAATACAATAAAAAGGAACTAGAAGGAACAACTTATACCCACATGTACTCATTCTCCACTCGACCCTGGTTCTACACCCCTTACAGTTATCTCTTCTCCCATATTTTGTTATTCCCGAAAAAATATTCTCCATAATAAATAATGTCAAAAAATGTTATAACACTAGACAACAATACTTTTCTGTAGCTAGTTATAACCCTAGTAATAAAGTATTTTGTTATTCTTCTTTTCTGATCTAGTTCACAATGTTCTTCACTTCATCCACATGTTTGTTGGATCAACTTTACCTATGTTCAATCTTCAAGATCATCAATAAACAACTTAACTAACTTTATAATATTAATCTAAAAGGAATGTTCCTACAAATTAGTTTTCAGATATTTATGTTTGGAAATATGTTTTATTTACGAATGTTTATTATTCTACATTCTTATTAAACATTATTTTCTTATAATATTTTACAGAAATCATCAGAAAAATTCATAAAAAATAAATATTTATATTTGGAGAGATAATTAAATCATAAAAAATTTATACTGTCACTTTAATGTGTTCCATAAATTCATGTCTTATGTCAATGTTACACTATCTTGAATAATGTTTTTTGTCTCCATTATGATTCATGTCATATTAGCATACAATATTTATTCCATTTCTTAGTATTATGATAATTGATATATATTTTATTGTTTTCAAATATAATGCTCACATTATCATACCCTAATTCTCATACTATGGTCATGTGATCATTTATATACCACTTTGTTACCATTACTCAACATATAAGAGCACCATTTTCTTGTGTTTCTATTCTAAAAGAAAATAAGAAATGTAATATGTATGATATGTCTAAGAAGGGTTCTAGTTATGAATATTATAGTGAGATAATATTTAGTAAACATGTGAACTAGTTGTTTATATATCGATTTTCTCAAAGACACTTAACATTTATGGTAATAATGCATTTATTTTTAATGTATATTGAATATTGTCTAAAAATATATAATTTCTATTGATGAAAATTATGTTTCACAATATTTGGTATCATACACATGCTTATATACCTCTGGAAACTATGATATTGAATATCTGTGAGAACCTTGGGGATAAGTCTATGTTTTGTACCATATCCCAAGGTTTTTCTAATGATCATGGATTACCTATGTTAACCCAAGTGTGTTATATACTTAATAGTATATATCATGACTCAAAAAAAATTATTTCCCATTATTCTTCACTATGACTATTTTTTATCATGCTATAGTTTTTTGGATTTAGTTAATGGATTTGAACCTAAGGATACATGTAAGAACCCAGTTTTTGTCCATAATAGACTTTGGAATATTCTTGATATTAATCCATAGCAGTGCCTTCAGACGACGTGCGATTCCGAGCCCCGGTGTGGCCAAAATTATGTTTTCAGTGCGTTCACACTGGGAACACAAAATAAATGGGATAACTCCTAAATAGTGCTTCAGATCAGAGATTCGACTGTACGGATGGGTCAAAAATTGGGTGTTTACCCATGGAAGGACATAAAACATGTCTGCGCGGGGTGTTTGGACCCCTCGCATTCTTTCGGAACGTTAAATAGACAAATTAATTAATTAATTAATTTGTTTAATGGTTAAACTCAAGTATATCTTAAAGGGTGGCTCATATTGGATAACTGAGGGTACCGTTGAGTCTGGAACGTGTCGTTTACCCTAGTAGGGGTGTAAGTTTTGCGGGCACAGCCTGTCTGTGAAAAAAATGGCCCCAGGGGCGTTTTCAAAATTTGGCGGGCTCGTGCGCGGTTGTTGCAAATTTTGATCGGGGCCTCAGATTAAAATTCCGAGACCACCGTTGCGGTCATAGCATGGTTTTTAGCCTATGGGTGGCTTAATCCTGACCCCATCAGGAGTTCGGGTCCGGGCCGACGGACGGGTGGTTAAGTGTTTTCTATTTAAACACTTATCCCGCCCCTCTAATCGCCCCCTTCTCCCCTGGAGCCAGAAGCTACAAAAAACGAAGGAGGAAGCTCTCCTCCACCCCCTCCTCCTCTCCGGCGAGGCGCGGCTCCGACGGATCACAGCGTAGCTTCGGGCGAAGCCCATCAATGTAGGGTTTTGTTGCGTTTTTCTTTCCCGCACCTCCTTTGAACATAAATTATATCATCGAATTGTTGTTTGATCTTCTAAAAGAACCCATGGATGTGTAGTATAATTTATCAGATTTCTATATCCCTTTTCAGAATTTAAATCAGAGTTCAGAGGAGGCCGCAACAGCTCGTCGAAGTTTGCGGGTTTTGGGGTGTTTTCCGGTGGTCACGCGAGGTTCCAAGGCAGTGTGACGGCGGACCGAGGCGGCGCGGTGGCTTCTCCGTGTGGGCGAGCAGCGGCATTGACAGAGGCAGGGAGGTCGTGGGTGAGGGAGCGCGAGGCGCTGGATGGCACGACAGTGAGGCGGGGTCGCGGCGCGCGACCCCTGCACAGCGACTGGGACCCGCCGATGGCAGGTCTCCGCGTGGATGCGACCTGCGCGCAGCGCGGGTCTCGCGAGATGTGGCTGGGTCGTAGTCCTAGTGCGTCGGAGAGAGTAGGCTGGCCCGAGTGGGGTGGACTGGCCGAACCGGACCGGAGTGGGCCGGCCCGAGCGGGGCGGACCGGCCGGACAGGGCGGGTCCGGCCCAAGGGGGTCCCCCCCACCCCCCGCCTTTAAAATATTTGGACGCCCGTATTTCGGGCTACGGGCATCTGTTTTGCGCGCCGTCTGTGGTGGCATGGACCTGACGTCAAGGCAGACTCTTTGAGGAGGTTCCGTGAGTTTTAACTTCTGAGACTAGGGGCTCAGGGGCACGGCACGTGCGTAAAGTAGGTAAGTGGGCTTCCCGGGAGTTCTTGTTTTGGACGGCGCGGATGCGTCCGACGTCCGTTTTAAGCGCTGTTAGTGGAGTTGGGACTCCGGAACTGAGGCAGAGCATACCAAGGTTGTTTCTAGTGTTGAGGCTGATGTTGAGGCGTGGGCCCCACGGCCCATCTTTTGAGCTGCGTGAAGCGTTTCACGACTTTTTCGTCGGACGTCCATTCGGGGCGTGCGAGAAGTCGTTTCTAGAAGTTTTTCCAAGGGGATTGTAATGGTGCAATCCGCCTGCTCTAATTCCGCATAATGGTGTGGGCCCCAAGAGGTCCGTTTGGGCGTTAACGGTTATTTTCCATCTCTGTCACCGGGCGACCGTTTTGGACAGGTGAATAGTCTAACATGTGTACTTTTTTGAGAGTATTGCAATGGTGCGATCCATTCATTGAGTTTCGGGATTGGGATGTGGGTCCCATGGAGCATCGCTCGTGTGTGGTGTGCCGGAATGATCCTTTATCCCCAGATATCCATTGCGCTGAAGTGAGCAGTCTTTTTGACGTGTTTTCCTGAGGGGATCGCAATGGTGCGATGCTCCCGACTGTTTTCGAGGCCGAGGCTCTGGATCATGGGACGTCGTTGGGGCGTGTGGTAGTGTTGGTGACTTTTTCGTCAGATATCCGTTTGAGGCGAGTAAGTAGTCTATCTCGCGTGTTTTTTCATGAGGACTACAATGGGGAGATCCATTTGGTTGTGTGGAGCCAGTTGTGCGATCTTGTTAAATGTGGAATATGATGGTGCCCCGGTGCCAGTTCTTCTATAGTGTTTGTAGAGGACCCTTGGCGTGTGATCGCGCACTCTTGTGAGAGTGATATAAATGGTTCACAAGATGTGGTTGGCCATGCCTGGGCCTTTGAGGTTGAGTTGTTACATTCACGCCTTCACGTTGACTGTTGGGGGCCGTGTGCACGTTAGCCTTTGGGCTGGAGACGTGGTATACTCTTGGAGTATATGAGAGAGCTGGGAGGTACATGCGGATGTTGGTACGTGAGAATGTTTGTGCGCTTGGTCGGGGTTGACTTGCGGCCACACGACGTGTGGGCCCCATGTGGGTTTCATGCTCTTCTTTACGTACTTTGACCTCTCACGACGTAGAGGGTCCCTCTGCGCTCGTTTGTTTGACCAGTTGGGTGGAGTTTTCCCCTGGCTCTGTGCTCAATGGTTTTGAACAGCAGGGTTGAGTGGTCTCCCCCTGGTTTCGTTCTTGATGGTTTGGCAGGCAGAGATGGGGTTTTCCTATCTTTATTTAGCTATGAGTGGTTTCAATATCGTGCCCTTTCACCAGACTACATAACCATTTGCGACTATGGGTGTTCATACAATGTGGGTGTTTTCCCCTCTTTCTGGGATGATTTGACTCGGTTCGCTTCAACTGTGACTCAGCGGTTTGGAGTGTGATCGCTTTAGAGGTCCGTGGAGTTTCTCCCATCACTTTGTGTTCCCCGGTTGAGTTCTTGTGGTTTCGGTGTGACCAACACATTACACGGGCATCGATCCTCTACCCAAGAGGTTGATTGAAGCAGGGCTAAGGTTGTTACCAGCAGAGCTAAGGTTGTATCGATAAGGGCTCACCAGTGGGTTACCATCCAACAGGGATGGCCAGTACAACGATGTTCACTGAGTAATACCATTTAGCAGGGATGGTCAGTGCAGTTCCAGGCTTACCTCTAGCTGGGTTGGGCAGTGGTCCCCGATGTCGGGCTTACCTCCAGCTGTGTAGAGACCCCGAACCCAGGAACCCAGGAGTAGGTTCCTTCTGAACATGATGTGTTATCTTAAAATAAAACACACATTTTTAACAACACAACGTGCCCCATATAGAGGATCGTGTGCCGTTCGGGATCTGGGAAACCAGTAACTTCTGAAACAGTTTCACTTTTAAGAGCTGATACCTGAAAATTTTAAATCAAAATTTAGGGTGAGAATTGAAATACTCAGTAAGGGGTTTTAAAAAGAAGTGAAAACAGTGTAATATTTGAAAACATTTTTTTTAAAAAAAATTGAACATTCACTAAAGGAAGATTGTAACACATAACATAACAATTCTCAATCAAGGTTTTCAAGAAGAACATGAAACAATTATGTTAATTCTTGAAGGAGTAACAATGGTTATCATAAACAAGTATGACATGTGACTTACTTAAGCATAAATTAAATAGTTAAAAGTCATGCATACTCAGAGTTGCGCAAAAAGTAAATAACTAAATTTTCATATGCTGGTTACTATTATATTAAGTGATAAACACCAATCATGCTCCATGCCTATACCAGTGAAATAAGAACATTATGAAAACTTAAGGGAATTAGTCATGAAAGAACATTATCTGGAGAGAACTTGTTACAAAACATGAATTATGTGGCATCAACATTTAATCTTAGACAATCATTTCTGTATCAACAAGGTCCATCCCCAAGGTGTCAATAAAAATTACCAAAGATATTCACCGAGGTATCAGTCTAAAAAGTCATCTCTAGAGATTAAGACATTACCCAATGCATTGGAGCGCTATCAGGGCTCACCCTTGAAATGTATTTATTATCATGTAAGCCACATCATTCATGATTTACTTAAATGGTTTCTATATTCAAGATTTCCCATACCACCTTGAATATCTCATTCATTTTCATTTTTTTACCCAAGGTGTCCAATACCACTTTGGGTAATCCAATTTCATAGATCATTTAGTGATTTGTCATAAGCATGCATTATGTACAACAATAACTAAAATAAACAAGGAATCATTACACACTTTACTAATACATGATATGATAGTTAACATTGTAAAAACATGTCAATAACTAATCAACGGCATTCATAGTTTAGTAAACATTCTCCGCACACAAGCTAATTATTAAAGCATATAAGAGGATGATATAATAAATGATGGATCTTTCAAAGAAAATATTATTTCATTGAAATGAACTGCTTAAAGAAATCACTTTCCGTTAGTCATGGTGATAGATAGGTCGTTAAACCCTAGCCTGGTTGACTAACAACATTCATTAATGCAGGTCTTTTTCATAATCAGATAAATAAAGTACACAACATGATAATACGGTCCCAAAAATCATAAATCCTCTAACATATTTTAAATCAAGACACAATAAACACTTTATGATAAAAACACACCATGAGTGATGTCAGGTATGATTCTATAATAAAACATAATTCGCAGAAAAATAAGGATTTACATAATGGTTGTTACCCACCCCTTGAAAACATAAATTTGGTTTGTATTGGTCTACATGTTTATGAGTACATAGATATATAGATACCATGTTTACAATGAGAGGTTTTCAATTTAAAACAGTTTTATACAACCCTAATTAATATATAATGCATAGTATAACATGCTGGATCATTTTTAAAATCCGAAAATAGATAGAGTTTGGGTTATAATTATCTTTATATACATATAGAAAATTGTATATTTATATCTGTATAGGTTTTATGAACTAAAACCGTAAGAGAACAATTAAAACTTAACATCCAAATGTCATGTCCAAAATAGGTCAATCCAAAAAGAAAAATATAATCTATATGTATATATATATATATTGGTAACCCATATATATATATAACATATTCTTAAGGGTTGGTTTAAAATATAGTAAGATAACTATTTTCCCTTTGTAACCTTTGTATTAAACTTTTGGAAAGACCGTTTTAAACTGGATGGATTTAATTATACATAATTATATATATATATATATATATATATTTAAACTGTATATACTAAAACATAGAAGAGTGGTATTTCATTATGTGGGAAAAACATAAAACCTCATAACTTGAACCCTATTGGAAACATGGCTATAAGCCCCCATTGAAAATATCACAACCCGAAGGGTTTAAATTTAAGTATATATATATATAAACTATATATATACACCGAGAGTATAAAGATATGGGTTTCTTCAAAGGAAATCAAAACATGTAAACACTCTTATATATGCACCCTATAGAGATCACGAAAACAGATTCTATGAAGTTGATACAATCTGAGGGGTCAATATATTAAGTATATATAAACAAATATAAGCTGTATATATACCGATGGTTTTTTTAAAAGAAGGAAAGAATGCAAGAACCATTACATTTCATGAGGAGAAAGCTCGGCCCGGAGGTACGTCGCTGGTCTTGCTGGGAGTTTGTGGGAGGGAAGGAGGAGAAGGAGAAGTCACCTGGACATCACGAGGTAAGGTGTTTAAGTAGGGATTTGGTTCACAAAGGGTGACTCGACCCAAGAGTAGGCTGGCATGGGGAAGATGGGAAAACAGAGACCTAGGAGGGGGTGTGTGAGGTTAAAGAGAAGCAGTGCCAAAGTAGGAGCTGAGGCGTCCTTGAGCAGGCCTACTGGTCGGCTCCTGTTGCGAGGAAGAAGACGATGGGGTCGACGTGGTATGGAAATTGACGGCAGAGAGCACGAGAGGGTTCATTTAAAAAGAAACCAATGGTCAGGATTAGATCTCAGGTGCGATCGGACGTTCACAATGATACGCGGGACGATCATGCGTCTAACAGGTTAGGACGGTCGAGATCGAAGCGTGATTCAATCGGACGGTCCTGATCACGTGGAACGCATCCCACATCGAAATGATCTGCACTTGAGGCGTGGTTTATAATACAAAGCGCGCAACAACTGGAGCAATAACATGAACGCACACACCCATGGGTCTTACACACGGACCCCACGCGGGCTTTGGCCCACCCCTACGCATCGCGCACCGCGGGCCATAAACCCGGGCCCGCGTGCGACTGGACGTACCCACACTCAGCTCGGGCTCGTGCCTAGTTGACACTATGCATAACTGGGACCCCGATTGTCGCCACCTCGAGTCCCTTGGGGCTTGGTCTCGACCTAGAGGGCTTGTCCCTTTAGGGTTTCCCTCGGCTTGGCCGGGCCCCAACCTATATTTTTATTAAAAACTTATTTAAATTTATAAAATAACCAGTATAAGGTTAATTATTTCAAAATAAAGTGTAGTATAAATATTTATACTAAAGAGAGTTAATTCAATATAAACAAATAGTTTTAATTTAATATCTAAATCCCTTTACTAGCTTATGTAAAATATTTCATATCAACATAATTTTTTTATAAAAATTTATTTAGACTTCCGAAATAACTAGTTTAAGTATACGTAGTTCAAAATAGTGTGTAATATAGATATTTGTACAAAAATGAGTAAATAAAAAAACAAATATTTTCAACTTAAAATTTAAACCCCTTTTTAATAAATCTTTTAAAAGATATACCTCTCATATTTTTCATACAAAACCAGTATAACTATTTGGATATTTAAAATACGCACCTATCTATTTTCATAAAATTTAAGAGATCAATAGTTTTCCCCCAATTCATAATTTTAAAGATCAAAAGGTATAATTATCATAGATACCCTTTAAACAAATATTTTATAAAAAGAATACCATGTTTTAAATAATATAAGTATCCATTAGGATTTTGTGAAAACAAAAGGATTTATTTCTGTAACACCCCGACCCCAGTTACTTAGAGTCGATGCATTATTACATAAGATTGGCATGATCACAAGAAAATCCAATCTCGAAAGACCGATTGGTTTAGTAGCCTTGGAAATAATAGATATATTCATAAGCCTTACATTACATCATAAAGTGAAAATCTACTACAACAATATATTGTCTCTATATTCCACACTCATATCCCCACATAATATCCCTGCAGGTCATTCATAATTTACTTCTTCACTTCATGGGAAAAATAAAACATAGAAAAGGGGTGAGCTCAAATGCCCAGTAAAGATAACAATATAGCGGAAACTTTCATAAGTAAGAATAAACATTTAAGGCAATGTATAACTTAAAACAAAAGCCTTTTAAACTTGAACTTCAACATAGTATGGCAAATGTGAAATGAAATAATTCCATTTACTTATTCACATGGATATTCTACTAATCGAATAATCACATGCAATATCAATAACCACTTTCATAATGATGAAATGCATAATGTAAGACTATCATAACCACATATCCAAGGCCTCATGCCAAGACTACAAATAAGATTTTGCCAAGGCCTTGTTCCAAGACACTAGTTTGTCTCATGAGACCTACCGATGCATCGAGGAGGTATAGCGGGCTCCACCCGTCACTTACTAAGTCCAATTCAATCCCATATGAAAAGGTATAAACATAACATAAACATTCATATTAAAACTAGCATACGAAATGTCAATAATTTCTCCATAAACCATGAATGCTATAAAAATAACACATCCAAAGTAAAACATATTACAAAACCTTCAATACAATAAAAAAGTTGTATATCATAATAAATGAACTTCAAATAAGCTTAAAATCCATCAAAGGATGTTGACATAGATGAAATCAAAACTATTTGAGAGAAATACCTCTTTTCTCAAAATCATTGAAAACTCACACATTTATAAAGGAAGTAATTTAAAAGAGATTTTTGAATCAATGTTTCCCATACCACTTTGAAACTTTTGAAAAGAAATATCATTTCAAAACATTCATGACCATATAAATAAATCCTTAAAATCATTTTGCAAACATGGACAGTAATTAAATGATTTAGAAAGATAAATCTTTAAAACATTTAAAATTACGATCTTGAAAAAGAGTACCTTTTAAAAATTCTTAAAATATTCATTTTGAAATCATTTAAAAGTCACATAATTATAAAATAAAAAATTTACATTAGAAAATATTCTTATAAGCTTCTAAGGGAAGCTTTGATGATTTTATAACGGCGGTAAATAGCCGCACCCACCGTATAAGTTAAAAAAACATTCTTAACTTAACTTTGTCGAAAGGTAAAAAGTGCCATGTTTGGAAAACAACGGAAAGATTCCATTAAAACACATAAGGGTATAAATGACTTTAACCCATATTCTATGTAAATAGTAAAAATGTTTTGAAATACATTTCGAAGAAACATGGATGTGGATGATAAAGAAATCCCAGTAGATTATTACGTATAAACAACCTCGGATAATGAAGAGATTGCGAAATGAACCCTTACCTTGTACTTTTCCTTGGTTGAGGGTAGGTTAACCTCCTGTATAATGGTGAAATAACAGTTATTAAATTTTACAAGAATCATATATATTAATATGATATCATATATGATCTTTTAACATGGCTTTGTTAATAATATCTTAGTATTATCGTCGTTTCGGGTGTTAACTTACTCGTTTTCTTTAATATGTTTTGTTACATAAGCCATGTTTGTCATGGATAGGTTGTATCTTATTCATATATAGAATGATATAAAGTCCTTAAACATTATTTTTAAATCATCAAATGATAATTATACTTGAATGGATATGATGGAGAATGAATCTCATCGCGTTCATGGAGACGGTAGTCCGTACGTACGCGCGAGCGACAATATCATTCTTTTGATATTAAAATAATATATAAATGGATGTTATATCATATATAAAGAATCATTATCATGTTAACTTTATTATTTACATGAATTACACATCATTAATATACCCATACAAATAATAATTTATTGAATAACAATTACACCACGACGTGGAGACAGTAAGTCGTACATACACACGTATGGTGACATGTTATTAAAAGGCTGGATAAAATACTGAATATGGTTGTACCATATTTATAATAACATCACAGTATATATTAGATACTGGAGTTATTATTTTATAATGGCAATAACAAAGAAAGAAGAAGTGGAAGAAGAAAGGAACTTGAAAAGGGGTGTTGAAAACATTACCTCTTCTTCGGGTTCTTCCTTTTGATTTGATCAAAAGGGTTCCATAGGTTGGCTTTATGATCAAACTAAGGCATCTAGGTTGTATTTAGGGAAGTTTAGAGAGTATTTGGGCAGGGTTTGGCCGAACCAAAAGGCATTGAAGGTGTGATGAAATGAGAAGGAGGAGTGCCCTTTTAAATGAGGAGTGAGGGGCACCTTTGGAAAAGCTAGAAATATTAATTTATAATAAATTCATATTCGGTTTATAATGGCTCCAAAGTTGATTATTTAAAGGTTAAGGTGGGGATAGGTCGAAAACCATTCAACCAATAGAATTTATATAGGTTTGGGTTACTATATTAACCTTGTCTTTAAGTATTAACTCTAAGTTAATTAGTTTGACTTTTACAATGTCTCTTTGTATTTTTATATTATATGGTTAACAAACTTACCATATACATCCAAGAGACCCCCAAGTGGTCCATTAATGATAAAACTATCATGATATAAGTCTCTTGTCCGAACCTTAGATTTTTAGATATTTAATATCAATTAATAATATAATATTTGTTTTAAAACCACTTTTATGTCAATTTTGACACTATTCAATAGTTGATTTTTGTGAAACTTATAACAGAATGATTACTTGGAAAAAAGTTAATTAAATAAATCCTAATATGTCATATTATCCAAGAAAACTATGTTAATTCATTAAAAGTCTCAAATTATATTTATTTGGGTATTTATAATATCAATCATTTTAATTTTTCACTATTATGTTAATTACTGCATCATCATTGTGTCATAAATAAATTAAATTATTTAATGTCTAAAAATTATAAATAAAATATCATTATGTATTAAATATTTCTATATTTCTAATGAATATTTACAATCGAATTTATCTTATGTATAACTATATATTAAAAATGTTTTAGTAAATAAACATTGATTTTAACTCTTTTAACTCTTCTTTGAATTAAATAATAATAAATGTCCTAATCTAATCAAAATGGACCTAAATGATAATATTTTATTCCTAAGGTTGTTTTTGGATGAGATAAACTTGTCCAATAGAATTAGGACCTGTGTTAGGGTAATATTAATATCATTTTTACCCTTAATTACCCTATTTACTTTTAACCATGGTAAATAAAAGTAAAAAGTTACTATTCACCAAATATTATTTTCATCTCATTGAACCAAATTTTACTTCTTGATATTAACCATGTCTCTCGTATTTTCGAAATTCCATTCACAGAAGCGGTAAAATTATGTTTTATGAAAAAATTCAGTTTTTTAACTACGACTTAGTAGTTTCACTATTCATCAAAAATTGATGTTTTTCAGAACAATGCCAAAATTTCACCCTAAGCTTTAATTGATATTCTGAATTCAGAAATGATTTCTATTTTAAAAAATTCAAAACATATAAGTTGCATTAATTAATTTTATAATTAATTCCCGCTGTTACAACAAATAGCGTGTTTTTAAGAAACAATATATATCAAAAGATTGACAATTGTTTAGGTCCAATTTAAAAGTGAAATTAATTATAATGAACACCATTGGATAAAATGGTAAAAATATATTCTAATTATACTTTAAAACCACTCAAATTCATAATTTATCACTATTAATTATATTGATTAAAAAAGTTGTTTTTAATTAAAATTTAGTAATTTTCACTATTCATCAAAATATTAAAGTTATCTGAAAAGTACCAAAATTTCACCTTATGCTAATTTTGATATTACGAATACAAAAATGAAGTCCATTTTGTGAGATAGAATTTATAAAATTTCAAAAATTAGGTATTACTATTCATAATGGCTAGATTGGTAAGTCATGGTGCGCTTTAACTCGGTGTTGTGTGTAGTGCAAGTTATTGAATTATTTTGAAGAAATAACACACTATGAAATCGTGGGGTGTTACATTCTCCCCTCCTTCAATAAATTGAATCTTCACAATTTGAAATTTTTCTTCGAAAATAATAGGTTGAAAATAAAAAATATCTTTGTGGGAAAACCCAAATCGGAAATTGGGTTACTAAAATTCAGTCTTAATATGAGGAAAAGAGAAATGAAAGGGTCACCACCAAATTATGATCTCGATTAAGAGAACATTGGTGGAAATTAGAGACATATAATTTCTGGAAAAATGTAAATATTTATAGGTAGTGATTGAGGTCATCAATCACAAACAAGTGTAAAATTGAGGTACTTAAATTCATCAATCTATGATGATTTGAAATACCATCGGTTCAACAAAACATAGGGTATTAGGATAACACATTTTTGGTTTTAGGATTCCTTAAATAAAGTATAAGAATTAATTTATTCATAGAATAAGAGAAAAAGAAAAATATATTCTTGAAAAATAGAGTTCCATCCTTTAACTAATTTCTACCACAAACTCATATTTCACTCTAAAAGATAATAGAACGAGAAAAATATATTCTATTTATCCTATTCATATAGGGTTCCAAAAAAAACGAATTTATAATTCATCTACCATATCTTTTTAAAAAAAACACTACATTATTTAATCTCAAACATCACGTGGGTCAGTGGTTGGTGATACATCCTTGTCGCCCTTCGGTTGTGGGTTCAAGTCTCGCGGCCTTGCCTGACGCGACGGGTTTCCGCCTGACCTCCGGGTTGTCCTTTTATGGAAATCCAAAATAATACAAACTAGAACTATCCAAAATACATCAGTCCAAAAATTATAAAGACGGTAAACACAATAAATATCATTTTTTCCGCGTAATAACATGTGAACACCTTCATCATGTATTCTATTAAAACACTGCAACATCCTGACTGACCATAAAACCTTATTTATTACATTGATGATACCTTATTCCTTAAAGAATAATAGATATACTCCTTCAATCCAAAATTTTTTTAAACCCAAACAATGAGGGAATATACAAATCATTAATCAGTTTCATGGTAGTCAAGAGTATCCAATATAATTCATCCAAATAAATCATGTATTATTCCAAAATCACTACCTCAGTATCAGAACTATATTATGGTTTATCATTCTCTCAACCATATATTTTCCAAAAATTTATCCTGCTATTGAGTCACTTTTCATTGTTCCACACAATCTCATGTCCTTAATGAAATAGTACTGCAGTACAATCCTTATATACTCCATAATTATTATAACAATTAAATTGCTGATACAACACTCAAATGACATAATCAACACAAGAACTATAATAATTCCTCTTCACTTGTGGTAGAATCATAACTTGATTATTATCCAATAGCATCATTTGAGGCATAGTCTGATGACTGGGACATAGTTTCGCGTAGTGTCTAAACTCCTTATAAATGAAGCATTGTACATTTGAAACCATTTTCTTACCCTTGCAGTCACGTACTTTGTGCCCTTTTCCTCCACACTTATAACAAACTCACATTCCATTCAGGCAAGTTCCATGGTGTTTCTTCCCATAGTTATCACATATGGGAAAATTCTTCTTTTCCCTCTTCCCTTTATCCATCTTTCTCTCTTCCATCCTTTTCTTTTCTTGCTTTCCTTCAAATCCATAGGACTCAGTAAAATCTTTACTTATCTTATCAACACATGATCTTATTTCTTCATATGATGATAATACATGGGAGACTATTTCTCTTATAAATTCTTGCTTAAGACCATGAAAGATATGATCCTTCTTTCTATTTGGATCATGTGCATTGCTGGAGTTCTCATTCCTTCTACAGGGTTCCATTTCTAAAAAATGGCATACACTAGATTAGTTTATGAATAACAATACCTAATCCCAAACTTGTAAAACACATAACATAAATTAAATAGTTTATTGTCATAATACATAATCTTAAAAATGTTTTCTTTGAGAATGTATATACTCCTAAACCCTTCATAATGATTTGTAAAGAAAATGATAGTTATCCTAATCATATCCCCCAAAAGTGTCATAACCCAGAGTGCAGCAAGGCCCGTTGTCGTGCACCAGTTCCCTTTCGAGTCTAGCTCAAAGCGTTGTTTTCGGGTTTTACCCCTAGGTAGATCTGTGCCAGAGCTGCCTCTACCTGCTCGTATCCAGACAAGGATGTATTGCTCAGAAAACTCACAAAATCTCTACAATTACAAAATTATAAGAAGTTCTTCTATACTAATCCTCAAAGTTCATCTTAGGTCTATGTGCTCTAATCAGAGTTTATCTAAATCTAGCTTCCAAGGTTTGTATTAAACTTCCTCTGATACCAACTATAACACCCCGACCCCTGTTACCTAAATTCGGTGCATTATTACATAACATTGGCATGATCACATGAAAGATCAAATATCGAAAGACCGATTGGTTTAGTAGCCTTGGAAACACTAGATATATTCATAAGCCTTACATTACATCATAAAGTGAAAAACTACTACAACAACATATTGTCTCCATATTCCACACTCATATCCCCACATAATATCCCTACAGGTCATTCATAATTTACTTCTTCACTTCCAGGGAAAAATAAAACATAGAAAAGGGGTGAGCTCAAATTCCTAGTATGGATAAAAATATATCAGAAACTTTCCTAAGTAAGAATAAACATTTAAGGAAATGTATAACTTAAAACAAAATCCTTTTAAACTTGAACGTCAACATAGTATGGCAAAAGTAAAATGAAATAATTCTATTTACTTATTCACATGGATATTCTACTAATCGAATAATCACATGAAATATCAATAACCACGTTCATAATGATGGAATGAATAATGCCATACTATCATAACCACATAGCCAAGGCCTCGTACCAAGACTACAAATAAGATTCCGCCAAGGCCTTGTGCCAAGACACTAATTTGTCTCATGAGACCTACCGATCCATTGAGGAGCTATAGAGGGATCCAGCCGTCACTTACTAAGTCCAATGCATTCCCATATGAAAAGGTTTAAATATAACATAAACATTCGTATTAAAACTTGCATACGAAATGTCAATACTTTCTCCATAAACCATGAATGGTATAAAAATAACACATCCACAGTAAAACATATCAAAAAACCTTCAATACAATACAAAAGTTTTATATGATAATAAATCAACTTCCAATAAGCTTAAAATCCATCAAAGGATGTTGACATAGACGAAATCAAAACTATTTGAGAGAAATACCACTTTTCTTGAAATCATTGAAAAGTCACACATTTATAAAGGAACTAATTTAAAAGAGATTTTTGAATCAAAGTGTCCCATACCACTTTGAATGTTTTAAAAAGAAAAATCATTTCAAAACATTCATGTCCATATAAATAAATCCTTAAAATCATTTTGAAAACATGGACATTAATTAAAAGATTTAGAAAGATAAATCTTTAAAACATTTACAATTACGATCTTGAAAAAGAGTACCTTTGAAAAATTATTAAAATATTCATTTTGAAATCATTTAAAAGTCACATAATTATAAAATAAATCATTTACTTTGAAAATATTCTTATAAGCTTGTAAAGGAAGCTTTGACGATTTTATAACGGTGGTAAATAACCGCACCCACCGTATAAGTTAAAAAACATTCTTACCTTAAATTTGTCGAAAGGTAAAAAGTGCCCTGTTTGGAAAATGACGGAAGGATTCCTTTAAAACACATAAGGGTATAAATGACTTTAACCCATATTATTTGTAAATAAAAAAAATGTTTTGAAATACATTTCTAAGAAACATGGATGTGGATGATAAAGAAATCCAGTAGATTATTACATATAAACAACCTCGGATAATGAAGAGATTGCGAAATAAACCCTTACCTTGTACTTTTCCTTGGTTGAGGGTAGTTTAACCTCCTTTATAATGGTGAAATAATTTTCATTAAATTATAAAAGAATCATATATATTAATATGATAACATATATGATCTTTTAACATTGCTTTGTTAATAATATCTTAGTATTATCGTCGTTTCGGGTGTTAACTTAGTCGTTTTCTTTTATATGTTTTGTTAAGTAAGCCATGTTTGTCATGGATAGGTTGTATCTTATTCATATCTAGAATTATATCAAGTCCTTAAACATTATTTTTAAATCATCAAATGATAATTATACTTGAATGGATACGATGGAGAATGAATCTCATCGCGTTCGTGGAGACGGTAGTCCGTACGTATGCACGAGCGACAATATCATTATTATGATATAAAAATAATACATAAATGGATGGAATATCATATATACAGAATCATTATCATTTTAAATTTATTATTTACATGAATTAAACATCATTATTATACCCATCCAAATAATAATTTATTGAATATAAATTACACCACGACGTGGAGACGGTAAGCCGTACGTATGCACGTATGGTGACATGTTAATCAAAGGGTGGATAGAATACTGAATATGGATGTACCAAATTTATAATAACATCACATTATATATAATATACTGGAGTTATTATTTTATAATGGTAATAACAATGAAAGAAGAAGTGGAAGAAGAAAGGAACTTGAAAAGGGGTGATGAAAACATTACCTCTTCTTCAGGTTCTTCCTTTTGATTTGATCAAAAGGGTTCCGTAGGTTGGCTTTAGGATCAAAATAAGGCCTCTAGGTTGTAGTGAGAGAAGTTGAGAGAGTATTTGGTCAGGGTTTGGCCGAACCAAAAGGCATTTAAGGTGTGAAGAAATGGGAAGGATGAATTCCCTTTTATAAGAGGGGTGAGGGGCACCTTTGGAAAAGCTAGAAATATTAATTTATAACAAATTCATATTCGGTTTCTAATGGCCCCAAAGTTGATTATTCAAAGTTCAAGGTGGGGATAGGTCGAAAACCATTGAACCATTAGAATTTAGACAGGTTTGGGTTACAATATTAACCATATCATTAAGTATTAACTCAAAGTTAATTAGTCTCACTTTTATAATGTCTCTTTGTATTTTTATATTATATGGTTAATAAACTTACCATATACATCCAAGCGACTCCCAAGTGGTCTATTAATGATACAAATATCATGATATAAGTCTATTGGTCGAACCTTAGATTTTTATGAATTTAATATCAATTAATTATATAATATTTGTTTCAAAAACTCTTTTATGTCAATTTTGACAATATTCAATAGTTGATTTTTGTGAAACTTATAATAGAATGATTACTTCAAAGAAATTTAATTAAATCAATATTAATATGTCATATTATCCTATAAAATTAGTTTAATTCATTAAAAGTCTCAAATTATATTTATTTGGGTATTTATAATATCAATCATTTTAATTTTTCAATATTACGGTAATTACTGCATCATCATTTTTTCATAAATAAATTAAATTATTTAATGTCTAAAATTTATAAATAAAATATCATTATGTAGGAAATATTTTTATATTTATAACGAATAATTACAATCGAATTTATCTTATGTATAACCCTATATTAAAAATGTTTTAGTAAATAACCTTTGATTTTAACTCTTTTAACTCTTCTTTGAATTAAATAATAATAAATGTCCTAATCTAATCCATGTGGACCTAAATGATAATATTTTATTTCTAAGGTTGTTTTTGGTCGAGATACACTTGTCCAATAGAATTAGGACATGTGTTAGAGTAATATTAATATCATTTTTACCCTTAATTACCCTATTTAATTTTAACCGTGTTAAATAAAAGTAAAAAGTTACTATTCACCAAAAATTATTTTCATCTCATTGAACCACATTTTACTTCTAGATATTAACCGTGTCTCTCGGATTTTCGAAATTCCATTCACAGAATCAGTAAAATTAAGTTTTATGAAAAAATTCAGTTTTTTAACTACCACTTAGTAGTTTCACTATTCATCAAAAATTGATGTTTTTCAGAACAATGAAAAAATTTCACCCTAAGCTATAATTGATCTTCTGAAGTCAGAAATGATTTCTATTTTACAAAATTACAAACATATAAGTTGCAATAATTAATTTTATAATTAATTCCCGCTGTTACAACAAATAGCGTGTTTTTAAGAAACAATATATATCAAAAGATTGACAATTGTTTAGGTCCAATTTCAAAGTGAAATTAATTCTAATTAACACCATTGGATAAAATGGTAAAAATATATTCTAATTATACTTTAAAACCACTCAAATTCATAATTTATCACTATTAAATATTTTGATTAAAAAATTTATCTTTAATTAAAATTTAGTAATTTTCACTATTAATCAAAATATTAAAGTTATCCGAAAAGTACCACAATTTCACCCTAGGATAATTTTGATATTACGAATCCAAAAATGAAGTCCATTTTGAGAGATAGAATTTATAAAATTTTAAAAAGTAGGTATTACTATTCATAACAGCTAGTTTGGTAAGTCATGGTGCGCTTTAACTCGGTGTTGCGTGTAGTGCACGTTATTGAATAATTTTGAAGAAATAACACACTATGAAATATTGGGGTGTTAAAATTTCCAAGAATACTCTTTTTATTTTCAAACTATCATTCTTTTGTGAAACATATTATAATAGTTGAAATACTATAAAATTATAAGAGCATGAAAAAAAGTTTTTATAAATTTATCAACGGTACCCAAAGGTTGTTTTAAAACCCAATGGCTATATATCTAACGATCATATATCTAAGGACCATTATAAAAGCAGGGGAATTAAACAAAATCAAAACACTTTAACCCGAAAGGATGGCTCTCCTCATACCATTGGTGTTGAGTATGTGTGTCGTGGCTCTGGCTGTTATATTCTTCACACTGATGGACCCTGAAGACGACGACTATCTGATTACTCGAGTTGTTATTCTTAGTATTCTTTATGTGGATGTGTTAGGTCTTGTGTATGGTATTTTCAATTAGTTGGGTCTTGTTGCAATGTAACGTTTAAATATATACCACTTTACTGTATTCTTTATGTTTTATTTTGTTTTAAATTCTTTAATAGCACTCAAAGCATAAAATAAAACAAGAGACATTACTAAAAGCATAATGTTGTTCACTTGGACCAGTTCATAAAACCTGGGGTGTCACATTATCCCCCCCTTTAGAAAATTTCATCCTCACAATTTATTTCACAACACTACATGGTTCTGCAACGTTCTCACCATCTCGACCAACGTATAGGGTCAACAGGTTCATTTAGCAGAATCCACGTAGCGAAGCTCACTTCTTCCAGTTCCCTAATACAGATACACCTAAGACAGGAGCGGTTGCACTTATGTTCCGGGCCTTCAGGCTTCCAGAGGGAAGATCAAAGAGTACAAAGGTTTGAAATGTCATTATAGACCAACGTACGATAGACTCACCGAATTATGTCTCGGTCGAGGACATCGAATCCATAGATGCGGTAGAACAAGATATAGATGAGATGTTGGAGAATATAAGCCACATGAAGATTTCCCTCTAATGCCGCCTTCTAAAATATCACTCTGTCCGTGTAGTTTCGTCCTAGGGTGAAACATAAAAAGAGCCCTTCGTGGTAACTTCCTCTTCGTTCACGACCGGCTAGCTGTGCAGAGCCAATGCGGTAATAGATGGAGGCATTACCCTGGAAGGTGCGGATAATCTCCGGACCGTTTGTTACCTCAAAGCACTGCTTGCACGTTCTTTGCAAATTTGCGAATCGGTCATACTCGTCCTCACATGTTTTGATTGCAATAATTTCTAGAATCTCAGTGGGAAGAGATAACAGGTGGGTTTTTCCTTCCATCTGAACTTTTTAAGGCAGGAGTTCAATCAATTGAAAATCATTCAAGAAGAAAAACAAAGTAAAGAAAAAGAAGGGGAAAGACAACATTTCAATAAACATACTTTTATTACTATTAGTGCTTCAGTTTCCCTTATCCACTGACTAAACTGACTCCACACAGAGATTCAAAACTCCCTAACTCCTCGAACCAAACACAGGCTGAGTATTCAGGGAAAAACTCTTGGGGGCACCTATGACGTCTTATGAGTCTAGAATGAGGGGTATGAAGTTGAGAGACATCCTCATACAGTTATTTTCTACAAGACAGTCGGGTGGACTCATCTTCTAACCTTACGATGTTCAAGAACTGACCCCAGAAGCCGTAGATTAATATCTGACAAAGGTAGCCCGCTCGGAGGTCTCCGTCAGCAGCACCTTCTTGAAAAGGGTTATCAATCATAGTTCTAATGATCTCACCTGCCGTGAAAATTTAGAAAAGTCCCTCATAGTACCTTCCTCGACATACATAGGAGGGAAACTGGGTTATCATCATAATGAGGTAATCTATTCCTTCCCCCAGCTGTAACTGAAGCATCCGTTGTGAATTGGATACGTCGTAAAGGTGTTTTAATGTCATGCGGATATGAGAATAGTTTAGAAAATCCCCATGTCTAGCTAAAAACTCAATGTTTTCTAGGGCCTATATGGGGAGAGATAAGATATTTTTTCCATTGTATTCCATCTGAAATTTAAGAAAACCCAATTTTTAATAAAATTACAGTACATATACATATTTTTGTTTCAGTTTTTGGCTTTCCAGAGTTATCCAAACCGAACCTCTGATACCAACTATAGAGACCCCGACCCCAGGAACCCAGGAGTCTGTGCCTTTTGAACATGATGTGTTATATTAAAATAAAACACACTTTGTTAAAAACCCATCATGCCCCATTTAGAGGATCATGTGTAGTTCGGGTTCTGGGAAACCGGCAACTTTTGAAATAGTTCCTCTTTTAAGAGCAGATACCTAAAAATTTTAAATCAAAACATAGGGTGAGCACTGAAATACTCAGTAAGGAATTTTAAAAAGAAGTGAAAACAGTGTAACATTTGAAAACAGTTTTTTTTAAAAAAAAATTGAACATTCTCTAAAAGAATATTATAACACATAACATAACAATTCTCACTCAAGGTTTTCAAGAAGAACATTAAAAAATTATGTTAATTCTCAAAGGAGTAACAATGGTTATCATAAACAAGTACAAAATGTGAATTACTTAAGCATAAATTAAACAGTTTAAAGTCATGCATACTCAGAGTTAAGCAAAAAGGAAATAACTAAATTTTCATATGATGGTTACTATTCTATTAAGAGATAAACACCAATCATGCTGAAAGCCTATACGAGTGAAATAAGAACTTCATGAAAACATAAGGGAATTAGTCGTGAAAGAACATTATCTTGCAGAGAACTTGTTACATAACTTGAATTATGTGGCATCAACATTTAATCTTAGACAATCATTTCTGTATCACCAAGGTCCATCCCCAAGGTGTCAATAAACATTACCAAGGTTATTCACCAATGTATCAGCCTAAAAGGTCATCTCTAGAGATTAATTCTTCACCCAATGCATTGGAGCGCTATCTGGGCGCACCCTTGAAACGACATTATTATCATGTTAGCCACATCGTTCATGATTTACTTAAACGGTTTGTATATTCAAGATGTCCCACACCACCTTGAATATCTCATTCAAAATCATTTTTTTACCCAACGTGTCCCATACCACTTTGGGTAATCCAATTTCTTAGTTCATTTAGTGATAAGTCATAAGAACGAATTATGTAGAATAATAACTAAAATAAACAATGAATCATTACACACATTACTAATACATGATATGGCAGTTAACATTGTAAAAACATGTCAATAACTAATCAACAGAATACATAGTTTAGTAAACATTCTCCGCACACAAGCTAATTATTAAAGCATATAAGAGGATGATATAATAAATGATGGATCTTTCAAAGAAAATATTATTTCATGGAAATGATGTTCTTAAAGAAATCACATTCTGTTAGTCATGGTGAAAGATAGGTCATTAAACTCTAGCCTGGTTAACTAACAACATTCATCAAAGCGGGTCTTTTGCATAATCAGATAAATAAAGTACACAACATGATAATACAGTACCAAAATTCTTAAATCCTCTAACATATTTTAAATCAAGACAAAATACACTCTTTATGATAAAAACACATCATGAGTGATGTCATGTATGCTTCTTTAATAAAACATAATTCACAGAAAAATAAGGATTTACATAAAGGTTGTTACCCACCCCTTGAAAACATAAATTTGGTTTGTATTGGTCTACATGTTTATGAGTACATAGATATATATATACCAAGTTTACAATGAGAGGTTTTCATGGTAAAACAGTTTAAAATAACCCTCATTAATATATAATGCATAGTATAATATGCTGGATCATTTTGAAAATCCGAAAATAGATAGATTTTGGGTTATAATTATCTTTATATACATATAGAAAATTGTATATTTATATCTGTATAGGTTTTATGAACTAAAACCGAAAGAGAAAAATTAAAACATAACATGAAAAAGCCATGTACAACATTGGTCAATCCAAAAAGAAAAATATAATCTATATGTATATATATATAAATAGGTAACCCATATATATAGAACATATTCTTAAGGGTTGGTTTAAAATAAAGTAAGATAACTCTTTTCCCTTTGTAACCTTTTTATTAAACTTTAGGAAAGACCGTTTTAAACTGGATGGATTTAATTATACATAATTATATATATATATAAACCGTATATACTAAAACATAGTGGAGTAGTATTTCATTATTAGGGAAAAACATAAAACCTCCTTACTTGCACCCTATTGGAAACACGGCTGCAAGCCCCCTTTGAAAATATCACAATCCGAAGGGTTTATATTTTAGTATATATATATATATAAATAGTATATATACACTGAGTGTATAAAGGTATGGGTTTCTTCATAGGAAATAAAAACATGTAAAGACTCTTATTTATGCACCCTACAGAGAACACGAAAACAGATTCTTTGAAGGAGATACCATCCGAGGGGTCTATATATTAAGTATATATAAACAAATATAAGTTGTATATATACCGAATGTTTCTATAAAATAAGGAAAGAATGAACGAACCCTTACATTGCTTGAGGCGAAAGCCCAGCCCGGAGGTACGTCGCTGGTCTTGCTGGGAGTTCGTGGGAGGGAAGGCGGAGAAGGAGAAGTCGTCGAGACTTCAAGTGGCAGGGGCTTAAGTGGGGATTTGGTGCAAAAAGGGTGACTCGACCCAAGAGTAGGCCGGTGTGGGGAAGTCTAGATAATAGAGACTTATGAGGGGGTGTGTGAGGGTCAAGATAAGTAGTGCCAAAGTAGGAGCTGAGGCGTCCTTGAGCAGGCCTACAGGTCAGGTCCTGTTGTAAGGAAAAAGACGATGGGGTCGACGCGGTAAGGAATTGGACGGCCAAGAGCGTGGGAGGGATCAATTAAAAAGAAACCAATGGTCAGGATTAGATCTCGGGTGATATTGGACGGTCATGGTGATACTCGGGGCAATCGTGCGACTAATAGGTTCGGACGGTCGTGATTGAAGCGTGATTCGATCAGATGGTCCTGATCGCGTGGAACACGTCCCACATCGTAATGAACCGTTGTTGAGGCACCGTTTATAATAAAAAGCATTCAGAAACTGGAGAAATAACATGAACGCACACACATAGGGGTCTTACACATAGATCCCATGCAGGCTTTGGCCTACCCATACGCATCGCGCACCGCGGGCCTTACACACGGGTCCGCGTGCGACTCGACGAACCAACACTCGGCTCGGGCTCAGGCCTGGTTAACACTATGCATAACTGGGACCCCGATGGTCGGCACCTCGGTTCCCTTGGGGCTTGGTCTCGGCCTAGAGGGAATGTCCCTTAAGGGATTCCCTCGGCTTGGCCGGGGCCCAACCTATATTTTTATTAAAAACTTATTTAAATTTATAAAATAACCACTATAAGTATACTTATTTCAAAATAAAGTGTAGTATAAATATTTATACTAAAGAGAGTTAATTCAATAAAAACAAATAGTTTTAATTTAAAATCTAAAACCCTTTACTTTCTTATATAAAATATTTCATATCAACATACTTTTTTATATAAATTTATTTAGACTTTTGAAATAACTAGTTTAAGTATACATAGTTCAAAATATTCTGTAATATAGATATTTGTAAAAAAAATGAATAAATAAATAAAAAAAATAGTTTCAACATTAAATTTAGACCCCTTTTCTATAAATCTTTTAAAAGATATACCTATCATATTTTTCATACAAAACCAGTATAACTATTTGGATCTTTAAAATACGCACCTATCTGTTTTCATAAAATTTAAAAGA
The DNA here is from genome assembly GCA_963277665.1 of Viscum album. Taxonomy (NCBI): domain Eukaryota; kingdom Viridiplantae; phylum Streptophyta; class Magnoliopsida; order Santalales; family Viscaceae; genus Viscum; species Viscum album. The sequence continues at coordinate 363,559,577 of OY728140.1, read as the reverse complement.
TCAATTGTTTTCCCCCAATTCATAATTTTAGAGATCAAAAGGTATAATTATCACAGATACCCTTTAAAATTATATTTTATAAAAAGAATACTATGTTTTAAATCATATAAGTAACCGTCGAATTTTTTTTAAAACAAAATGATTTATTTCCATGAATACTCTTTTTATTTTAAAACTATGATTCTTTTGTGAAACATATTATAATAGTTGATATATTATAAAATTATAAGAGCATTAAAACATGTTTTCATAAATTTATCAACAGTACCCAAAGGTTGTTTTGAAACCCAACGACTATATATCTAACGGTCATATCTCTAAGGACCATTATAAAAATAGGGGCATTTTAAAAAATCAAAACACTTGAACCAGAAAGGATGGCTTTCCACATACCATTGGTGTTGAGTATGTCTGTCGTGGCTATGGCTGTTATATTCTTCACACAGATGGAACCTGAAGATGACGACTATCCGATTACTCGAGTTGTTATTCTTAGTAGTCTCGCTATGGCTGTGTTAGGTCTTTTGCATGGTATTATCAATTAGTTGGGTCTTGTCGCAATGTTACATTTAAATATATACCAGTTTACTGTATTCATTATGTTTTATTTTGTTTCAAATTCATTAATAGCAACCAAAGCATAAAATAAAACAAGAGACATTACTAAAAGCATAACTTTGTTCACTTGGACCAGTTCATAAAACCTAGGGTGTCACAAGCTGGGCTGGGCAGTGGTCCCTGATGCCAGGCTTACCTCCAGCTGGGCTGGGCAGTGGTCCCCAATGTCGGGATTACCTTCAGCGGGGCTGGGCAGTGGTCGTAGATGCCGGGATTACCTCTACCTAGGCTAGGCAGTGGTCCCCGATGCTCGATTACCTACAGCTGGGCTGGGCAGTGGTCGCATCGCCGACTTTAGCCGGGTCACCCTCCAGTGGATTACCTAGTTACGGGACTGGTCATTGTGGCACCTGTCGACTTTCTGGGTCTCCATATAGTGGGAACCCTTCAACTTCTAGGGACCCTCCAACAGGGCTGGTCAGGGGGTCTCTTGTCAACTTTGAGGAGACCTCTCTACTACGGGGCAGTGATGAGGGGTGGTTTGACGTTCCCCAAAACTCTCAAGTACGAGGGGCGCTTTCCCCACCGAGATGCGTCCTTGCGATGCAACCTAGAACCGTGCAGGCGAGTCAGTGCCACCCAAAGTGGATAGTTTCGAGAAGTGGTGATTTGACCCCTTGGCTTGTAGTTCGGTGGAAAACGTGCGGGTTGCTGGTTATTAATGATGTTTACTTCTGGGACTATTGGCGACTCACTTTCTTGGGATGAGCTACGGCAAGGAGATTCCCTTACGATCTTGTTCAGGATTCTTGTTAGAGCATATGAATATGTATATTCCATGTTTCAGTACCCACTTCTTGGGCTTGGTTACCCTCCCTCCATGAGAGGCGAAGATGCGCGGGGTATGCCACATGCTTTCCGTGTCTAGCTTCTCATGGTGGGATGAGTCTACTCTCCTGCTATAGGTAGTGAAGACTCGATGAAAAGTTCATCTTCTCACAGTTTCTAGCTCCTTGTGCCTGGATGAGTCTCTCCTATCTCCTGTTTGGTTGAGTTGGACTCTCTATTGTTACTCTTTACTGCACTCCTTGTTATATTCCTTTAATATTCACTGTTCTCTCTACTGCTCACCCTTCGGTACCTCCTTTGTTGCTCGCTCGAGCCTTTGGGGTATCTTACTAAGTATTTTTATACTCACCCCTGCTTGGGCTTTTACTGAACTTGGTGTGACCTTGTAGACGACAGATAGGTTGTTCGTGACATTAGCGGAGCATAGGTGTTCGGGAGCTTGGAATGCGTGTGGTGGTCAGAGTCGGGTTCGAGGTGGGGGACCCTTCCAGATGTTTTACTTTTGTTTACATGTTGTCGGGTTGTGGCACATTTCTGGTTGGGCGCATGTTTTGCCCCTTTTTTTTAGTGTACCTACAGCTTTTACTTTGTACTTTTTAGAGGTCAATTCACATTTGTGGTTTATATATAGCTGTTGATCTTTTACTCTCCATGTCTTTTCTTTTACTCTTCACTTTTTCATTGATTATAATGCGTGTGTGTGTACAGGTGCTTAGTCAATGGCATCCCCAAGTTGTTGTGCCTTTGGTGCTGGTCGCCAGGCCCTGGCCTATGGAGACGGGCTTGGGGTAGCTGCGGCTCGAGCCTGGGTAAGGTCGGAAGGTGAAAACGTGTTATCATAGGTGGTTCGTTCTTTGGGGCGTTGTGAAGACGTCCCTAAAAAGGAATTGGTTGGGATTTCGGGCAACAGTGTTAAAATGTCTTGAGAGCGGCTCTCAGGCCCAGGAGTCCAGTGATGGTGCGGCGGCTGAAGTATCCATTCACCAGGACCTTGATAACCCGCTTGTCAACTCGGCATGCTGAGACACTTGTGGTAGAGAAAATTTTGGTTTGTGCATCAAATAGGATTGAGTCTTTGACTTTCCTTCTTGAGTCAGCTCCCCATAATTGTTGTTGCTGGTATATACATATATGCTCATCTGACCACGACACTCCTTGATAATTTTCAGGATGTCTCCGCGAAGACAGCCAGCTAGGATACCATCTTTGGTTCATGACGACGACCCTATGAGCTACGAGGCCTTAGTCCAGGACCCATCATACGAGCCCCTTTATTCAGGTGGGCCGGTAGCAGCACTCCCACCTGTTGAGCAACAGACAGCTTCTGCAGAGCAGGCGGGGCTTGAGCGCAGGTTGAGCATGCTCCATGAGTTCCAGTGGCAGAGACCGCTGAGGTTCAGTGGTGAGCCAGACCCTCAGGCTGCAGAGGCTTGGCTCGAGGCAGTGGTTCACCTTTTCAGGCATGTGCAGACGCCAACAGATCTGAGAGTGGCTTTGGCAGCGACCCTTTTTCGTGGAGAAGCTTGGCGTTGGTGGACTCTGGTGACTCAGCTTCTTGACGATTCGTTGATTTCATGGGGAGACTTTCAGTTTTTGTCCAGTGAGGAGTCTTTCCCCTCCCGCTTGTGCTCCCTTAGGATTAAGGAGCTCCTTCAGTTTCAGCAGGGAGGGATGACGGTGGCCGAGTACTTGGCTAGTTTTGCAGACCGTGCACGCTTTTACCCAGACTTGGTCCATGACGACAACATCTGAGCGCGGAAGTTTGAGCAGGGTATCCACTGATAGATTCGTGTTTTCATAGTACCCTTGTGCATTTCCACATATGCCGGGGTTCCAGAGCAGGCGCTGGTGACATAGAGCTTCCTGTCACTTTCTAGAGTTGGTGGTGGCAGCATGCACGTTGGAGCCGAGATGTCTACCGCATCTAGCCGGTGTCAGCTAGGAGGACCTCGACGCAGGTGGCTTTATGATAACTGGACTCAGGGGCGTGGTCGTACACCACAGTGGCGCCGGAGGGCACCAGTGCACCCCAGAGATTGTCAGTGCTATGCTTGCGATGGGAGAGGTCACTTGGCACAAGACCGCCTGACCAAGCATGCAGAGAGCTTCGGGCAGGCAGCAAGTGCACCACCACGACGGAGACAGCGCCATGATCGGAGTAGTACCTAGAGAGGTGGTGCTAGAAGGGGAGCGGTAGGAGCTGGTAATGGGGGACGACATTATGAGGTCTTCCCATCACCACTAGGCGGTCCACGTCGGGCTCTAGGAGCTGACAGTTGGGATCGCGGATAGCCGCGAGCTTTGGATTTCTACGATCCTGCAGAGCATGAGGTGATAAGAGGTACACTCTACAGATCTTCTACTTTCTGTAGTAGAATTGTTAGAATTTGTGTATGGAATGCTTTTCTCCCTGCTCCTTGTTTGTGGTGTTACCAGGGGGACGTGGGGTGTTGTTGTGGCCTTGTGTTGGAAAGGAAGAAGGCGTGGAACCCTTCTCTTTATTCGATGGTAGTGACTCCTTCGCCTTTCGATCATGTAAGAGAATATTTTTTTTGCGAGACATCGACTGTGAAGCCTTGCGTGACTAGATATCCTTGGGTGTTTCACCATATGGATATTCTTAAGGAGGGAATAACCAGGCCTTGTTCCCGGTGCGGGAGTTGATTCCAGTATCGGCGTGCGACGTGGAGGTCTGGTCGGGGACGTGAGCTACGCCCGAGGTCCTTCGGACTGTTCAAGACAGTGCGGAGGGATGGTGAGGTTCCCTACCGCCTTGCCCTATCCCCAAAGGCTAGTTTGGGTGCATAGGGTCTCCCATTTGACTCACCTGAGAAGAAGTGTGTGTGCTCCCATGCACGTCATCGGCGAGGGAATACCTCGCGTGAACAGATCAAATCATTTGGTCTATGTGCGGTGGCGCAGAGCTGTGCAAGAGTTCTTATGCGTATGGAAGAGCCGGGTGTGGGCTTAGTACCATGAGTTGTTACCTGGTTTTGTTTTTTGGGGACGAAAAGCTTGAAGGAGGGAATTATTTAAGAACCCAGGTTTTGGATATAAAAGACTTTAGAATATTCTTGATATTATTCCATAGCAGTGCCTTCAGACGGCATGCGATTCTGAGCCCCGGTGTGGCCAAAATTATGTTTTCAGTGCGTTCACACTAGGAACACCGAATAAATGGGATAACTCCTAATAATGCTTCAGATACGTGATTTGAGTGTACGGATGGGTCCGAAATGGGTTTTTTACCCTAGGAAGGACATAAAACATGTCAGCGTGGGATGTTTGGACCCCTCTCTCTCTTTTGGAACGTTAAACGGATAAATTAATTAATTAATTTATTCATTTAATGGTGAAACTCAAGTATCTCTTAAAGGGTGGCTCGGATTGGAAAATCGAGGGCACCATTGAGTCCGGAATGTACCGTTTACCCTAGGAGGGGTGTATGTTTTGCGGGCGCGGCCCGTCTGTGAAACAAATGGCCCCAGGGGTGTTTTCGTATTTTGGCGGCCTCGGGCGCGGTTGTTGCAACTTTTGATCGGGGCCACGGATTAAAATTCTGAGACCTCCATTGTGTTCAGAGCTTGGTTTTTAGCCTATGTGAGGCTTAATCTTGACCCTGACGGGAGTTCAGGTTCGGGCAGACGTACGAGTGGTTAAGTGTTTTCTATTTAAACACTTAACCCACCCCTCTCCTCTCCCCCTTCTCCCCTGGTGCTAGCAGCTCCCAACAATGAAGGAGGAATCTCTCCTCCATCACCTCTTCCTTTCTGGTGAGGTGCGGCTCCAACGGATCACGACGAAGCTTCGGGCGAAGCCCATCGAGGAAGGGGTTTGTTGCATTTTTCTTTCACGCACCTCATTTGAAACTAAATTATATCCTCAAATTTTTGTTTGATCTTCAAACAAATCCCATGGATGCGTAGTATAATTTATGATATTTTTATCGCCCTTTTCGTAATTGAAATCAGAGTTCGGAGGTGGCCGCAATAGCTTGTCGAAGTTTGCGGGTTTTGGGGTGTTTTTCCGGCGGTCCGGCGAGGTTCCAAGGCGGCCCGGCGGTGGACCGAGGCGGCGCTGCGGCTTCTTCATACGGGCGAGCGGCGGCGTCAGCTGAGGAAAGATGGCTGCGGGTGAGGGAGTGTGAGGCTACATCGGCGCTGGCTGGCGCGACGGCGAGGCGGGGTCGCGGCGCGCGACCCCTGCGTGGTGACCGGGACCCGCTGATGGCTGGTCTCCGCGTGGATGCGACTGGCCAGCTGGCCGGTCGGTGGAGCGATAGGCGCGCAACATGGGTCTCGCGAGAGGCGGCTGGGCCACTGTCCCAGCGGGTTGGCCGGTGCGGGCTGGGCCGAGCGGGGCGGACCGGCAGGACCGGGCCGGTCCGGCCCAAGGGTGCCCCCCCTTTTTAAAATATTTGAACACCTGTATTTCGGGATACGGCCGTCCGTTTTGCACACCGTATATGGAGGCACAGACCTAATGTCGAGGAAGCATCTTCGATGTGGTTCCAGGAGTTTTAACTTCCGAGACGAGGGGCTTGGGGGCACGGCACGTGCGTAAAGCAGCTAAGCAGGCTTCCCGGGAATTCTTGTTTTGGACGGCGCAGACGCGTCCAACGTCCGTTTTAAGCTCCGTCAGTGGTATTGGGACCCTGGCACTGAGGCGGAGCTTACCAGGTTTGTTTCAGGCATTGAGGCCGATGTTGAGGCACGGTCTCCACGGCCCGTCTTTTGAGCAGCGTGAAGCGTTTTACGACTTTTTCGTCGGGCGTCCGTTCGGGGCGTGCGAGCAGTCATTTCTGGATGTATTTCTGAGGGGATCGCAATGGTGAAATCCAACTACTCTAATTCTGCATGATGGTGCGGGCCCCACGAGGTTTGTTTGGGAGTTGACGGTGATTTTCCATCTCCATCATCGGGCGATCGTTTAGGACAGGTGAATAGTTAAACTTGTGTACTTTTTCGAGAGGATAGCAACGGTGTGATCCATTATTTGAGTTTCAGGATCGGGATGTGGGTCCCATGGTGCACCGCTCGTCAACGGGGTGGCAGAATGCTCCTTTATCTCCGAATATCCGTTGTGCTCAAGTGAGCAGTCTTTTTGACGTGTTTTCCCGAGGGGATAGCAATGGTGCGATGCGCCCGACTGTTTTCGAGGCCTAGACTCGGGATCATGGGACGTCATTCGAGCGTGAGGTGGTGTTGGTGACTTTTCTATCAAATATCCATTTGAGGTGATTATGTAGTCTATCTCGCGTGTTTTTTTTCAAGGACTACAACGATGCGATCTGTTTGGTTTTGCGGAGCCTCTTGCACGATCTTGTTAAATGTGGAATATGAAGGTTCCACGGTGGCGGTTCTTCTACCGTGTTTGTAGCGGACCCTTGGCATGTGATCACGCACTCTTGGGAGAGTGATATAAATGGTTCATAAGATGTGGTTGGCCCTGCCTGGGCCTTTGAGGTGGATTTGTTATGTTCACACCTTCGCATTGACGGTTGGCTGCCGTGTGCATGTTAGCCTTTGGGATGGAGACGTGGTATACTTAGGGAGTATACAGGAGCACTGGGAGGTACATTTGGATGTTAGTACCTGAGAATCTTTGTGCGCTTTGTCAGGGTTGACTTGGGGCCACACGACGTGTGGGCCCCATGTTCATTTCTTGCCCTGCTTTACATACTTTGACCTCTCACGACGTTGAGGGTCCCTCTGCACTCGTTTGTTTGACCAGCAGGGTGGTGTTTTCCCCTAGCTCTGTGCTTGATGGTTTTGACCAGCAGGGTTGAGTGGTCTCCCCCTGGTTTCGTTATCAATGGTTTGGCTAGAAGAGATGGTTTTTTCCTCTCTTTAATTAGCTGTGAGGTGTTTTAGTATCGTGCCCTTTCACCGGACTACGACACAATTTGCGACTATGGGTGATCGTAAATTGTGGATGCTTTCCCCTCGTTCAGGGATGAGTTCACTCGGTCCGCTTCAACAGTGACTCAGAGGTTTGGAGCATGATCTCCTTGAGAGGCCTGGGGATTTGATCCTGTCAGTTTCTGCTCCCTGGTAGAGTTCTTGTGGTTTCGGTGTGACCAACACATTACGCGGGCACCGATTGTCTACCCAGTAGGTTGTTTCCAGCATGGATGAGGTTGTTACCAGCAGAGCAGAGGTTATATCGAGCAGGGATCGCCAGTGGGTTACCATCCAGCAGGGATGGCCAGTACAGTGGTGTTCACCGAGAAATACCATCCAGCAGGGATGGCCAGAGCAGTTCCAGGCTTACCTCCAGCTGGGCAGGGCAATGGTCCCCGATGCTGGGCTTACCTCCAGCTGGGCTGGGAAGTGGTCCCCGATGTCGGGTTTACCTCCAACAGGGCTGGGCAGTGGGCCCCGATGCCGGGCATACCTCTAGCGGGGCTGGGTAGTGGTCCCCGATGTTGGGCTTACCTCCAGATGGGCTGGGCAGTGGTCCCCGATGCCGGGTTACCTCCAGCTGGGCTGGGTAGTGGTCCCGTCGCCGACTTTAGCCAGGTCGCCCTCCAGTGGATTACCCTGTTACTGGACTGGGCAGTGTGGCACCAGTCGACTTTCCAGGTCTCCATACAGAGGGAACCTTTCGACTTCCAGGGACCCTCCAGTGGGGTTGGGTAGGGGGTCGCCTGTCCACTTTGAGGAGACCACTCTACTGCGGTGCAGTGACAAGGTGTGGTTTGTCGTTCCCCCAAAACTCTCAAGTAAGAGGGGAACTTTAACCCACCGAGACGCATCCTTGAGACGTGACCTAGAACTGTCTGGGCGAGTCAGTACCACCCAAAGCGGATAGTATCGAGGTACGGTGATTTAACCCCTTGACTTTCAGTTCGGGGAAGACGTGCGGGATGCTGGGCATCGATGATGTTTACTTCTGGGACTGTTGGTGACTCACATTCTTGGGCTCAGCTACGGGATGGACATCCCCTTACAATCTTGTTCGGGCTTCTTGTTAGAGAATATGAATATGTATATACCTTGTTTCAGTACCCACTTCGTGGGCTTGTTTACTCTCCCTCCAGGAGAGGCGAAGACGCGCGGGGTATGGCACGTGCTTTCCATGTCTAGCTTCTCGTGGTGGGACGAGTCTACTCTCCTGATATAGGTAGCGAAGACTCGATGATATGTTCATATTATCACCATTTCCAGCTCTTTGTGCCTAGAAGAGTCTCTCATTTCTCTTGTTGGGTTGAGCTGGACTCTCTGCTGTTACTCATTACTGCACTCCTTGTTTTATTCCTTTGCTATTCCTTGTTCGCTCTACTACTCACCCTTCGGTACCTCTTTTGTTGCTCCCTCGAGGCTTCGGGGTATCTTACTGAGTATTTTTATACTCAACCCTTCTTGGGATTTTCTTGCACTTGGTGTGACCTTGCATACGACAGAAAATTTGGTCGTGACTTCAGCAGAGCTTAGGTGTTTGGGATCTTGGACTGTGTGTGGTGGTTGGAGTCGGGTTCTAGGTGGGGGAACTTTCCAGCTGTTTTCCTTTTGTTTACCTATTGGCAGGTTGTGGCACTTTTCTAGTTGGGCGCGTGTGTTTCCCCTTTTCTTTTCAGTATACCTTCAGCTTTTACATTGTACTGTTTAGAGGTCGATGCACGTTTGTGGGTTATATATAGCAGTTTCTCTTTTACACTGCTTGTCTTTTCTTTTTACTCTGCACTTTTTCATTGAGTGGGTTCAGTGTGTGTGTACAGGTGCTTAGGCAACGACCTCCCCGAGTTGTTGTGCCTTCGGCGCTGGTCGCTAGCCCTTGGCCAATGGAGGCGGGCATGGGGTAGTTGCGGCTCGATCCTGGGTAGGGTCGGGTCATGACAATACATGTTAACCCTAATGGAAATGGAATGATTTTCCTAATGAGAAACCAAATAAGAAGGTAGCTAGAATACAAAAATAGATGATCATTCTTAATAACCTATCCCATTTTATGATTAAAAACATCTACTTTCATGATTATACTAATATAACTATTAAGAGAAAGATGAGTTTTAATAAATATTATAGGGGAAAGAAGGTTAATCATCCTACATGTTTGGATTGTGGGAGTAAGTAGTCAGTGGAATGTCTCAGGGGAATGTGAATATGTTTTTTGTGTAAAAATAATGGGTATATTGAAAGTAATTTATACATAAAAATGAATATTTTTATGTGGTCAAATAAATTCCTTTGTATGGTACTGTTTATAGTTTATTTTTTCATGTGTGGAAAATATGGGAATTATCAGATCCAATGATAGGATACAATGGCTAACTAATAGTCCAGGAAGGACCTACTCTATGTGACCCTTTGAAGTGAATGGACTAATGTTTTTAAAAAAATTTATTCAAGAATTATATCAGTTATATTTTGAATATAATAATCAAGAAATATCTAATGATTGTTCCACAATAGTTTTAATTATGGATTTCAAAACATATGACCAATGGCTCAAATAATTACGAAAATTTATTTTGTAGTAATATTGTATCATTTATAAGTAATTGATAGAATTATCATTAATGGGATAGTATTGGGGACTTATAAATTGGGTAATTAATTAATGAAAATTTTATTTCAGAAATATTTCATTATTTCTATTGTATTTTTCTAATTTAGGGAATATATTCAATAGTCAATGATATTATTTTATGAAGAAGGTTTGTGTTTTATATATATACATAAATATATATATTATTTTCAATTTGAGGATAAAGTAAAAGATAAGGATATCATCAAGGGATTATATGTTTAAGCTTCATCATAATTTTAAAGGAATCAACAGTGCCATTTTTATTTTTTATGTGATGATATTTTGATGTTATCTTAATCTTTTCCATGGTTTTATGATGAATACTCTATCGTAATTTAAATAAAATTTTGGGATAAATATTTTTTATGTGATAGTGGGACGTAGATAATATAGATCATTGAAAAGTAATTCATTAAAAGGGATATATTTAAAATATATTTATGGTTAAACTAATGATTACCTTTTAGGTTAGTATCGAAATTTCATTCATGATATTTTTGGGAATCTTACTACATTAGAATATTATATAGTGATTTTTCATAATGATTAATTATATTATTAGAATAATTTATTAGGTTGAGTTATATACAACCCTTCATATTAACATATGATATTATTTTATATGAATGATATTAAATTCTATAAGATATAATCTAAATGATATGAAAAAACCACTAAGGTTAAAACATTCTTAAATTTTATGGTTATTGTTTATGATATTCACCAAATTTTTTGGAACACCACATGAATTATATTAATATAATATTAGAATAAGAACAACCATATTTTCATATAATGATCTGTCACATTTGGAAAGCTTGTGCAGCTTGAACCCAAAACTAATTGGAAACAAGGGTTCCACACTTACTACTAACGTACATGTTATCCATAATAGTTTGAATTTGATTTTATTTAAAAGATAAATATTATGTTTATTTAGGGTGATTTTTTATAATGGTAAATGTGCATATTTTTGGAATGTTGGTTTTTAAATTTGGGATTCAGGATAAATTATATTTTAGAAGTACATATGATTTTAATATAGATTTATTAGGATTTACGTTATTTATGGGAATGATTATAAATTATTTAGAGATTATTTTATTATGGGATATGAGTTTTTGGGTATATATTGGAGAAAAAGTACCATTTATCACGGAAGAATATCTGAATCAATTCTGAATAATTTTCTGGGTTTTGAACATAGTTCATTCTACCTAGTTAAATATGGAATACTATAAGTTGATCTTTGGTTGGTATTTTTTATTTTTTTAAGATTAATGTTGTATTTATTCATATCAATATTTATTCATTTTTGGAATTATAGTACCTTTTTAAAGCCTTATTTATTCCGGATTCATGAATAATGATTGAAGATATATATTTCTATACTATTCTCATTTTTTATATATTTATTTAGTTCTTTATGGTTGGAAAACACATCATGACAACATTTCATTTGGAGAAACTTGTTATATTATAATAGAAATTCAATAAAACATAAAATTATACTTTCTATTTTAATATATTTATTTATATTGTTAGTCTGTAAGGTAATGGAATTTCTCACATCATGGAAAAGGATCCTGAAACAAAAATGTTTTTCAATTACCTTTAATTCTGATTAATAGATGGTTTATTCTCACCTCATTGATTAATGGTTTTGTGATCATTAACATTCTCATGATCATACACTTTCTTATGATCAATTCTATCTATCACTCAAAATAACTATATAGATCTTATATTTTTATTTAGATTTAAAAAATAATGTTTTTATTTTAATTAAAATTTATAATTATTTTATTTCAAATAAATATTTTATTTTAAATTAATATAAAATCAATTTCTTACATAAAATGAAATTCATTTGAAAAACTATTCTTCATTCTCTTTTTTATTTTTATATTTAATTTATTTAGGAATCATCTAGGAATTGAGTCGATAAAAATAGATTATATATATGTAATTAGAAGGGATAAATTTGTTAATTGATTAAATTTTACTTTTTATCATAATGAATAGTATCTATAGTAAAAAAAATTATCATAGTGAAGGTAAAATTTGTTAATGAAGGATAAAAGTAATATAATACATTCTCCGAATCAACCTGAAAATTGAATTTAAACTGTTTTAAGGATTTATTTCATCAAATTACACCCATTTTCTTATATATTTCTTTTGGATTCCATATTCCCTTCATAATGACATTTATAATATTTATGTAAAATATAAAGTAAAAAATCACACACTCTTGATTATAATATCTCTTAAATTATTACATGAGGAAAAATTGGAGATTATATGATTTGTTCCAAATGTGTATTACAATGATATATGGTTTTTTATCATGTTATGTTTTTTGTAATTTCAATTGATGATATAATTACATTAACTTTTTATGCAATGTTATACAATATTTATTCAATTAACACAAGTTTATGTGTATTTTATGATATCCTTTTTAATATTGTTCCACCAATAGTGATATCAATGTTCTCAATACATCATCATTCTTCATATATGGAGAGATAATGTCAAATAATTTTCATCATCCAACATCCCCTTCTTTAATTTAGAATTTTATGGTACACATAATAATGACCAAAATATTAAAACTCCTTCATTAACATTGAACTATGAGGATTTTATTTTTTATATAGATTCAACTTTCTTCTGAATTCCAACATTAACACTTTAAGAATCCCATATCCCCCCTAAAAAAGAGAAAATTGAGTAATAATTTATGACATTATTGATGATTTTCATTCCTTTATAGTGCCCACATCCATCCTTTTTATGTATAAGAATATCGGATCCTTTTAAATTCTCATCAATGATAAAATAGATTTTTCTTTTCCACATAGATCATATTCCACATTATTATCATTCAAAATATGGTATTGGATTAAGCATATATAGACTTTGATCATATCTATCCATATCCTTTTGTCCATATTCAACACCATTTTGGAGAATATATACTTGAGGGGATTTTGACCCATATATATTTCTAAATACTCCTATGAGAGATAATTCCATAATATATTCAATGAAAAGGTCACTAAAATTAGTTAAATAAATTTTTTTGGTAGTTATATTTGTGAAAATTTTATTTCATACATGTATAAGCTATAACTTTTTCATTCTTCATTAACACACAATGTAATATCTTCTTCAAAGCATCATTGAATACCATGAAAAATTTACCACTTGTGGGTAGTGTGAGTATAGGTGTAGTGATGAACTTATTTCTTAACTCATTGAATTTGTATTCACATTCATCATTAAATTAAAACATGAATTCCTTATGAGTTCTGTTTGTTATATTGTCAAAACTCGTGATAAGATTCTCAAATATCGATGATAGTACCCAGATAATCCATGAATATTTTGGATATCTATCACAGATGTTGGCCTCTTCCTTCCTTCAATATCATCAATCGTTGATGGGTCAAAAAAATTCAATTTCATGTGAATATATTCCCCATTAATGAGAAATAATTCTACAATAAATTAGATAATTTATATTGGGAATAAAGCTTCTCCTTTTTCAAGGTATTTATCACAATTCTATGATGATCATTGTTCTCCTAATTCATATTTTAGCACATTAGAATATCATCTATAAAGACTACCAATGATTTATGAATATAATATCTACAGACACAATAAATCATTTCCATGAGCATTTTTGGATCATTAATGAGACTATATGGCATTACTATGAACTCATAGTTATCATACCTTTTTCAAAATTCAGTCTTAAGGAAATCCTCATTCATCGCCAAAACATGATTATAAAATGACCAAACATATACCCTGGAGAATTATTATTCCTTAAATAGTTGATTGAAGAATTAATCAACCCCTGGTAAGTGGTTCCTATTCATTATCATGATATTTTTGATATCATGATAATAAATATAGAGTTTCATTGACCCATCCTTATTCTTGACGAAGTGGACAGTTGCACCACAAGGTGAAGTACTTGGTCATATAAACTATTTATCAATATTGTCCAATAGTTCAATCTTAATCTCTTAAATTTACAAAAAATCGATTTAATACAGATTCTTGGATTATGGTAATTCCCCATTTATAAGATCAATTGAAAATTCAGCCATTCTTCTTAGAGGAAGACTCTAAAATTCTTTGGAAAAATGTCATTGTATTTTCTCACAATTGCAGTGCCTTTAGGTATGATTCAATCCTTAGACTCAATCATTTTACCTATATATTCTTTCCCATATGTAATTAAAATCTATTATTGAGGTTTTTTGATAATTAAGATTTATCTTCCTCCTTGCACTTGTACATAATTTGGGATTGATTCGCGATACATAGTATAATTTCCTTGTTGCGAAAACTTATGTTTTATCTATACATGTAAAACCAATTCATTTATAGAATTACACTAAATTAAACCAAATGGGGTATAACAAGGTTCACTGGTAAGTTCATCCCAAAATATTTTATAGGGGAGTAATCATATACATAGTATGGAATAATTTCCCAATTTTGCATTATCACCTATTGGACTACTACTATGATTTGTATTTGTGTATGAAGAATTTAATTTAACCTTTTTATATAAGGGTTACATATAACTAGAATCAAAATTTACATTAACTATTCATGAAATAATAACTACAACACATGTTACCACTTCATTTTAAGGATCCTAATCAGTGGTTGTGAAGGATAAATATCACCCTTGTTGCCTTGGATATTGTTGGTTGTCTCAAAAAACCTTTGGATTTGTGCATTGGTTTCCATAGTTCCCTGTTTCATTGAAGTGTATGTAATGACCAATTAATTGTGATTTTAATAGAGATTTTATCTCCTCCATCCCATTAGTATGGTCCTCTCGTTGTCAATCTCTAGCTACATTCCATTCCTTCCTACAACTAAATCCTTTCCTCATCCCCTATATTCAATTTATGAGGTTCTTCTATTTGTAATTTTGACAAGTTGGATGTTGAAATTTACTTTCATCATTATATTTCTCCATCATATTTCATTAATTAAACATCATTTTCTTATTATCCCTATGATTTCCTTGAGATTGAACAATCTCAATTTCAATATTGAGGGGTCATCAAAATATTTTTTTCATAGTTATTGAAGTATTGGAACATCATGGATTTTCAAGGACTGTGTTTTATTCACAAAACAAGTTGTAAAGATTGCACATGAGGGTAATGAAAAATAAAGAGGCATATCATGCCTGTATTTTGTATTTTTTCTCATTTTCCTTGATAGATTCATTGTCTTTGTTTGGGAAATAAATTTTCTTTCCATTTTAAGATGGAGATTGTTTGAAAAATATTTATTTAAAAGCTTTTTTTTAAAATTATTTAACTCCATCACTTTAATATCTTCCTCAGGCTTTTTATTCTGGATAAATATACACCAATGATCATTTACTCCCTCTATAAGATAAAACTCTAGTAAAACCCTATCTTTCATTGAACATTTAATGATGAAGAAGATCTTCTCAATAGATTTAATCCATTATTGCATGATTAATGGATAAGATAATCCATTATTAGTTGGAGTCATTTGTTGAATAAAGGCCTTAATTAAAACATGTTCTTTATTTAAGGGATTTTTAGATCCTCCTTCTATAGGTTTATACATTAAACCTGAGATAGATGAGATAGTATCAATATAAATTTCATTATTCTCATTCTCATTGGGTTAGGAATCTCTTTAGGGTAGTCATCACATTTCCCAACACATTTATTGTTTACCCAATTCCTCTTACTTCCAAAAAATATCTAGAATAATTGGAAAAATCAGGTATGACTATTTATAAACTACTAAACTCATTAATGGTAATCAAATTGTATTAAATAGATAGCATATAAATTACATGTATTTAGAAGAATTACGAATTTCTAGTCTTCAGTCTATGTAATCCATGGGGTACTTCCTAATATATATTATTATGGGATTTTATGTTCTTTTAATGGTGGTTAGTAATGAGCTTCTGGATTCACCAGATTATATCACCTAGGGATATCAATCAAATTGTGTATAAAGGACCATTTTTTGGCATTAGTTCCCAGTTTAGTCGGTTTCCATTCTGTGTTTTGGGTTTTACCCCGATAGACATTTGTGCTAGAGAAACATCCATATGTAGTATCTAGAATGGTATGTGTTTTATAGGTAAACAAATTACTATATACTTTAAATTATGTATGTTTGATTTCATAGGATTAGTATCATACCCATTGAATTCAATAGTTTTTTCTTCTTCTAATCCTAAAATAATATAGCATTTACTTAGATAAAAACTATAAAAACCATTACCTTTAATAAAATTTGTTTCATGATTCATTACATAATATAAAAAATAAAACCTGTAATATTTAGATGTATATTATACATGTGAAACATTTAAAATAAAATAAAACATAAAATAATGAATAAATCATGTTTTTTTAAAATTTCCTTAATATTTAAATAATATTCCATCATACATAAAACTGCATGGGATAACCAATGGACATACATAAGAAAAGGTAGAGATGTGAATCTTTGTATAGGAATAAATAGGGAATAACATGAATAAATTTACACATTTTAGACAATAATCATATCAACAGGACATAATAAGGATGAAAATAATGAATATGAACAATGAGGCATGATATAACATGATAACATAAAAGGGAACTTGGGAAATTTTCAAAAAACAGAAAAACTGCATCATAAACAAAGTCCGTGACTAAGTACCATGACATAATGATAGAGAATTTCTATTTATAGATTAGTTTTACTCTCTAAAACCTTGAATAATTTCTCATTAAACTAAAATAATACTTAATGCCTTAGAGTGATAGATTACTCTGGGTGCACCCATCACATTAAATTCATTCTCATTCATCAGCGTGACACATGGATCATACAATAAGGATTCATTCATCATTATATTTTATTCCAAAACCAAAAATTATTGAATAATTATATGTATAACCCAATAAAATTCCATAAGTGAATAATTTTTAAAACCCTTGATATTAAATGGGTATGAGTTTTCCGAACACAATTATTTGGCATAAAAAAATATGGTGGAATTTTGGTAGAATAATGGGGTGTATAAATGTTCATAGAAGGTAATAATGAGAGTGATATGGGTTATATTTCATTTATTAATAATATGGGAAGTGAGGGGGTTATGTAAGAACATATACCTACCTTAGGAATTGAAGAAAAATGGTATATCAAAATGAAGGCACTTGAATAAAAAAGAGTAATAAAAGAACCCTTAACTTGAGTGTGTGACACCAAATGATTGAGAGGAGATTCTTGAGTGCATTATAGAGCCCTGAGATGACTCTAAATAGGATAAAGAATATTATGAATGTGACCCAATTATTTGTAGTTATGATAAATTGGATCTTGGTTGGGTTTATATTTGAAATGAATAGGATATTATTTATTATTTCTCAAACATATGTTTACGACTCAATATAAAAAAATTACCAAAACAACAAAACATCTTAGGGGTAATTACCAATTTTTTTAAATATGGGGATTAGTTTTCAATATTTTATTATTCCATGGGAAGAACAGAATAAAATAATACACTTTTTATGTGGGAGTGATTCATACTCTAAAAGAATGATTTTAATCCCAATATATTAATAGTTTTGGAGTATTCATAAAATATTAAAAAAATTAATGAAATAAAAATAAAATCACAATATATCAAATGGAAAATATATATTTCTTCATGGTTACCTCTTAAAATATTTATTACAAAAAATTTGGGTCATTATTATGTCATAATAAACACTATATATTTGTACGGTGTTCAACTATTTATCCGAAAAATCAACTGTCTCAGAAAATTATAAAAAATACACTTTTGGATAATTTATAAGATATGATTTCAAAATTAATAATGATTTTTTCATAACAGTTTTCTAAATATGAGTATTTTGACTTCTAAATTACGAATTGACATTTATAGAGAAATCATGGGTCTTCTAACAATAAGTGTTTTCAAACCCTTATGAAAATTACATTTGACTTCATAAAATTTATATGTTCATTTATATTTTAAAAAAACTATATAATAGTACTATTTAATTAAAATACCATTCATTTAAAAAATATAATAATTCATCAAAATAATATTCTCAATTGAAATTGAATACTAATTGATGATACCATTTGTGTTTTATAGTAAAGGAACAAAAATAATTTATAATGTAGATGAAAATATAACCATTAATCTATTGAAAATAATATTCATATTCATGTTATTATGTTCTTCATAAATATAATTTTAATATATAATAAAAAATTTTAGGGGTAACTTCTGTGATGTTGAGACATTAATGGGGTGGTTAAACATACATGGTGTGGGTTGTGATATTTATGATCTTTAACTTCTCCAGTAAACATTTCACTCATGCTTAAGTAGTTGGATCTCATTTTTTGGTTGGTCAAGGACAAATCATATAGATTATATTTCCATTAGAAGCTCTAATAAGTGGGATACATAAGGTATGATCCTACTAGTTCAAAATATCACTTCCTTTTCATGTTTCAATTGTATTTTTTAAAACTATATATTTATATTAATCATTTGATAAACTTTCACTCAAGTGAAACATCCTTGACTTCTATAAATTTATTCCATTTTGAGAGGGCATGGAGGGGGCTAATATCATGGATTCAAAGGCCGTTTCACTTGTGTGAAAATTTGTATGTTCTGGTGAAAAGGTAATAAATTTATAGAATTGAAATGAAATGGTATTAATAAATTTCCATATTTTTAAATTGTTTCATATATCATTTTCTTCTTTATTATGTGGAATAATTATTTCAAAAAACATGAATGATAACTATTTAGATTATTTTGTGTGTTTTTTCATCCCTCAAAAACTAGTTTTGTGTTATTTAATATTATATCTATGAATTACTTCCAAAAAATTGAATATGATATAATATACTTGTCAAAATAATATTTTTCCATAATAATAGTTTAATAACCATCCTAGAAGTCAGTAATAAATATTGGAAACACATTATCCATGATGGAGGTTCATTTCCATAATATGGACATTGAATTTCATTATTTGAATAAGAGGGGTCATGAAAAGGTCCTGATAGAAAATATTCAATTAGAAATATTAATATATAGTATATACATGATAATGTACGTTTTCTGATTTTAGGGAGGAATTATCTGAATATATGGTATAAAAAGAAAATAAATTAAAAGAGGTAGTTTGAGAATGTTACCTCTTGAATATCGCCTCCTTGAAGGATACCTTTAGGAAATTGGAATCCTTCTTTGGGTGAGACCAGCAGGACATGGTTTTGGGGATAATGGGGAGGAGTGTTTTTTCAGAGGTATAGAAATATTTAGGGCTTGGATGGTGTGTGGATATGGGGTTCTGGGGTGGTATTTATAATGGGGTAGAGGGGTATTTTTGTAATTTGAAAAAAGATCAAATTATAATAAATTTATTATCTTAAAAAATAATTCCTAATAGATATGGATAAAATTTGATATTAGATAATGTTGTAATATTATCATCCAATAAAATGTACATATATATTGATTTTAAACCTTATCATTTTGATTAACCCTTGTTTATCATATTTTTATTTCAACTATAGTGACAAATTTTTGAATATTGAAAGGTTGTAATTATTATATATATGGTGTCAATTTAAAAATTAATATCCATTTTATGAAATTTCAGTTCATATAATAATATACGATAATTTCTTAAATATTTCTATGATTTTTAAAAATAATTTAAAATATTAATACCGTAAAATATCATTATTTTTTGTTTTGATACAATTCACTACCAGAACAATTAAAAAATAAATAAAATGATTAAAATTTGAACCAACCATTTTATTATATCCTCAAAATCACATTGTGGTCTATAGAATTCATGTATCACCTTAAATATATCATATTATAGTACGTTTAATATTTTTAATATTATTTATTTGATTTTTCTATTAATTGATAAATTACTCAATCACTATTCATTTATCATTTAGGGTAATTATTTAATTCTTAAAAAATTTAAATAAATCACCATAATAAAGATATAAATTTTATAATTCAAAAAAATTATAATCGATTATATCTTATGGATAACCTATTAATCTTTTTAAAATTAAGAGTGAAACATTTTCTCAATTTATTTATTTTAATAATGTCTATGTAATTTTAATTGGAATTTTCTACAAAAATGAAACAATTTATAATTTTATAATCTATGAAAAAAACTGAATTCATTAAATAATAATTTGGGTGAAAAAATATGGCCATAATTATTATTTCTAATCTAGTTTAACCCATTTTATAGTTTACTGAGAAGATGAATTTTACCATGGTTACAATACATATTAGGAAAAAATGGGGGTTAATTTAATAAATTTGAACCTCTTAATCTCATATATGGAATCCATTTTTCAAAATTGAAAAATCATAAGTGTAAAATTTTAATTTAAAATAAATCTAGAAAAAATACAATTTTTTTTCCAAAACATGGTTGTTTAAATAAAAAAATTTATTTACACTAAATTCATATATAAAATTCATATCAAAGAAAAAAATTAGATTTTTTATAATAAAATCAATATAATAAAGGTTTTTAACTAATTAAAAATATATTTTTTCCTTATAATGGATTTAAAAAAACTTATAGTTCTCAATGAAAATTAGTGGTTTTCAATTTTACTAAAAAAGTCAATCGTTATTTAAATTCATAAAAAATTATATTAAGATAATTTTGAGATTATAAATTAAAAAACTAAAATCTAGTTTTTAAAATAAATTATATGATTTTGTTAAAATTAAATATATTTATTTTCTACTGGAAATTAAATTAATCATCTTTTTAGATTTTTTTGAAGAACTAAATGAATTTATTATAAAGTAAGTGTTCCGTCTCTAAGAATTTACATATTTCATATTATGGTTATTCTTATTCATACCCTTCAATTCAATAACTATGATATAGTACTTCTGTTAAAAGTAATAATATTTGAATGTTTTATCGTGGTTCTTTTAAAATCAACGTACTGTGCAACATTAGCTACTGAATAAATTAAATTATTTAATGATCAATATTTAATAAAAATTTAATGGTTTTACATTTCCCCCCACAAGAATTTTTTTTAAATTCTTTTATACATACAAAGATGATAATTGGTGAAGGTACTTCTCTATCATCAATTATTCCAGTTCCCATGTCTCCTCTTCATATTTTTGGAACCTCTGTAGTATATTAAATAAGTGAGTGGTCCTATTACATAGAAATTTATCCCTATATTTGAAGATATTCATTGGCTAATCCTCATCAGATATATCATTTTCCATCTACAATTCCTCTAAATATAGAAAATGTTTCCAATATTTTATATACTCCCTTGAGAGGGATACATGGAATACATCATGAATTTGAGACAAGTTTGGTGGAATTTCTAATCGATATCTCACAGCACCAATGTGATAATGAATATTTAAGTGGTCATTCTGCCTAGAAATTATAATTTCCCTCTCCCCAAATTTCATTACTCACTTCCATGGGGATATGTGGATGAATAATTTATCTTTAAACTGGAACACTGTATCTCTTCAATGATTTCCGGTGTATCTCTTTTTTCCTCATTGGGATGCTCAGATATAATGATGGATGGTCTTTAGAGTTTTTTCATTTCCTCAACAATTTCATGTCCCATAATCTTACGTTAAAGAACATTATCCAAACTTGAATGTGTAATACATATTTTCCCATAAAGTTATTAATGTGAATCCATTTTATTGCATCAGTAGAAACTATTTTTTAAGAGAAATCAACTAGTAGAAGATATTGATCACATCCTCTTTTGAATACCATTGATAATTCTATCAAAATAACTTTAAATATCTTTTTGTTCCACTCATATTGGCCATAATTTTAATGGTGATAAGCTATAATATTGTTATGTTTTTTGTTTAGGGAATCTAATAGTCTTTTCAAGAACATAAAGTTAATTCTTGGATCTCAATCGAATACAATTAGTAGTGGTAATCCATATAGGATCACTACTTATTCGATTTATATTTGTGAAAGATAATTCAGTGATAATTCCTCTCTAGTTGTGAAAATGTAATCTTTCATTACAGGGAGATCCACAAAATCCCATATATCATTATGTCCAATAGATTTTTTTAGAAGTCATGGGATAAATTATATGGTGTTGTTTTCCCATTTACATATTGGTATAGTTAGTGGTTTCATCACACCTTTAGGATTTTTCATTACACCTATCACTTTCTAAAATAACCATAAACTATGATGCATATTCTATGATCTCATTCATCTTATTATCCCACAAATAATTCTCCTATAGATCTTGATACATATTTATGAACTTTGTTTGGATGGAGAAATTCAATCTATGTGTAGAATTCAAAATCTACCTCTTTATCTACAGATCTGATGGTTCATATAATCATGACCCAAATCTCACGACTTCATCCCTATGAGTTTAAACAATGAGAATTTCCCATTTTAGATATCTTCCACATTCTTCATAATTTCCACTAAATTTCTTCAAGAACCCTTTATCTTTTATATAATTGATGTTTGAGAAACAATTTTTGAATGGAATGATGATTTTCATTCTCTTATGATTCCCATGTCTATCGATTTTGTGTATATATGTATTGGATCCTTTCAGTTCTCATCAATGATTTTGTTGCATGATTTGTTATATATACATAACCTATCACTTTAATTTCATTATCAATATGGTAGTAGATTGATCCATCCTAATCCTTGATAAGATCTAACCATATTTTTTGGCAGATATTAATATACTTCTATTTAAATATATATTTGAGCCTCTTATGATCATTATTTATCTCATACTTCTCCCCATGGAGATAATGATTCCAAATTTTCAATGAGAAGATCATAGTTTCCAACCCCAAATCGTGCATGGGATATTCACTATCATGAACATTTACCTTACACCAGGGTTAGGATTTCACATATTCATTTTTCATTAGTATACATCATAATCTATTCTTTTATGTATCATTGTATATCAGAATGAATTCTCCAATTGTGGGTAGTGTGAGTATTGGTGAAGTTATATACCTCTTTTTCAACTCTTTGAAACATTCTTCACATTCAATTATCCTGAAAAAATTTACTCCCTTCAAAATCATCTGGGTTATTTGGTTTTACAATTGTGTGATGTTATTCACAATTTATTGGAAACACATTCCTATACCATGGAAACTATTGACTTCCATTATAGAAGCTGGTCTGGGACACTCCTCAATTACATTTTCCTTGTAAGGGTCTAAAGATATCTCTTTGTTGGTGATAACATGCCCATGAATGATACACCATCCATAAAAACTCTCATTTTCTATACATTTCATATTGTTTCTCCCTTTTTAAATACATTTGAATATTATATAAATTCTCCTCAAGCTCCCCCTTTCTCATAATGTATATCATAATATCTTCTATAAAGATGACCTCAACTTTATTTTGGTGATCTATAAATACTTTATTCATTAATTAAACGAATATTTCTAAATTATTATCGAGTCCAAAGAGCATTACTATGGACTCATAGTGTCAATTCCTCATTAAAAATGTTGTATTGGGAATATCATTCTTCATTACCATTAATTAGGGATATCCTAATCAAATGTACACCATAGAGAAATAAATATCACCAAATTTTGATCCAAAAATATTCTTTCAGTGGGTTGAGATACCTTTTCATTAACATGAAATTTTTTGATCATGATAATAACTGAATAGGTGCATTGGTTCTTCCTTATTCCTGATGAAGAGGACCAGCACACCACATAGTGAAGAAATTGAGCATATGAAACCCTTATATAGATTATGTTGTTACTATGTATTCTGTTCATAAAAATAAATGTTGTACATCCAACAAGGTTTCTTTGTCATGGTAAGAGATCCAGATATAAGTTCTATTTAGAACTCAAACACTATGTTGGGAGGACACATGAGAAATTATTTTGGGAACACATCAATGTAGTACCACTTAATTAAAATGTCTGTAAGTATAATCTTGTCCTTATTTTGATCATTTGGTATAGATTGAAGTTCATATAAGGTAATAATATCTACACATTATTTTATGACTCAAAATGAGATTCATCCCCCTCCTTACTCTTGTATATAATTGGAGGATTCCTCAGGATATGAAGAGTAATCTCCCTATCGTGAAAGTTGATGTTGTATTTCTATAAATATATCCAATCCATTCGAAATATTTCAAAAAAAATTACACCAAATGAATTAATATGATATTTTATTGGTGGTTCAGTCCATTATTGTTTATTAGGGTGGAGTTATATACTATAGAGTAAATTATTTTCCCTATTTACTATTCCCACATATACATCAACTTTCATATTTTTTGGGGGTTTCGAAAAGTTCTCTAAACGTGAATGATATTAATGAATTTTTTGAACTATAATCAAATAGTATGATCACTATTCATGAATGATTAAATTGTGTACCTTTAACCACATCATTTTTAGGATCCACATTAGGAATAGGGATAACATATTCCCTTCCTCAATTCCTCATAGGTAGTTTTCATTGATTTTCGCTGACAACCCTTGGCTTAGAGCATATCTCGTAAAATTACCATTCTGCATTTACCTCAAAAACTATACATTAATCTATGTTTTGATATTAATATTTACTTTATCTTCTACATTGGTGGGATTCTTCATATCCATTCAATAATGATTAGCATAATTCCCCTCATTTCCATATTGGATGCATCTCACTGTTCCTTTTATACAATTCCCTGATGGCTTCTTCCCGAACATTTAACACATTGGATATTGAGTTTCATTTTGTCCATGTTATTTATCTATCTATCCTATCATATTAAACTCATTTTTTGTCTTTTTACCTTTATGTATATGAGACCACTAAGAGTTACTAAGATCCATCTCAACCATAAGGGCACAATGATCAATCACCTCATATCAATCAATGTGTTGATTTACAAAAGCATTTAATATAGTCAGAATTCATCCACTAATGATGTGATCTACCATTGTTTCATTGTTTATGAAAAAACATGATATATATTATGAAATCCTTTGATATATTACCTCATAGGATCTGATTGACACATCTTTTGTTTTCCTTGGTCTGAGGAACCCCCTCTCTATCTCTAGATGGATAGTTCAGTGAACATATTTATGGAAAACTATTTTATTGAATCCTTCCCAATCCAATGAGTTAATTTCCTCTTTAGATATAGTTTTTTATCAGTTTTCACCACTAATCAGATTTCCCTATAAAATTATAGACTCCGATCATGGTTTTCTCTAGTTTTGAGAATTGGAGGATAAAAAAATTATTAATAGTGTTAATCCATTATTCCACGATGAGGGGGTCAAATATCAACAAACTATTGAGGTCATTATTTAATAAAAAATTCAACTACTTCTTGAACTTTCTTTATATAATGCGGCTGTTCATCTATATTAATTTTATTATTCATAATTTGAGCTCGTAGAGATCACACTATCATGAAGTTTTTAGCTCCCATTCTCATTAGGTTTGGAATATCATTATCAAAATAATTAAATTTCCTATTACATTGGATTTTTAATGGGTTAACATATATATAACTATTCAATAAGAAATAAAACAATTAGGGGGATTGATTACATATTTCATAAAAATATTAGAGGATACTTTGAACATGTAATGATAAAATTATAAATGAAAAGTATATCCTGAAATGTGATTCCATAAGTTTCAATATAAGTTATCCATGTTGATAAAATTCTCTATAGGGTGCTAACTGTTGTTTTCTATCCGATATCCCAAAAACTGAGAAGACAATGATCTAAAACAATGTATAATTACCCACAACTTTTACACATATTATTACACATGGTTATATGTAATCATCTAAATAATAAAAACCACTCATCGAAAAGTATAATGGATTTGGAAGAATATGTACATAATTAGGAACATTCAACTAAAAGTAAAAATATTTTTATTAATCTTAATAAAGAGATCATAACTCCCTTTAATCCGTTAAAACTATATAAAAACATGGGTAAAATGCATTGACAGTTTTGATGAGAAAAAACTCTCAGTAAGGGTGTAAACATAAAAATAATGAATCCCACATGAGTTATGAGGAATATCTCGATGACATAGAAAGGAATGGAACATGAATAAACATATTAAAAAACAAAATATATAACATGGTAAAATATTATCATAGAAACATGGGAAAGTAGAAGTGACATATAACATGACCTAAACATGATTCAATGCTAACAACCAAGACTATATCAAATGGTGGAAATGTAGCATAATGGATAGAATTACTACATAATATCTCAATTTATTTATCATGAGACTAAAACATTAACCCATTAATTTGATCTCTATCTAGATTAAATAATCAAAACATTTTCATACATATGTGTTCCCTATAAATAATAAAACATATGGATGAAATATTAGGGTTACTGGTGGAATGAAAGAAGTATTCTTATCATATCATAAGGCATAACCAAATGGAATATAACAATGATATCAATGAATAGGGGATTTAAATAATTTTAAAAAATTCATAATGTCAAACAAATAAAATATTTTGAATAATGATGTAATACTAAATTGGAAACATGTAAAAGAGTGGTTATTAACATTAGAATTATTCCACTTATGTGCGGTTTTAGGGAAAAGAATAATGAGTCTTTATTGAGGATAAATTAATAATGTTTTCATAAAAATAGAAATTATATATATATCATTTCATGATAAATTAAGTGATTTTATGAAAATAATTTAGGAATTTCATTTTTTATGGATTTCCCATGCAATTGGGTTAGAAAAAGTGATATTTTCTTTTAAATTGGGTTTTCATACCATGTTGAATTGGGAAGGGAACATTATAAATAATAAGATTCCCCCTAAAAGAAAGATAAATTTACATAGATACATAAGAATTTTAAATATAAACAGAATTTATGATACTTATATAATAATAATAATAATGGGATAAATTGAGGTCTAGTGAAAGAAATCATTTCTCAAGGGACAATGGAGGTCTGAGAGATCCATTTCCTTATGTTTGAATGCATTATGAAATTTCACTTAATGTCTGGGAAAATAAATTTATATCAATTAATTAAATAATAAATAAAAATTTCCAAATTTATTTTATTTATTATAATTTTATTATGTTCATTTTTGGATAATATGATGAGTTATAAGGGTCGATTTTGTCTTTTTAGGAGTGCTTTTTTCACAATTTCATGGTCATTTCACTAGTGTATAATTATAGATATTCTTGTAGAATGGCACTATACTTACTAAAGTCAAATGAAAATTTATTCATAAAATGACACTATTATAAATTTTCCCATATATAGATTTCTTTATGTACTTGAGAATAATTCATTTAAAAAATCATTGATGATAAATGTTTATTCTATTTTGGTAGTTTTTATCATCACATACTAGTTCTATTTTATTTAATATTATTACTATAAATTATTTTTATAATGAGGAATATGTTATAATATATGTATTATTATCTTATTTAATATTATAGTTTTATATTAACTATCCATGATGGTGATAATGAAAAATGAATACTCATTTTCCAGTAAGACGATTAATCACCATAATTTAGATGATGGTTTCCTTCATTTGAATAAGAGGTATTGAGAAAATGGAATAGATAGAAAATATTCCATTATAATGAAAAAATTAGTCTCTATAAATGATACTAGATTTATTATTATGTTATGTATGAATCATTTAAGGATAAGGTACATGATTTAAATAAATTATCAAATGTATTTTGAGAATGTTACCTATTGAATATCACCAAATTGAAGGATGCCTTTTGGAACTTGGGATTGGTATTTTCTTTATACAAGTATCACTAAAACATAGGGATATTGTAGAGGAGTTTTTGTATCATCATTCCAAAGCCTCAATCCTTTGATGGTGTCAGTAAAATATTTTTTGATGGGTTGTATTTAAATGGGATAATAGGGGTGTTTTTGAAATTTCAAAAAAAAATTTAATAAAAAATTGATTTTCTTTCAAAATACCGAAAAATAGGTGTGGACTACAATATTAGATTACAAAATGCGTTAATCAAATAAACCTATATAATTTATTCATGTTTTGGTTTTATTTTAAACCTTATAATTTTTTAACCCTTAGTTAATCTACATTAATTTTAAATGTTGTAATAATTATTTCAATATAAAAATGTTTTATGTTATACTAATGTGGTTTTAATTTGACCATAAATATTCAATTTATTAAAAAATTTATTATATTAAAATTTAATTTAATTTTAGAATATTGGTTATTATTTTTAAATGATTCATAAAAATATTAATCCCATAAAATATCATTATTGTAAATTTATACACTATTCACTACTTATTCTTTTAAAAACATAGGTAAAATAAGTAAAATTCATATTAAATAATTTATAATTTCTTAAAAACATTATTTTCATCAATAATTTTTTGTCAACTTAAATATCTCAAATTATATTACACATAATATATTTATTAATATTTATTCAATGTTTCTGTTATTTGAATAAATACTACATTTGTGTTGTGTAAGAATTTAGGGTAAATCTTTAATTCCAAAAAAATTAAATTAAATTTTGATGTTTGATATCATTATTTTATCTTTCCACATAATATTTATAGTCATGTATATATTCTTTTTATCTCCATATTAAAAATATTTTTCTTATTAAAAATAAGAGTGTGTCATTTTATGACTTTCTTCAATTTTAGAAATGTATAATTCATTTTCATGGTCTATTTTCCATGAAATTACTCAATTTAAAACCTCATGTTTCAAGGGTGTAATTTAATTCGTCCATTAATAATTTGGATGAAAACATATGGCATTATCACTTATTTATAATCAATATTTACATGAATTACCCTTTACCATGAAGATAATTGTTTTCATGGTTATTAGTCATATTCACCAAACATAAATGATATTTTTAATAAATTTACACCACCTAATTCAAAATATTGAATCCAATTTTTATAAATTGTTAACATAAAATTGGATTAATTTAATTTATAATTAAACTTGTAAAACAAAATGAAATGCAATTTTCCCGAAAAATAACCTTTTAATTATCAAAAGTTTTTACACAAAATTCAAGTAAAGAATCCATTTCAAAAACAAAACTTATATTATTTATAGTAAAAAGTAACTCATAAATGTGTTTACAAAATAAAAAATAAAATTTTACTTTTAGAATGTTTTTAAAGAATATACATCTTTTAATGTAAATTAGTATTTTCCAATATTCATTAAAATTCCAAACATTGTAGAAAATTCAAAAAAAAATAAACCTAATATAATTTTAAAAATATGATTCAAAAATTATGTTTATTTTTTAAAATAAATGATCTATACCTTAAAAATTATATATATATATATATCTCTTCTTATAGAAAGAAATAAAATATTTTTTTTGTTTTGGAGAATATGTTTTTTAAATAATAAAATCTCTTTAATAAATATTATGTGTTTATTTTATAAGAATTAATATATTTGATAATATGTTTAATACAATTAATATCTTCCAATAAAACATATAGTTTATAAAAATTGTGTATCAATAAAAATATTTTAACAATATATCATGTATCATTTAAACACAGTGTTGTGTGCAATATAAGCTAATGAAGACATTTAATTTTATAAAGATAAATATTTCATAATGATATCAGGGTTTTTATATTAATGGTATAATATAAGATTTTATAAGTTTTAAAATATTTCTAGTAGACAAATATTATACATTGAATTTTATTATATCAGTTTATAGAGTGATTCTGAAGCAAGTAGAAATCGAGTTTATTATTTAAGATCTCAAATTATCTTCTTTTTTACATATGGATTGTTATACACATATCTTATATTCCTGAGGTTTATATAAATCCCATTATACAATTTATAGGATTAATAACATTATTTTCATTATATTTAATGATTAAATATATTGATATCAATTTTATATCTTTTGATTCAAATGTTACCAAAGTGGTAATTGTTTTGTGCTAAAATCTCATGGTTTATCAACACTATTTATGATTATGTTTCAAATGATGGAATATTTTGTTCTAATTACGAATAAATTAATGAAATTTATTCTCCTCCGGTTCTTTTTATAAAATAAATTATATCATTTCATTTTTAATCATTTTTTAACAAGGATACCAAAAGAATGTTTAAAGGAAAAACACCTCTATTTATATCTTCGTTCGAAAAGGATTTCTTTTCCACTCCCATCATTTTCAAAAAATAATGTACAAAATTTTAAAATAATTAAAAATTATTTATCAATGTTATTTTTACACATGTTTTACATTTTATATAATTTATTGAAAAATATTTTTATATTATTTTCTGAACGAGGTACTTTTTGAATTTTCACAAAAATTTAAAAGGATTGTTTTCATTTAACTTATTAAGAATAATAAA
This sequence comes from Viscum album, assembly GCA_963277665.1. NCBI lineage: Eukaryota > Viridiplantae > Streptophyta > Magnoliopsida > Santalales > Viscaceae > Viscum > Viscum album. The sequence goes on along the minus strand of OY728140.1, from coordinate 363,529,068 downwards.
ATTATCAAACCTCCATGATGATTCAATACTAGAAATATTTCTATAAAAATGTCCCACTATATTCTCAATGAAAATTATTTTTACAATATTTTTTAAATTCTTATTTTTTAAAATAAATTCCCAATGGGGAAACGGTATATTGATCAATGATTGATTGATGATATTTTATTGGTATTTCTATTCATCAAAAATAGAAATCTAAGATTAAATACATTATTTTTTGGGGATAAGATATAAGGGTAAGATTATTATTATTTCACTAGATGGTTTATATTTTTTATGATCATATTTTTAGTAAACCATTTCTTTTTCCATGTAAAAAATGATGAATTGGTTACAAAACATTTTGCTTTTCAATAGGCTATGTTAGGATGAAATGACTATGAAACCCTTATATTATCATGGTTAATGATATGTTGAATGTTTTATGATATTTTGGCACACAATTAAATGATTTTCATTATCTGATAGGAAGTTTGATAATTATATATCCCTCCAATACATTAGTTAATGATTGATATAACATGATATAAAAGTAATAGAATTGGGAGTGAAGATATTCTTATAAGAAACTCTATTAACTAAAATAGTATGAAGAGTAAACCTCCAATACTATGATGGTTTGGAGATTGAATCCAATCCACTGTGACAACATTGATTGTAAGCCTTGAATACTAAAAAATACTCTACTTTCTTATGTTAATGCCATAACTCTTACCTTATGCCAATTTTATTCCCTCATGACTCATTTACTTTTAATACGTTATGAATCATGACTTTTTAACTTCTAATATTTATATGTTACATCAATATTTTTTTTACATTCATGGTATGGTTTTTAATTATTAATAACATATTATCACACACTTATGTTTATTTTATGATAATGTAATTAGTTATGTTTTCCTTTTTTTACTTCAATAAACATAGATGTTTTCCCTTCTGTTATGTTTCGATTAAACATCTTACGATGAATGTTGATAAATATGATATTTATAAGGGGGTTTCTAGTTAAAATTATTTTAGTGGGGGATTATTTAGTACACTTATGCAGAAGATGTTTATGTATCCATGTTTCCCAATACACTAAACCTTTATGGTCTTTAACTATCAATTTTTTTAATATATATCCTATTAATCTTAATATATGTAATATATATGAATAAATAAAATGGGTCTCTTTAATCAAAGATGTAAGAATATTTCATATTCTATTTATTTTTTTTTATTTCAAATGTAATATGTGAATCCTGTATATATCTAGTTCTTCGAGGCTACTAAATCAATTGATCCTTGTTGATGTGATATGTTATATCATATGCAAATTTAATATATTACAAACTAGATCTTGGTTACATGAGTTTTAATTTCTATAAGTAAGGAAATATTTAGTCTTATCAACCCTTTAGGAGTATTTATTCCTGGATATTTTCCCTCATGTGTGGTTATAAATTCATCTATGACTTAAAAATTATGGGATCCAACTTAAGGTTGTATCGTTATAGAATTAATGGATGTAATTAAATCTAGATTGACAACAAAAATGTACGAAATATGACTAATATCTAAATATTATTCATCTTTAACCTATATAAAACTTCATCTAGTATGATTATTGATGAGGGGACCAGACACCATGTGTTGTGTTCCTTCCATTCCATTCCATGATAGGGAATACTAGTTGCCATATTTTATGGAAAATTAACTATGAGCCATATCTTCATTTTATATTTAGTAAAAATTTTCATTATATATAAAAGAAAAGTCCCACCTTGACATTTAGTGTCCAATACTATTGATATAATGTAATTTAACCCAAATTTTGATCGATTCCTAATCAAAATGAAGAAGGAATAAAATCCAAATTCCCTAAAAAAATATCAAATGGATTATCGACCAAATATTCCATGTTATGTATTAGTGAAATACATAGTAGATATAAAAAATATCTGATTTTCCATGTTAAGGATCCATCAGGAAATAATTCAAGAAAATAATAGGAGCATATAGTAGAATTGTGGATGTCATTTCTGGATCCCACTCTAGAAACACATTTAGTGAGATAGATCCTTGTTATATAGCTAAGGAACCTAGAAACATCGCCTTATCTAGGTGGGGTGGATCCCCATCTACCCATCCTAAATCTAGATACATATACTGAATATTATTTCTAAATAGTACATAATATATATATTCAATATTTGATTATATGAGGGTAACATAGATAATTTTTTAGATAATGGCTATATCACTTCATTAACCAAAATTACCTAAGAAAATTGGTATGATGAGGTAGAATCCTTAATCTAGTAATTTTATGTTGTATTTCAATCACTCAAGGACTAAAACATTTACTCAGTCCATGTTCACTTAGGGATCAATCACGGTCTCTATAATTCTAATGGTGTTAATCATGGAGTTAATAAATTTTTTGAAGATGATTCCTTAAATAAAGGGATTCAATTTATTAATGAGAGGAAAGTAGAAGCTCTTCCTAGGGTAACGTAACATTAACCCTCCTTCATATTTTAAATATGATGTGATTTTAACATTTATCTTTAACTTAACCTTTGAAGTATTATAATGATGATTAATTTTCCATAAATTCTGCATATTATTTTATTAGATTAACATTGATCAGGCCAGTTGACTAACTGAGAATCAGTGTTGAATATGAATATCCTTACCCTAAATTAAATGAGTAGCTGAAGGTTGTAGACACTGATCCGTTTAGAGTATTACCAATTATTGTTCTAGTGAATTTTTATATAGAACCTTTTATTAAGGAACATAATTTATGTGAACAAGTGAAGAAAATAGAAAATCAACTCATGAATAGAATGAAAATTTTGATTTTTTAGATTTATTATTTAGTTATTATCAATAATTTTTCCCAAAAACATGATTTTCATATATTTTAAGTCATTTATATTGGATTTTGGGGTGGTTTCCACCAAGGATAACATAACCCGCATTCACCAAGAATAGACTTTAATTGAGGGTTTGAATGATTGAGCCTATGATATTTTCTTAAATGTGGTTTCTGATGCAACAAAACACTATGTTTAGTAGAAAACCTCGTAAATGATAAATATTTTTATGGCCATCCAAAAATAGACCTTTTTAATTAAATTCACAACTAGAGGATGGTCTGTCAATTAGAATCATTAACACTATTTATTAGATATGAAAATTAATGTCCATTTTTTAAATATCCATCTATTTGTGGAAATACCCATGGTTTTTCTAGACAAGAGGTTTCCCATTGGTTTATTGATCTACTATAGAGAATAATGTCTTTAGGATAAGGAATGTTACCTAGTGAGAATTTATAAGGACATGTGATGGTACCCTGAATTAACATGAGCTGATAGAGAAATTCCAACGAGTGAAGTGACAATCATCCTAACACGAAAAATTGACGATAGTTGTAGAATTCAATTACATTTCACTATATAAGTTATTTATGAATGATCAAGTAGTTCAAATTTATTAATGGTAATAAATGATAATGATTTTTCTCAATTCATAGATATTTTAAATGATAATATCCTTCTTAGATGAATTAGTTCTACCATTAACAATTGGTGTAAAATGTGATGAAGTTTTCATCCCATAAATTTCACTATTAAAGATTATTGATGGCGCAGTTATTCAAATTTTATTGAGATTGAGTGTTATTGAACACATATTTATCTTGTGCGAACGTGTTCTAATATAGATTTGAGTCTTCACGAGTGACTCTATGTCAAACCTAGAGTCTATTAATCCCTAGAAGACTTCATGGATGTTTCTTTGGAATGGTGTTTGGAATTTAAAATATAAAACATCTATATAGGTTCAATATAGTAAACTAAATCATCATTATTATATTTTCAAAACACTAAAATGATTTAGGCTTGACTACTATAAAATTCACACAGTTGTGAATATGGTAAGTGCCACGTTGGAGTGAAAAAAGATGCTCTAGTGATGATATTCTACGGTATTTTCAATATAAAAGTCCAAAATATCAAGAATATTTCAATTGAGGAAGAATATCATCACACAATGATGGCAGAGAAGTATAAAAATTGTTTTAGGGAGGAGAGGTCCTTCGTTGACCAAATTCATCAAGTGGTGGAAACATCTATGAGATTGGTAGAGGAAAATTAGAATTTGGGTATAGAAGCTCAGATAATAGGGATGGATTTTAGTGTTTGAGTGTTTATGGATAAGAAAAGAGGTAGAGAAATAAATATTTTTTTAAAAATGTTAGAATATTTGTCACTCAATGTAATAAATGATCCATCATAAATATATAATTCATCACACCTTCTAACTATATTCCTTCCATCATATTCCTAATGATCAATGCGAGCCTATAATCTATGCATGTTCCTCATCCTTTTTTCTTCATGAATATTAAATTTCTTCCACCAAACCATTTTCAATTATTATGTTTCCATTTCATATATAGTTAATTATTCACAATTAATGTGAAATCCGAACATATAGTGTTATTATAATAATATATATTTAAAAATTAATTGAACATGGGGTTCTCAAATCATAATCATAGAATATTATAGTCAGAAAATGAATAGGATGAGTCAATTTATCATCATTAAATCTTATATAACATGTTGGATATAGGATTTTAAGATACATAATTCTTATATTCCATCCCTATATACATATATGAACATTACGAATAATATTCTATAGTTTATTTTTTTTATTTACTATGTGGAATCATTAAATCTTGTGGGGTACCATTTTTAAAAAGTTATATTACTCTTACGTAATCACAAATAAAAAAGTACATCATGTTTTCATGAAAAAGGTAAAAAAACATAGAGGCATTATACATTATAATGGAAAACTCTATCACTATTATTGAGAAAACAAATTCAAAATTAAAGGGAATTGGCATTATCTTCTCAATAACTTTATAAAATAACTATAACGGGCTCTTAAAAAAGGATAATGAAATATTGAATGATAAATGTAAATTTTCATTACTTTGTGACAATGAAAATCGAATCTAAGTGAGACCTTATTCTTTTTCATTAATCTCTCACTGAAAAACATTAATTTTCTTATTTTCAAGTATGCTAGTTGGATATTGATAGAGGTAAGTGAAACCCACGTTTAATGGTAATACCTTCTTATCCAATGGTCATGGAGAGATTTATTCAGCTGTTTCTGAAATGAAAATGAAATACATCTCAAAAAAGCAATAATTTTTTTATTCTCAATAGATGATAGATATGTATGATATAAATAATCTATTAAAAAACCAAACAAGAACTGAAATAAAAATTAGTAATGCTTCAAATAATCTATGACCATTCATTAACGAATTGTTTCATAAAAACTACCCACTCATGTGATCACTAATTGGAAAAACTAAAAACCATAATTAACCATCCTTAGTAGTATAGAATAACTAGCTAAAGATGATCCTTATCTAAAAATATATGCATTTATATGTACAAATTATCTGTAATTTATAAGAAAACATACCCCTTAATTTCTCATCATGTCTCTTTCCATCTATGATGAACCATGTTAAACTCAAACTATATATAAATAAGATAATAAATATACATTAATGAACTCAACTACCAACCTCTAAAGTATCTTAAAAATATAAAAATGATAAATATTGTGAAATTCTTATTGTTGATATCAGCACCATGGTGTTGGAGTGCGATTCATGGAATTATAAAACATTCTCTTAAACTCCCTTTTATACATCATTATAATCATAGCACATCATATATCACCAAATCCACAATATCCTTTACCTTATCAATCATAAAATATCATCATTTTCAATAATTCATGAATTATCCCCAACCATAACATGAAATTATCCTCAATAGCCATGAACCTCTTTTTTACATTCAAGAAACCCTATGCATGGTATTGTGGCACCCTATGACTCATAAACTCCTCATTTTCACAATTCATCCCTACGTTTTTCCCCCAACATTTTTACACCATTTCATTATAGAACTCTTGTATCTTCCACACCCTTCCATATAGTTAATTTCATATTGTGAAAAAAAAACTCAATATGGAATCAATTAACTCCACAAACTAAAAAACCTTATATTGATACATTTAGGTTTCTTCATGTTCTTACCTCTATGTATCAATAGTATCCCAAAATTTAATCCTAGATATTTACTATAAATTTAATTGAACCGTAGTGTAAAATACATCTTGAACAATGTGAAAATTTAATATGTATTATCCTCCACATTTCATTGGAATAGGATGAAAAATGATGCATCATAAATTCCTCATATATACAACATACATAAATAGAAAAAAAATGTTTTTTTTCATATCCTTTATGTGGTTCATAATGTGACTTAGTAGATAATGAGGAGAAATTTTTTTTGAACATCCTATGACATTGAAAATTCTCCATCCCAATATCTAACTACCATTAAGGTGGGATAATGATCTGGAATAACACTGGGGTGGAGAGTTATCAAACACATTCCATAGAATCATTCATGGAATTCTATTACATGGAATAGTAAAAAATAATTGTTACACGGAATCAGGACTGAATAATTCAAAAATTCCTTAATTCTATAATCAAACATATATGTTTCACTACATCCACTTATTATTTAATAATAATCAATTATATTACATAATCCCATGGTTCTGTTATAGTTACATCCCACAATATACCCCCCACACCATCTAACATTCTCTGAGAACTACCTCACAGTAGCCTTCCTTATACTATGGTTCCTAGGATAGTCAATGCTGCTAAATCTATTTTCACTATCTCTTTGTTTTTAGACCCTACTATGGTGTGGTTATTATGGAGATCTGATAGCTATTACTCATAAATAAATTTCTCCTTTCCTCCACATATATGAGATGCACTCTTGCAATAATAAAATTAACCATAGGTAAGAGGTTGGTTTTCCAAAAATCTATCCTCATTAAAAAATAATTTTTTTTTCACAGAAAAATATCCAAATTCACTATTTATAAATTAAAAACAAAAAATAATAACATTTTTACTAGAATAGTTATTTATTTAATAAAACATAAAAATTTAATAGTTAAATTTATTTAATGAACTATAGCATTCCAAAAACCCCAATACATAGAATCTATTATCCACAAGAACTAAATAAACACAAATTGAAAAATAAAACCCAATCATACCATCGTGTAAACATCATCCTTATCAAAATAAAACTATTAAATTTGGAATAATATTTCAATATTCCCCCTAGAAAATATATTCATGTGCATGTTATTCAATAAAATTAATCAATCATTCATTTTACTCTCTCTATATCTCTCTGAAAATGATGATACTACTATTGAAATCCATTCAAGTCATTAAAATCATTATTACTATAAATTCCATGTGTGAACTATGTAACTTTAAAATTTTATCTCCTTACTCATGGTACAATTGATTAGAGTTATTTTAACACATTGAGCACATCCATCCCAATAATAGGTTATGTAAGTATCTAAATATTTATCCTATAATAAAATATATTAACATTAATCTTGAGATATTTTTTAGAAGGATAAAATTTACTCTAATTTTAAAGGATTAAATATAAATGATGTAAAAATGTAGAACAAATCAATAAAAAATTAGGTTAATATCATAGGTACAATTCTAAATAAAAAAATAAAGATCCAAACAAATCCTCAAAATATTATTTCACCTATCACTCCTCTTCTACTTCTCATAATCCAAATATTGATGAAAATTATTATAAATATACACACTCTTATGAACTATATTTTTTAAAAAAATAATTTTCTACTGTAATGCCCCGAATCCAATTACCTAGAGTCGGTGCATTATTACATAACATTGGCATGATCACAAGAAAGATGAAATCTTGAAAGACTGATTGGTTTAGTAGCCTTGGAAACACTAGATATATTCATAAAGTTTTACATTACATCATAAAGTGAAAAAACTACTACAACAACATAGTCTCCTTATCCCACACTCATATCCCCACATACTATCCCGCCAGGTCATTCATAAATTACTTCTTCACATCCTGGGAAAAATAAAACATAGAAAAGGGGTGAGCTCAAATGCCCAGTAAGGATAACAATATATCAGAAACTTTCATAAATAAGAATAAACATTTAAGGCACTGTATATCTTAAAACAAAAGCCCTTTATACTTGAACTTCAACATAGTATGGAAAACATAAAATGAAATAATGCCATTTACTTATTAACATGGATATTCTACTAATCTAATAATCACATGCAATTTCAATTACCACTTTCATAATGTTGGAATGCATAATTCCAGACTATCATAACCACATAGCCAAGGCCTCATGCCAAGATTACAAATAAGATTTTTCCAATGCCTTGTGCCAAGACACTAGTTTGTCTCATGAGACCTACCGATGCATCGAGGAGCTATAGAGGGCTCTACCCATCACATATTAAGTCCAATGCATTCCCATATGAAAAGGTTTAAACATAACATAATCATTCTTATTAAAACTAGCATACAAAATTCCAATATTTTCACCATAAACCATGAATGGTATAAAAATAGCACATCCACAGTCAAACATATCAAAAAACCTTCTATACAATATAGAAGTTTTGTATCATAATAAATCAACTTCAAATAAGCTTAAAATCCATCAAAGGATGTTGACATAGATGAAATCAAAACTATTTGATAGAAATATCTCTTTTCTCGAAATCATTGAAAAGTCACACATTTATAAAGGAAGTAATTTAAAAGAGATTTTTTTGGAATCAAAGTGTCCCATACCACTTTGAGTCTTTTGAAAAGAAATATCATTTCAAAACCTTCATGTCCATATAAATAAATCCTTAAAATCATTTTTAAAACATGGACATTAATTAAAAATATTTAGAAAGATAAACCTTTAAAACATTTAAAATTCTGATCTTGATAAAGAGTACCTTTCAAAAATTATTAAAATATTCATTTTGAAAGAATTTAAGAGTAAAACATTTTCTTTGAAAGTTTTTTTATAAGAGTATAAAGGAATCTTCGATGATTTTATAACGGTGGAAAATAACCACACCCATCATATAAGTTAAAGATAACATTCTTACCTTAATTCTATCGAAAACGTTAAAAAGCACCTTGTATGGAAAACGACAGAAATATTCCTTTATAAAACTCTTATAAAAAGTCAAAAAAGGGTATAAATGACTTTAAACCATATTCATGTAAATTGTAAAAAAAATTTGAATTACATTTTTAAGAAACATGGATGTGGATGATAAAGAGATCCTAGTAGATTATTACCTATAAACAACCTCGGATAATGAAGAGATTGTGAAATAAACCCTTACCTTGTACTTTTCCTTGGTTGGGGTAGGTTAACCTCCTGTATAATGGTGAAATAATTGTTATTAAATAATACAAGAATCATATACATTAATATGATATCATATATGATCTTTTAACATTGATTTGTTAATAATATCTTAGTATTATCGTTGTTTTGGGTATTAACTTACTCGTTTCCTTTTATATGTTTTGTTACGTAAGACATGTTTTTAATGGATAGGTTGTATCTTAATCATATCCAGAATGGTATCAAGTCCTTATATACTATTATTAATCATAAAATGAGAATTATACTTGAATGGATATGATAGAGAATGAATCTCATCGCGTTCGTGGAGACGACAGTCCGTACGTACGCACGAGCGACAATATCATTCTTTTGATATTAAAATAATATATAATTGGACAGTATATAATATATAAAGAATCATTATAATGTTATATTTATTATTTACATGAGTTACACATCATTATTATACCCATCCAAATAATAATATATTGAATAACAATTACACCAAGACGTGGAGACGGTAAGTCGTACGTACGCACGTATGGTGACATGTTATTCAAAGGGTGGATAGAATACTGAATATGGTTGTACCATATTTATAATAACATCACAGTATATATAGGATACTGGAGTTATTATTTTATAATGGTAATAACAAAGAAAGAAGAAGAAGTGGAAGAAGAAATGAATTTGAAAAAGGGTGGTGAAAACATTATCTCTTCTTCGGGTTCTTCCTTTTGATTTGATCAAAAGGGCTCCATAGGTTGGATTTATGATCAAAATAAGGCCTCTAGGTTGTGTTGAGGGATGTTGAGAGAGTATTTGGGCAGAGTTTGTCCGAACCAAAAGGCATTGAAGGTGTGAATTAATGAGAAGGGTGAGTGCCCTTTTATAAGAGGGGTGAGGGGAACCTTTGGAAAATCTAGAAATATTAATTTATAATTAATTCATATTCGGTTTCTAATGGCTCCAAAGTTAATTATTCAAATTTTAAGGTGGGGATAGGTCAAAAACCATTCAACCAATAGAATTTAGACAGGTTTGGGTTACTATATTAACCTTATATTTTAGTTTTAACTCTTAGTTAATTAGTTTGACATTTACCATGTCACTTTGTATTTTTATATTATATAGTTAATAAACATACTATATATATCCACGAGACCCCCATGTGGTCCATTAATGATATACCTATCATGATATAGGTCTCTTGGCCGATCCTTAGATTTTTAGGAATTTAATATCAATTAATAATATAATATTTGTTTTAAAAACTCTTTTATGTCAATTTTGACACTATTCAATAGTTGATTTTTGTGAAACTTATAACAGAATGATTACTTCAAAAAAGGTCAATTAAATAAATACTAATATGTCATATTATCCTGGAAAATTAGTTTATTTCATTAAAAGTCTCAAATTATATTTATTTGGATATTTATAATATCAATTATTTTAATTTTTCACTATTATGGTAATTACTGCATCATCATTGCGTCATAGATAAATTAACATATTTAATGTCTAAAAATTATAAATAAAATATCATTATGTAGGAAATACATTTATCTTTCTAATTAATATTTATAGTTGAAAATCCTACATATATAACCCTATGTAAAAATTGTTTTTCAAAAAGATATATGCTTGTGTCTTTTTGGTATTCATTTTAACTTAATTAAAATAAAGTGTCCCTATCACTTAAAAGTGGACCCATGGGGTCCCAAAATCGACCCAAAGATTGCCATGGTCGAACATGTATCAACCAATAATTTTAGGATACGTTTTATTGTAATTTGTTATTATTATAATATTATTTTTTAACCCTTATTTACCGGATTTACCCTTAACCATGGTAAATAAAATATTTACCGCAGTAATTATTCAAAATGTCTAAAAATAAAATTTACCTATTTACACAATTTGAAGATACTGATTATAAATATGGAATCCATTTTTCTAAATTCAAAACATAGAAGTGGCAGAAATTAATTTAAAATTAATTCCCGCTGTCAATACAAAAAGCGTGTTTTTATGATATAATAACTATCAAAAGATTGATAATTGTTTATGTTTGGTTTAATTGTGAAATTATGTCCAATAACCAAAATTGTATTAAATGGTAAACATATATCCTATATATACTTTAAAACCACTAAAATTCATAATTTATCAATATAAAGTATTTCGATTAAAAAAGTTGTTTTTAATTAAAATTTAGTAATTTTCACTATTCATTAAAATATTAAAGTTATCCAAAAATATCCAAAATTTCACCCTAGGATAAATTCAATATTCCGAATCCAAAAATGAAGTCCATTTTAAAATATAAAATATATATAATTTCAAAAAGTAGGTATTACTATTCATAACGGCTAGATTGATTGGTTGTGGTGTCTGTTAGAACTCGAAGTTGCGTACAACACACGCTACTGTATTATTCAAAGGAAAGAGAACCATTGAAGGTTGGGATGTTTCATTTTAAATTTTTGATGTCCCCATTTAGTCAAAAAGTTTAAAATATTGTATTTACAAAGGTTTCACTATTAAAAGTTGGTAAAAGTGCAATACTGAAAATGAATATGTTCTTACATTATGTCTAAGAAACTCATAATATTGATTCTAAAATTATAAGGATTATATAAAGTTTTAAATTTACTTAATACTATTCATAACCTCTTTTTAACGGCTTGTTTGGTAAGTCATGGTGCGCTTGAACTCAGTGTTGCGTGTAGTGCATGTTATTGAATTATTTTGAGTAAATAACACACTATGAAATCTTGGGGTGTTACATTCTTCTCTCAATCAATAAATTGTGTCCTCGCAATTTGAAATTGTTCTTTGAAAATAAAAGGTTTAAAATAGAAAATATCTTTGTGGGAAAACCCACATCAGAAATTGGGTTACTAAAATTTAGTCTTAATATGATGAAAAGAGAAATGAAAGGGTCACCACCAAATTATGATCTTGATTAGGAGAACATTGGTGGGAATTAGAGACATATAATTGGAGGAAAAATGTAAATATTTATAGGTAGTGATTGAGGTCATCAATCACAAACAAGTGTAAAATTGAGGTCCTTAAATTCGTCAATCTATGATGATTTGAAATACCATCGGTTCAACAAAACATAGGGTATTAGGATAACACATTTTTGGTTTTAGGATTTCTTAAATAAAGTATAAGAATTAATTTCTTCATAGAATAAGAGAAGAAGAAAAATATAATCTTGACAAGTAGAGTTCCATCCTTTAACTAAATTCTACCACATACTCATCTTTCACTGTAAAAAATATATTCAATTTGTCCTATTAGTATAGGGTTAAAAAAACGAATTTATAATTCATCTACAAGATCTTTTAAAAAAACTACATTATTTAATCTCGGACATCATGTGGGTCAATGGTAGGGGATACCCCCTTGTCGCCCTTCGGTTGTGGGTTCAAGTCTCGTGGCCTTGCTGGACGCGACGGGTTGCCGCCCGACCTCCGGGTTGACCTTTTATGGAAATCAAAATAATCCAAACTAGAACTATCCAAAATACTTTAGTACAAAATTTATAAGGAAGGTAAACACAATAAAGATCCTTTTTTGTGTAATAACATGTGAACACCTTCATCATGTAGTATTTTAAAACACTGCAACATCCTGAATTACTATAAAACCTTATTGATTACATTCACGATCCCTTATTCCTTAAAGTATAATAGATATAATCCTTCAATCCATAAATGTTTTAAACCCCAACAATGATGGAATATACAAATCATTAATCGGTTTCAAGGTAGTCAAGAATATCCAATATAATATATCTAAATCAATCATGTATTATTCCAAAATCACTACCTTGGTATCATAACTATATTATGGTTTATCATTCTCTCAACCATATATTTTCCAAAAATTTATCCTGCTATTGAGTCACTTTTCTTTGTTCCAAAAAATCTCAAGTCCTTAATTAAATAGTACTACAGTACAATCCTTATATACACCATAATTATTATAACAATTACATTGTTGATACAACCCTCAAATGACATAGTCAACATAATAACTCTAAACATTCCTCTTCATCTGTGGTAGTATCATAACTTGATTGTTATCCAATAGCATCATTTGCGGCATTGTCTGATGAATAGGACATAGGATCGTGTAGTGTCCGAACTCCTTGCAAATAAAGCATTGTACATTTGAAACCATTTTCTTACCTTTGTAGTCATGTACTTTGTGCCCTTTTCCTCCACAATTATAACAAACTCTCATTCCTTTCAGGCAAGTTCCAGGGTGTTTATTCCCACAGTTATCACATATGGGAAAACTCTTCTTTTCCCTCTTCCCTTTATCCACCTTTCTCTCTTCCATCCTTTTCTTCTCTTGCTTCCCTTCAAAGCCATATGACTCATTAAACTCATTACTTATCTTATCAACACATGATATTATTTCTTCATATAATGATAATACATGGGAGACTATTTCTCTTATAAATTCTGGCTTAAGACCATGAAAGATATGATCCTTCTTTCTCTTTGGATCATGTGCATTACTAGAGTTATCATTCCTTCTACTGGGAGCCATTTCTAAACAATGGATTACAATAGATTAGTTTATGAAAAACAATACCTAATCCCAAACATGTAAAACACATAACATAAATTAAATAGTTTATGGATATAATCCATAATCATAAAAATGTCTCCTTTGAGGAAGTATATACTCATAAACCCTTAATAATGGTCTGTAAAGAAAATGAGAATTATCCTAAGCATATCCCCCGGGAGTGTTGTAACCAAGAGTGCAGAAATGCCCATTGTCGTGCACCAGTTCCCATTCGAGTCTAGCTCAAAGCGGTGTTTTCGTGTTTTACCCCTAGGTACATTTGTGCCAAAGCCGACTCTACATGCTCGTATCCAGACAGGGATGTATTGGTCGGAAAACTCACAAAATCTCTACAATACCAAAATTATAGGAAGTTCATCTATACTAATCCTCAAAGTTCATCTTAGGCCTACGTGCTCTAATCAGAGTTTATCTAAATCTAGCTTCCAAGGTTTGTACTAAACTTCCTCTGATACCAACTATAATGCCCCGACCCCAGTTACCTAGAGTCTGTGCATTATTACATAACATTGGCATGATCACAAGAAAGATAAAATCTCGAAAGACCGATTGGTTTAGTAGCCTTGGAAACACTAGATATATTCATAAAGTATTACATTACATCATAAAGTGAAAAAACTACTACAACAACATAGTCTCCTTATCCCACACTCATATCCCCCCATACTATCCCTACAGGTCATTCATAAATTACTTCTTCACATCCTGGGAAAAATAAAACATAGAAAAGGGGTGAGCTCAAATGCCCAGTAAGGATAATAATATAGCGGAATCTTTCATAAATAAGAATAAACATTTAAGGAAATGTATAACTTAAAACATATGCCTTTTATACTTGAACCTCAACATATTATGGCAAAAATAAAATTAAATAATGCCATTTACTTATTTACATTGATATTCTACTTGTCGAATAATCACATGAAATATCAATTACCACTTTCATTATGTTGGAATGCATAATTCTAGACTATCATAACCACATAGCCAAGGCCTCGTGCCAAGACTACAAATAAGATTTTTCCAAGTCCTTGTGCCAAGATACTAGTTTGTCTAATGAGACCTACCGATACATCGAGGTGCTATATCGGGCTCTACCCATCACATATTAAGTCCAATTCATTCCCATATTAAAAGGTTTAAATATAACAAAATCATTCGTATTAAAACTAGCATATGAAATGTCAATATTTTCACCATAAACCATGAATGGTATAAAAATAGCACATCCACAGTCAAACATATCACAAAACCTTCAATACAATATAGAAGTTTTGTATCATAATAAATCATCTTAAAATAAGCTTAAAATCCATCAAAAGATGTTGACATAGATGAAATCAAAACTATTTGAGAGAAATATCTCTTTTCTCGAAATCATTGAAAAGTCACACATTTATAAAGGAAGTAATTTAAAAGAGATTTTTTTGAATCAAAGTGTCCCATACCACTTTGGAAATTTTGAAAAGAAATATCATTTCAAAACCTTCATGTCCATATAAACAAATCCTTAAAATCATTTGGAAAACATGGACATTAATTAAAAATATTTAGAAAGATAAATCTTTAAAACATTTAAAATTATGATCTTGATAAAGGGTACCTTTCAAAAATTCTTAAAATATTCATTTTGAAATCATTTAAGAGTAAAAAAATTTCTTTTAAAATATTCTTATAAGCTTATAAAGGAAGATTTGATGATTTTATAATTGCGGAAAATAACCGCACCCGTCGTATAAGTTAAAAAAACATTCTTACCTTAATTCTGTCGAAAACGTTAAAAAGCACCTTGTTTGAAAAACGACGAAAAGATTCCATTATAAAAATCTTATAAAAAGTAAAACAAGGGTATAAATGACTTTAAACCATATTCTTGTAAATTTTAAAAAAAATTGAAATACATTTTTAAGAAACATGGATGTGGATGATAAAGAAATCCCAGTAGATTATTACGTATAAACAATCTCGGATAATGAAGAGATTGTGAAATAAACCCTTACCTTGTACTTTTCCTTGGTTGGGGTAGGTTAACCTCCTGTATAATGGTGAAATAATTTTTATTAAATAATAAAAGAATCATATACATTAATATGATATCATATATGATCTTTTAACATTGATTTCTTAATAATATCTTAGTATTATCATTGTTTCGGGTGTTAACTTACTTGTTTCCTTTTATATGTTTTGTTACGTAAGAAATGTTTGTAATGGATTGGTTGTATCTTAATCATATCCAGAATGATATCAAGTCCTTAGATACTATTATTAATCATAAAATGAGAATTATACTTGAATGGATACGATAGAGAATGAATCTAATCGCGTTCGTGGAGACGACAGTCCATACGTACGTACGAGCGGCAATATCATTATTTTGACATTAAAATAATATATAATTGGATAGTATATAATATATACAGAATCATTATCATGTTATATTTATTATTTACATGAGTTACAAATCATTATTATACCCATCCAAATAATAATATTTTGAATAACAATTACACCACGACGTGGAGACGGTAAGTCGTACATACACACATATGGTGACATGTTATTCAAAGGGTTGATAGAATACTGAATATGGTTGTACCATATTTATAATAACATCACAGTATATATAAGATACTGGAGTTATTATTTTATAATGGTAATAACAAAGATAGAAGAAGAAGTGGAAGAAAAAATTAATTTGAAAAAGGGTGGTGAAAACATTACCTCTTTTTCGGGTTCTTCCTTTTGATTTGATCAAAAGGGCTCCATAGGTTGGATTTCTGATCAATATAAGGCCTCTAGGTTGTAGTTAGGGATTTTGATAGAGTATTTTGGCAGAGTTTAGCCGATCCAAAAGGCTTTTAAGGTGTAAAGTAATTAGAAGGGGGAGTGCCCTTTTATAAGAGGGGTGAGGGGCACCTTTGGAAAATCTAGAAATATTAATTTATAATAAATTCATATTCGGTTTCTAATGGCTCAAAAGTTGATTATTCAAAGGTTAAGGTGGGGATAGGTCGAAAACCATTCAACCAATAGAATTTAGACAGGTTTGGTTCAATATATTAACCTTATCCTTTAGTTTTAACTTTTAGTTAATTAGTTTAACATTTACCATGTCACTTTGTATTTTTATATTATATAGTTAATAAACATACTATATACATCCAAGAGACCCCCAAGTGTACATTAATGATATACCTATCATGATATAAGTCTCTTTTTCGTACCTTATATTTTTAGGAATTTAATATCAATTAATAATATAATATTTGTTTTAAAAACTCCTTTCTGTCAATTTTGACACTATTCAATAGTTGATTTTTGTGATACTTATAACAGAATGATTTCTTCGAAAAAGGTCAATTAAATCAATCCTAATATGTCATAGTATCCTAGAAAATTAGTTTAAATTATTATAACTCTCAAATTATATTTATTTGGGTATTTATAATATCAATTATTTTAATTTTTCACTATTATGGTAATTACTGCATCATCATTGTGTCATAAATAAATTGAAATATTTAAGGTCTAAAAATTATTAATAAAATATAATTATGTATAAAATATTTTTAGATTTCTAATGAATATTTATAGTCGAAAATGCAACATATATAACCCTATGTAAAAATTGTTTTTCTAAAAGATATATGCTTGTGTCATTTTTGTATTCATTTTAACTTAATTAAAATAAAGTGTCCCTATCACTTACAAATGGCACCATGGGGTCCCAAAATCGGCCCAAAGATGCCCATGGTCGAACATGTACCAAAAAATAATGTTAGGACACGTTTTAGGGTAATTATTTATTATTATAATATTATTTTTTAACCCTTATTTACCGGATTTACACTTAACCATAGTAAATAAAATATTTACCGCAGTAATTATTCAAAATGTCTAAAAATAAAAGTTACCTATTTACACAATTTGAAAATAATTATTCCAAATATGGAATCCATTTTTCTAAATTCAAAACACAGAAGTGGCAGAAATTAATTTAAAATTAATTCCCGCCGTCAAAACAAAAAGCATGTTTTTAAGATATAATAACTATCAAAAGATTGATACTTGTTTATGTTCGGTTTAATTGTGAAATTTTGTCCAATGACCAACATTGTATTAAATCGTAGAAATATATTCTAAATATACTTTAAAACCACTCAAATTCATAAGTTATCAATATAAATTACTTCGATTAAAAAATTTGTTTTTAATTAAAATTTAGTAATTTTCACTATTCATCAAAAAATTAATGTTATCCGAAAAGTTCCAAAATATCACCATAAGCTAAATTCGATATTCCGAATCCAAAAATGAAGTCCATTTTGAAATATAAAATATATATAATTTCAAAAAGTAGGTATTACTATTCATAACGGCTAGTTTGATTGGTTGTGGTGTGTGTTAGAACTCGAAGTTGCGTACAACACATGCTACTGTATTATTCAAAGTAAAGCGTACCGTGGAAGTTTGGGATGTTTCATTTTAAAATTTTTATGTCCCCATTCAATAAAAAAGTTTAAAATATTGTATTTAAAAAGGGTTCACTATTAAAAGTTGCTAAAAGGGCAATACTGAAAATGAATTTATTCTTACATTATATCTAAGAAACTCATAATATGGATTTTAAAATTATAAGGATTATATAAAGTTTTAAATTTAGTTAATACTATTCATAACCTCTTTTGAACGGCATGTTTGGTAAGTCATGGTGTGCTTGAACTCGGTGTTGCGTGTAGTGCAAGTTGTTGAATTATTTTGAATAAATAACACACTATGAAATCTTGGGGTGTTACATCTATTATTATGGTATTTTTTCATTTTACAATGGAAATTACACCAGGAACTGATTTCACACCCCACACACTCCCCTTACTTGATACCTCATGAAAATTATTTTAGTTCCTATAAAAAATCATATGTTGACTAAGAACGGATATCAAAAAATTTAGGATACAATCAATTATTTCAATTTCCACCCAAAGATAATAGAGGAATCATATAAGAACAATGAAATGTATGTTACGAACAATTACCTCAAAACCAATTATAATACCTCACATTCTCTATTATTTAATAGAAATCATCCCTTATACAAACATTAACATCATTTTCCTCCACACATGTTACATTTTAAATAATGTAAGGTACCAATATAAAGGAGGGTAGGACAAAATAATATTATATTGTAGCTTCACTGTAATGGTAATTCCTCGATTCTTCAGGATTTAAATAAAGATAAACTATAAATGATGATATTTAATTTAAAAATGGATAAAATAAAAAAAATTAATCATTTTTTAAAATGTGAATTTTTTATTCATATCTTTAAAATTATATCCGTACATGTTTTATCATTGAATATTTACCATGTATCTATCATGAAATTGTGTAGTAGAAATTATATGAAAAAAAATTATTTGAACTATCTAGGTAATGGGGGACATAAAATATATGAAAATCTCATATGGAATTAATATTAAAGAATAATAAATCAATATAATCTTCAAAAAATCAATGATTTGAAATGTTTGTTGAAATTCATCTACACAAGTCAACAATTATTCCCAAATCATGATTAATAAATTTCATACTCCCATGTTCATCCTACATTTTTAATCTATAACTTTACTAATTCACACATATAGAAAAGAGATATCTAAAAAATTTCTGGATATGATTATTTATTAATATTTTTCATCAAATTTTAAAAATTTTGAATTATTTCTAACTGTTACATTAAATTCAACTTCAAATAAATAAAATGAAATATATTGAAAATTTAAAATAAATATTGAATTCAAATAAGTGATCCCATATCTAAAAATCATTTCACATTAATTTTCTCTCTCTCTTACCATTTTATTCCAACATCCATCATCATGATCCTAAATAGCATAAAAACCCAAGTGAATGTATGTGAAGGATTTTAATTAATGAATATATTTAGTAAGGGATTTGGATTCTATATACAAATATAGATTTAGAAAATAAATCATAAAAATAAATTCATTATAATGTGTTAAAACAATGATTATTTCATTTCAAATGAATCCCTCTGTTTAAATTATTTGAGCTGAACACTACTGCTATTATCATATAATAAGAGTATGGAATGAATTTTCCCATTCCATATTTAACCAAGATTGAAATTACTACTCACCTAGGGTGATAATCCTCCTCTTCAATTAATCTAGTATAGAGCATTACTTAGGAGTGTACCATGTATTTAAATTCCATAAATAATGAACAATTAACTTATTAGATTCCAAAACTATTTATCCTCCACTTTTTCCACTTATTATTTTCAACATTCTTTAAAATCATCAATTCTCCTACTTTTTTCAAAATTCATCACCTCTTATTACACATTTCATCCTCTATTATGGATTATTCCAATTAATTATCATCTACATCAACAATTATGAAGGTTCCCTCACTATGTTTTTCCTCATATTTAGCCTCATCGTTAGAATTTTCCTTATATTCATCATCAAATATTGCATCACCATCGAATTTCTCATTACATATTTATTTAAAGTTGTTTTTTTATTTGGGTTTATCATTTAATTTATAAGATTCCTTTTAAATCCGTTATAATTATCTATTTTCCACATTAAATAATTTCTAAAAACCTTGGAGGAGTTCTTCATCATCACATTGTTATGGTTGTTGGGAACATCAACTTTTCCTTGGTATCTTCTCTTTGAGATTATAAATATTATGTGAATAATTTTTAACCTGAATGGAAATGTAGGTTAGTTAAATCAATATTAATTTTTTTCATTCATCAGAAAAACACCGAAGATTATTAATAAAAAAAAATTACCAAAAATAAAATAAAAAACGTGAATTTAGAAGTATTTATCCATATTTTTCAAATAAGTATCTCCAACGATGTCCAAAACCATTTCAACAGCACCAGAAATTATTAATATAAGTTTATCATTTGTCTAGGTCATAACTCAATAACTAAAATCATTTCACTTTTTTATGGTCAAATATATAGTATATTAATGGGATAATTAGCCTACTAAAATACATTTAAAAGAGATAAACCTAACTAATGGATATTAATAGATCTATCAACTTGTTCATTTTTTGAAAAAGTACACCACCCAATGAAATAATGGAAATTATTAATATATGATGGAGAGATGAGACTTAATTTTTTAATAAAAAATATAAATATGATGTACTTATAGAATAATAATACTTAAGATAATCCATTCCCATTCATTAGAAAATCTGAGTAGAAATACTGGCTATATAGCTAGCCATGACAGGGTGAAAAGAGAAATATTAACTAACTATCCTTAGTAGTATATAAGAACCACCAAAAATGACCCCCATATGAATTATCTTAACTCTAGGTACAACATCTAACCTTAAAATATTAACAATCAATCCCTTTTACATGTCATTCTATCTCTATTTATCAACTCAAATCGATAATAAAAATTAACCTTGTATAATTATGATTCTTAATCTACATGTGATAGCCAATTTATATCCCCATAACAGAACCTTAGATATATGTATATAATAATGTTTTTTAAATTTGAATATTAATTTTAGATAACAGTACAATATAATGATAGTGTGCATCAAATCATGCAACAATTTCTCCACAAAATCCATCCACTCCTTCAACATAATGAATGAATAACACGTTACCCCTGCATCATGAAAACCCCGCCTAATAAATAATAAAATATCATCCTCAATTATAAAATACAATCTATAAATATCCATGATGTGAAAATTCCATCATCATCATGAAACTGTTCACCACATTTATATAACATTGTCATTAATATAATAACACCGTGACACTCTTAGACTCTTTAGTATACCAATACTTCCCCAACACCATCAACATGAGCTTATTCACTAATGTAATAAAAACTAATTGTTCCATAAACTCTATTACATGAAACATATTTCCTTATGGGACATAAAAGTTGTATCAGGTCATCCAATAACTCCACAAACATGTATAATAACCGATTTTTACACATTTTGTCTGCCTGGAGAATGTACCATTATATATCAAAAGCATCCTCATATGTACTCATATATTATAAATCCTCATAAATTATATCATTACATAAAACCCATAAATTATAAAATTAAAATATCATATGCATCATCCTAATACTTTTGTTAAAAATTTGTAAGAAATAAACAACGAAAATTACTCAATTATGTGTAGTTGTTGAGAATAATAGGCAGTAAAATTTCACATTTTTTGGATGTGTCTATGAGAAACCTACTCTTTATTTAAGCATAATTAAATATTTATTACATAATAATACACTTAATACACTCCATAAGAGTGAAAAATATGTTTTATTTTTGAAATTGATATGTTGCATAACAATAAAAACAACAGGAAAAATATCATTGTTGAAAACATCCTTATCATGCTCTTACTTAAAACTGTACGAGATAACCTGGGAACATAAATATGAAATATGTGATTGATAAAGCCCAGTAAGGGAAAAAATGGTATAACATGTATAAGTAAATAAATTTTGGAATATATGCATACAAATGTGGAATAAAATGAGTGATAATTGTAAACATTAACAATCAGTCATGATATAGCATGATAAAATAAAGGCAACATGATAAATGTGGAAACAACTCAAAACAATACAGTATAAACATCTTTCAAGGATAAAAGAAAAAAAACATGATGGAAAACATCCCATAAAGGAATAAAGATCACTCCATGTCCTAATAGGATATCTCATGAGACTAAACATTAACAAATGCATTAAATCACTATATATTCTGCATGCACCTATCACTTTCATTTCATTATCATACTAAAGTGTTAAACATAAATCATACGACATGGATTCGTTTATAAAAAAAAATTTAAAAATAAGGGAGTGTGGAATAAATATTTTTATTTCAATATTCAAAGAATTATAATTTTTAAAATTGAACACACTTGATAGTAAATAGGTATAGAATAGAAATTCACAATGAAATTTCAACTACATAACAGTGTCACTTAAAAATCATAAAAATAGCTGATGATAGTGAAAGAAATATAACATTATTTTTACATAAAATGGGACGAAATAATGACATGTAAATACATATCCCAAAATTTTTAATCGTAAAAATAATTCAAAATACAATAAATAAACTAGAATAAATTTGAGAAGGTTTGTAACCCATTCCTTGAAAGTGTGACTCCAAATGATTGAGAGGGGATTCTTGAGAGATTTTGGGAACCCTAAAATTATTATATTTAGACTAGTTCATATTAGGTAAATTATCCAAGTATTTTTAGTAAATATAAATTCGATATTGGGTGGCTTTATATAGGGAAGGAATGGGGAATTCATTCTCATTTATCAAACCTAGATTTCGGACACCATATTATGAAATAACCAAAAGCATGAAACATACCATTGTATATTCAAACATTTTCTACCAAAGGGGATGTGATTTAATTATTTTATAAGGATAACGTCTGAAAATAATAATATAATACCCTTTATTATTTGGAAGGGATTCATTCTCTAAAACAAATGATTTGAAAACCTTAAAATATATTAATAGTTTTAGAGCATTCATAAAGGATTTATAAAATTGAAAAACTAACATAAAATCACTTTATTTTAAAGTAAAAACTTATATGTGGTCTTGGGTGAATTATATTGTATTTATTACACCATTTTTGGTTCATTATGATGTCAAAATGCACACCATTTATTGATATGATATTTAAATTTTACTTGAAAATTTGATTATCTTATAAAATTATGATAAAATAACCATTGGATAATTTAAAATATCATATTACAAAAATAATATTCATTTCATCTAAATATTTTTATAAATATTTTTATTTTCAATTTTAAAATAGGAATCAATTGATATTGATAAATGTTGTGTTTTTTTAAAAAAATATCAATATTTATACCCCTATAAAAATTACATTTGACTAATTATATATTATAATAAAATTTAGTATTAATAAAATATATTTAATACTGATTTTTAATTATTAATTACATCATTAAAATATGATCTTTTATTGAATTATAACATTACCCAAATATAATTTTTTATTGCATAAAACATAATTTATAAATAACTTATAAGAAGAAAATATGAGCATTATTATTATAAATATTAAAATATAGATATATATATAATTTTGGTCACGATACATATCCCATTAATCCACCTAAAACACTCTTAGAGTATGGTATGTTATGGTGATACATTCATTGGGTGGTTCAGCATACATGGTTTAGGTCGTGATCATGATGAGATTGAGGTTCTCCCGTAAATAGTTTCCCTCATTTTTAAGATAGTGGATCACAGCTTGGGGTTGATCAATGTGAAATCCCAAGGATGTTATCGCCCCCAGAAGCTATGATAAATGGATTTCATAAGCTATTATTCTACCAGTTGAGGCCATCACTTAAATTGTCTCTATCAATTGGATTTGATACAACTGTATATTTATACTTATCATATAATCACTTTTAAATGAGTATATTATCAAAATTAATAACACTTATGGATTTTTTAAATATGATATGATATAAAACCAAATACGTTCATTTGTTTTCAATAAAAATAATAATTAATTATACATTTAATAAAATCAAAAGTGGAATTTTATTTATAATTGTTCAGGTCATTAGAATCTTCAACGTTAATAAATTTATCCCTCTTAATTTTTATTACCCAATATAAAAAATTTGGGGTTAATTTTCTTTCATCACATCCCATAGTACCCACATATCTTATTTAAACTCTTAGTTTATCGACAACACTTTTAAAATGCGACTTATCATATTTTATAGAACGTTGTCACTATGATCATATATTTTCACTAGTTTCTCATCATAGGAAAGAACATTATCTAATGGTATCATATATGTGTTGAGTATATGTGAGGGGTTTAGTATTTACATTATCAAGAGGGATACATGGAATAAATCAGGTACTTGAGATAAGTTAGTTGGGAGTGATAGTTCATAGGACATTGCTCTAATGTCATCAAGGATCTCAAAGGGACTCAAGTATCATGGACTCAGATCCCCCTTCTTACCCAATTTCATGACTTTATTATAGGGATATATGTGGTGTAATATCATTTATCCAACATAAAACTCTAGGTCTTGTCAAATATTGTCATCATAGCTCTTCTTTAGACTCTAAGTAGACATGATGTGTAGCTAAATGGTCATAAACATTTTCTACACTTTCCTCAACCATTTTTAGACATAGTAGTTTTCATTCCCCATAATCATCCCAACATTCATATGTTCAACATGTATTCCCATACGAATCTTCATATATTCCCATTTTAATTCTTGAGTTGAAACAATTACTATATGAGAACTCGACTAGAGTTTGATATCGGTCACATACTCCATGGACATCCATATAACATGATCTGAAAATGTCTTCCAGTGTCTGAATAGTCCTCTAAATCTAGACATTAGGGTGAGGATGATAGGTCATACTGAGGCTCAGTTTAGTATTTTGATCATGTTGTATAATGTTTGAGAAAATTGAGGTCAATCTTGGGTGTCAATCAGATACAATTAGTATTGGTGTCCCAAGCTGCTACACAACTTCGATATTGTATATTCTTGAATGTTGATCAACTGGTAAGTCCTCCCGAATCTCAATGAAGTGTGTAGTAGTATGAATACAATCCATAATATCATATATAGAATTATTCCATCTTAATATATTTAGAAGACCAATTACATGGGCCATAGTGATGTTTTCCTATTCCAATTAGGTATGGCTAATGGTTTCATCATCCCCTTTGATATTATCCTTTATGTTTTCACTTGATTACATACAAGGCATATTGATGTATACTATGAAATCACCTTTATAATATTTTCTAACCAATAGTTCTCTTAGAGATCATGATACATCTTTGTTCATCCCGGATGGATAGAGATGGTAAATCTACATGCATTATCTGACAACTCCTTCTTTAACATAGTATTTGATGGTACAAATAGTCATGAATAAAATATTACAACTCAATCTTCATTAATAATGGACGACAAGGATTTAACTTTTCTTATTGTTTCCAAATTTTTATTAATTATTATATCATCTATTTAATAGTCATTTATCTTATCCATATGGGATGGTAGGGAAATCATTTGTGAATGTACTAATGATTTTACTTCATTTATGATTCTAAAATCCATCCTATTAAAATATAAAATGATGTGATCCTTCACAATTCTCATCAATGATAAATTATTGGATCCTTTATTATTAGGAAGTGTGATCGTTTAGTTTCAATCCTTGGATGGTAGTGAATTGAGTAGTCATAGTCCTTGATAATCTCTATCTGTTTTTTGTGTTTATATTCATCTATTTCTGTATGAGTATATATTTGATTCTTCTATGATCTGATAATATTTCACACTTCACCCTAAGGATATAATGATTCCATATTTTCATATAAATTATCACTGAATCCAACTACAAATAATTTTTTGGGTAGTTACGTTTTTTAACATTAAACTTCTTTAATGTATAATATATGACTTTTTCATTATCGATTAACACACATCTCAATCCCTTCGTTGAAAAATCAATGAATCTAATGAATACTTCTCCAAATGTGGGCAGTGTGAGTATAGGTGTAGTGATGTGTCTCCTTTCCAAATCCATTAATCCTTCATTCATTATCATTGTTCCAGAAAAATTTAATCTTTATAGAGTTTTATCTGTTAAAGGGTTTTACAATTTCAAGAAATTTGTCATTAATTGATGATAATACCCAACTAGGCTATGGAAACTTTGAATATCTTTCACATATGTTGGACTCAACCATCTATAAATATATTTAGTCTTTGAATGATCCAAACATATCCCATTTCATGTGATGATATTCCCAAAAAATGATACCTCTTTCAATCAAAACTCATATGTTTTGTTCTTTTCACAAAGCTTCTCTTTTCCTATGGTCTTTAGAATAGTTCTTAGATACTCCACATGATCCAATTAGTTTTGGATTACATTATAAAATTATCTATGAAGACCACCAAAAACATGTCAAGGTAATCTATAAAGAAATTGTTTATAATGCTCTTGAATATTTCTAGAGAAAAATGGAGTCTGAATGGAGTTACTAGGAAGTAATAGAGCACATATCCTGTATGAAAAGAAGTATTAAGGATATCCTTCCTCTTTAAACTAACATGGTAATATTCTGACTATATCTCCACCTTGGGGAATTATTTTTCATAACATAGATGATCTGACAAGCCATAAATCCAAGGTAGAGGATAATGTTTCTTTATCATGATCTTGGTTAACTAATAATAATAAATGTGAAGGCATATTAACACATCCTTTTTCTTAATGATTTGGATAGGTTCACCCCATGGTGAACCACATGGTTATATAAACCATTTATCTAGACTCTCATGTAGCTGTTTCCTTATCTCCATAAGTTCCAAAATAGCCTTTCCATGTGGATTCTTGGATAATGATGAAACCACATTTATAAATTCAATTAAAAATTCAACATTTTGGTTAGGATTAGGACCGTGAAATTATTCCAGAAACACATCAGTTTATTCCCACAAATTGGGCACTTGTTCTAGGATGATTCATTATTTAGACTCAATAATTTGAAGTAGATACACATTTCAATATGTAAATAATATCAAAGATTTAGATTTTTTCCCTAAAAAAAATTCATCCTCCTACTTGCACATGTACTGAATCGAGGGTCGATCCATGATACAGAAAAAGAATTTAATATCATAAAAATATATATTTTTTCTACATATGAAAAGGAAGAACATACATATAATTGAAGAAAATTACACAAAAGGGAGTATGAAAATGATTTTTGGGAAGTTCATCAAACATATTATTATAAAGGATAATTTTTATGATTGGGATGTAATAATTTTCACACATTCCATTTTCACCAACATCAATATGCCAGTGATTTGTGGACGTGTTTAAACAATTCTACTCAAAATACGTGATATGAATGAATGTGTATAATTATATTAAAAAGGTATATTGAATAATTTTTATAGAATTACTAGTTTACATGTCAAAACATCATTGTAACGATCCACCTCAGTGGTTTTTATGGAAAATTATATCCCCTACCACCTTAGAGGTTGTTAGTTGTCTCTAGAAACGCTTGGATTAGGGAATAAGTTTGCAAAGTGTCATGGTTCCATTTAGTAAAAACAATGATCTTTGCACAAGGGGTGGACCAGATCATTCCTTTCCTCTATCCCTTTGGTGGTTATCCCTTTCAGAAATCATTAGTTATGTGTCCTTCCTCCCCACACATAAATAATTTCATTAGTCCCTTTAGTCGATATTATGGGTGGATTTTTTTTGCTCCTCAAACAAGTTGGATGTTGATGTTTTTTAGCATTGTTAGGTTTCTCCATCAGAATTATAGAATTAAACTCAACTCCCTACTTATTATCCCCATGATACCATTGAGATTCATTAATATAATTTCCAACATTGAAGGCATTCTGTAAAATTTCATCATAGCTATCAATTTCTTGGATCACCATGGATTTTCGTAGACTAGGTTTTATCCCACTCAATAATTATCAAAACATGAATTCAGGGGTAATGAAAAAGCCAAAGGTGCATTTTGAAAGTCCTACTATTTATTCCTTATATTTATGATTGAGTTTTCATTTATTTTCATGAGGGAAAGTAAGTCCCTTTTCTATTTTAATTCATAGAGTGTGACACAAATACTCATTAAAAAAATGGAATACCTTCCCATCGCATCAATCTCTTCCTAGATTTTCATATTCCTGATCAATTTACACCACTTATCATCATTTCACTCCATAAAACAAAAACCCAATAGAATATTATCTTTCATATAACATTGAAGTGTGGATAATATCATTTTAATGGATTTGACTCGTTGTTTCATGATTGAGGGATCGGATTATCCATTGAAAGTCAGAGGCCTTTGTTGTATAAATCTCCAAATTTTAGCATTGTCTTTGTTAGTGGTATTTGGGTGCAACATTTTATCTAGGATTCTATTTATAACATTATTCATCTGAGAGAGTATTTTCATAAAGATTGTGGTTCACACACTCTTCAAGTTGGCTATCTTGTTGGGGGAATTCCTCACATTTCCCATCACATTGGTTGTTTACATGATTCCTCCTATTTTATCCATTTTGAAGCATAAAAGGAAAATTAGGGATGAGAATTTTTAAAATATTAAATACATAATGGGGGAATCAAATGGAATTAACTGGATTACATTTAAATTTCATTTTTTCATTACTTATTAATTTTTAGGTTTTAATCGAATGTTATCCATGACCTATTTCGTAAAATATATTCTTATGGAAATTTTTCCCATAATAATTGTTCTTAATTATATTATTAAATTAACAAATAATATCCCTTAGTAGTGTAAAACTAGGTTTTTTTCAATGCCTTTTTCATCCACATGTTCCCGGTCGATTCTAGCTCAATGCAATGTTTTCTTGTTTTACCCATAGGTATATATATACTAGTGAAACATCCACCTGTACTACCCAGAGGGGATGTGTTTTCGTGATAAACCACATACTCTATACTTACCAAATTTCAAGGTTATATTATTATACATAATTATATCACTAAGTCTATATCTTGGGTTTTCTAATCATAATCATAGAAATAATTAAACCTCCCAATGATAAAAACATTGAAAACCTCTTTCTTTATTTTATATTAATTAATTATTTAATACATTATACTGCACTTAATATTACATGGATGATTTAGAGGTCTAGAGTATTAAAAAAATATGTAAATTAAATAAATATTTAAAATAAGAAAAACAACATCTTTATTAAAAAATTCCATAACATTCTTTCACTTAAAACTACACGAGATAACCTAGGGACATACATTAGAAAAGGGTGATCTATAAATCCCCTTAATGGAATAAAACTCACATATAAATAAGGTAAAAAATTTTAGAATATAGAAATAAAAATGGGTAATAAATGTATTTAGATTCATAAACATGAACAATGAGGCATGATATAACATGATAACGTAAAGGAAATATAAGAGATGTTGAAATGACTCAAAACATTGCATCATAAAAATAGGTCAAATCTAATTGATGAGATATTAGGATGTAAATAGTCCCATAAATGAATTAGGTTCACTCCCTATACCAACATGACATCTCATGACACTATAAATTACCCAATGCATTTGGGTGATACATAATTCTATGTCCACATGTCACTTTCATTTCAATCTCTTTATTAAGTGTACCATAAAAATCATTTGACATGCATTCATTCATCTTCATATTTTATTCCAATATCATGGATTGTGCAATAAATACATGTATATACCATTTCAAACAAGTGTAATTGTATAAAATAAAACACACCTGACAGAAAATGTGTATGGTATTGACTACACAATTGTTTTCACATGAAAAGTCATAGTGAAATATTGTCTGCAGAATGGTGTCAGATTAAAATTCAGAAATTTTATTGATGAGAGGAAATAGGATATCTCAAAATTTGGGAATAAATTTTTTATTAATTGGGACATAGAAATATATATCATAAAATTATGAATTTTATATTTTAAGCATAACATAATAATGAAACTTAAATAAATAAGTGAAGGTGAGGATCCATGACCCTGAGAGTGTGACTAAAAATGCATTGGAGTGGCTCCTTGAGAGAATGTGAAAACCATGGGATGACTATAGAGAGGTGAGGGAAAATTAATAATGTCCTCCAAGAATTTTCATTGCTGATAAATGTAATATTGGGTGAGTTGATATTGTAAAAGAGTGGGGAATTCTTTATAATTTCTCAAAAGTAGGTTTTTTACTCAATATTTTAAAATAAACTAAACAAGAAACCTTACCATCAGGTTATCCCAAGGATTATAATATAGGGGAGTGGTTTTATTTTTTTCATAATTACAAGGGAAAGAATTAATTTAATAATACCTTTGTTTATGTGGAAGTTAGTCACACTCGTAAATAATTGTTTTATAACTTTAAAATATACTAATGCGTTTGGAGAATTCATAATAGCTTTACAAAAATAGATCAAATAAATATAAAATAGACTTATTTTAATGGGAAAGGATATATTATATATTTTATGATTTTTTATTTATTACATTATGTTTGGTCATGATGATGTTGTAGTAAACAACATCTATTTATATTGTACATAATTTTGTACCAAATATTCGACTATCTAAATAAATAATGAAAAATCCACCATTCAACAATTTTTAAATTCTGAATCCAAAAAGAAAAATAATTTTATCTAAATAATGTTATAGAAAATTTTGTTTTCACTTTTAAAATAATAATTGACATTTATTGGGAAATTATTGGTTTTTATGAAAATAATAGTATTCAAACCATTATAAAAATTTCCTTTGTATTCATAAAAACTGTACAATCATTTATATTTAATAAAAATTATTAAAGAATATTTTTATTTTTTAAAGTATTATTCATCCCCAAAAATCCATTAATTCATGAACCTTACTTCTTAATTTAATTTTATCATTAGACGAAAATAAAATTTTTATTCAATAAAAATGAAAAAACATATACAAAGTAATTGTAGTAAGAAAATATGAACATTATTATATTGAAAAATAAAATATACATATTCATATTATTATGGTCTTGATACATATACCCTTAATACATGATCAAATTCCCTACAAGTAAGTTATGTGGAAATGAGAATTTCATGGGGTTGTTCGACATACATGGATTGAGTTGTGATCATGATGAGCATGAACCTATCCCATAAACAATATATTTCATGCATAAGTTGTTGGATCTCAGGTTGGGATTGGTCACGAAAAAATATCCATAATGCTATCTTCCATATAAGTTCTGATAAATTGACTTTATAGGGTATGAAGCTACTAATTAAGGCCATCGCTTCATTTTTTTGTCAACTTGATTTTCTAAAACCATATATTTATACTAATAATATTATCACTATACAAAAAATATATTATCAATAGTAATGATGAATAATGTTATTTAAAATTTTAAAATATATAAAAACAAATAATTTCACTAGTTTTATATAACCAAAAATAAAAATCATACATTTAATTTAATCAAAATTGGAATCTTATTTATAATAGTTCAGGTCATTACAGTTTCTAACTAATAATGGGAAGGGTACAACATGAAAATATATTCCATATTAACTGGCATCAAAATGAAGCTAATATATCCTTATATTTCTATATCATCATTGTGTGAGTTCTAGGAATATAAAACACCCTAAGAGGGAATGGCTGAATCAGGGTGTCGACACATTCTTTTAAAATATTGAATATTGTAACCCCATTGGTAGGATTTTGTAAAACATATTAGATGGAATCATGTAGTAATTAAATAATATCATGTACAGTGATAACCCGTCCACCATAATTAGGTCACCAATTATGGATATTCCAAGAATCGTGCACCGATAGTGTTTCAATCATACCTAAACCCACTGATCTTCACTAGTTAGTATGTAATATAAAAGTTAAGATGTAGGAACCCTATGTTAGGAACTCTAACTATACAATATTTTAGAAATATCACACTTCCTCCCTCAGAACATATCTATCGACTACCTATAGCACACTAAATTGGGTGAACCCTTAATCATTTTGAAGTCATTTTGTAACTTAATTAGAATGGAATTTATTACTTTTTCCTTTCAGAGAATGAGACTCTACTTGTACTGTTGTCCTCAATTGTTTAATTTTAAAGAACTATTCAAGGGCACTAGATTTTCCACACTACTATATGAATCACCTATCCTAGGTGAATCACCTATTATGTTTAACAAAAATAAATATTTTAATAACCCACAATCATTCTTCATGCTCCCAACCTTCATGAAGATCATAGACTTCATAGATCACACTACCATCAAGAATCTCACAGTCTTCAAGGAACAAACTTCCTTTGTGAGGATTACTTCTTTCATAGAAAACTATGTCTTCATGAAACCTTCACCACTCCAAATAATTTACATCGGTTAATCAAAAACAATATTTTCACATTTCACAATCTATCTATGAATTTTGGATTCATAATGCTCCCAACCTTCATGAATATTGAGAGATTCATCCTTTTTTCGATAACACTTCATGTAAAATAAATTAGGTATTAACTCCTATTAATATTATTATTGTTCTTGAAGGTCTCAATATCCTCGAAGATTTCTCAAAAACCTAAATATATTTCATCATTACTCTACATTATTTAGGAATCTCGAGTAAAATTTGACCTATTCATGTAAATTTTCATAGTCATGTAGATTTACCATCTTGCCATTATGCTATTAAAAAGCATATTGTAGTCATGATAAGTCCATATTTAAATCACAAATTATCAATGAACCATACCTTTGAGAAGCTCTAAACTATATGGAACACAATATTCACGAAACCAAATTTTCATTAAACCCATTCCTTTAAAATATTTACGATTAGTAAATCATTTAAATCCACCTTTCAGGAAGCTTCCTCCATGATCCTAATTTTGATCGCCAAATATATTGAAATAACTTACAAATGAAACCACCTTAACCACTAAATACATCTACATTGTATGATGCCTTCCATTTTAAACTTCATGAAAAACAAAGTCTGGATTGAAAACAAACAGAACCAAGACTATATATCCAACTATGAAATGCCTTCGTTCCAACACTCTCCCCTTTTGGGATTGTGGGAAATCTATAGAAACATTTAATAATGTACCAGATTAAAAAAACTAGATATAAATTATATAACCCAATAATATCTCTATTTTTACATGTCAAAATATTTATATAGAAAACAATAGTGTAAAATGAGTATTTCATGCCACTATAGAGTGCCAACCAATCTTGAGAACCAATACTTGGTGAATTATCCTTATATCCCCTTTACCAATAAACCAAAATTACCTATATATTTATATATAATTCTAAAAAACCCCCACCTAGATCATATCTCCACTATAATCCTATATTCATTCCATAAATATATTAAAATACTTAATAGGAAATGAGAGAAGGGATTAACCGCAACCTCCTCATATAAGTGGTAGTGGAAGAACACTAAGGCTCATTTGATGTTTCCTAAACATTGGTGCTACCATGGTCATTGTTAGGATTTAATCCACTTGATCATATGTTCCATTATTATCATTTTTAGACACACTATGATCAATATTTTATTTAATGATGTGATATATGATCACAATATCTTTTTTATGAGAGTGATGAACCAGATTATTCATAAGATCGATCATGTTCTAGTGTCACAGTGAATTACCATCGAATGGTTGAGCTTGTAAAAAATATCAGCGAGTGGTTTCTTCATCCAAAATAGTTTATAGAATTCCTTTGTATCATAGATATACTATGCTTATGTAATGTTAAGAGCGTTGGTGTCTTGTTTATTGTTCGAAAATAGAACAAATTTATTTCCAATAAACAATTTTCTACCACTTTTGGAAATTCTATCCATCGCATATCTAACCCTTTATACAATAGAAAACATAGATATTTAATTATCTTTTCTTACTATAATTTATAATCCAAAATCTTGAGTACCTTAATAATACCCTATTATTGTTTTAACTAATGTAAAATTATCTTCCTTCGGTTTAATTTGAAGGATAGCAGCTAAGAATATTCAAAACACAATATCTGGTCATATTGTAGTCAAATATAAAAAACTTCTAATGATTCAATTGTATATATTGGGATCCATATATGTCATATCCACATGCATCCCATGTTTTATTAGAACCGAAATCAGTGTTGAAATGGGTTTGAAATCATGCATGCTAAGTTTCTTCAACATCTCCGGTTTATATATTTTCTAAGAAATAATGGTATAATATTTGTTTTGAACAACCAATATCCCGAAAAGTTATTTGAGCTCACCAATCGTAGGCATTTGAAACTCAAATTTCATGGGATTAGAATATTCTTCTACTGACCTATGCCTTATTCTACATAAAATAATTTCATCCACTTTCAAAATCACCGAAAATTAATATTTCTATGAATTATTCCAATTGAGATTATGGTCAATGCCTCCTCCATTAAATATAAAATATTTTAAAGAAGAATCATGTCAATAATACCATTCTTGTGTTGTCGGTTTCATACCATATAGATCCTACATTAATCTATAAACCATAGCATCTTCATTTACAATTAGAAACCACATTGGTTGTTCAATGTAGTGTTTTTATTTACAAAATATTTTTAATTGTTATATTTTGATATCCATCTGATTAAATTTTTACCAAATTTGAATTTATATGGAATAGAAAATCTTGATGGACTCTAGTGTAGATACTGGAGAAATTGTTTATTCAAAATCAACACATTAAATCTATTAATAGATTTTACACACAAATTGTTCCTTGTTTCAGAACACATTAAAATACTAATTGATTTTATTTTTAAATATCCAATTTATTCTAATCACATTGTGATTTAATAGATTCTTTATCCAGATCCTATGTTTGGTTCTTATCAATTTGATTCAGTCATTCATTAATGGCCTTAACCCATGACTTATCCTTCACTGGTTAATCAAACGAAGATGGTTATACAATTGATAGTAATGAATAATGTGCTTCATTCCTCACTATCCTTTTCTATGTAGGTTCGGTCTAATCACTAATGATGATGGATTGAACATTTTATTCTTTTATATTCCTCCTATTTGGTTCTAGTTAAGTTCCATTAAAAATGGTTTTCTCTTCTGATTCATCACCCAAATAATGATTTTTTGTTAGTCATGAATGTTTTGGAAGACTTCCATTATGTATTCATTTGAATATGTACCTTTTCCACTTTCTTGTACATCTGCAATCCTATAAACATGTGGGCTCCTAGAGGTATAAATTATTTTTTACTAAATGATCCTGACAAAACTACATTCCAAAATCTTTTGTTGATTGTAATTTTAATATTTGTTAGCTTAACTCTTCATTGAATATCCAAAGAATATTCCCTCATCCTTAGAATCACTATTATTTCCATGATTTCTTTCATTTTTTAGATAAAACATTTACATAAAAAAACAAAAATATATCTAAGGAATAATATTTCCATACCATATCTCATATGGTTTCTTGGTTTTCCCATATGAATTCCCTATTATATTTTTAGTGTAAACAAATACTTGAACTACAGATATCATGTAATGAAGATAAATATAACTCTCAATCCACATAGTTTAATTTTTATTTTTCACCTGTCAATTTTTTCATTCAACAACATGATTTTATAGGGGTTCTTATTGAATACCCATCATTATTTATCACTTTTGTTTAAAGGTAATTTTCAAATTCAATGGATGTGTATTCTTCCCACTTATGTGGTCATGATATCATGATTGTGTGGCCAATTTCGTTCTCAGATCATTATTGATAACTCCTCATGCAATGATGTACTTATTGTCTCCTCTTCATAGACATTACTCAGGAAATTATAATATAATAATCAATGAAAATAATTAATTACCATTAACCATTTATTCTATCCATATTCATTTTACCACATAGGTATCCTTGCTGTCATCCTAGAAAAAATTTCATATGTTCTACATCATTTCATGAGAGAATTATATTATGTTATTTTTATAGTGCACCACTTCTAATTAAGTTTCACTATTTGTCATGAGTCATAGAGTTGAATCACACTCAAGATAATGCAACACAAAGTGTCAATGTAGAAAACATAAATTTTCCTATACTCCTTATTTTGCATTTAAGTATTTCCACAACAACTGATCATTGAAGCACCATCGTTGTCAAATATCAATATTCAACCAACCCTTTTCATAGAATTCATAAAAAATTATATATTTTATGTCATGTGGGATAATAATATTCTATAAATAATCTAGTGTCTACTTCTCTTTTTTGATTTGAGGGATACTTATACAAAACTGGATTTCTCAATTAACTTCATTTCCTTCCACTAGGAACCTGATAGGGTGAAGAAAAGGCAATGAATTTACAACCTTTTATCAATATGAATGGAATTATTATACTCATATTCTTCTACTATAGGAGAAAAAAAATTAATAGTAAATATTCTTGTATTATGGGTGCTGACATGTCTCTAACTTCTATAAGTAATGTTCACACTTTTCCTCTACCAATATTGAATCGCTTTTTAACCATTGTTAGAATAGTGAAAACAATATTCATATATATAATTTCTTCTATATGTTAAAGGATATGGTTTCAATGACTTTTATTGAAATCAAGGAGCTTATCCATTTAGATAGCTCCTTGTGTCTTCCCATTAATACATAGTATGGTCCAGAATTCCCCGATATTGAAATTTCATAAGATTAAATGTCTTATTATATCCATTCCTCCCCATGTTTTCTTTTTTATAAAGGTATTTCACTGGATATATGATCTAGATAGATGAGGATAATTTTCATTTGTTTTTTCTATTTCATGTTATCCATTACTTTTTTGGAAATCAACTGTGTTTTTGATATGTCTATCTTTTTGATTCCCACTGTTTTTCACATCTCATTTCTATCCATTGATGTTTATGAATCATAGAAAATTCCACTTTTTCCAAAAATTGAGGTTATCATATTATTAAAGGAATTCTTTACTCCTAAAACACATTTATCTAATTCTAGAAGCATTATATCTAATAATATTAAAAAAAATGTAATTTCTAGTTTGTTTCCAATGATTTTGATTCATGTTCTAGTTTACTCATAAGAGTAAAATCTTCTTCTTAATTTCCCACTACTCGCTAAGATTTTTCCTCCAATATATATGTATGTTCATGAGTTTAAATTCCACAACTTTTTTTATCATTTAAGAGTTGTTACGTGTTCTTCTACATCTCCTTCTAGTCGCTCATGTTCCTCTTAATGACAATCAACAAACTCTGCTGAATATTTTAGCATAACATTCATCTTTTTTTAAATTTCATTGATTCACAAGATCATCAATGTCATGATCATGTTTCAACTAGAGATCAAAAACACCATGAAACTTATTATCTTTATCTTTTGTAGGTTCCCCTTTTTCAAATATAGTCATAATGGATGCTTCATGTTCAGATTTAAATTCTGGTTCTACATCCTAAACAAAGTAAATATCATCCATTATTATTTATTGAAGAATCTATTACCGTAAAATATCATTCCTAATATGAATAATCATTTTTCATAGAACCTTTTATGAGGATTATTCATGAATTATTCTTCACTTTTCACATCATCAAATTTCCTTGGGCATTGATAAGTAATGTTCACTACATTACCACACTAAAAAAATCTAGTGGTATCATACCTTTAGATCTCCATTTCCCACTATTTAATTTCATGGAAAAGAGGGAAATAGGTTATTCATACATATAATCACTTACTCTAGAAATATAATATTTTTTCTATTATTTTAATTTCATTTCCTTGGAAACATTAGTTGATGCATATTATGGTTTGACTCACATTTCATAACACACCAGAATAATTAAAAAACCATCAAGAGAGAGCATAGAAAAATATCTCTCCTCCAGATCACATAATTTTAGATAGTGCAAAGATGGGATCCTCCTCTGGATTTTCGTCACAATTTCAATATCTATAATTTCTTCCCCATGTGATTGAATAGGTTCATTAACTATAATTATGTGATTAAACAATCTATCTTATTTTTCATTTGGATTAATTTTCATATAATCATAAACATTCTGAAATAATTGAATTTTGGCCCATTTTACATTGTTTTCAACATCCTATAATTTTTATGCTTTATCCCATGTGGTCTTGGTAGTATATAAACTCATCACATTTAAATAGATGTTATCCAAATGTGTGGAGGAATTTGAATTTTGTGATTAATCATCTATATCAATCATTTTATTGTTTGTTTCAGTCATATACATACCTATCACACCAGCGAATTGAATACCCTGTGCAGTGGAAAAAATAATTTCAGTCCCAATTGATCTCATAAGTGATCTCATTCTATTATTCCAAATATGAACTACTCTTCCCAAAAATGGAACTCCCCAAAAATTCAGTCAATTACCTATAACAAAAAATCCTAGATTTAAAACCAATAAATATTTTTATCTAATAACACTTATAGAACCTAGAAAACCCTAAGAGGTTATGGGTGAATCAGGATGTAAAAATCATCATTTAAAACAACAGATCTTCTTCCCATGTTGGAAATGACATGTAAAACATGTGTCATGGAATAATGTATTTATTAAATAATCACATGTAGATAGAAAAAACAATAGTTTAAATTGGTTCACCACTAACGCTTAGTCCAAGGAGATTACGGTTACAGTGTGTTAGATATAACTAAATCTACTAACCATCACTTGTTTTTGTGGAATATAGAATTTATGACATATTCACTCAATTAATGTACTATGTCAATTAGAAAATTTTAGGGACCTCACACTACCTCCATTGGAACACTTATATAGACTTCCCAAGATCAACAAATTGTGTGTACTGTTACTCTGTTTGGTGACATGAAAGTCAATATAGTTTATTGAAATTTAATTCATTTTCCCTGACTATTATGAGATTCTTTTTTCACCACTATCCTATGTTGTTGCACTTCTTTATTTTCCAAATAAAATCACATTATTGTTAAGAGAGAACCATACAAGGCAGAACAACATATGATGCAACATTCCCAAGGGGATACACAATTGTAGCAATATGCGATACCATCCCTAAAAATAGAAGGTAGTCACATAAACATAGAAGAAAAACCAAAAAGGATCTTTTATAAGAGGTTTATCAACGGTGAGGGCTTTATCGATAGAGCTGTGGAACAGGGATTAACCAAGAAACTATAGACAATGAAACAACCCAAAATATAACCCAACTAGTTCTACCTTCCACCAAGCCACCAACATGATCCAAAAACATCATGGAATCCAACAAACCCAACTATGTTGGGGTTGTATAAGAAAGAGAATGATGAAATTTCTGAGGAAACCAAGAAGACACATAACTATCCAAGCATAGTAAAAATGAAAAAATGGTACCATAGAGACTGAGGAAACTATAGAAATAGAAACGCAGATGTAATAAATCATAGTAAAAAAAACTAAAAACACGCCAAATCAGGTAAGGGACCAGGTGATGCTTGTTTTGATATGAAAATATCCAGAATGCAGACAAGGAACTGGTGAGGGAGGATGAACAATGGATGAGACTTAATTTCTATATCTCTAGACCACAGAGTTGTTGAACCAACAAGTTATATCATCACCACATCTCACAATCACATGAAACTGAACCCTAACAATCATTGGTAATAGACCATGACACCACATCCACTAATGTACTCTAGGCTTGGTCAAACATTCCTACCTCATCTTATCAATATGGTAAAGAATATTTTGAAGCATCATGAAATGAATTAGTTGGGGTAAGAGTAGTATGGAAGATTTCATTTCAATATGGGACTACATCAAAAGTAGAGGAAAGTTGAAAGAGATATAAAGTGGGAGGGAATAGTGGTAAGGGAACAAAATGTTCAACATTAGTTTTCTTGAAGCTCCATGATTATGTAAAACCCCCTTTATATTTCCAAGAAGACCTAACCTTCATGAACCCACACACATTCATGAAGCACTCAGCTATCGTGGAGATCAAATCCTTCACGGAGCACACTTCCTTTGTGAATCTCACAGCCTCTCTATAACAAACATTGTTCATGAAGCTCAAATCCGTCATAGAACTCTAATTATTCATGATAATCCATGACATTGTGAAACTAAAATAACTCAAAATCATTCTATTTGGTTAATTCATAAATAGACTTTTTTAATTACTCAAGAAAAGAAGGAATTCCTCATTCATGAAGATCCCTAACTTCATAAATCTAGAGTGACTCATATTTTTACCCAAAAATTCCCATGGAAAATGAATTGGGTGTGACCACCTCATTATAGGCTTATCCCTTCGTGAAGATACCAACCACCCAATGGATATTTTGAAAACCACTAAATTTATCTTTATGAAGTTACCTCGTTTGTGCAGCTACATTGAAATTTGACACATTCATGAACCTTATTGTAGTTTCATATATTTACCATCACACAATCCTTCTTTTGTGAAGTTTCTCATCGTCGTAAGATCACCATCTATCAATAACACATTCTATGTGGTCAATACCACCAGGAAACTCCAACCATTGTGAAACCCAGTTATTGAAAAAACTAATATTCATGAAACCCATGCCTTTACCATATTTATGACCTACAAATCCTAAAAAACACAATTGATGGATCTTTATACTTCCTCTTGATTTTATGCTTCAATAATTTTAAAAATACTAGAAAATGATGCGTCCTTAAACACTGAACTAATCAGTATCATATTATCTATTATATTTCCAAAACCTTGATAATCCTTGTGTATATTGACAAGAAACTCAATAAAGGATTTGTTTCCAACTATGAAAGAACTTTTTTCAAATATGAGTTAGATTGGGAATCACATCATAGTAGAAATTCATCTCACAACTTTTACCATGGAATTCATTGTATTTTTTAGAATGGCATGGTAATTACAAAAAATATATGTAAAAAAGTCATGAAGGTAATGAGTGAAATGAAATTGATTCCCTCTCCGTATAATGAATATTATATTTTAATTTTTTTCATTTTATACAATCTGATATAAATGTTATAATTAATCCCAATGTCCAATAATAAGAAATTGTACTCTATTACACTATTTTGGTTCTCCCATGGTGTTACCCTACACTACGCCCTTCATCCCCTTCCCCAAACACCCCTATTGTTTGGTATTTGTTCCTCCTTTCAAACAATCAATTCACCATCAATGAGCATATTATTGTTACCTCTTGGTTAGATTACCTTTATTTTATGTTTATATTTTGGTGTTAACTATGTATTTACACACTATATAGATTTTATCACATTACTCTAGTTCTTATAGACTCACTCTTATAATGATACCCTTATTTCAGAGTCCCATTAGAATTTTTTTTTGTAAATCATAAATTCTTCTTTTTTTACCAATACTCACCAAAAAAAAATCTGTATTAATTTAAATATTATAAATATTTGATATCAATAAATATTTAATGAATAAAGTTATTTAATATATGTAAATTTATACATTAAATTATTCCTATCAACTTCAATATAACTTATACACATGAATGTATATATGTTGGATAAATATGAATAGAATTTATCATCACTATATGACAAGTGTAGACCATTTTCATATATGGAAATAAATAATTATATGTAACATCCTAACCAAGATTACAACCAAACTAGTAGCTGGACTAGTGTGTCATATGGACTCAAGGGAACCTCCCATATGCTAGAGGCTACCAACTAGTCGTGAGGGCCTCAGGAAGAGATAGTGTGAAGACTGTACACTCATGATCAGAGTTGCACAATGGAATATCTAAAAGTAAATAATATATAGTATTTTATGAATTAAATAATGTAATGAGGAAAAAAAAATTAAAAAAATGAAACACAATGGAAAACTATAATATATATGAAATCCATGCATGTCCAGATGTTGTCACAAAACTAAAATAGAATACATAAAATAGTTAGTGATACAATACTACACATGAATAATGAAAAGAAAAGAAAATCCACAAGGGTGATCTACATGAGAAACCTAAGATCTAACTCAGTCCTATGATCCTAACTCCAATTTACAAGAAATACAACACAAGTAATGGTCAATGGTCCTGTGAATAAGAGGTCTTCTCAGTTACCCCAATAAAATGGAGACCCAAACATGGTGTGAGATATAAATACCAATTTCTTATAATCTGTTGTGTGTATAGTTTTTACCCATCCATAAATACTATGTAAAGAAGTGTGGATGTAATATAAATAAATGAACTAAATAAACAAACAAATGTCTGCTTCAGTTCCTAAAGGACACCTGGAAGCTCTACATGCTTCAGCTCATAGATGGAAAGATATGTATGACCAATATATATATATATACTAATAATTATATATATAGTTTAGTAATATATTTCATGCACCAATAAGAATAAGTACGTACAGACATTAGTGGCCATATTCCAGGAATATAAGGTGCTTGATAGACCAAGGCATAACTAATTCATCCAGAACTAGTATAAAAAATCCTATAAGATGAATACAAACGATACTTTCCCTAAATCTCATAATGAGTGGGATATATATTGCTCATCACTTGAGACGGTGGGAGTTTATTCCTGTCAAATATCTAACATTAGTGAGTGCTCCATCATGTCAAAACTCAAAAGTGATATGGTCCATCATTCCCACCATCCAAATAATGTCAATGGTGTGAGATTCCATGAATCAAACCCAATGTAAAGGAGAATGATGCTTCAATTCTCAATAGGTCCTTTATATAATTCCATATCCTAAATCATGGTGTATCTATATTTTTTATTATTTCCCGGAGGCATTACATCTGATTATTTTCATTTAATAATCAAATTCATAACTAGTGGAATTACATTAACTAAAACTCAAATAAAGCATGTAATTAATCATACACTAAACAGTTTGGGCTTACCACCCATTACATTCAATTTCATTCATGTCGCTTAATTTAATTCACATAATATGTTCTTATTTAATTATCAAAAGAGGCATGTTCATAACTCCCAATTCCAATCCATTTCAATATATTCAATTAATAATATTAGGGATATAAATACATCATGAACAAACAAATAATTTTAACACATGCAAGTCAAATCACAAAATTGTGGTAATCCATCATTTCATGCCATCACATTTACTTAATGAAAACAACCTTCATGAATAAAAAACTTAATTAATAGCTTTCGATTTAATATATCAATACATGGACATTCATTCAACTAGGCTCAATAGGTAATTAGAAGGTACCATGGTATAATTGAAAAATTATCGACATGGGTAATCACATTCATTAATCATGTCAAGACCTTATAGGGAGTTTGGTCCATTAGTATTTAGATAGGAGTGGGCCAAGCCATTCACTTAGGAGGTGAAATATTTTAAAAAGAATTTATACCAATTATGTCACAATCAATTTTAAAAAATCAAATTAGCCATGAAGTAACATACCCTCTGTCAAACAAGGTATGAATAAAAAAATATCACATTGTAATTTAGAAGAAAACTCACCACATATGAGTTGTTTTGTTATAAAAACATGACATTGTTCATCAATTGTTAATTTATCATAATTAAGAATCAAATTCAAGATCCTACACATAATTCACCGATGATGAATTTTATTAGAAACTACCAATCATGGAAAAAAATTTATAATGGATCAGCATGGTATTTATGGAGTTCCATTATCATTTATGCCAGACCCTATAATGGAAAAAATCCATTTTTATCCATGTCAAACACTTAGAAGGTTTTCCAAGAATTTTTTTTAAACAATATCGAATGATAAATTTATATCTCCAAATACAAGGGCTATCTATGTTTTAGTTTAATATCCTCAAACTACATAACGAAAACAATAATGAGTAAAACAAGGTGCATATATCAATTCAAATTGAATAAAACCCTTTTTAAGGTAATGCATGGTAAAGAACATCAGGTCTCTCTACGACACTATTTATAAAATAATGAATATTTATGCAAATTTCATAAAACAACTACCTTATTCTTATGATGCATTAATCATCCAATAATAGGGTTTTATTTTTCATTCTCTACATGAAATAGATAAAACAGACATTTTCCCTGAGAATAGTGCAAATGAGCTTTTACCTCGATAACTCGGTCGAGATGAATCTAAATGAACAATGAATCAAAAAAATTCGAGAGCATGCTGAGAGGAATCCATTGGGACTAATGGAGAATGTATTGGATGACCAACGAAGGATATATTTAGAATATT
Source organism: Viscum album (assembly GCA_963277665.1). Lineage (NCBI taxonomy): Eukaryota > Viridiplantae > Streptophyta > Magnoliopsida > Santalales > Viscaceae > Viscum > Viscum album. Next base: position 363,484,116 of record OY728140.1, on the reverse strand, counting down.
AGGTCAACCGTGGAGCAAGGAATCCACAGTGCTAGGAGGAGGAGGAAACATCCGTTAAAGTGAGAAGAAAGAAAAATAAAAAGACATGTGAACTTAAATATTGTAATGTTGGCCATTTCAACCCCAAAACTATGTCCCATGGTTTTGGACACAAGCTATAGAAACCATGCACCACTCGTGCTACTCCCACTTCCTTGGAAACCCACCTCATATGGATTTTCATGGATGATTTACCTAACAAGGTGCCAAAGTTGACTGAATAGTGAAATGTTACAAATTAATTTGAACTAACCATGTGAAATAGGTTTATAGTTTGGATATAACCTGAACAAACCATAAGACTCCTTCTTCTCTACTTATTCAGGCCACATGATTTGCAACAAGGGGTAGCACGGTTTTAGGGAAACTGTGCACCCTATTCAAAGCACCCAATCCTGAACTGTTTAAAACCAGTACTCTTAAAACACAATGAGATATTCGAGGACCTCATGATACATTAACCAAGTCTAAAAACAATACTTTTAACTGATACAACTCTAATAATTGTTTTATGAAGATATGATTAAAGAATAACACATCCACTTAATGCAAAAGATCAAATTCTATTGGAATTTTATATTTTTTAGAAAACATAGGACATTACAACGTCCCCACCATAGAACATCTCATCCCTGAGAAGCCTTCAGGAAAAATGAAAAAAAACAACCAACCTACCAGGGTTATGACATCCCATTCAAATGGTTACATTGCATTTACAAAAAACATCACAACTCCAAAAATTTCGAAACCAAACTATACTTAAGCCACCAAATCCTAAGACAATACCCCTTTTTTGAAATGAAACAGTAAAACATATCTTACCTAAGGCCATTTATCAAGATACATAGTCACATCATCTTCTGGTTAAAAATATACCCAATGGTGATTCAAACATTAGGATTTAACATAGATTGGTCCAATTCCATGTCACCATTCCTCCATCATCAGAATTTCCTAAAAGGAACACCTTTTACCATTTCTGTGATGATTATATCATAATTTCATTAATTTGGAGAATCTATTAACTTCTATGACCATAAAAGAAACCTCACCACAAGTAAATAGTAAAATCCTGATTGACCAAACTAAAACTGGTCATGCAAGATTTCTCGGAAGGCACTATTGAACCTTTCACAACACCAGAATTAGCCAGATGGTGTTCTTTAAAATGGTTTTATTCAACCATACTCATCAAAAAATAAGGAATAAAGTAAAGTCAATGTAGCTGAATTATATTGAAAAATCTTGCCTTATATGACTAACTTATTTCAAACTTAACGGTGATACCTTCTCCCAGGGAATCATGCATTTACAACAAGCATGTTCACTGATGCTCATACCAGACTTCTGGTGTCATTTCCTGACCAAAACATAACCTTAACAATTATACTAAAAGACTTAGTATGAAAAAATTGGTAGTAGTGATCTATCTCCCTAAAATATTTTCCTTTGATGAATCTCCTCTAATCCTTATAAACATGTTTTGATAACCTCAAATTCACAAAACTGGAGTCTACGAAACTATCCCAAGGTAGCCCATTTTCCAAATTTAAAATGTGAGATGTCAGTAAAAAGAAAAAACATCAACATAAGACCATTGACTAAGCCCAGAGAGGCATCCAATTAATGTTCATGTCAAAATAAAATTTCTTCTGTCCAACATTCATTCCATGTTGATCATACATGGGAACCCAAGAATCAACCAGGTCTAACCATGACTCAACAACTAATCCTTGTGTCCAACACACTACTATTATTTAGATCACTTGTTCATCACAACTAATTTTAAACCTTTAGTTATCTGTAAGGATGATTCTCTCAAAGTGCATCAATGATGTCATTAAGAGAGGGGACATGTTCAAATATTATAGAAGATTTCACTATGGGGACATAGATGATTATGAGGAATATCAAAAGAAGAAGAGTTGAACCACTACTGGTCGACTCATTTAATGAATCTCAGCATCAATTGTTGATGCATCGTCAATTGAACCCTAATTATTTTTCCACTCAAGAAATCCTGAGATCTCTTAATATTAACAAGTGAATCAGATCCAATGGAAAATGGTGCTTTATAGGGGTTTCATACAAAACCAATGATATCAATAACTTGATGATGATAAATGACTAACACATACACTATAACCGACATGATTCTCCTAAACATAGGAGTTTCCTAGTCATTTAGGGGATAGATAGACTAGTAAATCATCAGTTCTATAGATCAATCTCAACTTAAACACATGTGTTTCTCTCTTCCATGTTGTTCTCACACACATAAAATCCTTTAAAAGTAAATTTGAAACCAACATTACTGGTTTGTTAAAATACATAATACTAATGGGATGTCATCTTGATCATTGGGACTAGTATCATTCCTTTAACACCCTTCACAATCTACAATTGAGATGACCTGAGACCATGTTGAGAAACCAAAGGCTTAATAATTTCATCAATCTAAACTAGTTTGTATCAAAATTTATAATATCGACAGCTACCACACATATCAATGCATATTTCCCAAAGACGAAATATGAAAATGGTATATCTTGGATACTACCCATAGGCTTATCAGAACTATAAAATAATGTATCTTAGGGCCACATAGAAAACTGGCTCAAAAGTGCATTCTCCTATATAACTATAAAATAGACCAATGACCTCTCGATTCACCCATGGAAAGAGAAACAGGTCCAAACGACCTTATAAGAGGGTAACCATGCATGAGGCATGTATAGCCTACTATAACTGAGCTTCACCTGATGATCACACCCATAAAAATGGTCAAGGATACCATGACCACCTTTCAGAATAAGGGTGTCATTTAGAAGCTAAGAGTCCTAATAGGGACAACAACACCTAAATTATGCCAAACATCAGAAATAAAATCGTATATAAGAAGTATATTAATCTCTAAGGCTGATTACTACCTTGGGATACGCACTTATATAATCCCAAACACTGACCCTATCACTCGGTCACACCAATTAAAAATTCAACAGGCATAAGATCACATCATTCCTGCTATTTAATGAAAAAGAATAATATGACAGAAAACACATACAGTTTTGTTCCTTAGAAACTCAAAGAAAAGTTTAATCAACCATTACATGAGGGTTTAAATTAAGGAAATAATATATGATTACATTTTTAAGTCAATTTAATTATTTTATATCTAATCATTATGCATTTAAAATATTTAAACAAAACATTAATCATAATAGGAAAGTCTTACAAAAAATCATGCATAAACATTATCCATTTATTGACATTATGTTTTTATTAAGAAACATATAAATTATCACCTTTAATGTTATAACACATAATGTGACATATAAGGGTCCCTTTAATCTAACATGTGATCATGAGAAAGAAATTTGATAGTATTTTCCTTGTTATTAATATTTCAGAACTCTCAGAGCGGTTTATCACATAGAATCATGCCCCAACTGACCTTCAGTCCAATTAGCAATTTTATATGGTAGTCACATGATCTTTATGTCTTTTTTATAGATTCACAATACATTATAAAGGACGAAAATATAATTTAGAACAAAATGATACATTTTTCTATTTATAACCATTTAAAATTATAATATGGTCATATCAAATAATTTGATTATGTGGGTTTCCATCTCCCAATCCATAAAGTTCTTATACACATTTCAGATTGATTTTAGGCTCCCATTAAACAAAAACAATTCAAATTTAAAATATAATCATTAGTATCATTTTCATTTTAACAATAGTCTTTAGATACCTGTATATCTAAAGGATGGTGTGATTACACATGTTAACTTTTCCCAGTCATAAGGTTCCCATACACCTTGAAATTGAAAACTCGTCCCCATTTAGTTAGAGCCATTAAATTTAACACATAAAACCAATTTCATATAAATAAATAAATTATCTTATAATTAAAAGAATTAAAAAATTGGGATAATTCTATAAATAGAGTAGCATGTTAGAGTGTAAGAACATTATAATCAAATTGGTATTATGGAATATAACTCAGGGAAGACAAGCCGACAGTAATAACTATAAATGAAACTACATGTATCAGAATAGGCATGGAAGGTGAATTTCTATGTACCTATAATGATTCATGTAAATATTCTTCCTTTCCATACCAGGACTATGGTAAAATAACATAAATTTCCATAAATCAATTAGAATTAGATGGTACACCAAACACTTGAGTTGAAATAATAATTAATTGTAACAATGAACAACATGAAAAAAACATATCCCTTCTCACTTAGTCATTCACCATACATGGGTTTGTCACTCCCATGAACGAATACATATCAATCATAAAAGCATTCCAAGTCTCTTATTTACCAACCCAATATAGTAAGACAAATAAAAAATAATGATCTAAAACAACTTTGTAATGTCACAACCCTCCTTACCACCAAACTAGTAGCTGGACAGGTTGGTCACATGGCCACAATAGTGCCTCCCAATACACTAATGGTTACAACAAAATTATCAAACCCTAAGGAGGTGATATCGAGGATATTATGACCTCAAGGTCATAGAAGCATAATGGTATATCAAAAATATAAATAGCAGAAAATACCAAACACAGTAAATAATGAAAGATATAAAATGAATGAAATAATAATAACAACAGAATCAAAATGGATAATTCCAATATATAGAATATGAATTATTTTCCAGATGAAGTCACAGAACTAAAATAGAATACATTCAAAATGAATTGATAAATTATTTTACATGAATAAAAAAAATAAAATAAAATCCACAGGGGTGATCTCCAAGAGAATCTTGAGCTCCAGCTAAGTCTTGTGCTCAAAACACCAAAGTATAAGTATGTCAACATAATAAAAGGTCCCTAGTCCTGTGAACAAGATATCTACTCATATACCCCAGTCCAATGGTGACCTATGAACAATGTGAGATATAAATACCAATAGATTATAACCCATAGTTTCTTTAGCTATTAACATTTTATGAATACATTATAAAATATTTTTCACCTAATATAAATATATAAATAGAGTAAATAAAAAAATATCCCAAAAAGGTTCCTGAAGGACCACTAGTGGCTCCACCATCTTTGAATCACGACCTAAAAGAGATGAATGAGTGGTAAATATATATATATATATTAATAATTATATATATATATAGTTAAGATATATATTTCATCTACCTATATATACCAAGTACATATGGACGTAAGTGGCCATATACTTGGAATAATATGTGTTCGGTGGATAGGGGCATAACTCAATCATCCACAGCCACTCTGAATGATCTATAAGCTCAGGCTATTGGGTGCATTCCCTAAATATCATAATGGGTGATACACATCATTGTCTTCAGTCAAAAATGTTAGTGCATCATCATGTCAAAACTCAATAATTTGTGAGGGCATCGTCATGTCAACACATAACATGGGATAGGGTTCATCATGAACACCATAAAAATAATGTTAATGGTGTGAGATATCGTGACTTAACATCCAATGTAAGGGATCATGATGCCACCTTTCTCAACATGACCTTTACCACCATTCCATATCCTAAATCAAGGTGTAATCATATTAATTATTATATACATATGGAAATACCTCTCATGATTCACATTTAATAATCCTATTAATAACTAATATTATTCCATTCATTATGACTTAAATTAATCATGTAATTAGTCATAAACTAAACATTGTGTCCTTACCAGCCTTTACATTCATTTTATTCAAGTTAGTTACTTCAATTCACATAATCAATTATTACTTAATTGTCTGAATAGGAATGGTTGTTCCACCCAATTCAATTCCATTTCAATAAGTTCGTATAATACATTCAAAGAGATAATGTTGTCTAGAAAAGTTCATCACACTAATACATTCAATTTAAATCACATATGGGAATAAATCCCCCATGTCAAGGCATATAATTTATTCATTTCAAACAACCATCGTGAATAAACTACTCTATTAATATAATTTCATTAACTCTATCAAAATATGGAATTTAATTAAACAAGGGTCAAGGTATATTTATATTTTACCAAGTTATAATAGAAAAATTAACTACAAGGTAAATCCCATTAATTATAAAATCCATGCCCGTAGAAGGAGCTTGGTCCATTAATCATTTTTATAGGAGTAGGATATCCATGCACTTTTGAGGTGAAAGATTTCAAGGATAATTTATATAGAAAGAGGGCCACTCATTTCTATAAGATCAAAAAGGCCATGATTTAACATGCCACTAATCAATAATGGAATGAACAAAAAGCTTTCACTTTAAATTTTAGATGAAAACAAACCTCATCCGAGGGGTTTCACAATAAATACATGGAATTGTTCTCCAAAAATTCATTTAATATAATTAACCATCACATTTATGATACTACACAAAATTCACCAAAGATACATTATAGAAAAACACTTCCAGGCATAGAATTTTTTTTATAAATTATCATTATGGAACTTATGGGGTTCCATTATCATTTAGTATATACCCTATATGGTGAAAGTCTATTATGATTCCAGGATGAATGCATAGAAGGTGTTCCTTGTCATTAATCAATTAATTGTGAAGGGAAAATTTATTTCATAACACCCTAGGAGTGTCCATGATAGAGTTTTACATCCTAAAACTATATAAAAACATTCAATGGGTGTACGAAAATGTCAATATTTTAATTTATATGGATGAAAACATCTTTATAGAAATGAAAACAAGGGACAGAGGGTGTTAAAACTGTGATATTTATAAAAGGATTAAAATTTAAGGATAACTTCAAAAAGATCCACCTCATACACATAATGCGTCACTAATCCAATAGCAAGGTCTGATTCAAACAACTTTTGAATAAATCTAGGAAACTGACATCATCCCTGAAAATAGGGAACATAATCTTACACCATGATAAATCTATTGAGAGGAAACTAAACAAATAACGATAAAAATGAATTGAATGCTTACTGATAGGAATCCATAGGGACTGAATATTCTCAAATCGGATGATGGATGGAGGATATTTCATGAATATTAGGATAGGATTTGAGTATAGAACCCATGATGTAAAGAGGAGGGGGAAACTCCCACTAGAGGGAGAAGAAGAAAATGGAAAAGAATCATAATCCTAATTAATTTCATTTTTTTTTCATTTCACCCAATAATTTGTGTCACATAGTTTGGGTTGCATAGTTTGGAATCCACATAGCTCCTAATACATAGGACACCCACCTCATATGGTTTTTCCAACATGGTTAGCCAAGAAGTTATCCAATCGTGTGATGAATAGTATGAGGTTACACTATAAATGGCATTAACTGGGCATGGTAGGTTTAGGGTTTGGGTAAAACATTAGAAACACATGAGAAACATGTTTCTCCTCTGATTCAAGCTGCATGGGTTTCTTCTAGGGGGAGCACAGTTTCAGACTAACAATATTCCCTATTTATAGCATCCGAACTTCATATTTCAGAGCCCAGAACTCCCATAACTCAACATGACACTCAGGGGAACTCTCGGGCTAGTTCCCAAGTATAGAAAAAATTGTGTAGATTTCAAAATATCATAATTACATTCTAAATTTTAGTTTAAAAAAGGGACATCCACAAAATGGAAAAATTCAAATTTACTTTGAATTATATCTTTGCTAATAAACATGGGTCATTACACAATGTATACTTCCAATCATAAAGGGGGTTTTTTAAGAGATAATCAATGCCCAAGAATGTTAATGATTTATAAAATTACTTCATCGTGAAATTTTTATAGATAATTTAAACCATGTTTTATATGATGATCTAGAGTAACTCTAGAATTTTCATAATTTTTTAGACCAAGAGAGAATAGTTAGTCATTTTATAGAGATAAATGTCGATCCTTATAAGAATTATTTATTTTTTATTTACACCAAAACATTTCTTAATCCATCAAAGGTAATGTATTTTTTTTGTTGGAAGGTAGATTTTTATTTGTATTTCCATTACTAGTTTTCAACTTGATAATATTTATGATTTATTTTTATCATTCTGACAGTAAATTTTTTCCTAACATACATAATATGAAGACCAAGAATGTAGAGGATCAATATTGTCATTGGATTACCTTTATGGGGTTTCAACCGATATAATATCATATACCTCAACTTTAATAATTTATGGTATTTCTATTCAAACTGATGAGGGATAATGATTAAGTTCAGATAGTTTTATATCAATGTGGCTGATGTATAAAGTCATATAGCTTCAAAAAATTATAAGGAATTTTATATTGAAATAGAGGGGAAAATCCTGACATGAATGGGAAATCCAATGATAATAATTATTTTATTATTGATGTGTTCTTGATATTTAGGTTCATTATTATTTGACTGGTAAGGGATATGGAAACAGAACTTTTTGGTTTAAAATATCACATCTTTTAAGGAATATGAATATGTTGTGAGGATAATTTAAATCATCAATTATGTAGTATAGATTTTTGGAATAAAGAAATGAAATAGAGTTTTTATGGTTTACCACTGACCATATTTGAATTATTTAGTAAACAAATAAGTGTTGAGTGATTATAGGATTTGCATATATTTTCCATAGTATTAAAACACTTTACAGGTTAGCTATATGAGGGTAGGTACGCGGTGCCTCTTCTACAACCAAGAAACTGTGTCCATTTTTGGATTAAATGTACTTATTACCAATATAAATGAATGGATAATGGTGATATGATTACCCATGGAACATAGTAGGGTATATGGGAAGTGGAAATTTATGAGGTAATTGCAATTCACTAGTGTAGTGTTGGCCAAAATTTGATTGTTTTAGAATTTTATGGTCGAGTGAAATTGGATAGGGACTTGTGGTAACATCAGAGATGGAAAGTTGGTATATTAGTACATATATTGATATAAAAAAACATGAATTAAATATTTCTAAAAAAATATGAATCATTATGATAAAATTATACATAAAAATATATCATATGATTGTTAGGAGATCCTAAACTATATAGGAATGTGGTATGAAATTAGGGTTTAGTGGATGGCTATAGGATAGATGATATGAACTTATCTATATGTAATATGATAATAGGAATCATGACAGACACATGTTTTGTAATAAAATATATAATTTAAATCTGAGTATAGGGAAAATGAAGGAAAACCAAACATCAGCATAAGAATCATCCATGCTAAAATGAGGTGGGAAAAGGGATATAAATGGAATGTGTGGTTGGGTCCAAGATGGATGATTTTTAAATCGCTACATATCTCGGAATTGTAGGAATTAACAAACACATTTTTTTAGAATATGATTCTTCTAGAAAAATATATTTGGATATATTTGGATCACGTATATTTGAATATACATAATGAGATATTTTACTAATAGAACAAATGGAGTCCGAATATTATATAAATTTATTTTTCTTAAAAGGATAATGGGGTTGTAAATAGAAGGAAAGAAAATATTTATGGATGGTTTGAGGATATTAAGGAATCAACATATAGTTTATGGAAAATAGGAATCAAGACACATTTAATTTTAAATAAATAATATGTTTCACCCTAGAAAAATTGAAAATATACAGTGTCTGAGCATGAAGGATAATAATATATAATGGGGGGAGAAATGAGATGAAGGAGGAATTTTTTGATTTTTCCAAGATAGGAGACCATTTCATCAAGACATATCCACAAAGAATTGAATTACCAATCATGTAGTACTTATATATTCCTTTTTTTACAATCTAATAGTTTATAAAATATTTCATATTTAATTGATATCAAATTGTTTGATATCTTTATTTATACACTACCTTGATCTTATACATACAATGATACAGTATAAAAATATAATAATTAGATATTATTTTTTTCTCCTAGAAATTTTATTTGTATGTATGTATATGGGTAACTATATTAAAAAATATTTAAATATTATTTAATTGATTAAAATTAATAATCATTAATTCCTTGGAAGTAGGTACTTGGTTTTTAAGGTTAAAAATAATACCATTTTATATTAAAAGATCATTTCTTCAAATTCATGTATTTTTATATGTATTAACTATAATTTAAAATAATGTACTAGTAATTTGATTAATCATATTGGTATTTAATGAAAAAAGAATAATCATCAATAATACCTTCATTATCAATTTTTTTGCAGTGAAAATAAAATTAATTGATTTTAAAAAGCCTTCTTTTCATTGAAATATTTTTTTGTACACAAAGTATTTTATCTGAAATATTGAATTAATACTTACTGATTAATGATATAAATAATATTTTTAAATAATATATTCAATAAAATATTATAACATCAATATATTGGGTTTTAATAGTAACAAAATCATAACAAGGTCATTTTTATGTATACAACTGCAAATTCTCTAAAATTGGTTTTTCGCATTTTATGAGCTGATATTATAATTCATTTTTTTCCAATTAATTTAATTAAATCATGTAAAATGGATCCCATATTTTTAATAAGAATAAATAATATTTTTTAATAGGTACTAATTAATATTTTTCTATAGTGAGTAGATACCATAGTACAAAAACCGTTCACTGCGGTAAGGGTTAAAACGGTTAAAAGTGAAGGTAACCTAAGAGATAATGTTTGATATAACAAAAAACACATTATTTAGTCCCTTTGGATGATTTTAGTTTTACAAAGCCTTATTATATTTGAATATATAAAAATTTGGTTCCACTGAACATGAGTTAGAAATATATTATATAATTTTGTTTGAAGCATTTACATGTTTTCTTCACACCTCACTGAGAAATAGGAATATACTAATCTAACTTCACCACACCTCTTGAGACATATAGCTCGAAAACAGTATACCCAAATACATTTCCAATATTTTTATCAAGTAATTAAAGGTTATGGTATTTTAAAAATACTCATGTAAGGCATATTCAAGTGATTTTCCATGGAATATTCGTGAAGAAGAGGTGAATGTATTTAGAAATATATTTAGAGTTTCATTCTTCCATAAAATCCTCCAAATATTCTAAAAAAACATTATATAATGAAATAATTATATTTAATATATAATAATTTTATATAGTTAATGTTACAAAAAAATTCAATCTTTTATAAATAAAATGGAAATGGAATCATTACTCATGTATATGCACGAATTATTGTTTCCATAAAGCAATGTATTTTAAAATACATCACATTATTTCATGGATGAATATATGGACTTATCTTATGGATATATAATATTTTTATAACATAGTGTTGACTATTTAAGTATAAAATGTTATCTACCCTTAAACCCTTTTATATGTTCAAAAATGATAATGTCACTCATGTGTATGTGTGGACTACCATATTTAAAAAGTGAAGTTATTTGCTTCAAAATTATTTTTTAAATGGAAGAAAATAAATAATTATTTAATTAAGATAAATAATATTTAACTTATAATTATTATTATTGGAATATGAATTATTATTTATCTTTATTATGCACCAAACATTGAAAATTTGAATCATTACTCATACATACGTACAAACTATCATCTCCATATAGTGATGCAACAGATTTTTCATCACCATTGTATATCGATTATTATTAATGGTAATAAATTTAAAAAATATGTTATCTATTACATTATTTATATTTTTTTACATTTTAATACCATTAATAATTTGAAAATTCTGGAAACATCAATCCGAAACATGCAAGGATAACAAGCTTGTTTTCACTCGAAGATTTATTTTATGGAAGAATTTTCAAATGAAGGGTAATTGAAAGTTATAATGTATTGGTTTATATAATGGTATCTATAAATAATATGGTGGTATAGATATAAAAAATATATTTTTAATATACTAGTCTATGAGGATTTTTGAAATATGTTAAGATGATAGGTAATAATTAATATTACAATCTGATTTCGTTTCAGGATTATATATATTAAATATCAAATGAGTTAAATTATATGATAATTATATTTTAATATCATTATGTTCTCTTGTCATATTTATTTTTCAATTATTTTTGTCATTTCCTTACATGTTTAGCTATTTCCTAAATAAAATTATGAAAAAAATAATTTATGAAAATCGAAACTTAATTATGATTTTTTTTCGAGGATATTTATACTCCATGTCCATGTTCTAAAAAATGATTAATAAATTATGTTTTATAAAAATTAATTTATGATAAATATAATTTATACAACCATTTACATTCATTAAAAATGATTAAAATTATTCTTTTAATTTTTTTGTGTGACCTGCTTCTGAATTTTTTGAGAGGTGTGAAAAGAATGTGTACTCTTAATGTATGAATAATGAATATATTTTTCCATCCTAATTGCCTTCGTTTTTCATTAATAATACATTAAAATGTTGATTTTTTCATCAATAACTCTATTTTCTATTTTTCTATGAATTATTGAATTTAATAGTTACCTATGGTAAATGGATTTTTTCTCTTGATTTCAATGAATATTTTTAATCATTTTTTAAAAATATTATTTATCTATGTAAATATTCATTGTGGATTGATATGATTCTCTTGGAATATAACATAATGATTGATTCCATACTCAATATTTTTATATATTATGATGATGATATTCAATAGATTATTTCTTGCATCCAATTTCATATCCCTTGAGAAAGTCATTGTATGAGATAATATTGAACACATTATGATCCAGTAGAACATGAATGTATAGTTTTAATTATGTGATTGGTGGAGAAAGAATTATATATCCTTCTAATACATTAAGTAAATAATTATATCTCATGGTATAATTATGTTATCCATGACCGTGAATTCAAATTCAAAACATTACATGTGGACCCATTAATATTATAAATTGTTAACTATTTTTGGAACAATCTGGGGTTCTTGTATATAATTTTATATGAGGACCTAATTTCATGTCCTTAACAAGATTTTTGGTTCTACTGGTTTTTATAAAAGATCCAATTTAAATTACGACATAATTTTACTCATATTTAACATTCTGATATTATATTCTAATGTAATTGTCCATATATAATGATATTGGATTCATGATTATACACAAGTCTTTTATTATTCTCAATGCCATTTCCAGGATATTTGATTTATATTCTTTACATATTAGGTATTATTTTTATATTTTAAGATCATTTATCATACTATTTGGCTTATATTACAGTCACTTATGATCACTAACTGATACATCCATGGCTTACCTTTATATATAATTTTATCTCACTCATTCTTATGTTTCTAATTTCCCCATGCTATTAAGAAAGATATTAAGTATGAGAAGACTTGAAGGATACTATATGTGATGGGGTATTTGGGAGATACTAAAGATCATTAATGAAAATATTTTTTTTGTGTATATAGTCTCCAAATATAGTGAACCATTATTGTCACCTGGCATTTATTTTTGATATATGTATTGTAAAATAACCAAAAATGATTTAAGGTATATATAAGAAATGTTAGGGAGAACAAATTTGGTATTATTGTATTGTTTAATTAATTTTTGTAATTATGATTAGAAAATGTTTATAAAAATTTTTCATTATCCCTCAATGTTATGGGTTTCTACGATGGTGTCAAATTTAGGACATCTTGTGGTCTGTTTTCTTATTATATGTTTTCTCACTTTTATTATTATTGATAAAAAACAGGTGTTATATATTTTGTTTTTATCCAATGGTTGGACCTTGTAGGATTCATGTTATATGTAAATGTGAAGTAAAATACAATTAATGTCTTAATGGGAAAAATACATTCATGGGACTTGAAATGAAAAAAATTGTGTCAATGCTTTCTAAACTCTCTGAAGAAATTAATATTTATTTGAATGGAACTAAACTACTCAACACACTGAGGAAGAAACAATATTCCATTGAATCAATTTTATAGAAAAAATACCATCCATTTACATGTCTTTAGATCAACTAATATCTTAGAAATGGATTAATGGAATCTAATATATATTTTCCATTATCTAGTACATGGACTAGATAAATTTTTTATATTATTCTATCACATTGAAGGATAATCTGATTAGTGGTAGACTCATATCAAGAACATGATGCTAGAGAAAAAATTAAACACCAAGTAATGGGATGCAGTTAACAAGGTATTTTCAAAAAATTAGTTTCCATAGACTATTAATATTAAAAATTAACGGCTAATTTCATGAATTGATATTGAAGTATGATGAAGCCATCGATAACTATGATGTGAACCTTAAATAAAATTAAATATATTCTTCCATTTTTTTCATCAAATCAAAATGAAATATTGATAATTTCCGTAGTATCTTGAAACCAAATATTCAAAATGAATTATCTATAAGAGACTCTAGAATCTACAAAGTTATTTTAATATGTGCACTCATGCTAGAAATCAAGTTTGTAAACTATAATTATAATAGATTTGGTATAATAAGAAACACATACTTTCATTGTTTCACTAATGGAATGTCACATATAGGTAATAATCGTAAACCACCAATAATAAACATTTTTTGGAAGAAGCAGTTAGGTAATTTCTTGAATGGAACAATATGATATTTCTAGTAACACCTTGATTTTTTGTGGAATATTTTTTTCAAATTAATATATTCTTTTTGATATTGTGTGTTGTATAAAATATCGATTTTTTCTTGCATTACACAAAATACCAATCCCATATTATATAAAATAGAACACTATTTTTCAAATAAATGTTTCATATTAATAAAATATTATTATTTTAAATGATTGTAATCACCTCGAAATTTGATTAATGGTCATTAATTATATTAACTAAATTATGAAAAAAATGAGTTATACATGTATATAAAACGAATTATTTGGTAATGAAGTAAAAGAAATTTAAGTAAATGGTATTTGAAAACAAAACAGTTTTTTTGGAAAAATATATTTTTTTTATAAAATAAATATGTTCTACTCTAATAAAATAAAAACTAAACTTTTGGTGAATCATTTTAATGAAATGTATATAATATATATTCAATCATATTTTTAAAATTCAGCGTATGTGATTTATATAAAAGTGATAATAATAAATTTCACGAACTATTCAAGAAACCCTGGTACACTAATGAACTAGCCAACACTAACACGGTCCAAACAACATTACCTTTCCCAATGGCATGGAAACTAGTACACAGACACAAAAAAGCTAAAATAGGAATAAAAATTTCAAAAAAATCATAAGATAAAGAATTAATTCAGATTCGTAAAAACTATATAATGAGAATGTACAGAAACCATATTGGTATTAAAAAAACAAAAAACACCACATCACCACAGTGCTCATATAATAGCAAGATAAAATCAAACAACCCAATTTTTAAATCACTTCATGACCAAAGGATTAATAATATCCACCACCTTCATGTGGTTCTTTGTCTATTCGCAGACATAGCTGATGGAAACCTCCAAATGCTTGAAGGAAAATGTTGGGCGTGAGCTATAAATCCATGTTGTGTATCCCAAAGTGTTCTATAATAGATTTAATAATAACAAATAATAAAATGATTTCATTTTTATTAAAATATGGAATGTATATATATTTTCACATTTAAATCAAAACATTATTTCATTTTAAAATGATGAAAAACATTTCAAACATGAATTAAATAAAATTTAATATAAATTATTTTCTATAGGTAAAATTTCATGAATAACATAATTCCATAATCAATGGTATATATCTTTATTAAAAAAATGTAAAAAATATCCTCTTTCATTTTCCATACGTTATGAAAGTTTCAAGTTACAGGGTGCTCACACATCTCATATCAGTGATCATGCCAATAATTGTACGTGCATCACTCTGGCTCCAGTTGAATACGACTCATCAATATCCCATCAAGGGTAGTGTATTCTTAAATATATACATTTTAGACATGTCAATATCAATCTATTACTATGTAATAATCACCATATCTTTCTTTTTTCAAACAACCAACTAACTACCCAGGATTTCTTGTTCTCTGTCAATTAATCAATTATGGGAAAGTCATAAATTTAAAAATATTTTGTTTCATTTGGATAATTAAATTTCAAAACCAAAAAATGGTTTCTTTCATAAATTCATTAAATTTAAAAAAACATGGTATTTATCAATTCAATTTAATGCATTTTTGTCAAATTAATTCATCAATTTCCATGAATTTCAAAATATGCTGAAAATTTCATTTCTATAGGATGTGGGGTTTTATTCCAAAATTAAATTCCAATAAAAATCACAATACTAATTCATATAAAATTGTTTTATTCACAACAAATATAAATAAATTTAAATATGATAAATGAAATAAATCATTAATTATGTAGATAAACTCAAACATAACCACTTACCTATTATCATGTAATCAAAATACACAACACTTGAAATGGTATTTTCCAATGAAGATCAACAACAACAGAGATCAATAAATAAAAACTATAATCAATATACATTTGAAAAGAGTTTATATCTCCCAAAAATATTGTTAAAAAACTATCAAATGAATAAATATTTTTAGTGTAGTAAAATACATATGAGGGGATAATCACTTACCTAGAGGAGAAGAAATTTGATCTTCTATGTTATGCTCTACCATAGATTGGGTTTGGAGCATCTAAAATAGATTCATGAAGGCCCCCAAGACCATGGGAACCATCATTGGTCAATTTAGGGTCAATTCCGGGGGGAGGGGGTTATGTTGGGGTTCATTAATTTTTTTATAAATTTTCATAATAAAAAAGTCTCGTGATCACATTTAGTTAGGTAGGGCAACAAAGATAGAAAAAATGTTCACCAAAACCATGATCCCCTCTATTGGGGTGGATGGTTTCTATTTATGGGATTACGGTTTTCAAAACCATTTTCTATCCATGAAAACACCAATTTTATGGGATTTCGTGGCTTTCATTGGGAGGGAGCATAGTTTGGGAATATCATGTGACAATAATGAACAACAGAATGTGCCTCCAAAAATTATTGAAATTCATCCAAATAACACTTAATAAATAAAAACCCACACATGATCAAAATTAAGTTCATGGATTACCTAAATATAGTGACTTGATTTTATAACCTCCCTATATTATTAACATTCTATCGTCAAATAGACTTTCATGAAATTTATATATCAAAGAGATGAGGTTTTTGATCTCTCATCAGTGACTCATGCTCCCATGTATCATGTGAGTCCGAACTATGATACCATAAAACATGGATCGAAGTTAATATACTCCCATGAAGACCCTTTTTCTCAAAAACATTTATCCTGAGTAGATAATCATTCATGGATAAATTGGGATCAACATCGAGATCACTTAATATCAAAACATGAGATGGATCAGAATTATACATTCATAGTTGAGATATGTGGAAAAAAATATGTCTCGATGTCAACAATTGAATATTTTCAATATTTTAATCCACTTTCCCCACTTCCTCGAAATCCTTAAATTTTCTAAAAAAAATAGGATCAATATTATATTATCTTCCAACCTGGAAATGACCTAAAGGAGGTAAAAAATTAAAGAACACATATTCAAAAATTGAAAATTAAAACAGTTTATAGTGTTGATAATCATAAGATTTATACAATCTATGTTCCATCTACATTATCTAAATAATGAAATAAATGTTTTTTGACATGTCCAAAATAAATATCATTCACAACAAGGAACTTTCACAAATATCGACTTATAAAATGAATATTTAAAAGGTCATCCGTAAGAGGCCTCAGAATGATCCATTATATTCAAAAAATGATAACTATTATTGTAAGAAAAATCAACCAGTCCTAAATGGGCATCCCATGATCCATAAGAAGATGATAAATATGCATGAAGAAGATCCTCAAGAATTTATATAACCCTCTCTATATATGCATATGTCTACATATGGAATTATTTACTCAAATGAGCATGAGATCATATAACCTTATAAAGGAATCTCCAAACACAATATAGAAAACAAGGTTCCCTATAAGAGACTATAGAATATAGAAATCCATTTAAACAAAACACCCTCTTTAATATATAAACTTATAATCTCCAAAACAATGGTCGTATGATGAATGGTTATAATGTGATCCAATTTGGTCAAACTATCGATCAAAAACCATATCACAGTCTTATTTCTAGGGGAACATGGAAAACTCATTATAAAATCCATAGAGTTGTCATCAAACTTCCAATAGGTCCCTGGAATTCGATGATGCAAACCCAAGGGACGTTGGTTCTCAAGTATAACATGTTGGAGAGTATAATAATGCGAAAAAATAAAAAAATCTTATACCAACACACCAAAATCGTCACCACATCTCATATAACACATGTTTTGTTCCTGGTTTCACTACTCTCTTGGAATTATAAAAATACCATGTCCAAGATTTTTTCATAGATAAAGGCATAATGAACTGTTTTAGAAACACAAGATTCCCTCTATAGAGAACAACCACTCACCAATAGTCTCACCACCATACAGAGAATTAATAATTCAATGGAATTCATCATTATACCATTATTATTTAAATATCATTTACGAAGGAAATAGTTCAATTGAACACTATATATGACAACTTAGGTCTCTATTTTCCAAACACTTATATGGAAATATAACAAAAAGAGCCATCATGTTTTACTCTTGTGATTTCCCTTCAATAGAAAGTGTTGGACGTTTCCTAATCAAATAATATACCCTAACATTCCCTTTCCCAATGAAATAGGTGAAGTTGAAATAAAAAAAAGTAGGTAATCTACCCAACAGTAATTTAAGATATTCAAATATTTTATATAGAATATATAACTCCTGATCTTATGGTCGGAATACACGTTAAAAGTAATTTGAAAAGCTAATTATTTCAACTATGAAAAAAATAAATCATATTTATGAGTTAAAATTCATGGGTGAGTTTATTATTCTCATGTTGCATGTGCTTATAATATCAATAAGAAATGACATGATCACCATACATAAGAATACGTCCAAAGCATGAATGTGATGCATCACAGAAGAGAAGATAGCCCTACCTAGCCTCTGGAGGATTCAACAAGGACATCGAAATTAAAAGTGGTTTCATATAATCAAATGAAATATCGAATTTATCAAAAGAAGAAAAATTTACTCCCTTACAAGTGATATCTGTTATCAGAGAAGGAACCATTAATAAATCTTTCATGAACAATTGATAATACCAAGATAAATCCAAGAATCTCCTAATCAAAAAAACATTACGTGGTCTCTCCCATGTCATAATAGAATTCAATTTATATGGATCAACTAAGATAAAATGTTCTAAGAGCTTTTGTCCCATGAAAATCACTCCATGAATATATAAATTTCCTTTTGTTATCTTGGAATAAAGTCAATTATTTCTCAACAAATCCATAAATGATCTTAGCTGACATAGATAATCCATATCGTACATTGAGTAAAAAATAATGCCATCCACAATGACTACCATGAACATATCAATATAATCAATGAAAATCCCATCCATCAAATCCATAATGACTACATGAGAACTAGTTATGCCAAATTTAATGAAAATATAGTTATATGGATCTTAAATGCTTCAACAGGTAGTTTTATGAATTTAATATTATTTTTTTCTCAACTGGTGATAACCAGTCTGAAGATCAATCTTCAAAACCCACCTCCCCCCTTTCAACTATTCACATTAATCCTCAATATTTTGAAATATATACCTTTTCATTATAGTAACGTGGTTGAGTTTCCAGTAATAAACACAAAGGTGAGGTGCTCCATCAAATATCTTAGTAATGAGAATTGGAGCCACACAAGGTGGAACACTTATGACTATAATGGATTTCTATAAAATATAAACCAACAATGTCTTCAACTATTTAATTTCATCTAGTTCTATGTGGTAAAAATTTATAGATAATAGTTATGCACCATAAAATATATCAAAAGATAACTCTACCTTCCTTGCCAGTGGAAAACCAGAGAATTCATAAGTAAATACATTGGAAAACTCAATGAAAACTTTAGGGTGAATTTTTCCCAAATCATACTAAATTATGTCAAAATAAAACACTAATATAACTTTCCCTAACTCTAGATAAAAAGGAGAATCTCTACATGACTTCAGGTCGTATTCTCCCCAAAATACTTGGAACACACCATCGTGTGTGTTACAGGATACAAAATAATGAGAGAAGTCAATTCAGACCTTATTAGTAATGATCAAATCCATGATAATATTCCATATGTAATGATAGTATCTCGTTATAGGATCCTCACACGTATTATATCAGTGATCATTGAATTTAAACATCCCTCAGTCATAGGTCAAATACGACTTAATAACATCCAATCAACGATCCAATATTCATTACTTGATTATTTCAGTTTCCATAAAAAATCCATTTCTATGGAATAATCATCCCGTAATTCTTATTAAAAATGAATCACTTACTACCCAAGCTTGAATGTGCTAAATCAAGCAATCAATAGAATGAAACTCTTAAACTACCAAATCTTGAATTTCAATATGCGAGTTCATTTTCAAAACAGAAATATGGGTTTTAATCAAATAATGAATTTAAAAAAATATTAATATATATTTCAATTAAATTTAATCCAGATTTTTAAATCAATTCTCAAATCATTTCCTCAATTTCCTTAAATTTTAAATTACGCCCAAAATTTTAATCCCATTGAAATTGGGTTTTTTTACTAAAAAATGATTCAAAATCAAATCAAAATTATAAATCATCTCAAATTGGGATTTCCATAAATTATTAATAATAAATTTAAACAAAATAAATCATATCATGATTTTTTATATAGAGAAACTAAAATAGAATAATTATCCTTTAATCTTAGAATCACAACAAAAAAATATAATAATGGGATTTTCCATCAAAGAATAATAATAAGGGTTATTAGTAATCAAAAACTAGAATCATAATCCATTAAAATTAGGTTTATATCAATCAACAACATTATGATATAACAGATTCTATGGAGGAAATAAAGAGATATCACATTAAGACACATGAGAGGAGAATAACATACCCCATGAGGAATGAACAAGATCCAAAAAACATTGTACCATTAAGGAATGGGTTTGAAGGAGAAAAAATTAGTTCTTTATATTCTTCAAGAAATTTTAATTTTACTTAGTTTCAGTTTTGGCAGATCAAGGGGATGAATAGAGGTTCTTGTAATATTTATATAAATTTATGGATTAATAAAGTCTCATGCGCACATATAGTTGGGCATGGTCACAAGGTTTGAAAAGAAATATTCCCTAACCATGTTACCATATATAAGATTTAACAGTTTCCTCTTGGTGGTAACATGGTTTTTTGTCCAAGCATGAATAGTGAAATTCCCAACTATTCAGGGTTGTATATTTTTCAATGGATGGGTG
Organism: Viscum album; assembly: GCA_963277665.1. NCBI lineage: Eukaryota > Viridiplantae > Streptophyta > Magnoliopsida > Santalales > Viscaceae > Viscum > Viscum album. The sequence continues at coordinate 363,462,690 of OY728140.1, read as the reverse complement.
CATGATTTGGGAAAACAATGAATGAATCGCGCACAACACAAAGAGCCTACAAGAATTTCCATGATTCATCCAAATCAACCCTAAAAAATACCTAATTAATGTTATAAAAATGATTTTCTAGGAGGATATTAAATAATGAAATATACTTTTATAATAAATCAAATTTTATACGTAAATATTTTATTTTTCAGAAAAACACTTTTCTCTTCTTTACATAGTAAACTTATTTTAAAACTAATTTTTAACAATAATATTAAATTAATTGATAAAAATAAACCTCAGTTTTAAATTATAATATCATAATTATATAAGGGAGATTTTTCGGTTTTATCATTAAATTTTTCATTTTTATGAATAGTGAAAAATACTAAATTTTAATGAAAAACATCCATTAATTTTAATTTATTTTTAAATTTAAATTATATTTTAAAAATATTTTAAATTAAAATTAATTAAATTTTATCTAAATTAATCCATTTTAGGCTATAAAAATGAATTTTGTATTGAATTTTTAAATAAAAACATTGTAATCTTTTGACCATTTTCTCTTTAAAAACCTAAATTCCAATCAAGTCTTGATGATTAATTTTAAATTAATTTTTTAACATATGTGACTTGAATTTAGAAAAATAGATTCCATGTTTTTAATGAGAATATTTTTTATATATTATATGTTAAGCATATATTTTTACAATATTTAATAGTGAATGTAGTAGAAACTAATTACTACGGTTAAGGTAAAATTGGCTATATCGATGGTTAAAATAAAAATATAAGGGTATACATAACATATAAACTTGTCTAAAAACTATATTATTTTCATATTTTGATCATTAAGCCTCTAATGACCGATAAATGACTAATTTGTTCCCTTTTGATATATGAAAATCATGGGATCAATTATTTCTTTTCAAAAATACCAAGTGTTTCCTCTCCCCCACATAAAAAAGTCCACCCACACTTATCTCATATTCACACCCTAAAATCGTAATAGTTTGGATAATCCCTTCCCATATCACTTCACAACATTCCTTCTCAAATCTAGTAATAATTATTTGTTTAATAATTTTATACGATATATACACTGGGGGTGAATTTTTTCTTTCAAAACATTGTAAGAAATCATGATGATAATCAATTCTATTCTTTTATCATTATCAGATTGTTTATTCAGAGAAAATAAAAAGATATCAAGATGCAATGATTTATAGTGGTTCAGGGTAAAAATATCTCCTAGTCCACTCCACCAACGCTCTTTTCCACAAGCTTGGTGATTTTTACTAGTCACTCCACTTTTCACAAGACCATCCATAACTGAGTGCAATCAGTTAACACCATTACAAATTTATGTTTAAATAGAAACTTCTGGTCCAAAACACTAAACCCATCAATACAACTTAGCATGAGAAGACGATACTGAAAATAAATGAGTATTGTTTTGAAAAATACATTTCGATTGATCTTCATTGTTGGATCATTACGCAACTGATAGTAAATGAATCGTCATCTTCAGAAAGGATTTTATTCAGATAAGGGCAGTTATGAATCAATCCAGTTGCAACTAATCTGGAAATTTATTTAGCAACAAATCTATAGTAAATTTGTGATAGATCACTTTTATTGAATAACTAAATCATCAACATTTCTATTTATGATATAAAATATAATATGGTCATTCTTTATAGTAGCTGATCTATAAAAGATCATGTTTTAAATGAATCAGTATATCTCTGTTTTGGTTAAACTTGAATAACTCTATATTTGAATTTTATAATCACTATGAATTCAAGAGATATTGTGTCACCAATGTGATATACAGAATTTAGATACATAGAATATATTGAATATATATGAGCACCTTATTCATAAATTAAGATCCATAAATGTTTACTGGCAGATCACAATATTCAAAATGTTTGAATAACACAGTGGTCATAACTTCCATTAGTAATAGGCACGAAATACTCCTCTTAAATGGATCCTTTGAATCATGTATAAATGGCCTCAAATCAGTCAAATATGCTATTTAAAGACTGGATTTGAATTGAGATTGAAATATTCCTGATATTCCGCAAAAGACCGTTGTACGATAGAGTCGCTAATTGAGATTTACGAAGATTAACGAATTCAAATGTTGGGATCCAAAAGTAAGGTTGATTAAAAATGTAAGGTTGATGATCCATACTTGTTTCATCATATTTTAATTGTATGTTATATGATCCATACTTTTTCATTACTTTTAAACGCATGGTTTGTTAAAAAAGTAGGGTTGATGATTCATACTTTTGTTAAGAAAGCGTAATGGTAGATACTTACGTAGGGTTATTCATCCATACATTTCTCATAAAAAAACATAAGGTTCCTTCAAAAATTTATGGTTCATTTACCATACTCTTTTATCAATGTATGTTTGATTAACCATACTTTTCTAAACTCTAATAAAATAAACATAGGATATAATCCATACACTACGCTCTCCAATGTATGGTATGATCAGTGCTTCCAGAACACGCTGAATAGCTTTCGGAACACTTTGAAAAATATTTCACGCAAATCATATGCTTTAATATTATTCAAAAATTAGTAACATAAAGAATATTAATTACATGAAATATACGTAAATAAAAATAAATTGAAGAACAAATAAGGGTATTTGTGATCATCAAAATCATCATAAAAATATAGAGTATTGTTGAAATAATACATGCTCAACAATCCCCTCCTTTTTGATGATCACAAGAACCCATAAAATTATTTATATATACATTATAATATTTCAAGTATACAAACAATATTTAATTTTTACATCCAAATAAATATTTGAAAAGAAAAAAGTAGGTTTATCCAGAAGTTATTTATTAAAAAAAATTCTCCCCCAAAGGTCTATTTAAAAAATTATCTTCCTTTATAAAATGTTGTGTTTATCAAAATTCCTCTCCCTTTTGTGAAATCAAAATTAAGTATAGAATAAGGAATATAACACATTTATTGTACAACTGAACTTTTATGCAAATGTTATGATAAATTTTTTATCAAAAAACGGTATCTGGAATGTTTTGAGGCAGTCTCACATAGACATAAACGAAGTAAAAAAACCATCAAATATGATAAATATGAAACTTAATTGTTAAAAAAATATACAAGTACATGAATGAACATGAATCAATATTGTTGGGATAATGGTTTGATAAAGGGTATCTCAATAATTCTGAATAACATCCTTTAAATTTGCCAATTGTAACCTTAATCTCTTCATAACACCACCTCACAGTTGAATAATCAGATCTCTTCCTTCTTGAGTCAAATGAATATCTTCAATGAGGTTCACTCTAAGAAACTCATCAAATATTTATTCCTTCTCCATAAACTGATTGAACTTCTCAGTGAATCTGATCAGCAATTCTCTAATTTCTAGTTTATTTGAGGTAACCTCATCAACATGATGTTTCTAATTGTCCAACGGAATAGACAAAGTAGCTCTATTACATTGTAAATCCTAAAAGCTGTAATTTATGTTGCTCATTACAGATGTAATGGCTTGGAATATTTTTCTCAAATCAGTAAAAGTACCAAATTTATATTCTTGACTTCCAGGGATAGTTGCAAACTGTTTTCCATAAAACTTTTCAGTTCTGCCAAATAAGATTTCAATACAAATTCATATTTAAAATTTTCAACCCCTGGCAGCTATTAAATTTTAAAAACATTATCCACTTGCTTTAAAACCAGACTACCTTTTATATTTTGAAATCTTTGTTTCTCTTTCCCTAATTCTCTTCTCATAGGTGAATTATCTACTTTATCTCAGTTAAATTTTGTAAAATGCTCCTCAACACTATTAGACATATAATCAAGGGCACCACGTGGTTGATTCACATCTGGATCTTCCATGATCAGTGGTAATGATTGAGAATCTGATTTCTATTCTTTAAATAGAACCAATGGTTTCTCAATTGATTTTCTCTTGAAATCTCAACTGTAAAGGATTCATTCATAACTTCTTTACAAATTTGAGAGATATTTTATTGTACATTTTATTCTTCCCTCTCAACATATAATGTCATGTGATATTCCTAAGAAATTTATTCTTGAATTTTTTCTCGATGCTCTTATTGAATCGAACATTGTTTCACTGGATCTATCTGAGTATTTTTAATTGTTATGGTGTAAATATGCTTCACTGGTTGATCTATAATTTCCATTTTCTATGATTTTTATATCTAAGGTATCTCCTCAATTATTTTATTTTCCAAATCCTACGGAAAAACTTACACTTCTTCTTGATATAAAGCTTCCTCTTGTCTCTCTTCGTGAATAGATTATTGAAAAAACATATAACTTAGAAGATATCTTGTTCCATGAATTGTCTCTTGAGTGGGTTCCTGCCCAAATGTTCATTTCATTGAACTAAGAAGTCATCCCTGAAATTATTCATTATAAGGTTCTTCTTATGTTTCAAATCAGATTCTTCTTGATGTCTTTGGAATATACCATGTTCAAAATTCAGCCATAATATCTTTAGATATTGCAGGTTACTCCCCCTGAGTAGACACCAGATCCTTATCAGCTCAAACAGGCAAAAAGTTTCCTTTTACAATCCTCTAGAAAAATTTGAGCTTCCTTAAAGTTAAAGCATTTGACATGTTACTATGGTGTAATATTACTCTCACGTCAATCAACCTCACCATACCATTCATAATAAAAAACTTTTAAATTAACCTTATATAAGTATAAAAATTTATACGATCCTCAGGTTGAAAACAATTACTCAAATATCTAATCATGTATTTTAGAAAATTCATTTTTAGGTCACAAAAAAATAGAAAAATAATATACATGTCATGAAAAGGAATCTTCTCCATCTCAGACATCCTAAGGGCTATTCCAGTTTGAATGAATTTATTCAAAATCTTCAAATCCGGTTCTAAATATTTGACCAACTAATTTCCCAACATCATATCTTTTGAATTAGTTTAGTTCTTCTTGATTTTCTGTCATCCAACTTTCATAAAATAATCCTTAATCAATTGACATAGGATCCAATTGGGATATAATGTTAGAAAACCCAACTTGATTTTATATATTTCTTCTAGTTTTTATTCCTTTGTCAAAGTCTCCTATAATAGTTTCCAAAGGGTGATTCTTTAGAGTTCTTGACTGTATAGGTAATACACTATTACGTTTATCAGTGTCATTTTCTTCTGAACATGATACAATTTTTTAATATCATATTCAAAATCATATTTTTGGTTTTCAAGTAACATATTATCATTAGGGTCAGTTTCATCAATTTTTTATTTCCTTTACTCAAAAGATCTAGATTCATCAAATTTTACATGAACTGATTTTTCTACAATCCTTGAATTTTTATTAAAAAATATATAAGCATTGGAGGTAGCAGAATATCCTAAGATAATTACTACATCATATTTTGAATCAAACATCCCATGATTATTCATGGTGTTCCAGGTATAAATTTTGCATTCAAAAATATTTAAGTATTTTACATTAGGTTTTTTGTTATCCAAAATTTCATAAGGTGTATTTTTCAAAATTAGTCTGATTAAAACCCTATTAATTATATAGAAGGCTATGATTACAGCTTCTTCCCAGAAAAAGGTAGAAAGACCTTATTTAGTTAGCATAGTCCTATTAATTTCCTGAATAGTTATTTTTCTTCTATCAATAATTCAATTCTATTGAGGTGTTCTTGGTGAAGGGAATGAGAATTTAATACCTAGATTTAAGGAAAAGGTATTAAATTTATTATTCCAAAATTCTCAACCATGATCACTTCTTAATGAAATTATTTTAAAATATTTTTCAATTTGAACATCTTTCAAAAACCATAAAATGTAGTAAAAGCTTCATTCTTATATTTTAGAAAATATATCCAAGGAAATCTAGAATAGTCATTAACTAAAACATATACATATAATTTAGCATCCAAACATGTTACTCTTGAAAAAGCAAAAAGATTCATAAGGATAAGTTCAACAAGTATAGATTTAGTAATTTTGTTAATTTATTTGATGTATGATTTATGTTGCTTTCAAATTTTACATACATCATAGAATATTTGACTATCTATTTGAAGACTAGGTATATAGGGAAATAATTGTTTATTTAAAATTTTATGGAAAGAATATACATTGCAATGTCAATGCCTTTTATGCCAGATCTATGATTCATTAATTTTAGTAGTTAAACAATTTAATTTTTGTTTAAAGAAGGAATTTTTGTCTAGGTTATAAATATTTACAGTTCTGGGTGCTTTAAATTTAAGAAATTTATCTTCAAAAACTGATGAAAAGTTGTTATAAAAATAAACACAATAACCATTATCACAAAGTAGAGAAATACCTATCATGTTATATTTCAATCATTGTGCATAATGTACTTTATTTATTGAGACAGCTTCTGGATCTCCAACAGTTCCAATACCAATTATTTTTCATTTGGCATTCTTAGAATAGGTGATAAACAACCATCCTTTTCAGGTAAGGATTTAATGATTGATGAGTTTCCAATCATACTCATAGAGAATCCAAAATCCAAGTACCATATTTATTTTCTTAATATGTGACATGCTTCTTGCAGTTGCATTTAAACAAATGTTCTTTTTGGTACTCATACTCTCTTCGGTCCAACTGTGTTAGCTGGTAGTGATCTGAGAATCTTGATTTTTTTCTACAATCTTCTTAGTCAAATAAACTGTTTGAAATAAAGGGATTTAAATTCCACTAATTTGGGGATATATTAAAAAAATTATTTGTATAATCTTTTGTTCCACAGTATTTTCAAATTACTCCTTTTGTATTATGAAAAATATTGTTTTTTTACAGTTTAGGTTTCTCACCGTTACTGCATATTCCATATATTTGTTTTTTAATCAAAATTTTTCCAAGAATATCATTTAATGAATTTTTTCCTTTTTTTAAATAGAGTTGCACATTTCTAGGTTTCTACTTCATGTTGTAGTGTTTTTATCTTAGTTTCATGATCTTCACTATTTGTGTTGGATAATTTATATTTCTCAATTAATTCTGATGTTGTCTTTCAATGATTCACATTGTCCTAAAATTTCACTATGAATATTTTTCAGTGATTTATAATTCTTAAAATAGGAATCATATTTTTCTTCCAGCATATTACAGTAGGATTCTAGTTTTCCATTTGAGCTGCTAGGGTCAAAATCAGAATTGAATGTGTAATAATAATGTACCTCATTATCCTTACCCATGAGGTACGTGTTTTGTTCCATGTTTTATTCTTCTTTTTCTAAGTTAGATTTTGATTTTATGTTGGAGTATTCAGAAACACTCTTTAGAGCTTTTATTTTCTTTTATATTTCTTTTCATAATTAGTATTTTTTTAGAAAATCTATTTAATTTATCTTTTCACCAGAGGAATGTTAGGACTTATGTGACCCACTTTCATGAATTCATATAATCTAACATCTATTGTATCATTCTCATATTTAATGAAGGATTTTATGAATCTTTTTTTCTTCTTATAAGTTTTTTTGAATTTTCTGGACATCTATGCCAGTTCCATTTCTAAATCTGATGAGTCATAACATTATTTCTTTTTCATCTATTTTTTATCTTTCTTCTCTTATTCTGAGATGTAACATTCAGAGAATTATTTTCTCTTTAAATCAAGACATTAATATCTTTAGCTTCATCTTCTATCTTATCTTTATATATCATCAGGGTTCCAATCAATTCTATAATTGTTAGATTTTAAACAGGTGATGATTGCCTAATGGTTTTCAATATCCCATTCTATTGGGTTGGTAGTACTCTCAGTACATTCAAGGCACGATCTGATTGGTTAAAATGATATCCCAAGGCAGTACTGTTGTTGACTATCTCTGTAAGCCTTCCATTAATCTAAGTTATTCTTTCACTATCAAGCATTCTAAATGTATCAAATATAAACATTTCTATATCATACCTCATTTATCTAACATTGTGAGTTCTATTATAAGAAATTTTAATTGTATTCCACATCTCATAAGAAGTCGGGCATTGACATACATGATAAAATTAATATGGTCCTACACCATATATGATATAATTCATAGCATTTGAATTTAGTTAATACACTGCATCAGTATTTGGACTCCATGTTTCAGGTTTCACAGGAATTTCCTAAAGAGTAATAAATATTTAGTAGAATATGTATCCAATATTCTTCAGGTAGATTATCATCCTCGATTTCCAACATCCATAGTTTTCACCATTGAAGTATGGAGCAAAATCATTGAAATTCCTTATTGTGTATCTACAATTGAGATATCATTATAATCCTTTACATTCATCTTTCTATAGCGTGAGAAAACCAAAACCTCCTCTAACAACAATTATTGGATCATGTTATTAGAAATATACACAAGAGGGGGTGTATTTTATTTAAAACTTCTCAAGAAATCTTATTGATAATCAATTCTATCCTTTTATCTTTAACAAATTGTTTATGCAGCAAAAATATATAGATATCATGACATCAAGGATTTATATTGGTTCGGGGAACAAAGAGCCCCTAGTCCAATCAACCAGTGCACTTTTCCATGAACTTTGTGATTTTTACTACTAGGTCCTCTTTTCACAAGACCATCTACAACTGAGTGCATGAAGTTGACATTTATAAAAAATTTAGACAGAAATAGAGCCTTCTAGTTCGAAACACCAAACTCGTCAAAACCGATTAGAACAAGAAGCCGATACTCAAAATAAAAGAGTATTGTTTTGACAAATACTTTATAACGATCATTACAGTTGTAGTTGTATTAAAATGAATGGAAATGTATCTGCATCTTCAATAAAAAATGTTCTTTAGATAATGGATGTTCTGAATCGATCTAGTTGAAAATTATCTTGAAATATATAAAAAAAATCTGCAGTATATTTACGATAGATCTCCAATGAAAAACAAGTAAATCATCAACTTTTCACTTTCTAATATAAAAATAAATATGGTGGTTCTTTGTAGAAAAAGATATGTAAAAGATCATGTTTTAAAAGAATCAGTGTATGTTAGTTTTTTTAAAACAAGAATATCACCATATATGATTTTTGTAATCACTGTGAATTCAAGATTTTTTGTGTCACCATTGTGATCTAATGAATTTAGATACACAGAATATATAGAATAAATACAAGCACCTTATTCAAAAATTCTGATCAAAAAAGGGGTTATAGCATCCCATTATAATCAACAAGAAATATTCCCCTTAAATCAATCCCATGATTCACTTATAAACAACATTATATCGGTCAATTATGTTCTCTAAAAAATGGGCTTTGAATCGAGATTCAAATCATCATGATATTCTGGAAAAGACTATTTTATGATAGAGTCGCAAATTCAAATCTCTGGAGTTTGAAAAAGACAAATGTAGGGTTCCAAACATAAGGTTGATTAAAAATGTATGGTTGATGATCCATAATTTTTTCATCGACATTTAATCTTATGGTATATGATCTATACATTTTCTTTGTATTAAAACTTAATGTTCATTAAAAAAGTAGGGTTGATGATCTATACTTTTGTGAAGAAAACGTAAGGATCCTTACATATGTGGGGTTCTTCATCCATACATTTCTCATATAACAAAATGTAAGGTTCCTTCCAAACATAAGGTTCTTTAACCATACTTTTTTTATCAATGTAAGGTGGATTAACCATATTTTTCAGAACTCCTATAAAATAAAGGTAGGTTATAATCCTACGCTACGCTCTCCAACGTATCGTATTAACCATGTTTCTAGAACAAACTAAATATATTTTCAAGCACTTTTACAAATAATTCAAATGAATGATATGGTTTAATATTATTTCAAAATGGAGAATATATAGAATACTAATTACCTGAAATATACTTGAAGTAAAATCATTAGAATAAAAAATAAGAGTATTTGTGATGATGAAAATCATCATTAAAATATAGAGTATGGTTGAAATAAATAATTATCAACAATATTTTTGGAATAACCCATCTTAAGAAATATTTTTCAGGAAACATTGGTGGGTACCACAAGAAGAGGTAAATTTCATCAACCAACATTATTTTAATTCTTACTCTACCCCATTCAATTAAATTTATTGAATGATTATATATTGAGTAGAGTATAATACATATACTGATTTTCTTAATGTTATTTGAAAGAACTACAACTATCTCCACCTCCACCAAAAAAGTTTATGAAATCATCATTTATGTGTACGGCGGACTACCACCTCATGAACGGATACCGTTTATTTTTAAATTACAACCTCTAAAGGCTAGTTTAAAGGATGAATTTTTGTTTATATATGATATATATAATATTTTTTATGTCATTATGATTCACTAACTATTATATTACACATAACTCCATACTCTTCATTTTGTGGTAAAACGATAATGTCACCCATGTGTATGACATACTACCACCTCACTAATTGATGTGATTCATTCACACATTACGTGGAAGGTATTAAGGATGGTTTTAATGAAATTATATGATTTATATAAAATAAAAATGATTCTATATATGAAATAAATCATTTCATTTTCTTCCATTTAATCTCACAAAAAAAATTAAAACAATGTAAATCCATACATATGACCTACCATCTCCATTAACGGTGTATTTCATTTTATATCAATAAATTTAATGATTTAAAATAAGTAAAAATGCAATAAATATATATGATATTTATTTCATGGTATAAATTATATATAATATTTAACCATGATTGATCTAATATCACCAAAAAACAACTAGTTAAAATATACATGAAAAACAATGAAGTTATTGCCTAAAAGGTGAATTTAACAAGGAATTGTTAATAAATGGGTAATAAAAGGTCATAATAAAATCATATATTATATTATATATATGAATATAGTTAATTATTATATTTATACTAAAATTACACGCATTATACTTTTGGTTTTAATGTGAACAATGGAAGTGAATACTCTAGGTAAGGTATTTTCGCCTCATTTTTCTATTTCTATGAGGAACATTTCACATTCACCACATGTTTATTTTTTGTGGTATACATACTATCCAATAATTTATTTAACTAATATTATAAATTAAATTCCTTTGATTTAAATATCATTTTTAGGATCTTATTTTCTTTCGTGTTATGGTTTAATAGTTACCAAAATGGTAGGGGACTTTCGTCTCAATTTTCCTTCATTGAGACAAACACTATATTATTCTCATATATTCATCCGTGAGGTGTATATAAAAACCCTTTGATAATTAATATAATCGATTTTATTATCCTCATGATATTTTAACTTCCATTTTAGGTTATTCATTCTTGAGTGTTACAATTCAATGTTACCAAATTGGTAATGAATTAATGTTAAAATCTCATCTTTTACCAGGATTGTTTTATTATGTTTCTTATGATAAACGTTTATGATCTATCACTCAATTTTCTCATGATATTTCATATCCTATTATTATTCCATCCCATTTTATGAAATTATATAATTTATCATCTCTTTAGAGCTTAAAATAAATAAGAAAATTACTTTAAGGACCTTATTTCTCTCTTCGGCCATAAATTCATTTTCTTTGAAAATGATGTTTTCTAAAAAAATTGAAACATTATTTATTACATGATGATGATTTTAAAAAATAAATTTTTAAAAAAATTATAATCTCTAAAACAATTTTTATCGGAAATTTGATTTCATTTTAATAAAAATTGCCCATTCGGATTTTATAGAAAATGTTAGAAAAATCTTTATTTTTAACATGAATGGAATGGAATGTATTTCCACTTGTCCATGTCACTCAATTATTTAAAAATTAATTTATTTTATTGAAACATTATTTTCCATACAAAATCATTTCTATGATATTATTGTAATTTTTATATTTTAGATAAATGATGTCCAAGTGAAAATATTTTGAAATTTTTTTATGTTTTTAAATGTGTTTCTCAAATTAGAAAAAATATTTTTTGCAATTAATGTTTCAATATATTATAAAATAATTAAATTATAATGATTCATGTTTTTTTAAATAATGTTATTTTCATAAATTTTTTGTTTTGAAAAAGTTATTTTAGAATAAAATCTATTTTCTTATGAAATTTCTCAAAATTTCTTCCATTATTATTTTCCATGTAAGATTACATTATTTCAGATAACTTATTATTTACTAGTGATATGATAGAAGGATATCATTCCTATTTATTATCTGAATTGATAATATTTATGATGAAAATATCTTGATGAAACCCATATCTCTTCCACATTTTATACCATGATAAAATTCGTATTAAACCCACACATTTATATATGGGTTTTTCTTTGATGAAATGATAAAATGACTACAAAACCCACTTATTTTCAAAATTTCATGTTATGATGAAGTTTTGATGAAACCCATTTCATATAATGATATTCTATATGATTAATGGGATGTGGCCTTATAGAACACATATTTATGGTGTTCGTTATTTGGAAGTAGCTATGTTTTAACCAAGGGTGGTGGTTATTTTATAAAAAAATATGGGTGAGTTATTATTCTACCTCTATTGCATATGGTAATGATTTATACCTCATCAGATATATTAGATTGGAATGAGGAAAAAACTTGATTCAGTATGATTGGGCTAGAATTGTGAGTGAACCTAGTTCATTATGACATAACTATAATGGGGAGCCAACCAGTTAATTATAACATTTTTGGAATGTGGAGTGAACCCATTCTACTAATAAATGACTATAATGGTGAGTGAACATGGTTCAGTAAGATATGATTGGAAGGGGACGTTATCTTGTTTGAATAATGTAATTTATCCACTATGAAAGACTTTGGAGTGAAACATGACAACTATGATGGTTTTGGGGATAAACTCATTCAACTATGAGGAATCAGATTCCACTAGAAATAGTGTTGTGTCCTACCCTAGATGTGTAGCCACCAATAGAATTCCCATCTAGGTATGTAAAATGATCCTTAACTATTAATGAAATTATTTTTTATACATATGTGTATGTCAAAATCCATGTCTTATGCCAATTTTATCCTTTCACAGATCATTTTCATTGATTATATTAGGTTTCATGTATTATAAATGATTAATATTTATTCCATGATTCCGGATTTTGATATTTTAAATGCAGGGTATGGTATCTAAATATTATGTTCATGTTCTCATAAAATTATTTTCATGTTAGGCTTACATATCTCCCTTTTTTACCATCAGTGAAAATATAAGATCACTAATTCTTATATTTACTTTGCCATAGTTATGAAGATATGAATTATGTTGGAATTTTCTATGATCGATGATAGTCATGAAATTCCTAACGGGATATGATTTAGTTCACTCATGAACCATTTCTTTTTGTTTATATGTATTGAAAGGTACTAAACTATTACAATCCTTTATCATTTTCTTACAATGTAATAAATATTCATCAAAAGTTATGTAATATCTATGTATGATAATCCTAGGATGTTATAGTTGGTATAAAAGATATTGTTTTAGTTACCTTTCGGAAGCTATGATTAGAAGTCCTTATTAAGATCTATATAGAAATTTCTATGGGTAATAATTATGATTAATCACAGTATAAGAAAACAACCTAGAATTTTGGTAAATCATATTGGAAGTGGTTTCTTTGTATTATATCCATGTCAAGATACATCAAGTGGATGTGGCTCTGGCATAGATGTAAAAAGGGGTAACAAAAAAACATCATATTTAACTATACATGATCATTATAATCAATAAAATTATATGGTTTTACATTACGGTAATTACCTAAAACCATATCTCGATCCATCAAAGGGGTTACAAAACCATCATTAGACTCTAGGAGAGACTACCGCCTCATGAACTAATGTCATTCATTTTATCCATTTCCACCTCTCAAATGTTTTTATAATAATTTATTTGTTGATTATTTAGGATATTTATTATATATATCATGTTATTATTATTATGGTATTATTATATCTCATATAGATTCATACTCTCCATTTTGTGGGAATATGTTAATATTTCACATGTGTACAGCGGAGTACCGCTTCACAAAGCGATGTGATTTCCTCACACATTACATGGAAGCCATTAATGATTTTTAGTTAAAATATATGATATATAATACATAAAACCATCATATATTTTTTATATAACATTTTATTTTCTTTCAGTCAATCCGACAATAAAATTAAAATATGGTTCATGAGTACGTACAACATACCGTCTCCATAAACAGAGTATTTCATTTTCTGTAACAAAATGTCATGACTTACAGTAAATAAATATATACATAATATATATTATATTTATATCATATATTAAATTTTGTATATGATGAATCCAAAATCAATTTTATAAAACCAATAAAAGAAAATTTAAAATAAACACAAAATTAAATCACTTATTACCAAAAATGTGACATTAATATGAAATTGTTAATAAATTGGTAATAAAAAGTTATAAGAAAATTATATATTATATGATATATATGAATAAGGTTATTTAAATTATATATAATAAATATATATTTATTATCCATGAGTTTTGAATTTGAATGCTAGAAGTAGAGACTTAAGATAAGGGATTTCAATATGGCGTTTATTTTTCAATGATAGAAAATCCATGTTCACCACATGTTTCATTTTTATGGTACACATAATTCCAATGAATGTATTTTATGATGATTATAATAAAAATTATTTGTATTTATAAATCCATTTTGGTATTTCTCCTTCATCCAGGTTATTGTACAACAGTTATCAAATCAAAATGGGTTTTTTTGTCTCAAATACCCTTCTTTGAGATAAACTATTTGATATGCATATGCATTCATTAATGTGCTGTATATATAGCCCATTTTACAAGTAATATAATAATTTTAGTGATACTGATTATATTGTATCATCTATTTTATGTTATTAATTTATATGGATTATGAATCAATGTTACCAAAGTTGAAATGATATTATCTTACATTCTCAACACTTAACAGGGATGTTTCTGATTATGATTCTAATGATAAAATATTTTGATCCATATATCAAAAAACTAAATATTTTTCGTTTAATATAATTATTGAATAAAATTTCAAGTAAATTTACCATTTTTATGATCACTGGTACATAAAATAATTACGAAAATGTTTTTAAAAATTCATATAATATTTCTCCCTTCAATGGGAAATCTATTTTTTTTTCCAAAACTATCTTTTCTATAAATTATTTAAAAAATGTTTTATAATTCACTTATTATTTTTAAGAGATAAATTTTTATCCATATTTCACCCTTTACAAAAAAAATTAATTGGAATCTTTATAACATTTTCAAAAATATTACTTGTTAAGATTTTATCAAAAACGAGAAAAGAATATTTGTTTCCATCATGCACAACAAGAATTGTATTTCTTAATATCCTAAAAAAACTATTATATTGATATTTGAATAAAAATTTTCAATGTTATTTTAAAAAATAATTATTTATTTATTATTTGGTAAATTTTTTGGATTTTAAAAAAATTATTTCGAATTGAAATGGATTTAAAAACATTTATTTTTTTAAAGTATTTTAATTTAAATAGGAAAGTATATTTTCTTAAATAATATTTTTTGAATTAATTTAAAAATATTCCTTTATATTTTCTTAGAGTAATTATCAAGTAAATAAATTTTAATATTTTACTTTTTAAAAATTTATTTTTGATAAAAAAAATACATTAAGAAATGTCCCAAATAGTCTTTCAAAGTTATTTTCAATCTGAGATTACATTATCTATGGTTACGTATGATTTAATAGGGATATGATGCAAGGATACCATTATTTTTCTTTCTCTAGTCAGTTTATGTTTTTTAAGGAAATATATTTCTGAAACCCATTTCTTTTTCTTGGGTTATACCATGATAAAATTCTTATGAAACCCAGTTATTTTCCATCAGTTACGCATTGATGAAATGATGAAATAATTATGAATTTATTTTACATAGGTCATGTTATGATGGTATTTTTATCAAACCCATTTTAGTTCATACGTTCTAATATGATGAATGTTTTATGTTCTTATGGTACACATATGTATGACATTCATTATGTGATGGTTTTTACGTTATAAGTAAGGGTGATGATTAAGTTAAAAACTGAATGGTGGGACCTATATATCCTTTAAATAATTTGGGTACATATTTATATCTAATGATATATATATCACTATAATATGGTCTTAACCCAATTTAGTAAGAAAGGAATAGAACGATGAGTTAATATAGTTCAATAATACTTATCTTAGAAAAAGAGTGAAACTGATTCTGTAAGTCATGACAGAAATGGGGATTATACCTGATTTAAAATATAATAAAGTAATGGGGAGTGGACCCATTTATGAAATATATGACTTGAATGGGGAGTGAACTCGGTTCAACAAGAAATTATTTACACTGGGATTTTCTTGGGAGTGAACCTTGACCACTATGATGGATTGGGGAGTGAACATGTTCCACTATGAGGAAAAGGATTCCACTAAGGATTTTGATGTGTCCTTACCAATAGGTGTATCCATCTATAATGTTTCCTAATAATTCTATTAAAATATCCTTAACTATTAAGAATGTTACTTTTTACATATATATATTTCAAATATCCTTGTATTATGCCAATTTTAACCTCTCATAGATCATTGTTTTTAATTGTATAATGATTTTGTCTTCAAAACTACCAATAATTATTCCATTATTTATGATTATGATATTGTATATAAAGGGTATGGTTTGAATAAGTTTTTTTAGTTCATATATGCTTATTATAATGTTATGGCCATATATATCGCTTATTTACCCATAATGAGTAGTGGGGAACACCCATTCATATTATTATTTTTCCCATGTAAATAAAAATATATATTATGTATGATATATTCATACTAAGTGTTTTAGTGATGTAGATCATTATGGGACATGTTGTAGGTCGCTTATGAACCAGTTGTTTGTGTTTCCAAGTATCCAAAGGCAATAAACTATTATGGTCCTTAGGTGTATGTTTTTTTAATGTAATGAATATTAATAAAAAATAATGTAATGTAGATGTATGTTAAGAATGGTTATCAATATTTAAATTGTGGTGAACTAGCTCATCAATCACATTATTTTTGAGAGAATAATAATAGGTAAATCAATGCAATGGAGGGTAATAAGATTCGACTTTATGCATTTCCCACACATTAAATATTTGGAATAAAAGAATTTGGAAATTATGAAAATAAATTCCATAAAGCAAGGGATAATGAGGATAATTATCCTCATAGACCTCTAATGTAAAATGATATAGTGAATGTTTATGAAATCACAACTGTTAATGGGGGACACTATAAATATGGTGTGAAAGGTACACTTAGCATCCCCTCTCGAACTATAAATGTTTTATTTGATTTAGGTTCTTTCCAACTAATTTATATCTTAAGAATTTAATATGTTTATCATAGGAGCATAGTAATGGTTATATATTCTCTTTGTATTGAAAAATTCTATTCTTATGATGATTTAACCTTTTTCCTATTGATCCTCTAGGAAATAGCTACTGGGAATTTTTTTATTAAAAATATTATTATTCTCTCAATAGTGTATTATATTGTTATTTTGGGAATTGATTGGATCTATTTATATGGAGCCCATATGAATTATAAGGATGGTAATTGATATTTTTTATTCTGAATTAGTCTAAAATAACATATCGATGCATGAGCGAATATGATAATATATAGAAAATTAAATACACCATTTCGGTCTTACAACCAATTCATAGTGATTATTTGTCTCAAAT
Source organism: Viscum album (assembly GCA_963277665.1). Taxonomy (NCBI): domain Eukaryota; kingdom Viridiplantae; phylum Streptophyta; class Magnoliopsida; order Santalales; family Viscaceae; genus Viscum; species Viscum album. Next base: position 363,444,872 of record OY728140.1, on the reverse strand, counting down.
TGATATAGAGAAACTACAGATTGACGATATACAAATATCTCATGAATATAATGACTTATTTCACCAAGAATATCCAATTCTTTCAATTAAATATTTATTTCATTTTTCAATATAACTCATACCTAGCAATACTTCTATTTCAATAACCTTTTAGAGAGTATGCCCATATTTGATTTGACCTGAAGAAAAGAATCCAAGAGAATATTGATAAGGGATTCAAAATCCCAGGTGTGTCATAATGGGGTTCACATATTCCTTTTCCTAGTAAAAAATATGGTCAATTCATATTTTCATTGAATATTAAGAACAAAACAATATCAAAATTGAGAAACAATATCCTCTACCCTATATTAATGGCTTGATCGATCAAGTACATGAAACTCAATAATTTCCAATGACTGACATTTATTATGGATTTCATCAATTAATGACCATTACAGAGGATATACCCAAGGAAACATTACATGTGATTTATAGAAATTATTAATTTATTGTGATTCCATTTGGAATTACAAATTCACTAGATATCATAAAGGATCTAATGAATATAATTTAAATTGATTGCATTTATCCATTTATTGTAGTATTTATACATGATAATATTATATATTCAATATGAAATTAAGTATATAATGATCATTTGAGGATTTTGTTGAAGACATAGATGAAGGTGAAATATTATGCCAAATTTACCATGTCTGATTTTTTCTTCAGAAATATTCATTATTAGGTCATATAATCACATGCGATGGTATATCAGTTGATATCTCATAGATAGATTCATTTGAATATTGGACTAGACCAACCATAGTTAGTAAAATAAAAATGTTTCCATGGGTTTTACTAACACTGTCGATTATTTTTTGAGATATTTTTTATTGATATAAAATTTAATAATAAATTTTATTTTGAATGAAGACATGTTATTTTATATAAATGAATGTTATTAAAATATCATGAAAATAAATATAATTTCATTTAGGGTACCAATAACTACAATTCCTTATAGGGGAAATTCATTTTCAATTTACAATGATGCATCAAAGAAGAAACAGGGATTTTTTCATATGAATAATTAAATGGAGGTAGCATACATCTCATGAAACTATACAGCCATTGAGAACAATCACCTAACTAATGACTTGAAGCTTGAACTGGTAGTTTTTTCAATTGAAACTATAGAAGAATTATCATTATGGTAAACTTTGTAATATATTTAATGATCATAGAAGTTATATATATATATATATATATATATATATATATGTTCACACATAATGTGTTGAATATATTCCACAAAAAGAAGTTTATAGTTGATTAAATATTAAGATTTATCAATATGTTAAAACCATTGGATGGGAAATAAAGAGGATGAGGCTTTATTCTATAAATTACATGCTAGTTTATCAATAATAATGATAGAAATAGTCCTAATGTTGAGGGATTTGTTGGGTGTGGTCTTTTTAATCATATGTAAAGGGTAAATGTCAGGTATTTCTCAGAAGAATATTCATCTATCAAATCAGGTGATGATTCAGGAAGAGAAAATGGAATATGTGGAGCTATAAAAGAATGTAAGGATTGTTGATAATTTAAACTGTAATAATAATGTAATGATTAGATTCCAAGACATGATAACTATTATTTGAATGAATGAATTTAATAAATAGATATTGGATTATTCTCATAATATTAAATTCTATATTCATCCAATAATCATGAAGATGTATATTAATCTCAAAGAGTATTGAATGTAAAAAATAAGGAAAAACATATTTTCAAGAATGTATCTTGATGCTTGGTATGTAATAAATTTAATGTGGGGATAAGTTAGATAAAAATATGTTATAACTCTTACTCATTCTTGAATGGAAAATGGAATCAATCAGCACATATTTTATTATTAGACTCCCCAAAATAGAAAAAGGTTGTAATGTCATTTGGGTTTGTGATATAGGGTGGGACGATATGAAAATGGATTTTTTACATTATGTATCTCAATGAATGTTATTTTAACATTTTAAATATAAGATATTTTATCCTAATTTGATGTTTCAACCATAACTCATACTATAAAGGATATATTGAAACATCACTGTGGATTTAGTTATCTGTCTCTCCAATATATTTAAGGTACATAATGCCTTTTTGGTTGTAGTAGATCACCTGACAATGTCAAATCATTTTATTGTTATCATAGAGTATTTTTTTCTTAATCTAATTTCTAGGATATTAAAAAAGAGAATTGGTAACGTTTCTTGGAGTGACACATTCAATTATTTCTAATTGATATCCTCAAATTAGCTTGATATTGTGGAGATATATTCTACAGATATTGAATATGGAGTTGATTGTATGTTCTTCATATCTTCCTCAAAAAGACAGTTGGTTTGAGAGAACTATTCAAAACCTAGATGATGTACTGATTTCATACTCTATGGATTTCCAAGGTCTTTCAGATCAACACCTCAGTTTTTCCAAATTTTTATATAGAAATAGACTTAACTCAAGTATTCATATGGATCCTCATAAATATTTCATTCGAAGGATTTACAAAACTACAATGTACCAGGATCATGTTAGAGAGAAAAAGATGTTCGGGCCTAATATAAATGAGTAAATTGTAGAAAATTAATGATCAATTCAACAATACATTAAGAAAACTTAGAGTTAATAAATTTTTTTTTGTCCATCATCAATTAGACTGGGAATTCAATATTGGTGATAAGGTATTCCGTTGAATATTTCAATTGAATAAGGTTATAATATTTACAAATAAGGGAAAACTAATATATCGATATATATATCATCTATTTTTATTTTCTTGACCAAATTATGATTGTTTTTAACAATTTATTACTTCCACTGAATCTCACTCATGTTCATGATGTGTTCATTATATCACTTTTCAATATGTACATACTAGATCCTTCAAAAATATTCAAATAATAGGTTGTATGAATATATGATGAATTTTGGAATAAATAATAATGAATATAGATTCTTGATAAAAAATAGAATGTTCTACGAAACAAGATCCCTCACTTTTGAATGTCTTGTAGTGAATCAATAAATTTGAGGCAGTGGCATGGGAACCTGAGGATTGGATGATGTATAGGTATCCACATTTTTAAGGATGAGAGTAATAAAATATCAATAGTGATATTATTATATATTATAAAATCTAACACCATAATATTTAACAATATATTTCCAATGTAATTAAATTTAATGTTTTTGATATCTCAACTTGTATGCAGAGTTGAGGTTAAATGAGCAAAGTGTTATAATTTAAATATTTTTATTATATATTATTATTAGTGATTTAATATTGGATTAAAAAGAATTAATTTTATTAAATAAATTATCAAAATTATTTATAAAATTTTATGTTAAAAAATATTTATTATTTAATTATTATCAAATATGTACTCAGTTTTAAATGTTAAGAATAATAACATTTTATTTCAAAAGAAAAATATGTCAATTTATTTTATGTTTATAAATTTTTTTACTATTGATCAAAAATAAATTATTATTTTAACGAAATAAAATTTAATATAAATTTTATTAAAATAACTATCATTTATACTTTGATTAAAAATTGGTTAGAAGTGAATATAAAACCCTTTTATGTTCAGGATAATTAGTTTTCTAATGCTTTTTTAATCTTCACAGTGTATTTTATCACACTAAATAGAATTAATAACTATTTATGAATGATATTAATGAAATTTTTAGATATTATATTCAATAAAATATATTAATATTAATATAATGATCATTACATTGAAACAAATTAGAATAAAATCCTTTTTACAGTTAAAAACAAGATCATTCAAATTTAATTTGTTTTGTTTATGAATATTTTAATAGATTTCTAAAAATTATATTAATTTAATGTTGTAAAATTTCTTAACAATATTTAACAAAAATGATTAATATTATTTAATAAATATAAACATATTTTTTGGCCATAATTAATACTTATCGTGGTAAATGTCTTATTACCACCATATTGGCTAATATAGTTAAAGTGGTTGTTATCAAAAGAGGTAAGAGTTAAAAATATATATAAATGGTGCATACATCTAATTGGTTAATTTTATTTCAACCATACACTTATTATCTTGAAATATTTTTTCATTTAGATACACTTTATCAGGATTATATCATATATGACATAAAAAAGTCTCATGTATTTTCAAGTATGGCACCCTACTAAATTATCAAACTAAATCCCCCCTTCCCGATTCTCAAAAAAAATGAACATTTTATCTCAAAAAAATAGTTACCCACATTTCCTAAAAATCATTATACTTTACATTATGTTTATTTTCCTCCCAAATGACCAATCAAGTAATCCTCAATGTGTTCTCTCAAGCGAACATACCTAAAGAAGTTTTAATTTTTCTTACTGGTATATATCGAGTTTCCTTCTTCCTTAACCTCCTAAAAATATTATATAACCTATATAATGTAGTGAAATTTTTATATTTAATATATATAAATGCGGTTATGTCAAATCTATATCCACATCTCATCTCTTTCTTATCTAATGGAAAATTAGAACATTATATATGTGTATGCTCAAACTACTATCTCTATAAAGTAATGTATTTTTTTCATCAATTTCTCTCATATGTAGATATATATATTTATATTATGTATATATATATTGTTTTTATAAAATATTTGTGACTCTTAAATGGTAAAATATTAATTACCCTATAACCCACAAATCCATTGGGAAATTATAATTTTTTTCATGTGTACGTGTGAACTATGGACTCCATTAATCAATGAGATTCTGTTTTCTATTTATGATTTACATGGATTATCATAATTATAAATTTATTGAATATATATTAGAATTTAGTAATAATTAGAAAATTTCAATGTTGAATTATTATTAACATTTCATTTTTTCTTCCTTTTGAAAATGGAAACATCACCCTTGCATTCATATGGAAAAACATCTCTATGAAATGATGTAATTAATTATTCATCATCTCCATAAGTGGTTGATTATAAAATTATATATAATATATAAATATTCCATTCATAACATTATTGAGATTTTTGAAACAATAATTCCATGATTATGGTACAAGTTATGCAATAATGTTATATAGAAATATAATTATAAATATGGTTTTCGAAAGGATGTGTATTGAATCTATATTTAAAATTAATTAGTAAAATAGTCTGTATGAATAAATTCAAGATATGATGGAAGGGTTGAAGTTACAATCTCATTTCTATTATGGATTATGTATATTAAATGTCCAATGTGATAAATTATTAGATCCTAATATTTTAGACTATATCTATTATTTCCTATGGTTATTAATATTTTTTTATTTTTATTATATTCTCCCCAAGAACTATTTTTTAAGAAAATCCTAAAAAAATTAATCTTTTTGGGTTGAGAATATTAACCACCATAACGATGTTATTAAAAATTATTTATAGAAGTTTTTCGATGTACATAATTCTTTTGAGATGTTATTTTTACTAACATTAAACTTATTTTCAAATTAGGAACATTAATATTTTCAAATATTTCCTATATGACTAAATTTTTACTTTATACAATATTGTGAAGATAATTTTCTATATTGAAGTATATGGAATGATGGGAGTTTCTCATCAACATGTATTTAAAAAAAAATTAATTCAACCATTACAAGTTTAATTCTTTTACATAATATTTTTTAAGGATTTTGTTTTTGAAACATACCAATAGAAAATGGATTTTTTTCTCTTGATCTTTAGAAGAATATTATTATAGATTTTATAAAATATATTTTCATCAATTTCAACATCATTTATGAATTTTTGTTCATCATAATGGATATGATATTACGATATTGTCAACTTTATTTACTTGATAACTTGTGAGGATGATTCTTAGAGTATTATATCATGAAACTCATTTATTTCTCCTAGGTTAATTTAAATTTAATGAAATGATTTATGTTATTATAATCTTATGGAACACTTATTTATGGTTTTATTTACTCGATGGGTTTTCTGGAAAAAATAAATCCCTCAAATAAATTAAGTTAAGATTTATATATCATCATATAAATATGTTATTCATGATACTAATTTTATTTGAACAACAATTATCATAGGATTGTTTATAATACAACATGTCAACAATTTTATGCATGGACTTGGTTTCATGTCAATAATTTTATACAGGGACCTCATTCCAGGTAATTACAATGATATTTTCACCTTTTGTTGTTTATATATGTACCAAATTATATGATTTCCCTGTTTTCTATGTGCGTGATATTCCAATGTTATAGGCTTAGGTTGTATTCCATTGATTATGATTTTGGCATCATGAATATATAAATGTATTATGTAAATATAAAACCCTAATTCTATGGAACATGATTTATGATCTTGACTGATTGGGTATGATATTGTTAATTTATGATAATTATCCCACACACATATTATTATATCATATTTTATTAAGGTCTTAATTATAAATCTCCGTTGTTTATCCTTATTGAACATCTGATCTCACCCATTTTTTCATTCAACTTTCCTATTTTTATGAATTATTGTATTAATCAAGATAATATTAGATGCATACTATATGTGAAAATATTTATAGGAGATATTGAATCTATTTCATGAAAATGGGTTATTTATGTATTTAGTCTATAAAGACACTAAACTAGTGAATCAATCTAAAATGTATTAATATTAGTGGGGTTGAAATTTCATCTAAAATGATATAATATTTTTATATAGAATTCTATTGTTGTTATAACTTTCTAAAAATATGGTTTTTGTTTTTTGAAATAAAATTGGAAATGGATAAATCAGAGTTAGAAGAAGCTGTAGAAAACCAAATTTGAATGAAAAAGGGCCCAAGCACATGGATGTAATGGGGGAATAAATTTGATATAACTTATACATGGACCTGTTTTTATGTCTCTGAACATCACTTTGAATCCCTTAAAAATAGTAATCTTGCCACATGTAGTTCATATAATGTTTCATCAATGATATGACTCATATATAATGGAAGGATGATAAGTTGTTTTTTCATAATGTCACATCATTGAGAGGAACCCGATGTGAATGAGAATACCATACCCCAGGATTGAGTGAGATTCAAAAGGGATGAAATTTCAAGCTATATACAAAATTGATATTCAATGTATTCCTACATGAAAAATATAAATATAAATAAATCCATGTCATGTTCATAGATATTTGTGTAATTTTAATAATAAAATTGTATTTTCTAAGGGGAAAACAAACACTAGTTAAGATCTTATGAAGGGAATACAGAACTTGAAAGGGGGTTGATGGGTGTAAAATAGTCTATACAACATCTCATTAGATAAATAAACTCCCAAAACCAATTCTATTTTAATTTAGTCAAGAATATGTCATAAAACACACTCATGGGTATAGTAATTAAGAAGATAGTTAATATGAGGATTTTTAAAAAAATTTATCCCTTTGTGGGTAAGATACTCCTTATCATGGTTGTTTATGCTCACAAAAATATTCCACACTATAAGAAATAATAATTTTCAAACTGAATATATGGGCATAAAGTGACACCATATTATCCTACAGTTAAAAAAGAAAAAAAATTTCAGATTGCCTTGATTCATAATTTTTAACCATGATTAGGAGGATATTATCAAGGGTTTATCTTCTTTAGAAATGGTAGATTAAATTCACCCTCAATGAGCCTTGAATTATAATAATGATGAAATACTAAATCTATACAAGTCCTATGAAAAACTAATTCTCAAACTCATATATTCTCCCTAAATACATGGGATCCACTATATATGTAGATAATCATAGGGAATCATATTCAGAACATCAACATAAAAAATCTATATTTTTTTCTTTATTTTAGGTGTGTAAATATCAACTTATTTCATTGAAAAATAACTAAAATTTGGGAGACTCAAAATAGCGATAATTCAATTTAATTACAATAAATTATTTTTCATCTTAGTATCCTCAATTCTCCTTTTAATGGAATTATACAACACAAACCTCCTTTTTTACTCCTATTTAGGATCTTAGACACACACAAAGATTACGTGAAAAATGTTTTTTAAATAATATCATTTTGATAGGAAACTTACAGTTATAACCATCTATCTTTCTATTAAATCGCCAAAAATTGATTTCATATTGTTATCAAATATGATCAATAATGATAATAGTTTGCAAATAAATAATTTTATAATTTAATGAATACACCCAAAAATTATTATCATAGAAAACACACCAATCATAATCTTCATCATATTGTTCATGTTATAAAGAATCATGTCTATCCATAGAATAATTTATCTCATCATCTCGAACATTCATTCTTGAATAAATCATTTATATTCACTAAATGAATAGATTCGTGTGATTATTTATTCTCCAGAACAATACGATAAAATGATGATTGAATTTCTACATTTATTATCTGTACATTCTTTATGCACTTATACAGTATAAATCCCATAATTATCCATTTTAATGAAACTATCTCACAATATTAGATTTAGATTATCATTAAGCACCATAATTGAATTCAGACTTGAAATATATTGAATCTCAATTTAGGTTTAATTTTTACAGAATAATATAATCTTTATCATTGTGCAGTTATATTTTTCACAATATTTGTATACAAGAATCATAGATTTTCACCCAAGAGAATGTTTGAGTATGTCTATGTCATGATGTTTTATACAAAGCATTCCAAGTCCTTCACTGAGTGAAGACCATTCTTGATAGGTTTATGGTAGCTCAAAGGAATGTGGGGATGTCATATGATTATACTATATGATTATCCTACCAAATATTTATTTTGATAGATAATTAAATATTCATAGTATTTAAATACTTACACTCAATGCTCAAATCCTTATGCCCAACAGTCACAGATTCTGACTCATCATTAAAATATAAATGCTCATTACTTTGTAATTTTCCCAAGATAGATAAATTATTATGATTCTTAAAAAAGAATCAAAACATCATAAAACTACCCCCATAATGTCAACATTCCTCAGGAACATCCCAACAGTCCAAAAACCTTTGTCATTCTATTTAATAATGTTGGTGAATAAAAAACCGGTAATCTTTTGTTTAAAAAAAATTCATAGGTAATTAAATATCCCACATCATAATTTGTTTGAGACATCGTCTAACATAGAAATTATTTACATATGCAAGACAATGAATCGTTTAAAAAATATATTACGGTCTATAAATTGTGTCTCATAATACGTTTAACATAAAAAATCGCAACATATTAAGAAGTCATTATTAATATATCTATAATAAGAACTATGAGAGTAAAGCATTAATTATTACTACATGATGAAGGAAAATAATTAATATGGGTTGATATTAATGTGGTAGTATTTAATAAAATATTTTTTACATTTATTTTATTTTTTATTCTAAAAATTAAAAAAAATTAAAAATTGAATTCAAATACAATAATGTAATATTTATTTATTTAATTACTCAAACCAAAATGTTCATAGGAATAATTTTTTATAATTTTTTAAATTAATTATTTCAAGGTGAATGGTAAAACACACTGATTTTGTTACTATCGTCGTTTAGACATTTATTTATTAAAATATTGTTTAAATAGAATATTTACATTTATGAAGTTATATAAATCATTTGAATGTGATGTTTCAATTGAAATATCCATTAATATAAATTTTGATAATCAAGTATTATTTTATACAAAAAATTCAAATGGTTATCTTATTAAATTTATGCATGGGTAAATTTTTTGGATTTATTTTCATTTAAAATAACTCATATTTAAATTATTATCATCTTCTTTGTATCGTTATGTTCAAAAACACTGATAATAGTTTTTGAAACATAAACATTATGCTTAAAAATTCACTTTTATAAAAAAATGAGTTATTTGTTGTTATATGCACTAATATTAAGAATAATTACCAAATAATATAATTAACTAGGATTTTTAAAGGATATTTGTTTCTAGTAAAATAGGTTGTAATATTATAGAGTATTTTACAAATAAAAATTCTAAAGGAACCAATAGAACCATACCTTATTAACAAACATCCTTATATTAGTCGGATACAAACTTAATGAAATTGTAAAACAATATAATTGAGAGAAAATTAAAATAGAAAAGCTAAAATGGGAAAATATAGATCTGTACAATCTTATAAAATAATTTTTTTATCATAATATCATATATAGGATGATGAATAATAATAATACTTTTTATTTATATAAAGGAAGTACAAAGTCAAAGCAACCCGACACCCAAAACCAAAACCAATCCAAAACCACAACCAAAACCAAAACCAAACCAAAACCAAAACCAAAACCAAAAACAAACCAGGAAAATAAAGGAGGCTTGAAGAAGTGAAGACCAAGAGAATCCCCGATAGCGATGTCCACGCCGCCCTAAGGAAGGTATCCAAGGGAATTGAAACCCAAGAGAGGGGGAACGAGGGTCGCCCTAGAGGCCAATAAGTCGGCAAGCCGATTACCCTCGTGCCATGTGTGGAGAATCTCGGTGTCACGGGGAAGAAGATCCTTACAGTTTCATATGATATAGGTGATCTACCATGGGGTATCATTGTCACCTTTGAGGGAGCTCCAAATGATCTTCGAGTCTGTCTCCACTGTAGTCAAGGGGAGAGCCATTGAGGAGAAAAGCTATAAGCCACTGAGCATAGCCTTGGCCTCCACCACCAGAGGGTCACCAGCTCCGTAGGAAGTGTAGAAAGCAAGGATAACGGAGCCAGATGTATCCCGAATATCCCCTCCTCCTCTCATGCCCCCTGGCCGCATGCCCCGTCAGTGTTGATCTTTAGCCCGTGAGGAGGAGGGTGTCATCTTACCCAAGAACTGAGCCTAGAAGGATGTGGGGGACCCAGTGAGCGTAGAGCGCTGGAGTAGCAACTGAGGGAGGGTGCTGCCTTGTGATGCTTGTGCAGCGAGGCCATCTTGGCAATTAACAGCCTGGTCTGGAGGATCAAACCATGGGAAGAGGGGAGGGTCCCGTGGTGCCTCACATGGTTTCGCGCCTTCCAGATGCTCCAAAATCCAACAGCGAGAATAACTGAACAGCCATCCTCCTCATGTTTGGTGGAAGCACCGTAGTACCAGTGCTGGAAGAGATCCACAAATTAGGGAATCATCCCTGAAAATTCCATATGCTCCCCCAAGGCAGGCCACATCTGACCAGCCCAGTCACTCTGAAGGAAGTGGTGGGTCGAAGTCTCCTCCTTGGGACTTGAACGTCAGAAACATCTTTAGGCAAGTGGAATACCTTTGGTTTTGATATCCATCTCTGTTTGGATATCATTGGATCGTACCCTCCAGATTAGAAAGTTGATCTTGGCTGGGATAAACTTTCAGCAGAGAATGATGCCCTAAGGATCACTAGCTGGCTGCCTAGGAAAGGCCTTCATATAGTCCCTTGTAGAGAATATTCCTGTAGAAGAACCCTTGAAGATGAACCTGTCCGTGGACTTGTCCAAATAGATGTCGCAGAACTGAGCCTCTTGGGGGGGATGAGGATGGCCTTGAGGATGGAAGGATGGAGAGATGCCTCATTAATTGAGAGGTTGGGAGTTGGATAGTCCGGGAAGTCGAGAAAGCCACAGCCCCAGTTGCACTCCAAGAAGTTTGAGGTTCCCTGCCCGATAATCCATTGGGAGTGCTCCCGAAGAGAGGACACATGGGAGCAGAGGGAGCTCCAAATGGGAGAAGGTTTCTTGCAATTCTCCTTGAGCCCAAAGCCGTACTTCCCCCTAATGAAACAGCTCCACAATGTCCGGCCCTCGATAACATCCCATGCCAACTTTCCTTCCAAGAAGAACATGGACTCACCCAGGCCTCTCATGTTGATGGCACCATGCTCTAGAGGCATCACTAATCTGGTCCAAGAGGCCCATCTGCAATGACCTTCACCATGAGAATCCCAAAGGAAGGAGTTAAGGATGGACTCTAGCCGGCTGATGACTGACCGAGGGACCTTCAGAACAGAATGTATGTGCATGGGGATAGAGGACAACACAATATTAATGAGAGAAATCCTCCCCCAAATTATAGGAAACAGTTCTTACAATTGATGATGCGGCTAATAACCCTTTTATATAGATCCTCAAAATGTTGAACATGAATCCTCCAAGGAGCAATAGGAGCCCCCAAATAAGTCATGGGGAACTTCTTCCCCGGGATCCTAAGTACCCTTTAAACAATCGCCTTGCATCTTCCCGGGCAGTTCTAAGGGAGGAACATGCCACTCTTATCCTAGTTGATAAATTTCCCACTCCAATGAGCATATTAGTCTAATATCCTCACCAAGCTCTTGATAGAGGGGCTCCTCCCATTGATAATGAATATCACATCATCTACAAAGAGGTGGTGGGAATCGCTGGTGACCTGAGCCCCGTAGTGGAAAGGGCGGATAGTGCCTTGATGCATGGCCATCGTGATGTACCTTCTAAGAGAGTCTTGGGCTAGAATAAACAAGGTTGGGGAGAGGGGTTCGCCTTGGCATAGGACTCTAACCGACTTGATAAACCAACATTGTTTCCCTGCTATGTTGATGTTAAACTAGGGGAGCTATAGCAGTGGAAAAGGATGTCAATGACAGCTTCCGAGAATCCCATACATCTCATGGTGTGGATGATGAAGGACCACTCCATACGGTCAAATGCTTTATCCATATCAAGTTTGATAACCACTTTTGAGCCCACAACCTTCCTATTCAAATCCCAGACCATCTCTTGGGTGACCCCAACAGCACCTTGAATTGATCTCCCTCAGATGAAGGCATGCTGCTCATCCGAAACCCACTGATGTGTGAAATAGGATAGCCTACTTTGGGATCAGGATCATGTTGGTAGCAGTCGCCATGCAAGGGAGAATTCCGCCTCTGAATAAGTCCTGGATGGCCTCGGAGAGATCACGCTTGATAATGTTCCAAGAAAGGGTGTAGAAGGAGCTCATGAAGCCATCTGGGCCAGGCGCACTGTCAGGGTTGAGGCGAATCACTACCTCTAATATCTCCTTCTCATTAGGAGGAATTGTAGTGAATGATTATTGAAATAAATAAGTGGTATTTATAGAGTGAAAATGGAAATGTGACCATTAGTATTTCACAATTGTATGATTTGTTTGTCAAATATGACAACTAGTCAATTTTAATGTTAGCAAATATACCCCTTAGTAAGTATTTTACAATTAATCTTAATGTGTAGAAGTTGTAATGGTAGATTATAATTGATGTTGATAGGTGAAACCATGGCCTTATCTAGTATAATCATATCATTAGAAGACCATTTTTCAACAAAATAGAGGGACATAAAATCATTATAGTTCCCACTTTACCAATCACAATCAGAGCATTCACATTTAAAGCATGAATGGAATGACCTACGTGAGATGATCATGTTAATGAATATTTACACTTGGTCAATGTTAGATGATCCACCCAATGAAAATAACACCATGGAACAACTTACCCTTTGGGCATACGTGAGTGTAATAACTGGTTATACGTATCGAACATAGTAACTTAAAGTGTATTGTTTTATAAATAAATATGTTATTCCATCATTCTAATTATAATAATAAATTTCTAAATAAAATATATGCTTAAATAAGAACAACTTGGTAAATTGATTATTGGACACAAATAAAACAGAAATATATTTTATAAAAATATATATATACATTTATAATAAATATGGGTATTCAAAATAATATTTGTATGGTTAAATATTTCATTTAAAAAAATTATCGATATAAAAACAATATATAAATTAATATTGTCCTATGTAATTTTTATAATAGTCAAAAAATGTATTATCTGAAAAACATACATTTTTTCAATAAATATGGATCATTATATTTAAATGATTAAAATTCCATAAATATATGTAGATATTTTGATGAAATAGATATTATATATGAAATCATCATGTTGAAATATGATTCGAGTAATTTTTTTAAATTTTTTTTTAAAATTATTCGTTTTTTAGAGTTTATTAAAAAAGATTTGTGGTTTAGTTATTATATATGACATCAAATTTATGTAATGATTATGTGACAATTAATTAATCACAATCCACATACTAAATTATTTTGTTTTATTAATATGTATAATTTTATTATATTTTAATCAATTCCCAAACCAATAATTATCTTTCCAAAGTCTAAAATGGAGTGTTTGATTTTAGAAAGATTATTTTTTTCCAAAAAAATTACTTTTACATGTCCAAAGAAGTGTCAATTTTTTTAGTTCTAATGTATAATAATATCATTAAATGTTACTCAAATTTCAAAAAAAAATAACAAATACCCATATATAATCAAATGTTTTTTCCACAGTCTCAATTTCTAAGACTATATTTTGAAATTATCAAAAAAATCCCTCACTTAAATACCCATCTATTTAAAACTTATTCTTCAATCTAAATCTATACTACATTATTTTTTGGTCCCCCCCCAAAGTGTCCTCCCATGGTACACATAAGGCCCCAAGGATTCTTCCCAATGATTTAAAATCACCTCATCATTGTAAGGTAATTACATTCAACTTTTTTTCTTTTCAAGTAATTAGTTTTGTGTATATATTAAAAAGGATATGATAAATTCAATTCTAATGATTTTTATAAAACCATTTTTGCTAAAAGATTATCAATGGGAGACCTTTTCTCTCTCTAATTTTATGTTTTTCAAAATCCATTTTTACTCTTTTCATGCTGTTGAGTTTTATTCTAAATATTCTTTCATGTACATGAGAAAATATTATATTTTGAATAAACAAATAATATTTTTATCCAAGGGTATTCACATATATTAAAATAAAATTTATTTATTTGGGGATTTATATATACTAAAATCAAATTCCATTTCCATGGGTTAAAAATGATGTTATAGACATTCCTTCAAGAACTTACATAATCGATGATTTTTAATGAAACTCATACTTTATTATCCTTGCATTATTTAAAAAATGATTTGTTGTGATTAGCGTGGCTCACATGAAATTTAGATATAAAAAGGGTGTTCCGTCATAGAGGTCGATTACATTGGTTATAGAATTTAATCTATAGAGATGAAATACACTATAATACCTTTTTGAATAACTTTGGAAATTTTTATTTGTGAAACCGTCGTTATAAACCATCATGGTATGCTTATAAATGCATCATTTTTTAGGTTGTAGCTTCATTTCCATGTTATTATACATGACCTTATTATTTTATTCCTTATGTTTTCTTTTTTATTTTATATTTATATTCCTTGTATTCTTATTTTTATGTTTCATGGTCACTTTTTAAATGGCTCCCTTACTTATCCCCTTTCTAGGAATCATGACCAAATTTTATACTACGGGAAAAACCGGTTTTTGCGAAGGGTATGCCCCACCCATCTCAAATACCGAGTGGTGGTAAATAATAGTTGTGACGAGGGATCCCTTGTAGAAACTATTTCGACCCCTGGAGGGTATTTGTGTTGGGTCTCGTCCCAAATAACCGGCGGCGGTAAAAACCTATTTGCGTCGGGGGATCCCCCATCGCAATTAGTGTGTCGGCAGGTCATTTTTTACTATGGGACCCGTCACAAATAACCATTTAACCACCGACAGTTATTAATGTGCCCGAAGGTATTTGCGACAAGAACCAACGCAAAAATAGTATTGTTGACGGGAATCTCGTCACAATTATTCTCGTCACAACAAATCTAACATATACGTACCCACATCCATTTTTTCATTCCTCCTCAATTCCATCTTTATCTACTTCTCTAAACTCAAATTTTATAGTGAAATTTTTACAGAGTTAGATTTTTTTTACGAAGAAGTTATTTAGCTATCTACAATTATAAGAGATCATGTTTATAGGTATTTATGTTTTATTTAATTTATTCTGTTTTTCCTTTTTTATATAAATATTAATTAACGTTGATTAGTTGTAATTAAGTTATATTTAAATTTTTTAGTCATCGATATTTATTTGTAATAATAAAATAAAATTATTAGTAATAATTCATATTAATTAGTAAAAATTAATAATTGATAATGATAATTAGTAATGTATATAAATAATTAGTGGTAATTAGTAATTAGTAGCTGTATATTGCAGTAATTAATAGTAATTAACACTAATTAGTTATAACAAAAAAATTATTAATAATTAAGAAAAAATAGTAATAAATATTTACAATTTGTAATAAAAACTATGAATTAGTAATAAATAGTAATAATTATTAATAAGTACTAATAATTAGTAATAAATACTAATATTTAGTAATATATACTAATAATTAGTAATAAATACTAGTAATTAGTAATAAATAGTAATAAATACAAATAATTAGTAATAAATACTAACATTTGTAATAATTATTAATAAATAGTAATAAATAGTAATAAATAGTAATAAATTGTAATAAATTTTAATTAATTGTAATAAATGGTAATAAATTGTATAAAATAGTAATACATAGTAATAAATTGTAATAAATAGTAATAAATAGTAATAAATAGTAATACATAGTAATAAATTTTAATAAATAGTAAGACATAATAACAAAGAGTAATAAAATGTAATAAATGGTAATAAATAGAAATAAATAATTAGTAATATTTATTAATAATTAATAATAATTAGTAATAAATACTATTAAATAGTAATAATTACTAATAATTAGTAAGAATTAGTAATAATTGGTAATAATTAGTAATAATTAGTAATAATTAGAAATAATAAATAATAAATAGTAATAAATAGTAATAAATAGAAATAATTTTTAATAATTATTAATAATTAGGAATAATTAGTAGTAATTAGTAATAATTAGAAGTATTTAGTAGTAATTAATAGTAATTATTAATACTTAGTAGTAATTAGTAGTAATTAGTAATAATTAGTAATAATTATTAATAATTAGTAATAATAAGTAATAATTATTAATAATTTGTAATAACTTGTAATAATTAGTAATAATTAGTAATAATTAGTAATAATTAATAATAATTAGTAATAATTAGTGAAAATTTGTAATAAATACTAATAATTACTATAAATTAGTAATAAATACTAATAAATACTAATAATTAGTAATGAATACTAATAATTAGTAATATGTACTAATAATTGCTAATAAATACTAATAATTAGTATAAATTATTAATAAACAGTAATAATTAGTAATAATTACTAATAAATACAAATAATTAGTAATGAATACTAAAAATTTGTATTAGTTAGTAATAAATAGAAATAATTTGTAATAATTAGCAATGATTAGTAATAATTAGTAATAATTAGTAATAATTAGCAACAATTAGTAATAATTAACAATAATTAGTAATAAGTAGCAATAATTAGTAATAATTAGTAATAATTAGTAATAATTAGTAATAATTAGTAATAATTATTAATATTTAGTTATAATTAGTATTAATTAGTTATAATTTGGATTAAAATAAATTGTAATAACTTGGAAAAACTTCTAGAGTATTGGGGACACTTCTTTTGCTCTATGAATCGTCTCCTTTCAACTCTCACCAACTCAAAACATTATGAAAAGTGTGATTCTACGTATGCATATCCAATATCGTATGCACAAGTATGAATATGAATTCGTAGGAACTCTTTTTTTATAATGTTTTCATATGGTGATAGTTGCAAGAAGATGATTCATCAATGAAAAGGGGGATCTTTTGTCTGATGGATCATGTAACTTCATCTTTCTCACACTGAAATCACAATGAAGAATCTGCTTGGTCATAAGCTTATACATTCTTATATGTTAGAGAATGAATATGTGTACCTCCAAGTAGATTCTTCATTGTTATTTCAGTGTGAGAAAGTTCCATGTAAATGAGCCTTCAGACAAAAGAGTAGACCTCAATCCACTAGAAATTTTGTCGCCCCTAATTAATGGTAATTATTAAGAAGTAATTGTAATTATTTATCTTCTTTTTTGGATAGTGTTTTTCTAATTTCAATTTTTTCAATGAAAATAATTATTTTATATTCTGTAGAAAAATATAAAACAAGGAAGTTAACAGCAGTCATTATTAGATGGTCCTCCTTGGATAAATCAGTGCAGAAATCCAAATGGTTTGGGTTTAAAACGTCTATATATTAAGAATGTTGAAGCTGTCTTATCATTTTCATCATCAAAAAAAGAATTTGTTTCATAAAGAACAATAATATGTCCTTGTAAAAAATGTGCTTTGAGAAAGTTTGACACATTTGAAAAGGTTGGGGAACATCTCTTATGGTTTGGTTTTCAACCAGATTATGTTTTTTGATATCAAAATGGTGAACATAGTTCCATAGAAGATAGAAATGAATTTATTCTGGATATATCACAGATTCAAAATTTAGTACATGATGTTGCATGTACATCTTTTTAAAATACTGAAACTCATGAGGATAATGATTTAACTCCTGAGTTGGAACCATCCAAATTTTATGAGTTGTTGAGTTCTAATGAGGATGTATTATATCCTTGTTGTAATATAAGAAAATTAGAAGTATCTGAAAAAATTATGTCTATTAAATCGCATTATTCAATGTAAAACAACTAATTTGATCAAATATTTTATTTGGTTAAATCACTTTTATCTAAAGGAAATGTGTTTCTTGAAAACTACTATGAGAGAAAAAGGTTGGTTCATAATCATGGACATAGTTAACAGAATATTCATGCATTTGAAAGTGATTAAATCTTATATTATGGAGAAAATTAGTCATTGGATAGTTGTCCCACATGTGGAAACTCGAGGTATAAGGATCTCAACCAGGGAACTATGGGTCGATTACTGTAAAATAGTTGAGATATTTCCCCCATACACCCAGGTTAAACGTTTATTTATGTCTTAGAACGTAGTGTAAATGATTTCATGGATCAAAATCAGGATTTCAACTAATAAAATCTTGAATTACCCATATGATGCTGATTCATGGAAACATTTTGACGAACTATATCTATATTTTTCTTTAGAATCCCGAAACATGTTATTGAATCATTCTACTGACGGTTTATCTCTGTTTGGTTCTTATTGTAGTCAGTATTCATGTTGGCCTGTCTTTATAACTCTTTACAATTTTACCTCAATGTATTTCGATGATGTATTTCTATCCCTTTTTGAACTTATTAATCCGAGGACATCCAAAAAAGAATATTGATGTTTATTTGAATCCATTTATTGATGATTTATATTCATTGTGGAGTAATTGTGTAAGTATATAAGATGTTTCTGTGAAAAACAAAATTCATATTAAAAGCTGCATTGATGAGGAAAATTGGTGATAATTTATATATTTTTAATTTTTTATTAAATTTTAATAATATTAATTTCATTTTTTAATTAATCATAATTTTATTACTTTTTATTTTACCTTATTATGTATTTGCTACGAGGCATTTTTCAACGACAACCCGTTGAAAATAGATTATATATATATCTTTGAAATTTTTTTGGGACGGGTTACTTTACCGTCGCAAAACAATTCTTCACAACAGTCCCGTCGCAAAAAGTATTAGGTATATATTACATATATAAATATGGAACTATTTGTGAGGGGATGAAAGGCCCATCGAAGCTACTGTTTCCGACAGGCCCATCACAACAGTTTCTTGTATATATAATTTATTTAATCGGAGATATCTTTTTGATGGTATGATTTTATGTTGAAAATAGTATTTTTTAAATGGTCCCATCACAAAAAAATACTAATTCCAACGCCATTTTTTACAATAGGCTATTTGCGACGGGACCTCGTCATAAAAAAATTCTTGCGACAGGATCCCATCACAAATTGTCCGTTTCAAATAGCTGAAATTCTAATAGTGTTCATTCAATTTATGTCCCAAGGATATGAGAATATATATATATGTTTCATAGGTAGAACCCATAATTAATACATTAAAGTGAATTATAATAATTTTCTATGTTTTTATGAATTATATAGAAAATTTCCATGATAATAATCATCAAAATATTCTAAATTCTATTCCATGTGGTGAGAATATTATTCAATAAAAAGGTTGTATATCATTTTTTGTATGAGATGAATGTTTTTTTATTTTTGGAAACTATGACATGAATAGTTTTTTTAGAATCCAATGTATAAGATCAAATATAGTAAAAAAATTAATTCTTTTGGAAGTATTAACTAATTGGTTTCCACGAAATTAAATATATGTCTCGATACTAGTAGTCGATGTTGATCTTGCACTGATATACCTAGGGGTAGGATCCCAAAAAATACATTATTGAGCTAGACTTGACCAAACACTGTGGAAAGAAAATGGGCCTTACTATGCACCCAGTTTGACACACATGGATTATATTTTTTGGTTTTTTAAAAGATTTTTTTGAACCATTTTATGGTTATTTGTGAAAAATATTTATTATTATAGAAGATTAAAGAATAATATTATCATGAATGATTTTTATGACATAAACTACCATTCAAGTAATAAGTAACATGTTTATCTCTATGGTTGTATTCTATTTGATAATGTTAGAAAATAAGAGGAACTATGTAAATGATGAGTGCAATGGATGATACACTGATGGTCACCCTAACATGTTAGATTAAATAATGGAAATCATCCTAAGGATGTTAAATCAACTATATCTTGATATAAATAATAATGTGAATCATGATTAGTGTCGTGATTCACCTATAAGGGAGCAACATGTTTTTGAGTCCCTTATGTGTCTATGACCACCTCTTTCTAATGGATCTACTCACCCACTGATTGTTAAAAAATTCACTACCATTATTAAAAAGATCTTTTTTCACTCTACTATTGATTGATAGAGAAATCCACCTTGTCAATATATCACTTAAAAGAAGAAGTTGATCATTGGTGGAAACTAATTAAAAATAAAATTCAAATAAATGAGTTTAATTTTATGATGTGGGAAGTGTTCGTGGGAATATTTTTCAATAAATATTTTCTCCATTTAATGCAATGAAAAATTGAGGGAGAATTCATAGAGCAGAAGAAGAAGCATAATGATTCAGTAAAAATATATGATATGAACGTTAAAAGACATGATTTATACACCTTTATCATTGTTAGGGATCCCAAGGGTCTATTTGATAGATTTTTTAGTGAATTGAGACCCCATCTTTAGTTGAATTTTGAAAATGGCGACTATGAAGGCTTTGAGGAGATAGTGAGGAGTGTTTTGAAGGTTGAATAAGATTTTTTCAAGACATAGTATCTATATATGTCCAATGAAAATAAGAAAATGTACCCAAAATTATGTAAGAATTTTGATCATGGAATAGGAAAAACGAAAGTTAAACTTTAAACATGGAAAACAAATGTTGGAAGAAACATTCAAGGAACTACTTTCTTAGGAGTGGAACACTCTAAATGTATGGAAGAGAACAGTATATTGCTCAAAACTATCATAGAGAGGTTAAACCATAACTTATTAATACTATTGAAAAAGGGATGATTGTGCAAGATCATCCTAAACTTCAATTCATCATTAGTGGATAGCTTGGAGACTTTTATAATCAATTTCCAAATAATATGATAATCCAGGAAAACTACTATCAAAATTTTCATAGTCAACGGGAGAATGGTCATGCATTTTAAATTTTCACATCTACTGTAGAGGCTCTAAATGATGTGGTGGTAGGTACACATGTTATCTTCTCAAATATATAATTCACTTTGTTAGATTATGGTTCTATTCAACCCTATATTTCATCGATGTTTGTGAAGAATGTATAACAAATTCCTAAGATTCTATATGTATATTATTTATTCAATACTCTTTTATGGATTATCATTTCATTAAGAAAAATTAAACCTTGGTATTATCTTTTTAAAGTACAATATCATCTAAAATATAGTAGTTAGTCCCTTGAAATAATTAAACACAATACAGGGGATGGGATGTCTCCCAAATTATAATGATAAGATCAACTATAAGAGAATGGAAATTTTAGTAGTTTTAAATAGAGAGCTAATAGTAATTTTTAAAGGGGTTGTATCTAGTCTTGATAATTTTCATGAAGTAACTCCCATAGCCTTATTTATGGAGAGGATCAATGGATGGGGAGAAGGAATGACCATATAAAAATAGAAAATATCCCCATAGTTTAAATATCAAAATATTTATGAAAGAGTAAGATGGAACTACTCTATAAAGAGAGTTATATTTCATTTTTTATCTCATACCTAGATCCCAGCCAATATCAAAGACCCTATATAGAATGGAAAATGCAAAGTAAGAAAAATTAAATAAATAAATTCAAGATATTTTAGAGAAGAAATTTATTCGATGAAGTATGTCTCTTTAGGGAGAAAATTCACTATTCTTTAAGAACTAGGATGGATCAATGTAGATATTAATTGATTTTTGGGAACGTAATAGGATCAAAACACGGAACAAGCACCCTCACCCAATAATGGATGATTTATTTGACCAGCTTCATGGGGCCCCGTTCATTTCAAATATTTACCTCTAATAAGGGTATCATTAATTGAGGGTGAATAAATAATATATTCCAAACACTTCCCTCTATATAATATATTGGAATTATGAGTTTGTTTTTGTGAAATGCGGCTTGACTAATTCTCCTTTTATATTTATGTATTTTATGAATAAAGTCACTAAGGACTTCTTTATTAATTCTTGGTAGTTTTTATCAATGTTTGTTTTCTATATTTCAAAATAAAATATGAGAATGAGGATCATATAAGGTTTATATTAAAAACATTGTGGAAGGATAATATATTATGAAAATTCATTAAATGTTAATTATGATTACAAATGGATTTATTTTTATAGAGAATTATAACCATTGGAGGAATCTCATTTGGACATACCAATAAAATGGCTGTAGAGAATATTCCTCATACTACAATAGTAACTGATATTTTTAGTTTTCTTATTTTGTAGGATATTATATAAGGTTTTGTGAAAATCATTTCAAAAATTTCTTATACACTAAATTAGTTAATTCGAAAAGGAGCTATGTTCATTAGGATAATGGAGTGTAAAAAACATTTCCAAGAACTAAATAAGCGATTGTTTAATGTACTTCTACAAACTCTATCCTTTTTCAAAATCAATTATTGAAATTTGTTAATATCTAAAAGGGATTGGTTTTGTAATCATTAAAAAACAACATGGTGATATGTTAAGTATCTCGACCATTAAATCCTCATAATTATAATTATCTTATGCATTGCATGAAGTTAGTTATAGTCATCTTTTGTATGAATACATATTGAAATTATATTTATGGAGTGAAATATGATATATAAATAGACCACCAAAGTTTGAGGTATACATTCAAAAAAAATTAATTTAACATTAGACAATGGAGATGGTTTGATCTGTATAAATACAATAAAAAATCAATTCATTTTCACTCTGTAAGAGAAAAAATGAGTATGATGCATTATGTGGGAAAGAAAATATTTTTCTAAAAATGATTAGGATTAAAAGATTTCCATTGATAATGGTCCTAATATGGTTATGAATAAAAACATCAATACTACCCTAATGAATTACCATTCATCAATATTTGGGAATATCAAATGATATAAAAGAGAATATCCATTGATATAAAATATGATAGAGGTTAGGATGAATTAAATGTTTCCTATATTCAATATTGATCAAGAATATGTAGTCAAAATTTATAAAAGGATATATATCTCATATATACCCGAGATAAAGAAGGAAATGTTTTATGAATATCATAGCACTACATTATCTATACATCATTGAAGAACTATAACATATTGGGACATTGATTATCATTATTAGTGTGATAAAATAAAATGTTAAATAGTCAACTACACTACAAAGTGTTTTTTTCAACAAATGAAGTCAGAGTGAAACATCATAAATTGGTATTGCATCAAATTCCCTTGAAAACATGATGTTACGACAATATCACTATGTACTTCATCACTAGTCTCCGAAAAAACATCCAAAGGAAATAATGCGCTATGTGTTATAGTGGATTGAATCACAAATAATTCCCATTTTATCATTATATATTTGGATTTTTTCATTGACCAACATTCAAAGATATTCATAAATGATGTATTGATGCTACAAGGGGTTCCACTTTCAACTATTTATAATAATTAACAAAGGGTCACAGATAAATTCATTAAATATTATTCAATATGATTTCAATACATAATTGAATTTCATTATGACAGATCACCCCCAAATGATTAAAAATATGAAAGGACTATTCATAAACTTTAGTACATGTTGCAAACATGTTCAGTGTAATTTAAAGGTGTATGGGATCAACACCTCCAATTAGTTGAGCTATTATAGAATAAAATCTTCCACTCATTTATTCTGATAAAACATATGAAGCTCTATATGGGAAGATTTGTAGAATTCCTACTTGTTGGGATGAAGTTAGTGAGAGAAATCTATATGGGATCAATCATGTTCAAGAGATGATAGAAAAGTTTCATTATTTCCAAAAATATATAATGGCTACACATAGTCATCAGAAAAGCTATGTTGAAAATGGTCTATGGGACATGGAAAATGATTTTTATACAATTAATTCCTTTTGATATCACCATAGAAGAGATACATTCCATTTATAATTAAGGTTAATCTTAGCCCCAGGTACATTGGCCCATTTGAAATTCTTGATCGTATATGAGTAGTTTCCTGTCCACTAGAACTTTCACTGAAACTGGATGATTATATTAATGTTTTCCATGAATCTATCTTAATAAAGTACACACTAGATGCCACACATGAATTGAACTCGATGGTGGTACCATTGGAAATTGGACTCTATTATATGTAGTTTCATAAAGAGATCTTGGACCATTGAGAAAAATTTATATAAAACAAGAGAACATTCATTTCCAAAGTGTTCTTGAAGAACCAGAAGTATAAATATGTGATGTGGGAACCAAAGTAAAAAATGAAACAGAGGTTCCCTAAACTATTCTCAACCAAGAAGATGAATTAAAATATTACGGTTGAAATTTATAAACGTTAGAATAAATTTATGACATAGTGTGTAGATGAAATTTTTTCCATGAACAAATTTTTGTTTTATAATACATTCTAAGGCGCCAATACCATAGTGGTGAAGTATCCTTCCTGGAATCCTGAAGACCTAGGATTTAATACGGGGAGGTCCACTTGGAGAATTTATGATGTGTTGGTGATGCAGGTATATCACAGGTAGGAAATGATGTTGTCATGATGCAAGGGGTGATGTCCCAAGAACTATTGATAAAGCTATGCATTTGGTCCATAAAAGGCTTTCAGTACACTAGGGCTCTGGGATGTTGGAATGAGATCCACCCACTTGGTAGAGGATACTAGATAAGGAATTAGAGAAATATCAACAATCATCATAGCTAACTTGATAGAAATAATGAGAGGATATGGTAACTACCATCGAAATATGGCACCCTGCAGCACTACACAGGGAAATTATAGCTTATCATCCATGAAATATGGGGAGGAATGGGTTATCAATGAAGAAAATTCTGGGGAGGGGTAGCTGTATTGTGTCGATTCTTTGGACCATTTGTCCATGTACTGGGCCATGTGCCACTGGGCCTATGGTCCATGTAATAGTTTCTTCAAATCCCAGTTACAAATGGGATTATCTAAAAAAAATAAGAATATAAAGGCATTCTAGTAGTTTGGAGTATATATATAGATAATACAGATGAATAAACTGATCTTATATTATTAATAAATATCATTACATTAGTCAACAACAAAACCAAGGAAAATATAAAACAATAGAATTAGAAAAAAAAAATATAAAATAAAAAACCAGAAAATATGCATCACCCAAATATGTTGGAATAATCCCTCTCGTAAACAACACTGTGGAATAAAAATATTTGTAAATAAATAAATCTCATAGACAATGAAAATATAACCTTCGAAGGAATTGTACATGATATTTAGTAAAATAGGGATGATGAATTTATAGGGTATAAAGGGATATATGACCATTGGGATTAAACCATAATTTGATCATTGTTCTGTATAACCATTTGTCAATTTAACTATTAGAAACTATATCTATTGGTAATAATTTGATAATTTTAGTTAGTGTTTATATGTAGTAGTTATAGATTATAATTGATACTAAAAGAAAAAGCAATGGCCTCAAACTGTAGATTCATGACATTTTAAGCACATTTTACAGAACATGAGAGGGAGGTATTGTCACTAAAATTATCCCTTGACCAATCCCTATCAATTATTTAATATGTGAATCTTTATTGAGATCATATATTTGTTAATTTCATGTTATTCGAGATTACTACTAGGTAAATGTTATCCGAACCACCAAATGATACCACTACCATCACAGACCATACATATAGGGCATAAATTGGTGCAATAAGGGGTTATGTGTTCGTGAATTATTTACTGAAACTGTAATATTATTTTTATAAATAATCTTTTTCCATCATTCCCATTTTAGGACTTTTTTTAAAGAAAATATATGTTCATGTAAGATCAATTTCATAAATTTATTTTTTGATAAAATTAAAACATAATTATATTTCTAGAATATATATATATATATATACAATTTTATAGTAAACTCACATATTAAAAATAATATTTTTTTAAATTAAATAGTGTTTTAAAACACTATTATTTAAATAATAATAATAAAATAATTTACTATTGTCCTAGTAAATTCGTTTAAGTGTCAAAAAATTTACTACATTTTAAAAACTACTAATTTTTCACCACATAA
The DNA here is from genome assembly GCA_963277665.1 of Viscum album. Classification (NCBI taxonomy): domain Eukaryota; kingdom Viridiplantae; phylum Streptophyta; class Magnoliopsida; order Santalales; family Viscaceae; genus Viscum; species Viscum album. The sequence continues at coordinate 363,418,059 of OY728140.1, read as the reverse complement.
GTCTAATTATATATAAAATTTAAAATTATCACATATATAGAGTTATTTTGAAAAAATAAATGTTATATTTTTAATCATCATATCAAAATATGGTTAGTGGGAATCGTTGGTAATTTTTTAAATTTCTATATTTTTCAGGGAATAGTCAAAATAAGGTTATTGGGTTTCAGTATGTTTTATGACTTCATATTTATTTCTAAATGTAGTAATAATTAATTTAAAAAATTCAAGCCCTAAAATATGTTATTTAATTAATATTTAGTATTTTAATATATTTTAATAAATTTCCTATCTTATAAGTAACATTCAAATTCTAAAATGTGACATTTTAATTTGAAAACATTATTTTGTAGAGAATTTAAATTTACATGGGAAAAATGTTTTAAAAAAATAGATTATAATGGGTTAAAATATCCAAATATATTACAAAAACTTCATAAAACACTTCAAAAAGTCATGGGTAAGCTATTGGTTTTATATATTCTACAACCATGATTTCTAAGACCTATATTTGTATATTATTAAACAATTCCTCCAGTTTTTCTATAAATACCCACCCATTTCAACCCTTAGATTCACTCCAAATCCATCCCTCACAAATTTCTTTTCTTCTATACTCACAAATACCCCCCCAAGGTGTTTTTATGAGACCATTGTTACTTCCTCAAAATATATTAGAACCTATTCAAGGTGAGGGAATTCCCTTCATATTCATTTTTATTCTACTAATTATTTTTTATGTATGTGTTCTAAATGGTATGTTACATTCATTTAATAATATTTTAATCATACATTTACTAAAAAAATATTTTTCATGGACACCTTTATTCTCTCTCATTTTACCCTTTTCCAAATCCTTGATTTACACCCCTCATTCTGCAAAATTTATTTCTCAAAATCATTTCTTTTACTTGAGAAGTTTATATATTTTTAATATCCAAACCACTTCTTCATCCAATGGTATTGAATTATATTTTAATTTAATTTATTTATTTGATTATTTAAATATAAAAAACCATCAATGGCATTCTATGGGTTAAAGATGATGTTATGCTCTAGCAATTAACCACTTACGTACTCAATGCTTTTATATGATCCCTGTAATTTATTCTCAATCGATTATTGAAAACAATGATCTATTACGAACAATGTGGCTAGAAAGAAATTAATACATATAAATGGTGTTACCTAATATAACTACAATGAATTCAGTAAAGAATTTATTCTCTAGATATTACATGTTTTATTATTCCTTTGGGAATAAACTTGGTAAATTTTATTTATGTCACCTTGGTGGTAAATCAATGAGATATTTATATGAATTCATAATTTTTATGTTGTATCCACAATTAACTATTATGATATATTATAATTTTATTTAATACCTTTTGATCACTTGTTTGTTATATATTTTTATTCCTCATATTATAATTCTATATCTCCAGATCAAATACCAATTGTATCCAATTATTATTACTTAATATGGATTCATTATCTCCCCTTTCAAATGATGTATGTCCCTAAGGTATTATATTTAATAAAATTAACATATTGTTAAACCATTATGGTTAATTTCAATTGTATTAGAATAATATTTTATGTTTTTATGAATTATGTACCGAATTATCACGAAAAAGAACTTTTAATGGTCATGTGTGATTTTCCCATTTAATGAAGCATTTATGTAATAAAAAGTAAAATTTCATATATAATATGATGTCAATTTTTAAAAACTTATTCTTTTTTACAATAACTTTTATAATATTTAATATAAACAATTTAATTTTTTTTTATAAAATTTAGATTATTATGAATATTGATAATTACAACGATAATGGTGAAACAAATATTTTAATACTATAATTTTATTAATACAAAATTTTTATATATCAACAAAATTTAATTTAAATACATTAAATAATTAATATATTAAGATGTATAAATATATATATATATATATATATATGCTAATAGAAATCTTATTATTAATCAATACTCTATATGATTAAGAATCTATAATATTAAAAATGTATTTTTCTACTAAAACTGGTTTTATATGGATTATATTTTTTTAGTAAAAGATAATTTCAGAATATTTATAAATTGAATTTTTTTTTATTATAGTTTAAATTCTCTTCCATATCACCCAGATTTGGTTTTACAGGTTTTTTTATGTTTAATAAAACATAAAATCACTTTGCTATAAATCTATTACCTAGTTTAAAAGTGAAAGAGTATAATATAAAAAAAATAATGATAAAAACTAGAAATAATTTTTTCTAGTTTGTTTAGAAAATAATTTATAAGTCATTATAGAACCAAATATATACCTCACCCAATTATTTTTATTTTTTGGAGCCACTGAACATTGAGTAGTGATATGTCATTATTTAAATATAATGTATGTTCCCTAAAGTTCCATTTTTCCCTCTTATAAAAGGATTGCATCTACACCTTTCAAAGTGACACATATTATTCAAATTACATCATGATATAATTCAATTATACAGTATATATACCCCCTTTCCATAAAAATATTCCCCTGGTTACTCATAGTTAGACCAATCCTTTCAATTTCAAGGGAACTTCCAAGGAATAATCAACACTCCAATATACATATTATCTCCTTCTTATGTTTTCCTTCTTAATATTTAAATTTATAATATCATTTCACCTTAATAATTATAGGGTTTCATTATTATAATAATAATACGGTGTTGTTATATTAATTTCACAACCCTTATTCTTTTATTTCTATCCAATTAGAAAATCAAGAAATTTCAACCATGCATGTGGATAGGCTGCTGCCTCTATAATGAATTGATTTTTGATTTTCATATCATTTTTCTTTCTTCATCAAAAAATATAAAAATATAGTTTACTATATAAATAAATAAATTATTAATTATAAATTATTATTATTATTTTAAAATGATATTATTTCAACTTAAACCCATCTTTAACTAATCTCACCGAAAGAGTTAACGTGCGTTCAAGTATAGTTTAGTTAACCACTGATAGTAATGAAGATATAATAGTCTATTATGGGTATCCAGGACAACATAAAGGAAATATTATAATAATATAATGATAAAATAATCTTTACTATCTAATTTTGTAAATGTTACTTTAATACATTATCATTTTATTATATTATCATTATTAGTCACTAAAATTACTTAAATAAGTTGTTATCAAATTAGTTCTCACATTAAGTTACCCAAACACATATTGAATTAAATATGAATATTTTAAATAAATATTATTTATATGTTTTAAAATATTCAATTACATATCATTAATTTATGTTTTAAAAATTAAAGGATAATGATATGAAAATTATTAAACATGTGAAAAATAGTTCATGTTATTAACAACCGTTTGTCATAAGATGCTATAAAAATTTAAGTTTATCCTCGTAAATAAATAATACTAATTTTTTAAAAGGGTAATATATTGGATTATGGTTATGAAATAATATATTAATTTAGTGATATTCTGTTTTTTGTATCTTAATGTTTGATCCTCTATGCAAGGAACCATTATATGGGATTTTCATACCAATATGTCTTTCATTGAGACATGTTTGGTATTATGAACAAAATTTCACTTATATGGTGTATATGACTCCTATTTTAGATACACTATCATGAATTATCTTTTTATAATTATATTTCATGTATTAATTCAATTCCTGTTTTCATGTGCTTTTAATTAAACAATTTATAATTCCTTACGAGTTTCATTGTCTCAAATAAAAATTCCTTGAGACATCATTAAGATGGGTAACCTATTTTCTTTTTAAATCACGTATATACAAACAAATTAACATCTATTAGCAAGATCCTACAACAGTTCATGATATTAATTTCTCATTATAATGTTTTACCTCTCATGGGGTTTTGATTGCAAAGTAACAAAGGTTGTAATGTATTTTCATAACATGGAAATAATTCTTTGGTGATAAACACTCTTACATCAAAATTATTTTAAAAGATTGATCTATCCTGATATTATATGGTATTAGGATATATTTAAATATTATTTCCTATGGAATATAATGTTTCCCAAATAAATTACTTACCTAATGATTATATTTTCTCATTATTTTATTTTGTTAAGAAAAATTCCTATTTTTCATAATGTATATTTCTACTATGTACATCTTTTTATATCCCAAATTTTTTTATATTAATAAATATAAATCCAAAAAACGTTATCTCTAATGATTATTTAATATCCATTTAATTATTTTAAAACAAAAAATTCTTTATCTATTTAATGATTTGTTCTATCAAAAATGTTATTTCATAATATTTTCAACGGTTTTTATAACCTTTCAAAATAAAAGGTAATATCATCCACTACAAATTTACTTTTGATAAGTTTTATTTATTTTTTCATGTATTTATTATTAAAAATTATGTTTAAAATTCCTTTTTATATATTTGTTACTTTCCATTTTTGAAAACATTATTTCAATATAATATTTCTATTATTAATGATTCTTTTCAAAAGTAATTTATTTTCAAAGTATTCTATTTTATCAATATTTAAACCTTATATATTTTCATGTATAATATATATGTAAACTTTTAAAGAATTATCTCGTAAATTATTCTCATTCCCTTATATTAAATTTAAATTTGAAATTAATACAAACATTATTTTATATAAAAAAATTTAAAAAATGTTTCTGAAAATAAAAATATTTTAAAAAATATTTTTCATCTAAGTATTAACTCTCTTGAATATCACTTTTAATCACCCAATATATTTTATTTTATTATTATGTCTTATTGGAAACAATATTTCGAAAATTTATAATGTTCATCATATGTGATAGGTATATTAAACACATTATTTTTCATGGGTTATTTAATTGAAGATGATGAATAAATTTAAGTGGAACACATATTAATGGATGATGATGGGGCTTTATTGTTCCCTACAATGAATTGGTTTATGAAAATATCTCATTATATTTTTTTGAGTAGTTGTAATGGGAATGATAACATATGCATGGTCATGATGTGTTTGCGAACCTTTTTATGTGAAGTCAAAATGATTTTGTTAACATAAGTATGGGTGTATTGATTTTTCCAAAATAGGTTTCCCCATGATTATAGTTTTCCCAAATTTTCATTTTTATCAAGTTATGACACATTTACAAATTTTATATCGTGTTATATTAATGTTTTAGAATACATTTCATTTCCAATTAATTAAATGTTTTCAAGATTATATGTAATTTATAAATGTATTCTTCAGTATTATGTCATGATATAATGATATATAAATATTGAGATAAGTTAGGAGAGAGTTCATAAATTTATGGTCCCTTAATGATTTTTTTGATTTTATGTTTCTCTTCCAGGTTCTATGATTTTTTACTTCTGATATCATGATCATATATTTTTATATTTATGTATCCCACATAATTTCCTTCATGTTATGATATGTTTTTTTGTCATACTGATCATATGGGATCACACATCTCTTAAATTTAAAATCCCATCATTATAAATATGGTTATGTTATGTGATATATGTAGGAATCTTTCTTGAGAAGCATGATTATAGTAAAATTCTCACAACTATATAAAAATAATATTTTAATGTAACTAGTCTCTAAGAAACTAAATAAATCTTTCTTTTGGTTATAAGTCTATTTTTTAGATGTTTTATTTTAATCACAATATTTAGTAATTAATTTTTTCATGTTAATCATGGGTCACTATTATTGGTATCAAATGAATTTTTTGTTATTTTATAGAGTTGTTTAGTAATTTGTAGATTTTAGTTTAGTTAAATTTGGTATTGGTGTGAGATAAGATTAGTAAAAACTCTAAAGTACACTAAGTATTTTATTATATCCTCAAATATTGTAGAATATGGTAGATATTTTCTCTTCAAATAAATCCATGTCTAGATATGTGTAGAGACCCGAAGCTTGACGTACAATGACATTTCATTAAATTTGCGGAATACTTAGTACATAACAAAAACACACCAATAAGGATCGTAATAGTTTAGTGTCTTTGGAAACTCGGAATATATTCTTCTAATCCTGGTGAAAGATCTTCAACATCTCCCATAAAGATCTTCCTTTTTTTACCTAAAACCTTTCTTTATATCCTGGGGAAAAGAAAATATAAAAGGGTGAGCTCAAATGCTCAGTAAGGGTAAACAAAAGAAACATCAATCACATCATATACATAAGCACATAGCTTTTGGAAATCTTAACCTGCAAAAGAGATCATAATTTCATAACATGGGGTAAATCATGGCAGTGAAATGTAATCACAATAATCATAACTTAAAACATTAAACTTTTTGGCATACACACATAATCATAGAGAATCATTTCTTGTTAGTCAAGACTCATTTCCAAGACTATCTTAGTGGACAAAGTCCCTTTCTGAACCGAGTCACCCTCGTTCCAGTCCTGTTTCTGTGAACCGGTATAACCTACCATTCCAGCCATGTCTATCTCATGAGATATAAAATCTTTACCCAATTCATTGGAGGGATATATAGGTCCCACCCATCTCATAATGATACCATTCTTATGTGTGCCACAAAATCATAAATCATACATCATTGCATAACCCATGTAATAAAAATGGGAATTTTAAACATCATGACATCATAAAACAATTCATATAAGATAAATGAATTCATAAAAATAATTTCATCGCAACATAATCAAAACAATGTAATAATAGGGATAAAAAAACAGAACCCTTTATTATCTTAGATGGAAAATAATTTTTATTAAACACTTGAACTCCATTCTTGAGGAAGATATCCTTTCAACTTCAAAAACACTTTTCCGTTATTAACATGTCATACAATTCTAAACTAAAAGAAGTTGATTAAAAATAGACTTGAAAACTTGTAAGGAAATCTCCTTGGAAATAATGTTTTAAAAATACATTCATGCCGTATAAGTTAAAAAAACATTCTTCTCGTACTTTTGTCGGAAAAGTAAAAAAAGTACCTCGTATGAAAAATGACAAAAGATTTCATTCATATCTTTTACTAAAAAATCACCGAAGGGTAAAATTGGATATAAACTATTTTAGAAGGATATAAATATTACATATTGAGGAAACATGGATGTGGATGATAAAATACACCCCAGTAATTACCAAAGTAAAAACAATCTCGGATAAAAGTGAGATTGTGATATTTCCCTTACCTTAGGTCTGATTTTCTTCGTAAGTGTCCGAACCTCCTGTATAATGATTTAAATAATGTCATTGACTTATTACAGAATCATATTCATTGATATTATATCATATATGGTTCACTTATGACTTTATATTACCCGTTCTTTTGTAAATTAATGTTAAAGTAGCGTTTTGGGTAAAATCGTCTCATTTGTCATTCGTGTTTTAACTTGTAATTATTCATATGATTACTTAGATCATTATTACTTAATTATAGAATATAAAACATGATTTATATATAATATATATTCAGAATATACATATATATAATGGATCGATAAATGGAAAGAAATACACCGTTCATGGAGACGGTAGGCCGTACGTACGCATGAACACTGTTTTCGTTTCCTTATTGAATTGAGTAGAATTAAGTAGATGACATATATATATACACATAAATCCAGTAGATTTATAATGTCATATATTTCATTATTATTGCTTATATATACTTTATAATCATTCTTAAATGTTTAACATGGAGAATGAATCTCATCGCGTCGTGGAGACGGTAGTCCGTACGTACGCATGAGTGATGATATCGTTATCATGTTCGTGAACTTGTGTTGAAGTGTATGTATACTATTTCAGTATCAATATAACTTTATAATAATCATATATAGTTACTCATTACACCATTATACCCATCCAATTAAGTTGGTGGCGGAAAATAGATTACACCACGGCGCGGAGATGATATTCCGTACGTACGCACGCGCAGTGATTTCCTTTTTCCGTAGGATGGATAGAAGGTTAATTAGAGTTGTTTCATATTTATAATATCATATCAGTATACAAGAAATACTGATTTTATTACTTTATCATGAAACAACTAAATAAGAAGAAGTTGAAGAAGAAAGAAATTGAAAAAGATCGATAATGGATATTACCTCTTTTTAACGCGCCTTCACTTAACCTCCAGTTAAAGAACTAAGGACGGTCTTTGAAGAAGACCAGGACCTATAGGATGATACTAGGGAAGTGGAGAAGAGATTTTGGCAGGGTTTGGCTGAGCTTGAATTCTCAAATTGGTGTGAGGAGGAGAGGGAGGAGGTGTCCTTTTATAAGGGAGGAGAGGGGCACCTTAGGAATATCTAAAAATATTATTGTATTTTAAGGTCAAATTCGGTTTATAATGGTTCCAAATGGTCTTATTTCTAAGATAAAGTGGGTATGGGTCTAAATCCTCTCATACAATACGATTTAGACAAGTTTAGGTAATTATTTTAACCTTATCAATTAGATTTAACTCTAAGATAAATAATTTATCTTTTACCGTGTCTTTTTGTTTTCTAACACTATATGGTTAATAAACTTACTATATCAAGACAAACGAACCCCAAGTTGTTTAATATTAATATATCTATCCTTATCTAAGTCATTTGGTTGAACCTTAGATTTTTAGGAATTAAATAACAATTAATAATATAATATTTGTTTTAAAAACTAATTTATGTCAATTTTGATACTATTTGGTACATGATTTTTATGAAATTTCTAACAGAATGATAAGTTCCAAACAAGTTACTTAAATCAACAATAACATTTCATATTAACCTATAAAATTAGTGGAATTCATAACATGTCTCAACTTATACTTATTTAGGCATTTATAATATCAATTATTCTAATTTTTCACTATTATGGTAATTACTGCATCATCATTGTGTCATAAATAAATTGAATTATTTAAAGTCTAAAAATTACAAATAAAATACCATTATGTAGGAAATGAATATTTATAGCCGAAATTATATTATGTATAACCCTATATTAAAAATGTTTTAGTAAATCAACTTTGATTTTAACTCTTTTAACTCTTCATTGAATTAAATAATAATAAATTTTCTAATCTAATCCAAGTGGGCCTAAATGATAATATTTTACACTTAAGGTTGTTTTTGGTCTAGATACACTTGTCCAATAGGATTAGGACATGTGTTAGGGTAATATTAATATCATTCTTACCCTTAATTACCCTATTTACTTTTAACCGTGGTAAATAATAGTAAAAAGTTACTATTCACCAAAAATTATTTTTATCTCATTGAACCAAATTTTACATACTGACAACAACCGTGTCTCTCATATTTTTGAAATTCCATTCACAGATGTTGTAAAATTAAGTTTTATGAAAAATTCAGTTTTTTTTACTACCACTTAGTAGTTTCACTATTCATCAAAAATTGATGTTTTTCAGAACAATGCAAAAATTTCACCCTAAGCTATAATTGATATTCCAAGTTCAAAAATGATTTCAATTTTACAAAATTCCAAACATATAAGTTGCATTAATTAATTTTATAATTAATTTCCGCTGTCACAACAAATAGCGTGTTTTTAAGAGATAATAACTATCAAAAGATTAACACTTGTTTATGTCTGGTGTAAATGTGAAATTACATCCAATGACCAAAATTGTATTGAATTGTAAAAATATATTCTAAATATACTTTAAAACCACTCAAATTAATTATTTATCACTATTAATTATTTGGATTAAAAAAGTTGTTTTTAATTAAAATTTAGTAATTTTCACAATTCATCAGAAAATGAAAGTTATCCAAAAAGTACCAAAATTTCACCTTAGGCTAAATTCGATACTCTGAATCGAAAAATGAAGTCCATTTTGAGAGCTAAAATTTAAAAAAAATTAAAAGGTGGTTATTACTATTCTTAACGGCTAGTTTTAATAATATTTTAATAGCATATCATTGTTTAGTGAAACTCGGTATTGCGTACTACACACGCTATCGAGGAAGGTCGTGATTGCGTGTAATGCAAGGAAAGTCAAGGATGTGTGTTGTGCAAGATCCTTTTGGTGTAGAGTACAACACAAGACATTAATAAAATTAAAAAGAATATTTTTCATAAAATTTCAGGGTGTTACATTCTACCCCCCTTAAAATGAATTTCACCCTCGAAATTCGTCGGGGATATAAATGGTTTATTATTCAGAAGTTTCTAAACCCACATCGTAAAAAGGAATACCAAAACCAATCTTTAAAAACAAATGTATGAAACGTAACGGTTACCCAAATGAACTAATCACTGGGTTTCCACATAGGTGAAAATAAAGATATGGAAGAGAAATTTAACCATCATGTTCTGATGGAGAGTGGTAGAGAACATGGCTATGAAATAGCCAATAATCAGAAAGCCATAGATTTGTGATGATATAAGGTACCATCTGATTAATCATATATAAGGGCACTAGTACAACATTTTTGGTTTTCAAGATCATTTCCCTAAAGTTGATGAAATTTGAATTGGAAGAAATACTTTCGTGATTTTGGTATAGTCTCACCGTTTGTCGTTCTTTAGACAATTTCCACTTCATATTTTAAAGAAATGAAGTTGAATTTGTCATTTGTGATGTGTTAGTAGATCATGTGATAGAATGACAGGTCATTCCATCTGTCTTAAACAAAAGGTTAGAAAAAATTATATACATAAGTCAATCTATAGTGAGATTAATCATATATGGTTCCTAAAATGGACTTATACTTCATATATCATACAGCTTAATATAATAAAACTAGTTTCTACTAAACAGGGACTTCCTGTAGGCCAGTGGTAGGTGATAAAGGCCATTCACACTTCGATTGTGGGTTCGATTTCCACAGCCTTGTCTGACGCGATGGGATGTCGCCCGTCCTGCAGGTTGTCCTTTTTCTAAAACTATATTACTATAATATCCCATCAATAATATTGAAAAAAAACTTCTATCCTTAAACAATACTAACTTATGCCCAACATAATCCATTCCAATCTTTAGGCTTATCAATAATACTGTAGTCCACTCTCATAATATAGTGAAAACGACTACCAGAGATTTAATACCATCGTTGATCCCCATATATCATAAGATATGTCTTGTTGGTCACATTCCAAACATTCAAAGGCCTTAATCATGTATTCTCTTGAATACCCATTGAACCATAGTGAAAACATGAATGCAGTTAAAAGTTAACACATTCCACATACCAAAATCCTCAAAATTATATATACTCAAACCATGATATCACTTAGTCCTTATATCAATCATGAGCTCATGAATACTGCTAAACATTTCATTTTCTCTTTATCACTTCATTATGCGCATATCATCCACTTTCCAAAAAATATCTGAATATCTTTTCATTGTTACTCATTCCATTCATCATAAACTTTCAAAACATAAGGAAAGACAATAGTGTAACAATCCTTAGATGTCTTTTTATTCTATAGAACAACATTACACTTGATAAACATGTAATCATTCCACTAAATTCTTAAACCATTGACCGAGCTTCAACAATTCTTTCATTTCACATATCATTTGTAGTCTCATCATCATCATCAACATAAATACTACCCATACGTCCATACTGATTCTCTTCATGAGACTTTCTCTTAGGGAATTGGTTTGCATAATGCCCGTACATTCCACATTTAAAACATTTAACCATTGTTGAGGTTGTAGCAATACCATTATCCTCATCCCTGGTGTTAACTTAACCTTTTCCTTTGCACTTACTGGCTTTATGTCCTTCTTTTCCACACCCAAAGCATATTCTAGTTCCTTTGAAACATTCTCCTTGATTCCTCTTCCCACATGATTTACATAGGGGAAATTGAACTTTCTTTCATCTATGATCATCATGAAACTCCATCTTTCTCTTATTAGCTGAGGCAGGAAACTTACAAAATTTTAATTTATTGATCATATTATGAGATTGCTGATTCGTCATAATAATGATGTTTGGACTTCCAACTCCCATTTCATTTTATTGCTTATGAATAATATCATTCCACTGTCCATCATATCCTCCATTATCGTGAATCATCTTATTTCCATCCATTTTCTAAAACCCAAAAAGAATAGTGTGAGATGCAAAAATCATAATAAAGGGGGAGTAACTTCAATATCTAACATCTTTGGTTTAATCTAATAGCGTTACCATAGTTCTTGGACTATATCCTATACGTATAATTATCCTTAGGGACATCCCTAAGCATACCTTAGAAATATGTCTAGGGATCTCACTAACGCTTTCGCATCCTAGTTTCCAAAGGTTGAATAAACTTTTGATCTGATACCAACTGTAGAGACCCGAAGCTTGACGTACATTGACATTTCATTACATTTGTGGAATACTTAGTACATAACAAAATCACACTAATAAGGATCGTAATAGTTTAGTGTCTTTGGATACTCGGAATATAATCTTCTAATCCTGGTGAAAGATCTTCAACATCTCTCATAAATATCTTCCTTTTTTTTACTGAAAACATTTCTTTATATCCCGGGGAAAAGAAAACATAAAAGGGTGAGCTCAAATGCTCAGTAAGGGTAAACAAAAGAAACATCAATCACATCATATACATAACCACATAGCTTTTGGAAATCTTAACCTGGAAAAGTGATCATAATTTCATAACATGGGGTAAATCATGGTAGTGAAATGTAATAACAATAATCATAACTTAAAACATTAAACTTTGTGGTATACACACATAATCATAGAGAATCATTTCTTTTTAGTCAAGACTCATTGCCAAGACTATCTTAGTGGGAAAAGTCTCTTTCTGAACCGAGTCACCCTCGTTCCAGTCCTGTTTTACTGAACCGGTATAACCTACCGTTCCAGCCATGTCTATCTCATGAGATATAAAATCATTACCCAATGCATTGGAGGGATATATAGGTCCCACCCATCTCATAATGATACCATTCTTATGTGTGCCACAAAATCATAAATCATACATCATTGCATAACCCATGTAATAAAAATGGGAATCTTAAACATCATGACATCATAAAACAATTCATATAAGATAAATGAATTCATAAAAATAATTCCATCACAACATTATCAAATAAATGTAATAATAGGGATAAAAAATAGAACCCTTTATTATGTTAGATGGAAAATAATTTAGATTAAACACTTGAACTCCATTCTTGAGGAAGATATCCTTTCAACTTCAAAAACTCTTTTCCTTTATTAACATGTCATACAATTCTAAACTAAAAGAAGTTGATTAAAAATAGACTTGAAAACCTGTAAGGAAATCTCCTTGGAAATAATTTTTTAAAAATCCATTCATGCCGTATAAGTTAAAAAAACATTCTTCTCGTACTTTTGTCGGAAAAGTAAAAAAAGTAACTCGTATGAAAAACGACAAAAGATTCCTTTCATATCATTTACTAAAATATCACCGAAGGGTAAAATTGTATATAAACTATTGTATAAGGTTATAAATATTACATATTGAGGAAACATGGATGTGGATGATAAAATACACCCCAGTAATTACCAAAGTAAAAACAATCTCGGATAAAAGTGAGATTGTGATATTTCTCTTACCTTAGGTCCGATTTGCTTCGTACGTGTCCGAACCTCCTGTATAATGATTTAAATAATGTCATTGACTTATTACAGAATTATATTCATTGATATTATATCATATATGGTTCACATATGACTTTACATTACCCGTTCTTTTGTAAATTAATGTTAAAGTAGCATTTTGGGTAAAATCGCCTCATTTGTCGTTCGTGTTTTAACTTGTAATTATTCATATGATTACTTAGATCATTATTACTTAATTATAGAATATAAACATGATTTATATATAATATATATTCAGAATATACATATATATAATTGATCGATAAATGGAACGAAATACACCGTTCATGGAGACGGTAGGCCGTACGTATGCATGAACGCTATTTTCGTTTCCTTATTGAATTGAGTGGAATTAAGTAGATGACATATATATATACACATAAATCCAGTAGCTTTATAATTTCATATATATCATTATTATTGCTTATATATACTTTATAATCATTCTTAAATGTTTAACATGGAGAACGAATCTCATCGCGTCGTGGAGACGGTAGTCCGTACGTACGCACGAGCGATGATATCGTTCTCATGTTCGTGAACATGTGTTGAAGTGTATGTATACTATTTCAGTATCAATATCAATTTATAATAATCATATATAGTTACTCATTACACCATTATACCCATCCAATTATGGTGGTGGCGGAAAATAGATTACACCACGGCGTGGAGACGGTATTCCGTACGTACGCACGCACGGTGATTTCCTTTTTCCATAGGATGGATAGAAGGTTAATTAGAGTTGTTTCATATTTATAATAACATATAAGTAGGCAGTAAATACTGATGTTATTACTTTATCATGAAACAACTAAAGAAGAAGAAGTTGAAGAAGAATGAAATTGAAAAAGATCGGTAATGGATATTACCTCTTTTCGACGCGCCTTCACTTAACCTCCACTAAAAGAACTAAGGATGGTCTTTTAAGAAGACCAGGACCTCTAGGATGATAATATGGAAGTGGAGAAGAGATTTTGGCAGGGGTTGGACGAGCTTGAATGCTCAAATTGGTGTGAGGAGGAGAGGGAGGAGGTGTCCTTTTATAAGGGAGGAGAGGGGCACCTTAAGAATATCTCAAAATATTATTTTATATTAAGGTCAAATTCGGTTTATAATGGTTCCAAATAGTCTTATTTCGAAGATAATGTGGGGATGGATCGAAATCATCTCATACAATAGGATTTAGAGAAGTTTAGGTTATTATTTTAACCTTATCAATTAGATTTAACTCTATGTTAAATAATTTAACTTTTACCGTGTCTTTTTGTTTTCTTACACTATATGGTTAATAAACTTTCTATATGAGGAAAAAAGAACCCCAAGTTGTTTATTATTAATATATATATCCTTATCTAAGTCATTTGGCCGAACCTTAGATTTTTAGGAATTAAATAACAATTAATAATATAATATTTGTTTTAAAAACTAATTTATATCAATTTTGATACTATTTGGTACATGATTTTTATGAAATTTCTAACAGAATGATAAGTTCTAACCATGTTACTTAAATCAACAATAACATTTCATATTAACCTATGAAATTAGTGGAATTCATAAAAAGGCTCAACTTATACTTATTTAGGCATGTATAATATCAATTATTCTAATTTTTCACTATTATGGTAATTACTGCATCATCATTGTGTCATAAATAAATTGAATTATTTAAATTCTAAAAATAAAAATAAAAAACCATTATGTAATAAATCTTTTTATCTTTCTAATGAATATTTATAGTCAAAGTTATATTATGTATAACCCTATATTAAAAATGTTTTAGTAAATCAACTTTGATTTTAACTCTTTTAACTCTTCTTTGAATTAAATAATAATAAATGTTCTAATTTAATCCAAGTGGGCCTAAATGATAATACTTTACAATTAAGGTTGTTTTTGGTCGAGATACACTTGTCCAATAGGATTAGGACATGTGTTAGGGTAATATTAATATAATTATTACCCTTAATTACCCTATTTACTTTTAACTGTGGTAAATAAAAGTAAAAAGTTACTATTCACCAAAAATTATTTTCATCTCATTGAACAACATTTTACTTACTGACAACAACCGTGTCTCTCGGATTTTTGAAATTCCATTCACAGAAGCGGTAAAATTATGTTTTATGAAAAATTCAGTTTTTTTAACTACCACTTAGTAGTTTCATTATTCATCAAAAATTGATGTTTTTCAAAACAATGCCAAAATTTCACCCTAAGAAATAATTGATATTCCAAGTTCAAAAATGATTTCTATTTTACAAAATTCCCAACATATAAGTTGCATTAATTAATTTTATAATTAATTTCCACTGTCGTAACAAATAGCGTGTTTTTAAAAGATAATAACTACCAAAAGATTAACACTTGTTTATGTCTGGTGTAAATGTGAAATTACATCCAATGACCAACATTGTATTGAATTGTAAAAATATATTTTAAATATAATTTAAAACAACTCAAATTAATAATTTATCACTATTAATTATTTCGATTAAAAAAGTTGTTTTTAATTAAAATTTAGTAATTATCACTATTCATCAGAAAATGAAAGTTATCCAAAAAGTACCAAAATTTCACCTTAGGCTAAATTAGATACTCCGAATCCAAAAATGAAGTCCATTTTGAGAGCTAAAATTTCAAAAAATTTAAAAGGTGGTTATTACTATTCTTAACGGCTAGTTTTAATAATATTTTAATAGCATATCGTTGTTTAGTGAAACTCGGTATTGCGTACTACACACGCTATCAAGGAAGGTCGTGATTGCGTGTAATGCAAGGCAAGTCAAGGATGTGTGTTGTGCAAGCTCCTTTTGGTGTAGAGTACAACACAAGACATTAATAAAAATAAAAAGTATATTTTTCATAAAATTTCGGGGTGTTACAATATGACATGTAGATACAGGATATAGAATACATGTTTTTTGGGGTGAAAATCCTAAATAGGGTGTGCTAGATATTAACTCAATTGTCATCAAGATAATAAAAAATGCCATATTAAAAAAATTTATTTCACACTCTTTGTTGTTTTGATTTAATTTAGAATATTGTCTTTATGAAAAAAATGAATGATTGATTTCCCAGTTACATTGAGGAGAATAAGATGACCCAAAATTAAGTAACCTATACAAAACTATTATTGATATTGTTTGAACCCATATAATAATAGGGTAATGTGATAATGTTATTTAATAATAAATTTTAATGTTGAATTCATTTTTATAAATATGTGAATATCATCATAATGTAATGTTTTTCACATATTTCTACCCTTATGATTTTAGTAATGTGTTTAACTAAAAGGTACCAGGGGAGTGAGGTCTGATGTGGAGATTACCTCAAAAAACAACTCATCAGAATAAAAGCTGTAATGAGTAGCTTTGTGATAATTAAAAACAAGCTATCATTGAATATGATTAAAAAATATTACATATTTGAAGTCCTAAACATAAAAAATAATTGAATGATGGATTCTTATAAATGATTAATTGGTGAAGATGATAAAGTCAAAATTTTATATTTATAATATAAAAATATGTTCATATATGAGCCAAGGAAAATTCATTAAGGAGACTGGAAGATTATTTCCTATGGATGATGTGGTCATCAAGAATCAATAATTCATAAGAAAATGAAGTGTTCAGATGACATGAGGAAACATGATTGAACTTATCAAAGGGAACAACTAACAAATCAATGTTTTCAGATATATGAACATTGAAATTATAATAAAACATTTCCAAATAAAAGAATTTATATAGTTAGATGGATTCTACAACATTCTTGACCCATGAAAAATGCTATATGTAACACCCCAAGATTTTATGAAAAATATTCTTTTAATTTCATTGATGTCTTCTGTTATACACCACACCAAGTTTAGCTTGTACTATACGCAACACTGTATTAGCTTGCAGTATACGCAACGCTATTCTTGGATCGTGTTACAATCAATTTCAAGTTCGTTTTATAATAGTCATTCTACGAAACATTGAGTGTGTTTATATATATATATATATTCAATATATAAATAAAATATGGTTGGATTTTTTTATACGAAACAACGAAGGATTCTTGCACAACACGGAACCCTAACTTGGCATGTATTAAACGCAATCGTGACCTTCCTCGATAGCGTGTGTTGTACGCAATACCGGGTTTTATTAAACAACGATATATTATTATAATATTATTATGAACTAGCCTTTATGAATAATATTAACTAAATTTTTAATTTTATAACATTACTATTCATCTTACACATTTTTTAGAACATGATATAAGAACAAAATAAATTTTTCGGGTAAAATAAGTATTTTTCAAAAAATGAAGTTTTACCGCCTTTTGATGGCACACCCACAATAAATCTAGTTTTTGACATGTTTATAAGTTCAATTTGACAAAATAAAATTCTTCTTTTGAATCAGGATATAAAAATTTATATTAGATAAAGTTTTGATATTTTTCCGATAACTTTCATATTTTAATGAATAGTAAAAACACGATATAATTTAAATAAAAACAACAATTTTCATCATAGTATCATATGTGGTTAAATTATAATATTGAATGGTTTTAAAGTGTAAATAGAATATACTTTTATCTTTTAATATAATGTATGTCATTAGCATTGATTTTACCTTGAATTCGTAGGTTAAATCAATTCAATCTTTTACAATGTTTTAAAGAAAAACCCGTTTTCTTTCGACAACGGGATTAATTTTAATTTAATTTCTGCAACTTTTGTGTATTGAATTTGGAAAAATGGATTCCATATTTGGAATCAGTGGATCCAAATTATGTTAATAAGTTACTTTTTATTTTTGGTAATTATGAATAGTAACTACGGTAAATTTTATTCACCATAGTTAAAGGTAAATCGGGTAATTAAGGGTAAATATAATATTTTAAAATTACCCTAAAAAAATGTAAAAATCCTATTGGATGACTAAAAGTATACCAATATCACCTAAGGGTCGTATTATATTCATTTAATTAAATTTGTTCAATGAAAATAATTTAATTATTATTAAAACCAAAGAATGTGACAACATGTCACTTTCTTAAATCTTATAAGTATAATAATTTTAATCCAGTGATACACTTCATGAAACATAGAACATGAATAGTCTCCGGAAATCAAATAAAATTATCTACATCATAGGAATTTATTTATAATTTTTAGGGATTAAATAATTATCATTTATTATGACACAAAGATGATGCAGTAATTGTCTTATTAATGAAATATTGACATAATTGATGTTATAAATGCCCAAATAAATGTAATTTGAGACTTTTTATGACTTAAATTAATTTTCTAGGTTAATATGACATGTTATAGTTGATATAAGTAACTTGGTTCGAACTTATAATTCTGTTATGAATTTCATAAAAATCATGTACCAAATAGTGTCAAAATTGACATAAATTAGTTTTTAAAACAAATATTATATTATTAATTGTTATTTTATACCTAAAAATATAAGGTTCGGCCAAATGACTTAGATAAGATTATATATATTAATAATAAACAACTTGGGGTTAGTTTGGCTTGATATAGTAAGTTTATTAACCATATAGTGTAAGAAAACAAAAAGACATGGTAAAAGTTAAATTATTTAACTTAGAGTTAAATCTAATTGATAAGGTTAAAATAATAATCTAAACTTGTCTAAATCCTATTGGATGAGAGGCTTTCGACCCATCCCCACTTTATCTTCGAAATAAGACCCTTTGGAACCATTATAAATCGAATTTGACCTTAATATAAAATAATATTTTGATATTTTCCTAAGGTGCCCCTCTCCTCCCTTATAAAAGGGCACCTCCTCCCTCTCCTCCTCACACCAATTTGAGCATTCAAGCTCCGACAAACCCTGCCAAAATCTCTTCTACACTTCCCTAGTATCATCCTAGAGGACATGGTCTTCTTCAAAGACCATCCTTAGTTCTTTAAGTGGAGGTTAAGAAAAGGTGCGTCAAAAAGAGGTAATATCCATTACCGATCTTTTTCAATTTCTTTCTTCTTCAACTTATTCTTCATTAGTTGTTTCATGATAAAGTAATAACATAAGTATTTATTATATACTGATATGTTATTATAAATATGAAGCAACTCTAATTAACCTTCTATCCATCCTACAGAAAAAAGAAAATCACCGCGCATGCGTACGTATGGAATACCGTCTACACGCCGTGGTGTAATCTATTTTCCGCCACCACATTAATTGGATGGGTATAATGGTGTAATGAGTAACTATATATAATTATTATAAAGTGATATTGATACTGAAATATTATACATACACTTCAACACAAGTTCACGATCATTAGAACGATATCATCGCTCGTGCGTACGTACGGACTACCATCTCCACGACGCGATGAGATTCATTCTCCACATTAACCATTCATGAATGATTATAAAGTATATATAATGAATAATAATGAAATATATGACATGTGAAATATACTAGATTTATGTATATATATATATATGTATGTAATCTACTTACTTCCATTCAAGACAATAAGGAAAGGAAGACAACGTTCATTCGTACGTACGGACTACCGTCTCCATGAACGGTGTGTTTCATTTCATTTACCTATCTATTATATATATATATATATACTGAATATATATGATATATAAATCATGTTTTATATTCTGGAAGTAAGTAAATCATGATATAAGTAATAATAATGTCAAGAGCAACAAGTCCAAACACCTACGATAAATGAAACGATTTTACCCAAAACGCTTCTTTAACATGGAATTTACAAAAGAACTGATAATATAAAGTCATAAGTGAACCATATATGATATCATAACAATGAATATGATTCTGTAATAAGTTAATGACATTATTTAAATCATTATACAGGAGGTTCGGATACGTACAAAGCATATCAGACATAAGGTAAGGGAAATATCACAATCTCATTTTTATCCGATATTGTTTATACTTTAGTATTTACGGGGGTGTATTTTATCATCCAAATCCATGTTTCCTCAGTATTAAATATTATTTCCATCCAACTAAAATTGTTTAAATCCAATTTTACCCTTCGGTGAGTTTTTAGTAAATGATATAAAAGGAATCTTTTGTCGTTTTTTCGTACGAGGTACTTTTTTATTTTTCCGACAAAAGTACGAAGAATGTTTTTTTAACTTGTACGGCATGAATGGATTTTAAAAAAAAAATTAATTCCAAGAAGCTTACTTTAAAATTTTTCAAGTTTATTTTTAATCAACTTCTTTTATTTTAAAATTGTATGACATGTTAAGAAAGGAAAATATTTTTTGAAGTTGAAAGGATATTTTCCTAAATAATGGAGTTCAAGTGTTTTTTCAAAATAATTTTCCATCTATGATAATATATGGTTCTGTTTCTATCCCTATTATTACATTTATTTGATTATGTTGTGATGGAATTATATTTTTATGAATTCCTTTATCTTATATGAATTGTTTTATGATGTCACGATGTTTAAGATTCCCATTTTTATTACATGGGTTATGAAATGATGTATGATTTATGATTTTGTGGCACACATAAGAATGGTATCATTAGGAGATGGGTGGGACCTATATATCCCTCCAATGAATTGGGTAAAGATTTTATATCTCATGAGATATACATGGCTGGAATGGTAGGTTATACCGGTTCAGTGAAACAGGACTGAAACGAGGGTGACTCGGTTCAGAAATGGACTTTGTCCACTAAGATAGTCTTGGCAATGAGTTTTGACTAATAAGATATGATTCTCTATTATTATGTGTGTAAGACACAAAGTTTCATGTTATATGTTATGATTATTGGGATTTCATTTCACTACTATGATTTATCCCATGTTATGAAATTATGCTCTCTTTTGCAGGTTATGATTTCAAAATGTTATGTTCTTATGAATATGATGTGATTGATATTTCTTTTGTTTACCCTTACTGAGCATTTGAGCTCACCCATTTATGTTTTCCTTTCCCCAGGATATAAAGAAAGGTTTTAGGTAAAAAAAGGAAGGTCTTTATGGGAGATGATGAAGATCTTTCACCACGTTTAGAAGATTATATTCCGAGTTTCCAAAGACACTAAAATATTACGATCCTTATGTGTGTGTTTTTGTTATGTACTATGTATTCTGCAAAAGTAATGTAATTTCTATGTACGTCATGATTCGGGTCTCTACAGTTGGTATCAGAGGATAGGTTTAGTTAACCTTTGGAAACTAGGATGCAAAAACGTTAGTGAGATCCCTAGAGATATTTCTATGGTATGTCTAGGGATGTCCCTAAGGGTAAGTATACGTATAGGATACAGTCCTAGAACTACGGTAACGATCATAGAATTTAACCTAAGATGTTATATATTTAGGATACTTCCCCTTTATTATGATTTTTGCCTCTCACACTATTCTTTTCGGGTTTTAGGAAATGGCTGGAAACAAGATGATTCACGATAATGGAGGATATGATGGTCAATGGAATGATATTCTTCATGAGCAACCAAATGAAATGGGATTTGGAAGTCTAAACATCATTATTATGCCAAATCAGCAATCTCATAATATGATCAATAAAGTAAAATTTGGTAAGTTTCCTGACTCGGCTAATAAGAGAAAGATGGAGTTTCATGATGATCATAGAGGAAAGAAAGTTCAATTTCCCCTTTGTAAATAATGTGGGAAGAGGAATCAAGGAGAATGTTTCAATGGAACTGGAAGATGATTTGTATGTGGAATAGAAGGACACAAATCCAGTAAGTGCAAAGGAAAAGGTTCAGTTAACACCATGGATATGGATAATGGTATTGCTACGACATCAATAAAGGTTAAATGTTTTCAATATGGAATGTACGAGCATTATGAAAACCAATGCCCTAAGGGAAAGTCTCATGAAGAGAATCAGTATGGTCGTATGGGTAGTATTTATGTTGATGATGATGAAGAGACTACAAATGATATGTGAGATGAAAGAATTATTGAAGCTCGGTCAATGGTTTAAGAAGGTAGTGGAATGATTACATGTTTATCAAGTGTAATGTTGTATATGTAATCTCATGGTACTATGGAATAAGAAGACATCTAAGGATTGTTACACTGTTGTCTTTCATTGAGTTTTGAAAGTGTATAATTAATGGTTCCAGTATCCATGAAAGGTTATTCAGATATTTTTGGAATGTAGATGATATGCGCATAATGAAGGGATAAGGAGAAAAATAAATGTTTGATAGTATTCATGAGCTCATGACTGATATAAAGAGAAGGTTATATCATGATTTGACTATATAGAATTTTTGCATTTTGGTATGAGGAAAGAGTTAACTTTTGACAACATTCATGTTTTCACTAAGGTTTAATGGGTATTCATTTTTTTAAGAGAATACATGATTAAGGTATTCACTGGATTAGATTATGACCAACAAGATATACGGGGGATAAATGATGGTATTCACATGCTTGGTTGATGACATTTCAAGTAATCGTTTTCTTTATACTATTTTAGATAAGCCTAAATATTGGAATGTATTATGTTGGACATATTCTATGTATTGTTTAAGGATAGAACTTTTTTCAATATTACTGATGGGATTTTCTAGTAATGTAGTTTTAGAAAAAGGACAACCTGCAGGACATGCGACAACCCATCGCGTCGGACAAGGCTGTGGGAATCGAACCCACAACCGATGTGCGACTGGCCTTTATCACCTACCACTGGCCTACAGGAAGTCCCTATTTAGTAGAAAGTAGTTTTATTATATTAATCAGTATGATATATGAAGTATAAGTCCATTTTAGGAACCATATATCATTAATCTCACTATAGATGGACTTATGTATTTTTGATAACTTTTCTAACCTTTTGTTTGATACAGATAGAATGACCCATCATTCTATCACATGATCTGATAACACATCACGAATGAAAAATTCAACTTCATTTCTTTATGATATGAAGTGGAAATTGTCCAAAGAATGACAAACAGTGAGACTATACCAAAATCACGAAAGTATTTATTCTAATTCCAATTTCATCAACTTTAGAGAAATGATCTTGAAAACCAAAAATGTTGTCCTACTGTCCTTATATCCGATGAATCAGATGGTACCCTAGATCATCACAAATCTATGGCATTGTGATTGTTGGATTTTCCATAGCCATGTTCTCTACCACTCTCTATCAGAACATGATGTTTACATTTCTCTTCTATATCCATATTTTTACCTATGTTCTCCTATGTGGAAACCAAGTGATTAGTTAATTTGGGTAACCGTTACGTTTCATACATTAGTTTTTAAAGTCAAGTTTTTGTATTCCTTTTTACGATGTGGGTTTTATTAAAGAAATTTTCAAGTAGAAAACCATTTATAACCCCAATGAATTTCGAGGGCGAAATTCATTTTAAGGGGGGTAGAATGTAACACCCTGAGATTTTATGAAAAATATTCTTTTAATTTCATTGATATCTTCTATTATACACCACACCAAGTTTAGCTTGTACTATACGCAACACCGTATTAGCTTGTAGTATACGCAATGCTATTCTTGGATCGTGTTACACACAATTTCAAGTTCGTTTTATAATAGTCATTCTACGCAACATTGAGTGTGTTTATATATATATATATATATATATATTCAATGTATAAATAAAATATGGTTGGATTTTTTTATACAAAACAACGAAGTATTCTTGCACAACACGGAACCCTGACTTGGCTTGCATTACACGCAATCGCGACCTTCCTCGATAGCGTGTGTTGTACGCAATACCGGGTTTTATTAAACAACAATATATTATTATAATATTATTATGAACTAGACCTTATGAATTGTATTAACTAAATTTTTAATTTTATAACATTACTATTAATCTTACACATTTTCTAAAACATGATATAAGAACAAAATAAAATTTTCAGGTAAAATAAGTATTTTTCAAAAAATGCAGTTTTACCGCCTTTTGATGGAGCACCCACATTAAATCTAGTTTTTGACATGTTTATAAGTTCAATTTGACAAAATAAAATTCTTATTTTGAATTAGTATATAAAAATTTATACTAGATAAAGTTTTGATATTATTCCGATAACTTTCATATTTTAATGAATAGTAAAAACACGCTATATTTTAATTAAAAAAAACTTTTTTCGTCGTAATATCTTATGTGGTTAAATTATAATATTGAATTGTTTTAAATTTTAAATAGAATATATTTTTACCATTTAATATAATTTATGTCATTAGCATTGATTTTACCTTGAATTCGTAGGTTAAATCAATTCAATCTTTTGCAATGTTTAAAAAGGAAAACCCGTTTTCTTTCGACAACAGGATTAATTTTAATTTAATTTTTGCAACTTTTTTGTATTGAATTTGGAAAAATGGATTCCATATTTGGAATTAGTGGATCCAAATTATGTTAATAAGCTAATTTCTATTTTTGGGAATTATGAATAGTAACTACGGTAAAGTTTATTTACTATAGTTAAAGGTAAATCGGGTAATTAAGGGTAAATATAATATTTTAAAATTACCCTAACAAATTAAAAAATCCTATTGGATGACTACAAGTAGACCCATATCACTTAAGGGTCTGATTAGATTCATTTAATTAAATTTTGTCAATGAAAATAATTTAATTATTATTAAAACCAATGAATGTGACAACATGTCACTTTCTTAAATCTTATAAGTATAATAATTTTAATCTAGTGATAATCTTCATGAAACATCGAACATGAATAGTCTCCAGAAATCTAATAAAATTATCTACATCATAGGAATTTATTTATAATTTTTAGAGATTAAATAATTATCATTTATTATGACACAAAGATGATGTAGTAATTGTCTTATTAATGAAATATTGACATAATTGATGTCATAAATGCCCAAATAAATGTAATTTGATACTTTTTATGACTTAAATTAATTTTATAGGTTAATATGACATGTTATTGTTGATATAAGTAACTTGTTTCGAACTTATAATTCTGTTATAAATTTCATAAAAACCATGTACCAAATAGTTTCAAAATTGACATAAATTAGTTTTTAAAACAAATATTATATTATTATTTGTTATTTTATTCCTAAAAATCTAAGTATCGGCCACATGACTTAGATAAGATTATATATATTAATAATAGACAACTTGGGGTTCGTTTGGTTTGATATAGTAAGTTTATTAACCATATAGTGTTAGAAAACAAAAAGACACGGTAAAAGTTAAATTATTTAACTTAGAGTTAAATCTAATTGATAAGGTTAAAATAAAAACCTAAACTTGTCTAAATCCTATTGGATGAGAGGCTTTCGACCCATCCCCACTTTATATTCGAAATAAGTCCCTTTGAAACCATTATAAACCGAATTTGACCTTAATATAAAATAATAATTTGATATTTTCCTAAGGTACCCCTCTCATCCCTTATAAAAGGGCACCTCCTCCCTCTCCTCCTCACACCAATTTGAGCATTCAAGCTCGGCCAACCCCTGACGAAATCTCTTCTACACTTCCCTAGTATCATCCTAGAGGTCTTGTTCTTCTTAAAAGACCATCCTTAGTTCTTTAAGTGGAGGTTAAGAAAAGGTGCGTCAAAAAGAGGTAATATCCATTACCGATCTTTTTCAATTTCTTTCTTCTTCAAATTATTCTTATTTAGTTGTTTCATGATAAAGTAATAACATCAGTATTTATTATATACTGATATATTATTATAAATATGAAACAACTCTAATTAACCTTCTATCCATCCTACGGAAAAAGAAAATCACCGCGCGTGCGTACGTACGAAATACCGTCTCCACGCCGTGGTGTAATCTATTTTCTGCCACCACCTTAATTGGATGGGTATAATGGTGTAATGAGTAACTATATATGATTATTATAAAGTGATATTTATACTGAAATATTATACACACACTTCAACACAATTTCACGATCAAGAGAACGATATCATCGCTCGTGCGTACGTACGGACTACCATCTCCACGACGCGATGAGATTCATTCTCCACATTGACCATTCATGAATGATTATAAAGTATATATAATGAATAATAATGAAATATATGACATGTTAAATCTACTGGATTTATGTATATATATATATATGTATGTCATCTACTTACTTCTATTCAAGACAATAAGGAATGGAAAACAACGTTCATGCGTACGTACGGACTACCGTCTCCATGAACGGTGTGTTTCATTTCATTTATCTATCTATTATATATATATATACTGAATATATATGATATATAAATCATGTTTTATATTCTGGAAGTAAGTAAATCACGATATAAGTAATAATAATGTCAATAACAACAAGTCTAAACACCTATGATAAATGAAACGATTTTACCCAAAACGCTTCTTTAACATTGAATTTACAAAAGAATGGGTAATATAGAGTCATAGGTGAACCATATATGATATCATAACAATGAATATGATTCTGTAATAAGTTAATTACATTATTTAAATCATTTTACAGGAGTTTCGGATATGTACAAAGCATATCAGACATAAGGTAAGGGAAATATCACAATCTCATTTTTATCCGATATTGTTTATACTTTAGTATTTACGGGGGTGTATTCTATCATCCAAATCCATGTTTCCTCAATATGTAATATTATTTCCGTCCACATAAAATTGTTTAAATCCAATTTTACCCTTAGGTGAGTTATTAGTAAAAGATATGAAAGGAATCTTTTGTCGTTTTTTCGTACGAGGTACTTTTTGATTTTTCCGACAAAAGTATGAAGAATGTTTTTTTAACATATACGGCATGAATGGATTTAAAAAAAATTAATTCCAAGAAGATTACATTACAAGTTTTTAAGTTTATTTTTAATCAACTTCTTTTATTTTAAAATTGTATGACATTTTATGAAAGGAAAAATGTTTTTGAAGTTGAACGGATATTTTCCTAAATAATGGAGTTCAAGTGTTTTATCAAAATTATTTTCCATCTATGATAATATAGGGTTCTGTTTCTATCCCTATTATTACATTGATTTGATTATTTTGTGATGGAATTATATTAATATGAATTCCTTTATCTTATATGAATTGTTTTATGATGTCACGATGTTTAAGATTCCCATTTTTATTACATGGGTTATGAAATGATGTATGAATTATGATTTTGTGGCACACATAAGAATGGTATCATTATGAGATGGGTGGGACCTATATCTCCCTCCAATGCATTTGGTAAAGATTTTATATCTCATTATATAGACATGGGTGGAATGGTAGGTTATACCAGTTCAGTGAAACAGGACTGAAACGAGGGTGACTCGGTTCAGAAATGGACTTTGACCACTAAGATAGTCTTGGCAATGAGTCTTGACTAATAAGATATGATTCTCTATTATTATGTGTTTATGCCACAGATTTTCATGTTTTATGTTATGATTATTGGGATTTCATTTCACTACTATGATTTATCCCATGTTATGAAATTATGCTCTCTTTTGCAGGTTAAGATTTCCAAAATGTTATGTTCTTATGAATATGATGTGATTGATATTTCTTTTGTTTACCCTTACTGAGCATTTGAGCCCACCCTTTTATGTTTTCTTTTCCCCAAGATATAAATGAAGTTTTTAGGTAAAAAAAGGAAGATCTTTATGGGAGATGTTGAAGATCTTTCACCATGTTTAGAAGATTATATTCCGAGTTTCCAAAGACACTAAACTATTACGATCCTTGTGTGTGTGTTTTTGTTATGTACTAAGTATTCCGCAAAAGTAATGTAATGTCCATGTACGTCAAGCTTCGGGTCTCTACACTATAAATAATGTAATAAATATTTATTAATGAGATAAGGGTATGTAGGTTCCACATACTGTCTATGCTAAATTTGAGGATTTATTCTAGATCTATCGACTCTTTTGTTACTATAATGTTTTTTAAGAAATTCAAGTCCCCATTGTTATTTATTTGTATATTTAATGAAAAATTTATTGTAATAATTATTATGTCATTGGAAAAAATACTGTAAAAATAAAAATATCAACCAAAAAATAGACTAAATTTTCTAAATATAATGGTTATAATCAGAAATAATCCACATAAATTTATATAATATGGAATAACACAATAAAAATAAAGAAAAACGTTTTATTGGTGCAAGGAAATCAATGATTTGTATATGAGGAAAACTAAACCATTGACATGGGTCTGAAAACATAGTTATGGGACACACTCCCATTAAATAGATCCGGAAAATATGTTTTATCTTGTCTTCCTAATGAAATTGAAGATTATATATAATTAGATAAAGTATGATGATTCATTCCTTATAATTTCCCAACCGTTACCTTTACTATAATTAAATCGTGAGGAGGAAATTTACATAACGGGGTAGAATGTAATAACCTCAAATTTGGAATCCGTTAAAGTTTATACTATGTTCTATAAGACGTCTCACAAAATAACCCCAATATAAAAGGAATTCAATATATTACGAATAAATTATTAATGAATATTTAATAATCACTTTGATGGTATGAAATTAATATTTATTTCCTTTATAAGAGAAATAATTAATAAGAAATGATAATTAAAAGGTTATTTTTAATATAAGTTGTTTTATTTATGTCATATATTTTATTTTAAAATGAAAAAATTATTAAAAATTAAGGCTTAAATATGTTAAATGAAAGTTAAGTATTTTAATTCATCATAAAAAAATTGTTTTATGGTGTATTTTTTATATTTTCCTAAACTAATTTATTTTTCGGTGTATAATGAAAAATGAAGATGTTTTTAATAGTGTCACTAATATAAGACATAGAAGTTTTTATAATCATATAGATATAGAAAATATATATTTATAAATTAAAATAAATCAATCAAAATAACTATTTAAAATTTATATAACCCTTGAATATCATTTTATAAAGTCAAGTACTATTTTAAAAAAAATTGTTTTCTTTATGTTTCATTAATTATATTTATTGTTGCAAAAATTTTGTTTTGGATTTATTCTATTATCACATAACACATATTTAAATAATTATAATATTATTAATTTCATTATAATAAATATATTTTTTAATTTTTCCTATAAATAATCATTATTATTAAAGATACACTTTTTAAAAAAAATAAGTTTTTACACATTACATTATATAACATTAACATTAATTACCATAAAACTAAAATGTTAATTTCATAAAATGATTTTTATGTTTTATATAATATCATTCATATTATTTTAAAAGGATAATTTATTATTTAGGTTTTAAATTTTGATTATTAGAACTATTGATCATTAAATCAATAAAGATTGATTTATTTTTAAATTATTTTTTATAAATATCAATGAAGTTTTATCAAATAAATTAGACGAAAAATATTTATCTAATATTATTTATAATCACATAAATAAATATTTCAACTCTCATTTAATTGTTCATAAATACTATATCATATTATGAATCTATAATTTTCCAAATGTCATTTTTCAAAAAATTTGGTTTTATAAACAATATATGTTTTAATTAAAAAGATAATATTATAATATTTATAAATTTAAATAGAATAAGTATGGGTTAATTCTAGTTCCATAAAACCTAAAATGTTTTATATGGTTTTAATTATTTTTATAACAAAAACTAAAATCACTTAGTTTAAAACATGTAACCTATTTTAAATGTAAAAGTGAAAATGAAAAAACATATTTGAGAAAAGCCTATAACATGTTTAAAAAATATGTGGAATGAATTTTTGGTGTATTTATAGACCCAAAGACAACAAAAAATAATTTATTTTTAATCTTTGGATTCATTGAACTTGTAATAGGGTAATTTAATTATTAAAATATAATGGGGATTTCCAAAATTCCCCATTTATCATCATAGAAAAGGATACCACTTCCACAACATAAAGACAAAACTCAGCTTGAATTACTATTTCAATTTTTGATATTCTAGTATAAATTTAACCATATACCCCAAAAATAATCTCAGTATCATTAATATATAGATGATATGATTCAATTTAAATGGAACTTCAATGGAAATTTCAAGTCCCCAATGTTAATATTGTCTCCTTCATAAGTATTTATTGCCAATTTTAATCATAAAAAAATCTTCTGAACATATTAATATTATGGATTCGTTATAATTAGTATAATGATATGTTTTTATATTAATTTTATAATTACTAGTTATTTATTTACAGTAACATAGGAAATATAAAGTGAAATAATGTGTGTTTGCAGACAACACCCTCCACATAGATTCATTTTTTTCTTTCCTCTTGTATTTTTCATTATTTATCTAAAAATATTAATATATTGTAAAATATCATAAAAATAGAAAAAATAATATAATTAATGTTATATTTTGATTATATTATGTCAAAATAAACACCTCTTTAACCATATTTACCAAAATAGTTAAAGCATGTTAATGCTTTGGTCAGTTTAACCCCCAACATAAAATATCATAAAAATATATATTTCTTATAATAGTAAGAAAATAAAAACTAATATTATTAAAATATTAAAATAATATAATGATGGGTATATGGTTCTAGAAATATTATATAAATTATTTAATTTATTATTAAAATATCTTCTTCACATTGCTATAATTACTGAAATAAGGTTTCTTTAGTTCAGTTTTGAAGTAACATAACCAAAACACTTATGGAATGAAACACAATTATTTTAAATAAATATAAGTTATATATATATATATATAAAATATTACAAATTTATATATCAATTATGAAATCTTTATCAAATTTTAGTTAATGATACTCAAAATTTGAAACATGTACAAGGTAGATCATATTATTCACACCCGATGGTCAAAATACGATAAAACTATTCAATATAATAATCATAAAAAGTTATAAAAATAACATTAAAAGGGTAATATTTATGATAAAGGTTATTTAATATAATGTTATATTTTTTTTTATCGGGGGTATAGTGTTATCTGATAAGCTAGGAAACAATGTAAGGGGTTTTCATCTCAAAATTCCAATCTTTGAGGCATCCTTGGTATTATACGATTAATTTAATTTAGGGGGTGTATATAATAACTATTTGAGATATAATATCATTAATTAAACTTTAATCATGGTATTTTTTTAAAAAATTTATTTTTCAATGGTTTTTTAAATATGTTTCTAAATTTGTGTGGGTTTCTTTATATCAAATTTAAATTCCATGGTACATGTTTTAGCTGAACACAATGATTCGTTTTAAACAGAAAAAATAATACCTAATTTAATTTATTATTATTATCCATTTATAAATCATGGTAATAATTTTTTTCAATATAATGATAAACCTCTCTTGATGTTTTGATTCAATAGTTACAAAGTATGTAAGGGGGTCTTATGACTCTAACCATTTTATTGGGTAATAATCACTCTTCATTGTCTATTATTTTAGAAAATTGATTTATCCTATCCTAAAATTTTTTTAGGATATATAATCTATTACTTCATAATTTCTACATCTAAAGTTTCTATTCCTTTAGTTTTTGAAATCACAAAAACATTATAAAAAACATATTTATTATATTTTTCATTCCGAAGGGTTTTAGTATTTTGTTGCTGAAAAACTTACATTTTGCCATTAATAGAATAATTTATAGAGTATTATGAATGTAAAAACTTAATTACACTTAATTTTTATCATAATTATCATGTGTCTCATATATCAAACTCACCGTTATCACTATAAAAATTATACTTTCTGTCATGTCGATCATATTAAAAAATACTTGACAATAAGTCTGATACTCATATTGAACAATGGACTAACACTCTGAAAAATTATTATATTTACAATGTTACAACAGTCGGTCAAAAAACATATTTCAAATGTATGAAAAGTGGTATACACTGTGATGGTGTTAATCAATATGACTTCAGACATTCAGTTAGCGTAAGATCATTATGATATTTCAATCGCCACCTATCTGATGACATTAAAACAAGCATGGAAGGTATGAACATTGGTAGGATTTTTATATAAACTAGTTCATTTGAATTTTTTTCACTGAAAATGATTTTGTCTCTCATTCTATTTAAAGAATAGTTAGTGTAAACTCCTCAATATTAGCATTTTTTGTTACTTTTGAGAGTTGTATTCTTAAAGAATCTGTGTCAAGGATGTTTCCTTGAGAACTATAGAAATTATATTCATGTATTATCTCTGTTATGGATTAAGGGGTTGAAATTATATGAATATGGTGAATCTAATCCGATGGATCTATAGATTCCAGAGCATGGATGATAGAGAATCAAATCAACATATAGAGGTAATTAATTTATAGGATGACAAGGTCATTTTTACTTTCATATTTCAAGATTTTCTTCATAAGAAAAGACATGATTTATTATCTGTATAAAAAATTATATGCCTTTTTTCCAAGTTATTAACTACCTTAATCTTATAATATAAAGAGGTTTATTATTTTAATATCTTGTAATTGATTTTTAAATATTTTATATATTGTATTACATATTGTTTACATGTTTTACTTTGGATGCATATAACAGAAAGATATTCATTATACAAAACATTCTATCCAATTTTTTTATCAGTACTACTCTTCTTATGATAATTTTAGTACTATGATATAAATTGGATCTATATAGATTATGTTTTTTAATCTGATATATTTAGACTATTTTTAGTTATAATATTGTGATTTTTTAATCATACTTCATCTATGTCTGATGACCTTACATAATGTGGCTTGTGTTTTAATTAGATTATTTTTATTAAACTATTTTTTTACATAAAATTAACCCCCTCTTGTATGTATAGTCATTTTAACATATATTTCACTCCTACAATTAGCATTAGAGTAGGATTCAACTTCTCATATAATTGATTAGTTTTTTATTTCATTAGTTATTTCAAATTTTCTTAGTGGTTTGATATAATCATTATAATTATAAACTTTATTACACCAACATTTAATTTTGGAAAATATTTTCTATCTTTTTAATGATTGTAAGTATTCATTTTTTTATTAAAGACAACCTAAATCCAAATATACCACCTATATTTGATGATTCTTATTATGAATACTGGAGAGGTAGTTTGAAACAATCTATTATCAACACTGGGGTTGATAATTTTTTTATGATTATTGAAGAATGTAAGATTACTAATTGAGAAATTACTTATCTAACTGATCATGAAATAAAAGATTATCTACTAAATTATAGATTTAGTAATAACTTGTTATGTTCCATGACAAGAATCATATACACTCATATATCATCATGTGAAGAAATAGATAGTATTTGGTAAAATCATTAAGTCTCACACGTTGCTACTTTTAAATTTCGAGAGATTAGAAGATATATTCTTTGACAAGAAAACCAAGACGTTAGTTTATTACTTGGAGAATCGGTTTTAAAGTTTCTCTAGACATTCATGAAAATCATATATATTTTACAATCAATTCCTGAGAAAGGTCATGATTATGAAATTCTTGTTGAAATAATTATTCATATTATACTCAATGAGTGGGAGTAAAGAATAACTGATGTTGATGAGGAATGAAATATTAATATTCTTACTTTGAATGATTTTATTTCATCTATTATGAATTACAATGGTAGGTATAAAAGAGATTCTTAAAGAGAAAAAATGATAAATAGTGGGTTTTCTTTTTCTATAACATCAACTGTACCTCCTAAAGTTCAATATACTAAAAAAGTGATTAAATATTCTGGAAGACTTATATTTTTTGTTCAATAAAATTAGAAGCCTTCCAAACATTCTGAGATTTAGTGGGAAGTCTTGGTATGAATTATGAATAATATTGTTGGTAAAAAATATTTTAAATATTTTTATAAGAAAGGTAATAAGGATTTATGTGAAAAGAATGATGAATTCACTTTCAACGAATGTAAGAAAGACGCTCATATATGACCAGATTGTCCAAATCAGAAAAGGAATGATATAAAGGAACATAAAAAAGTATTATATATCTAAAGGAATGAATTTTAATGATTCTTTATGACACATAGAGTTCTATTTGTGTTGATTCTTTTGGATGTACATCTGATAGTGAATGTTAGTGATAGATCATCATATATAATTTTTTTCAAAAGTACCCAAGGTTAATCAATGATTCAAATCTAAGGTAAATATAATAGAATCAATTAAAAACATTTCCTTAAATTCTAATTATCTTGATAAAAAATATTATACATTATCTTTTGAAAAATCCTCCCCTGCAGAAGATAATTTTCTACTATATTTTGATAGTGTTTTTCATTTGAACAAAATTCATCAGAATGAAAATTGAATAATTTTCCAAAAAAAATGATAATGCTAAGGAAAAACCATATATGGTTGATTCAAGGTTAAATATTATAATCAATTAAATATTAAATCGTTCAAAAGATTTTGGTGAAACTATTTTGACCTCATTGTAACAGTTCTATAAAGGGTTTTTCAATTTGAAACCCTGTTTTTAGTAACAATTGTTTTGTTTCTAAAGGTTTATCATTTAACAGTATGTTCCAAAGTGGTTGGAACAAGGAAAACATTTTTTCTTGAATAGAGAACAATATATAGTGTTTATGTAGATATATTTCCCAAAAAAAATTCGGTTACCAAATTTTTTTTATCATTCTAAACCACATATGTTTTGGGTTATGAAAAAGTAATCATTATTTAGGATAAAAAAGACAGTAACACCAAATAATATGGTTCACGGATAGTGGTTATTCAATTAAAATGAATGGAAATACTTATTTCTCTAATAAGATAATCCTAATCAATTGTTCTGAAGTATCATTCTGCGATAATTCTTAATAAGATATCATCAGAATATATAACATTATTCTTCTTGGAAATGATCTTATTTCATATTTTTTTTCAAAGGTATTAGGAATAACATTATAAAAATAATTTAATTATGTGGCGAAGTTTACCATGTGATATTGAAGAATTAATATTTAGTAGTATAAATTTCCATGGGAAAATTTATTCTTTTTTCCAATCAGTGAGAGGATTTTTTCCAAATAAACAATGAAAACATTAGTAGGAAAGACATAACTATTCATAGTGAAATGGAAGATCAATATTGGTTATGGAATAGAGGGTTAGGACACTGTAACCATAGGAACTATTATATGTTGACTTGGAAATGAATTTTTTATGATCTAACAGAACATAGATTTGATACTTCAATATTTTGTGACCCTTATCAATACGGTAAACAATATAAATAATGTCTCAGATCTATTAGGGACATCTCAACATATAATTCTTTAAAGTTACTTCATGTGGACTTATTTTGTTTATACATACAAGAAGTATTTTAGGACATTACTATGTATATGTATTAGTTGATGATTACACTATATACACATCCGTTTATTTTATAACAAAGAAATCTACGGTCTTTTTATATTTTTAAAATTTGGTACCTGAAGATAAAAATGAAAGAAACCAGTCCATTATAACTATTAATAGTTATCATGGTGTGTATTTTTTAAAATATTAATTTGAAATCGTTTTTAATTAATAAAGGGACATAAAAAGTAATTTCAACACCAATAAACACCCAAAAAATGTAGTATTTTAAATAAGAAATATAATTCATTAAGAAATTTAAAAAACCATGCTGATTGAATAATAAATTGATAAACATTTTTTGGATGAAGTGGTTTGTACTACCTTATTTAATATAAATCAATTTTTAATTATACCTTTTCTTATTATATCTAATTATGAGTTTTGGATAGGAAGAAAACCAAAAAATGACCTTAATGTTTTGTTCTAAAGAATTCATCCTGAATACTATAAATAAAATACATAAATTTTCACCCTAATAAAATGAATGAGTAATATTAAGTTATTCCATGGATTATAAGTCTAATAAATTTTTTAATAAAAATTATTGAACTATTAAGGAAATAGTACATGTTACGTATTATGAGGCCAATAAATATTTTTTTATAAATTCCATCCAACATCCTTTGACGTTATTTCCAAAAATTCTTTTAAACCCATGCTATAATGTTCTTATCATATGTAAAAACTCAATAATTAATTTGTTAATTTATTACTCGCAAATAATTTTTACCTATTATTAATTAATAGACTTTTCAAAACAAATGAAATTATTTATTTATTAAGAATCATCCTATTGAAAGAATCACTGGTGATATACCTCAACTAATAAGGACTAGAAATTCCTTATGAAAAGAAATAGAAAGCATATCTTTCTTATCCAAATTTTAATTTAAGAATCCAAATGAGGGTTTTGGGGATGAGGGTTTGATTAAGAAAATCAATGATTAGCTCAATGGTTTTGAGTGGAAGAAATTCTTCACCTTTTTTGAATGGCCTTTAGAAACATTTATAATTAGAGAAAAAAGGATTTTTCAAAGTAAATGTGATTATTATGATATTATTGTAAGAACTAAATCAAAACATGTTTTTAAGGTTCATATTAAACAAGAATTAATTTATTTCCTTTTTTATATTCTCCATTTTCTATTCCAAATCTGATTGAAACCACAAAGGATAATGTGAAATGTATCTTATTTGGGGATATTTTGATTGAGAGAACATGGTATGGGAATTATGATCCGCAATAAAGAATATTATTTCTATCTAATAATGGGATTTCTTATCTGTTAAAAACCTAATAAGAAATTTGGACTTTAATTTCTTGATGTGGTTCTAGAGTTAAATGCATCCATTTGTTCATTATGGATGATGGGAGATAAAAAAATTAAGATGTTTTGGAAGAGATACATGTTATTTTATAAGAAATTTACAAATTTTTTGGAACACCATAAAAAAGGAAGCATATTATCCATCTCATAAACATCCTGAAATTAATTTTATTTTTAAAAAGACATAAGGAGAAGAATCCATTTTTATAAATATGATAATGTTAGAATGGTTTCCCACAAAACTCAAGATAATCGAGTTGTTCTATTATGGATGAATGTTTTTATAATTTTGAGAAAAAGAGTTTGAGATATGTTGAATGTATAATATTTTTTGATATTTTGTTGTTTTGTCAACATGAATGTGAAATATATGGTGAATTATATCGTTATCACATTAGAAAAATAAATAAAAGGTTATATATATATAAGATCATCATGCTTCGTTTTTTATAAGAAAAATGATAGTAACGTATATGGACATTTTAATAGTTTCTAATAAATCATCTCCGATTAGAGAAAAAATTTCTCTTATAAGTAATGATATGAGGAATAGTATGAGGTTGGTGTCTGCTAGTAAATTGAGGGTGTTACATAAAAGTTTTATCGAGCTTATTTGGAATAAAAGCAATCTTTACAATAGTAAAATGATGAAAATAAAAAAGTGTATATATTTGAGACATCTTCTCCTAACAAAAAAATACAAAAAGTTTCCACATGATGTTTTAATGCGTTGATGAAAAAATAAATATGAGAAGAAAATAGGGGATACTGGATATGGAATTGACCTTGATAAAGCTAAGGTATCCTGAATTTGGGTTGCTACATTTTTATATGCAAAAGATATGAAAAATAAATACAACAATAATTTACAAGAATCTCAATTGTGTGAGAGATTGAAGAAAAGAGTCAAAAGTGATTCACAAATTGTTATTCCACTAATACAAAAACTGATATGATCAATCACCAAGGAGGAATAATGCGTGAAAAACAAAAAAAAATCAATATTGAATCCCATCTGTTAGAGATAGGGGAAAAGAGAAAGTTAATCTCAATGAAACAGTTCTAGTAGTTCAAGAAAATCAATACTAGAACATGTATGAAAATGGTCTCTTAAATCACCAATATTTTTAGATGATGATCTTGATAATAATTTTAATGGTGAATTATATGTATAATAATAAAATGAAAAAGTAGGAGATGAAAAATAAGGAAAATAATAAGTTGAAAATTATAAAGAAATTTATGAATAAATAAAAGAATTGGTAAAGGAGGAACATGATGTGAATGATGAGGCTAATGAATATGAAGAAACTCAATGAAATAACTAATCATCGGATCACCATAAAAATAATATATACAATCAATGATTGAAAAATAATAATAATCTAAATGTTCCCTGGATGAAGCTTTATCATCATCAGAAGAAGATCAATCATCATCAATGAAATAGGAAGAATCTCAAAATTCAATAACAAAGCTGATGATAATAGCAAGATCGATAAAGATTTTATATCATCAAATTTTTTTATGAAATGATAGTAACTAAAAATAATGAAAATAAATATACAAAGAAACATGAAAACAAAATAACATAAATGGAAGTCAGTACGAGCCTTACGAAACCACCTCATCTAAACCATGAAACTTAATATTATTCTGGAACAATAGCATATATATTTTTTGTTACATCGTTAATTTTTTGAGAAAGATTTATAAAAATAAATTATGTATTTTCCTAAGCATTAATCATAGAGTAATTTTATTCAAGAAATATTCAATCAGAAATGAGAGTCTTTTAAAAATTCTTCATAATTAGAGATTATGGTCGATTCTAAGACGAATAAATTCAAAGATTGTTCTCAAAATCATTAAAAGTCATGGAAATAGAAGATTAAGTAGTCTAATATGGTTGATGTAGACATTTGGATACATAAAAAATAGTTTGATGATGTTAATGAGATTTTGGTAAAATCACCAAGTTCGTTTAATGAGTTATCATCACACATGGATAACAGAGTGAGTTTTATAGAAGAATTCATAGATTGCACCGATAAAATAACTTAATAAGTTAATGATCTAAAAATTAAGATCCAAAAAATGTCGATAGTGATGAAAAGACTATGATATGTTGATCCCATACTTTTCCGTTTCAAGGAGGTGAAGATAATGTTATCAGAGGAACTATAAAAGGTGAAGTATCATGAATAAAATATAGTGATGCTCAAGAAATATCACAGTGAGTTAAAAAAGATGAAGGCCATTGTGATGACCATAATGAATAAATATTGATCATTTTTGTTTTGATCAATTCCTGTATTTAATTTTCAATCTATATTTAAACATTTGAATCATTGTAAGGAATTATTATTTATGCATATCTGATTTAACAAAATGATTTACAATTATGTTATGTTGAATGTTCCTTCACATTTTATGTGGATTATTAGTTAATTAAATGTATTTTTTCATATAATTTTTCTTCTCTAACAATTTAGGGAACTCTGGAATATTCCCCATTCCTTTTGGAAAATCTCAAAAGGGGAGAATATTTTATAAAAGAGGGAATATTATAAAAAGGGAAGTTATTTAACAAATAGTGCTTAATATTAATCGGTAGAATATGTTCCTTAGTGGGAGGTATATTCCTGAGTGGGATAAGTTTCTTTTATGGAATAAATACTCTGAAACTCCATCATATTAACAATTGAGTTAAGATGTTCTATAAAATCTATAACAGGTTTGATGTAAGGATTAAATCTGAATATGATGTTCAGAAAACATCAATGTATGATAATGTTTTCGTTTTTTTACATTTATGTATTTGGATTTTTTATTTCAAAATATTTGAATATTGATGATTCAATTGTTCTACTTATTAATTTTCCATTCCTCTTGTTCCATAAATCCCAAACACTTTCTTAAAAGAAGATTACTAACTTTTTAGGCCAAATAATTTTAGTATGTTTTTAAAAAAAATTCCATTTTCCATTATTATAATATGTTTTCAATTATTCAAAATATAAACATAAAATTATTCATTATCATAATGATCATTTATCTTATATATTTAACACACTTTTATCATAACTATATGTTATACTTTCTGTCAACACTATCGTACTGAAAATGTATTGATAATCATACGAATACTCATATAGA
Organism: Viscum album; assembly: GCA_963277665.1. Classification (NCBI taxonomy): domain Eukaryota; kingdom Viridiplantae; phylum Streptophyta; class Magnoliopsida; order Santalales; family Viscaceae; genus Viscum; species Viscum album. Next base: position 363,377,564 of record OY728140.1, on the reverse strand, counting down.
TACAATTTTACTAAAAATAACAAAATTATAATATTTAAATTATTAAGTAATTATCTTATACTGAATATTTTTATAATCTAAATAAAAAACAATAATGGTAATGTATGGAAAATTATAGATACTGTCATGTTGTTAATCAAAATGGCTTTGGACATTCAGTTATTATAGAACAATATGATCTATCAAGTGCCATCTATTTGAATCCATTCCAACAAAAATGGAAAATGTAATCATTATTTGGATTCCTATAAATACTAGGTCATTTGAAGAGTTTGAGTCTGAAAATTCCTTTTCACTCTCATGTCATCTGAAGAATACTTAGCATGAACTACTTGTTCTTATTTTTTTAGACATCTTTAGAGAGTTGTTTTCGTAATGAGATCTTGTGAGGGAATTTTCCATAATAACATTTTATATTATTTTCAAATTCAATTTTTTATATATTGGTGGATTATAGAGATTTAATTATAGTGAATCTGATCCATTTAATAGAGGGCTTCATAGGCTAGGAAGACTGATATTTTGACCACTGTATCAAAAAATTCTTGGAATAGAAATACAAATCCATTATGATCGTCTTATATAGTGATTTCCATATGAGGAACAATTAAATTTACTATAAGTAAAAAATATTGGACACCTTAAGTAATTTTTAACTAGAATTATCATAATTATAAAAGAGGTGTGACTTGTTTATAGCTTCTAAGTCATTCATACAGTTTTTAGCAATTTGTTTTCTAATTTTTTACTTGTTTTTTTTTCACTACATTTAATAAAAATATGTTCATGAGGATCATATTTATATAATTTTTTTATCTTTACAACATTGATTATGATAAAATCAATAATTTTATATAAATCATATCTATAGTGAATATGGTTTGTATTCGAATATAATCAGACTATGTTTTGGTTCTAATTTTGTGACTTTGTTAATCGGACTGAGTAAAGTATAAAAAAAGAACATGAAGAGAATTGTTTTTAAATTTTCTTAAACCTTATTAAAAAAAATTTCAAAGAAAAATTAATCACCCCAAACCTTTAAATATATTAATTTTTCCATATCCTACGGTCAAACATTTAAAACAACTTTTACCCTTCCTTGATTATTATTTTTCTTCATTAAAACAAATTTATAAAAATTAATACTCAATTCATTTAATGTAACTTTATTCAGTGTCTATGTTTTTTTCTTCCCAAAAATATTACCCTTTACCTACTTGAAAAATAAAATGTATTTAATCATCAATAATAATTTCATTCCCCTTAATTTTTTTTAAATTTACGGTATCACCATCATTTTAATGAGGTGATTTTCCACAAAATGTATTTAAAAATATTAAAAAGGTTTTTATATACATTAAAAATAAAATGTTTTATCATCAAATACACATTTTATTTTGTTAAAATTATTTTCCACTTTTGAGTTTCCATTAATAAATATTAATTTTAGAAGTAAATGTTTTCAATTTATTTTATCATTCCATTTTCAAAAATCTTATATCATCGTCAAATTTAAATTATTAATGACTCTATTAAAAAGTAATGGTTTTCAATTTATTTGAACAACCCTTTTTCGAAAACATTTTATATTTTAATAGTTATTTCAATTTTAACTCTTTATTATATGTTTTTCAAAAAATATTTTCTTTGCACCCTTGAAAATTAAATTTTGAAACTGATTTACACTACATGTTTTATAACAACGTTTAACATTGTTTTGTGAAAAAAATTACCTAAATATTACATCCGTTGTTTACATATAATTAATTGATTCATTGATAATCCACTATGTATGTTTTTTTTGTTGAATCATTTTTGGAAATGATATTTTTCTAATTTCATTAGTTCATATTATGTGATAAGTTTAAAAACCCCATAATTTTTTAGTTGGAAATTTAATTAAATAAGATGATTGATATTAAATGAAAGCATATTTATAGATATTGATAGGAAGGGTATTATATAACTATCAAATGCATAGGTTTATTGTAACATCTATTGAGATGTTAATTCTTTCAAAAAATAGGTTTAATCATATATTCATTGTTAATATGGGATTTCTCACATTTTCATGTTTGTATATAATGGGTTTGTTCACATATGTATGGGTTTATGGAGTTTTTCCAAATATAATTTAAATTTATAATGTTTGTTCCTCATTTCCATGATTATCATGTTATGACACATTTTCTTGTTTTTAATTTAATTATTTTAAATTTGAAAGAAACATTTCACGTCCATGAAATTAAAAGTTTTCATGACATAACCTTGTTTTTAGGATTATTTCAGTCTTCGATGTCATTCCCTCGTGTCATATGACTATTGAGATATGTTCTGAGCTTCTTCATGTCATTAATTATACCTTAATGGACATTTTATGATCTTTTTTCTTATAACATGTTCTATGGTTATCATTTATAGTCTCCTGATCCTTTGTTATGATATAGTTTCCTCCCTCATATTCTGATTTATGTTTTGATGTGTTTTTTACAGAGTTCCTAATCTCATTAATTTCATATTTATACAGTTCCATGGCATTGAAGATGATCTTATAATGTGTGTTTGTAGGAATGGTTCTAAGGGAAAATAATTAGGGAGAAATTATCACAACTATAGGCAAATTGGATGTTAATGTTGTTATTCATTAAGAAACATAACCTATCGGCCATTGGGTTATATGATTTTTTAATATGTAATACTCAAATGAATCGATTAATGTATTATATTTTTATATTTATATTTTTCCAGTATAGTCTATATCAGATGGATATTTAGTTATTTTTTGAAATTTATGTACTTATTTTGAATATTAGGTTAGTTTCATTTTGTTTTAGGATTAGATAACTTTATTAGAAACCTCTGAGTTCATTATATGTATAAAACAACATACTCAAATATTTATAAATTATTTGGTTGATATTTGTTTACTTTAAAATAAATCCATCTATATATTTCAACATTATGTAGGTTATTTCACTGATATACCTCAGTGTAATAACCCCTAAAAAGGTGTGTTGGGTATTAACATAATCATCCTAAATGCATGAAAAAAGAGTGAAAAATAAAAAATTGGATTGAAACCCGTAAGTGTTATGATAGTTAGAATCATATTATATTTAAAAAATAATATATAGGAGTTGTTTTCTAGTTACATTGATAATCGTATGATTTCATAAAAAAGTAAACAAGATCAAACTAAAATTAATATTGGATGAACTAAAAAAAATAATTGGTCAACATGAAAATATAAAAGAAATATAATTTGTAATATTGAATTCCTTTTTATGATTATTATAATATATTCATATTAAAAATGTTTAGATATTCGTGTCATACTTTTTAGTTTTACTAGCGGCAGGAATGAGAAGTAACAAGTGTGAGATGGAAAATAAAATTATCACCTCAATGAAAAACACATTAGAATTTTAGCTAGAATGAGAAACACTATGATTATAACTATAAGAAAATATGATTAAGAATATATAAATAATTCAATTCCCAAATACAATAATGAAGATAAAAATATAACATTATGAAAAGTAATGTAGTGAAGATGAAAAATGAAGAATTGATTGATTTTCTATACGTTATAAATATTGGAAGAAGAAATAATATATTTTCTTTTAGGGGACTGGAATATACATTACTTGCGGAATATGAAATCATCAGTCACAACACATTTATAATGAATTGGGGAATTTAGTAAAAATTATGAAAGAAGATATAAATTATCTAAGGGAACTACTAACAATTATATTTTTTATGTGTGGTAACCCTAGGAATTATCCAAGCCAATCCCTTTATCCAAGGATTGCTAAGGACTGTAGAATTCCAATACCTCATAGACCAAATAATTATGTAAGAACTATTTAAATTAATATTGATCAAGGGTATACAAGTGATTTGGTTTCACTCCCCCCCCCCAAATATTGTATTCAATCTAGTTTTATCAACATTTTTTTATCGCAGTTGTTTTCTATGAAAATTAAGTCACCACCATTATTTATTTTTATATTAAATAAAAAATTTATTGTTATTATTATTGTGTTTTTATAATTATTCATTTAACAAATCATAACATTGTCCCTAAAATTTGAAATTATTTTATATATAGAATGGATATCTTTTCTTTGACTACATATAAGTTTCTACAATTGGGGAAAAGACATTCTAAATCCAATTTTACCATCTATTAGTGATAAGAAATATATGAAATATCTTAGAAGAACAATATACTGTTCATATGGCCCTTATTGAATATATATGAGATACATTTCCCTGAGATTATTAAAGAAATTAAGTCCCATATAGTCTTCCATTTGATATTGAGAACCATTTCTCATTGGGGTTAGTACTTTGAGGCACTTTATCCTTTTCCCCACCATAATATCTTCATACTCAAAATTTATAATTAAATTATAGGGATGGAAATTATTTATATGCGGTGAAATGTAATGACCTGATATTTTAAGCCTTTAAAAATTCATATAATGCTTTACAAATTATCTCAACCACAAAACTAATTGTAAAAAAATATATACATATTAAGAATACATATTAATAAAAATATAATAATCAATATGATGGTAATTCATTTAATGCTATTACCTTGACATGATAAATAATTAATAAGTGTTAATAATGGAATGAAATTTTTTAATAAAATTAATTATTTATATTTTAAATATTCTTGTATAAAATTTAGAAATAAAAATATAAGATTCAAAATAAATTAAATTAAAATTAATATTTGAATTCTTTATAAAAACATTTCTTAGGATGTGTTTTTTAGGTTTTTAAAAAATAATCAGACCTTCGGTGAATAGTGTAAAATACTGGTTTGTTGAATAAGATCAGTTTTGAAAGACATATAGGTTTTTTCATATTTTTGATCAAAAAATATTAGTTTATATAGGAATGTAATTAATATATATTTTCAAATTTTAATTTATAAAACCCAGGAATATCATTTCTTAAAATCATTTAGTGATTTATTGAAATAGTTACTTTTCTAATTCATAAATTAAATTTACACATGTCGAGATTTCGTTTTGGATATATTCAAATATAGCATAAATTATATTTAAAAAATTATAAAATTTTAAATATTATTAGAATTATTAACATTGATTGTGTTTTCTTATCCTTTTACCTTATTCATAAAAATTCACTTTGATAAAAAGACAAGTTTTTATGTGTTATATGTGCTATAGATAAAATTAATTACACTAAAATGGAATGACTATTTCACAAATTCTTCTAACATTTTAGAAAATATTTGTAAGATGATTTTATATTTTAAATTTGATTTTTACTTATAAAATTTATATTATTTTTATTAGTGAAAATTAGAATGATGTTGATGTTACAATTATTTTAGAAATAATCTTTTATTAATATCAATGAGTTTATATCAAAAATAAATAAATTAAAACCTTTAAATAAATAATTTAATATTAAATGTAAAAACATAAATAATTATATTAACACTCATTTATGTTTTTCTTTCTAATAAAAAATATTATGAATTTACTATTTTAAAAAATTTAATTTTCTACTAAAATTGTATTTCAATGGATTGTCTATTTTAATTTAAAAGTTAATTTTATATATCTAAAAAATTTATTTCATTATATATATGTTTAATTTATTTTATTTAAATCCAATTTTTTTATATTTGTTATGTTATATGGTTAATTAAACATAAAATAAATGTGTTAAAATCTAGTTACCTCATTTAAAAGTAAAAGAGTAAAATTTATATAAATAGTCATAAAAAATATATAACATGTTTATTAAATGTGTGAAAAGAATTTATTATGTCTATATAGAACGAAATAAACCCTTTGGTCATGAATTTTTTAAATTTTGATCCATTGATATTGGAATAAGGTCATGGAATAATATAAATATAGAGTGTGATTCCCAATGTACCCTTTTTCAACTCATATAAAGGATACAAATTACACCATTCACAGTCATACATATCCATTTAATTTCTCCTGGAAACTATATAATATTAACTAAATATAACTAAACACATTTAATATAATACCATGCTCACTCATAGTTAACCCAGTCCCTTCAATTTCAAGGGACTTTCAGTGTAATTTCATGTCTCAAACGTAAGAAATATCCCCTTATGTTTTTCTTCCTAATATTAGAATTAAAAATATCTTGTATCTATATTAATATTATGGATTCAGTTTCATTTTTATTAAAATATATAATTATATTAATATTTTAGGCCTTTTTTATTCCATTCTATCCACTTAGATAAATAATGGAATGGAAATCGTGTTTGTATCTGAACTACCGCCTCCATAAGTAATCTTTTCTTAATTTTTCTTATAGTTTTTCATTATTTTTTCAGAAATATTTATTATAATTCTTCATAAAAATTAAATTGAATTAATATAATTTTTCTTTCATGTTTATTGATATTATGTCAAATTAAAAACCTCATTAACTATACCTATGAAACAAGTTAAATAATGTTTATGTTTGGTTCAGTTTAACCCCCAACATGGATACTACTATATAACTCTATTTTAGATAACTATGAGAACATGAAATATAATTTTATATTTTAATTTTTAGATTACGATTTTAATATATTTATTTACATATTATATTAATTATCTAATTTACTATTAATTTCTCATATTCGTTTTAAAAAATTATCAAAACAATTCATTATGAATTTAGTTTTCATAAAATGAAATAAACAGACATATAGAATAAAATAGTTAAATTTTATATCAATATAATTTATATATTAATTAATCATAAATAATAATTAAACAAATATTTTTTTTAAAAATCATGGATAATGAAATCAATATTACTAAACATGAAGAACACAATTGATGGTTTTCTCACCTAATATTCATAATACACTATAACTAGTTGTCGAACAAATTATATAAAATTCTTAAAATGGATTATAGCATTGTAATATTTATCAATATGGTTCTTAACTAATATATGTTCTAAGATTGCTTTTGGTTTTATAGGATGTTATGATGTGATCTTCTAAGTAAGGAAACAATGTTAGGGTTTCTAGTATCAAAATTTATCTCTTTGATACATGTTTAATATTATGAACATAATTTAGTTTGTTTGATTAATATAATCCTTATTTGATATATAATATCATGAATTATCTTCTAATCATGCTGTTTTATTTTTAATACTAATCCAATTTTTTAATGGGTTTTTTTAATGATTCAAAATTCATAAGGGTTTATTTTTCTAAAATCTAAACTCCTAATGATGTATTTATGAAATACAAAAAATTTCCCTAAAAATTTTAAAATAAAATCATCTTTTATTTATGTATCATGATCTTATTATACCTCCTGATATTCATATTTCCATTTAACATTTTACATCTTATGAGGTTTTAATTCAAAAGTTACATTAGATGTAAAGGGTTTTCCACATATAAAACTATTTCATTGGTCATAATCACTCTTCCATGTCCATGTTTTTATGTCCCCCTAATGATATCTTTTACCTAGTAGAAAACTAGAAATGATAATACAACTATCCTTTTATTTCCCTTTATTTAACTTAATTTTAGTGATATCATTTTTCAATAACATTATATGAAAATTTTAAAATATATATATAAATTGAAAATTATAGGTTTCTTCATCTAATAGACATTTATTATTTATTAATTTATATATATTTTTATTTTTTACTATTAATTACTCTTTTAAAAGTTAATTTATTCCACATATTCTCAATTACACATTTCAAAATCATTATTTCTTTATCTAGTTTCTATTAATAAATATTATATTCAAAAGATATATTTCACAATGTATTTTTAATTAACCTTTTTTCAGAGGTGTTTATTTACAAGGATAAATTTTTGGGAACTCTTTAAAATTATTTTATAGTAATATATTATATTTATCATTTAAAAAATTTATTATTGTATGGAATTTACAAATTATCTTATATAACAAGTTTTTAAAAGTTTTGTGAATTTTATTTCATATTAATTTTCTCTCCAATGTTTATCACCCATGAAGTGATGTTTTCACAGTCCTATATATGATTTTTTGTTATGAACCCTTTTATGAAGTTTTATTTTTTGACTTCTTAATTTCATGTTTTTTGTTATGTTTAATAACTGTTCTTGTACCATTATTTATTTATGTTATAATAACGAATGATTTTATATGGAACATATATATATGGATAATGACATGTGGGGTCTAATATAAACCAAGAATTCATTTGTTTAAGCTCATATCTCATTATATTATCAGTATCTATGTAATGGGTTTCTTCACAAAGGTATGGTAATAATGGGTTTGCTCATATTTTTAGACATATACACAATCAGTTTGTTTATATAGGCTCCTGCATAATTAGATTGATCACATAAGTTTCCCCATTATTATTTCTTTTCCACATTTTTTATACTTATTAAATTAATAAACATTTCCTTGATTTTCATTATGTCATGTTAAATTTTTATAATGTATTTATTTCCACTAAATATTATGTTTTCATGATAATTCCTTATTTCTATAACTTGTTTTGTGATTATAATTTATGTTATCATGATCTTAAATTAGTTTATTTAAATATTCCTCATTTTTCCTCCATGTCATTATGGGTCTTTTCATTAATGAGACTCTGAAAACACCAATTTCTTATGTTTCCAATCCAATGGTGATGAATATTGTTATATCATCTGAGCTATATAGGAATGGTTATCAAGGATCAAAATTTTGGAAAAATTTTCATATGTGTAGTAAAACAGGACGTTTATATAGTTTTTCTACAAGACACTTAATATATAGTTCCTTAGGTTATATGACTACTTGTGAGATTATTTATTTATATAATGTGTTTAATGTATTGATTTTTTCAATTTTATATTGAGTAACAAAAAAATACCATAAAAATAGTAATCATTAAAATAAAGATAATATCCATACCTTTTGTAGAAAATAACTCTTTTGGAAAATGAAAAAATACACCATTTTAAAAAATTATAGATAGTTAGTCACTGGAAAAATAACTTCAACCAATCATTTTACAAAATTAAAATAATCTTGATGATATTTATAAAGAATTTAGACATGAAAAAAATATTCCCATCCAAAATGAATCATATTTGGATATCTGTAAAACAAATTCTTTCATAATTGTGAGTGTTTGGAGAGATGAAAATGAAAGGAAGAGTTTAAATGTATATAAATAAATAGATGAAAATAAATTATATATGATTTTCTTGGGATAGATCAAATAATTTCATCATCATTAATTTATGTATAAATAGTATAGTAAAATGTGTTGTTGTATCATAAAACCACTATGGCGTTAGTAGCTATTGAATCATAACACACATGATTTAATTAACATAAAATGAAATATTAAATTAAATTAATATATAGATATTTATTATATAATATTTCAAATCATATTATTTAAATTACATGATGAAAATAAATTGAATATTCCATATGTATCATGAAAACATAAGTGAGATGATAAACCTTTACATCATGACTAAATTGCAACAGAAGTTCTCTAACAAGAATTATAATAAAATTAAATATATTAAAATTAATTACCAAAATAAATATTCAATATTATGAAACCATAAAAAATTATCTTATAAATATTAAAACATTTTCATTAACAATATTTCATTTTCATCCTAATTTCGAGTATTAACATCTTTGTTTTCCATGTATGTTTTGGTTGGGAAGTTATGGTCCTTGAATATTTATCAAGGTTTGATATTCTAAATAATAATAATAAATTCATATATATCATATTTAGTTACTATATTCATTTTCATTACCATCCATATAAATATTTTATTAAGAAACAATTACATCACTTCACTGAAATAATAGTTTTTACGTATGAACAATGGATGTCCCACTTTTTGATGTAAAGAATGAAATAAAGGTAAAAAATAATTAACCATTATATAATCATTAAAATATCATAAGTATCCTTTATATTCATTAAATATATCCTTATTACAATTCATGGAATATATAAATAAAAAAATTATCACATCGCTTCATGATGGGGGTAATCTATACCTATACAAAAGAGACATTCTCATTTTCTAATGGATTGGAAAATAAGAATTTGGATTATATCATATAATTATAAAAGAATATTTATTAAAAAATAAAATATATGAACATTAAATACATAATAATAAAAATACATTAAATATATATCTGTAAAATGGATCGTATCATTGTGTAGAGGTTGTTATCTATGAGTAAGAAAAAGAGATACTCTCATTTCCAGATTGAGGAAAAAGGGTGTGTAAAATTATTTTCCTATAATAATAAAAACAATATCAGTATACTTGATATATTTGAGTCATTGTTTTAGTATATAAAACAAATATTTATAGGAATTAGCATAATAAATAAATATCAAAAGAGTTTGGTAAGGCGATAACCTCTTCTTTGAGAGACCTCTTTTGCATACACATTACGCATTCATAAGATGGTGCTAGTAAGAATAAAAGCTCAATAAATAATTTGGAGATTTATAAAGGAATTTGGGTAATGACTCATTGATATATAATGATAAAATATTTTGAAGAATGTAGGATAAGTGGTTCCATTTTATTAGTTAGGGGAGGGGCATACATTAAATTAATTAGAAATTTAAAATAATATAAGACAAATTTCATGTTAATGTTGTATATATTTGACATAATTTCTTGAATATGATAATATTTGTTTTAAAATACATCATATAATAATATTATATATGTTTATATAACATTTATACCATTATCTCTTATTTTAACCTTTATTAAACCCATTTTTACCCTAGCTCTGGTAAAACTAATTAACTAAATTTAATATTCATTATGGAAACAATGAAAAAAGACTCACTAAAACATTTGTAAATGATCATTCATTTGTTTTATAATTCAATATCAATAATAGGTAGAAAATAAAATTAAATTAATCAAAAAAAACACAAGGAAATGGATTATTGAAAAATAAATTTTTATGCCTAAAAATATATTTATATTCATTCATTTAATTTTAAAAGATATAATATGAATAATTTTTTTTATTTATTATATATTATTTCAATATCATTGAATTAATTAATAAATAATATATTAATTAATTTATAATGATAAAAAATATTGTACATATAAAAATTGTTTTCTAGAAAAAAACTCAATTACCATCAAATGATTTTATCTTAGTTTCTGGCCAATTAGATAACTAATGTTTGAATTATTATTCATAAATTACCTGTTAATTTAAAAAAAAATTAATATTGATAGATTTATTATATAAAAATACATAGCAATGATAAAAACATACAATTCCTAAGATAAATTATACTTTTAATAATAAAATGAATTTATTAAAATTTATTGATTATTTATTAGGAATCAATAAAAAAAGTTGAGTTATGGAATATATATATATATATTAAATAATGTGTTTAGTCCTATTCATACCTAAAAATACAATGTATTGGTTATAAAGATCATAATATACCATGGTTCATTTGGACTTAGGGTTCCATGAAGTCAAATATATCAAATGCTTCAAATTATTTTCATACAATTCATATAAAATATCTGCTAGTTAAAAACTACATGATATAATAGTTTTCAGGGGAAAATATTTAATCTTCATTCTAATCAATTTTTAACACTGAAATGAATTTTCTCTCTCAGAGTAAATATATCTCAGTCTGTTCATTAATTTTTCATAGATAATTCATCACAAGAAGTCACATTATCATTGGAAAATCTTATATCATCAACTAATACTTTGAAAATTAATAAACAAGAGGGTGTTAAATTAATATATAAATTATTTTTCAATATTTTCTTTTCCTGAATTCCATTTTCATTAAGAAATTGTCATCTTTTTAAAATCTAGATATGGGATATTATTTTAAGACATGTAATGTTTTCCTAGTATGTACACCATTCTCTTATCAATAACTAAAATAAACCCATTTGATTATTCAATAAATACTAGACCCACAATGTTAGCGTTAGAAAACATTGATTTCAGGACCATTCTATACACTTTTTTGTGAATGGGTGCTTCCCTATTAAAAAACATGTTAATTAATTCAAACCAAGATACCATAGAAATGGTTTCAATAATTTCAATGCCTTTGAATTGAGTATAATATTTTTATACCGACATATCCTTATTCAATTTAACATAACCATTCACACTCAATTTTTTCTCCAAAACCATTTGGTTATAATGAAATTATTATTTTTCGGTTGGCATAAGATCTCCCTATTTTTATTTTCCCCAATCTGATCCAATTGATAATTCATACGTTATATTGATTCCATATCCTTAGTATCAACTACTACAGATCACGGTTCAACATGTGATATGAGTGATTTCTAATTTCCCGCAATCATCATCCTCTTTCTTTCAATAGGTGATCTTTGTTATCTAATAATATTTTTATCATCAACATATATTTTAGCATGAGAAGTTGATTTCTTTCACAGGATTAAAAATCATCTTATTCATCTGTATATTCTTAATCAATTTCACCAACTATTTCTCATATGTTAGTTTTTTAATTAATCCAGATTCGCAGAAATGTGCATGTTTTTTCATCTAAAATCATAATAAATTTTTACATGGATTGTTTTTACGTGAAAAAGTTTTCAATTATATATACATTTGAGTATTGAACATTATTTTTTGAATAATTTTTCTACAATATCTACCTGTCTCCATTAGATTAGTACCCAATAAAGATACATTCATTTTTCCTGCCTTCAAATTTTTCTATCCTTCAACTATTTCTCTTTAAAAATCATGGAATTAACAATACAATAGACTAAATGAGATATAATTTAATTATTTACCCATTAATCATGGATTTTTTTATAAAATCTATTTTTCTAGTGGTTTTTTAATATGTTTCTAATTTAATAATGGTTTCATTAACTAAAATCTAAATTCCATTATAAATGTTTTAGTTGGACATGATGATTCCTTTTAAACAAAACAAATAATTACTATGTGTCATTTTTTATCATTATCCTTTTATAAATCATGGTATTAACTTTTTCTATTTAATTATTTACCTCCCTTAGGGTTTTGATTCAAAAGTTACAAAGTATGTAATGGTATTTTTAAATCAAACCATTTTCTTAGGTCATAATCACTCTTCATTGTCTATTATTCTTGAAAATCGATTTATCCAACCCTATGAATATTTTCAGATGAATAATATATTGAGTCGTAGATTTTAAATCTTAATTTTCTCAACATTTAATTTTGGAAATCACATAAACTTTCTTAAAAACATGTTTACTATATTTTTCGTTCCAAAGTGTTTTAGTATGTTTTTGTATAGATATTTACATTTTACCATTAATAGAATAATTTATAGAGTATTATGAATATAAACATTGAATTACTATTTATGATTTTAATAATGTATAAGTGTCTCATATATCTGACTCATCGTTATCAGAACCAGAAGTTATACTTTCTTTCATGATTATCATACCAATAAAGTATTGACAATTAGACTAATACTCGTACAAATACAATACACTAAAACTCAAAAATATTATCATATTTACATTGTTACAAAACTCTATTAGAAATAAAAACATATTTCTAATGTAATAAAAGTCATAAACAATGTAATGGTGTTAATCAATATGACTTCAGACATTCAGTTTGTGTAAGATCATTATGATATTACAAGCGACCACTATCAAAAGACATTTAAACTAGCTTGGAAAGTATGAACGTTGCTAGGATTTTAATAAATACCAGTACATTTGAATATTTTTTCATTTATAATGATTTTTATCCCTCAAGTCATCTAAATAATACTTATATTTAACTCCTCAATCTTAGTCGTTTGTTTTTCTTTAGAGATTTGTATTCTTAAGGAATCCATGTTAGGGATGTTTTCTTACGAACTATTGAAATTATATTCATGTATTCTATATATTATGGATTGATGTCGTAGAATTATAGTATAATTGTTAATCTAATCCATTGGATCGAGTGCTTTTGGTTTTGGATGATAGAGGATCAGATCATCGTATAGGGGGCTTTGAGGGATAGGATCACAAAGTCATTATGATTTTTATATTGATGGTTTTTTATAATTAAAGTGATAATTTTCTATGGGCATAAAAAATTAGATACCTTCTATCGTGGTTATTTACTACCTTTATCTTAAGGTCTAAATAGGTTTATTTTTTTAATAACTTGTAATTAATTTTTACATTTTTTAGATATTGTATTACTTATTGCTTAGAAGTTTTATTTTGGATGCATATAATAGAAAGATATTAAATGTACATAACATTATATAAATTTTTTTATCATTACTACTCTTATTATGATAATTTCATTACTATGATATAAAGTAGATCCATATATATTATGATTTTTAATCAGATATGTTCAGATTATTTGTGGTTATAATTTTTTGATTTTTGAATCGTACTCAGTCTAAGTCCGATGACCTTACATAATGTGGCTTGTGTTTAAATTAGTATAATATTTTTAAACATTTTTTTTGAGATAAAATTAACACCTTATTTTATATATAGTCATTTGAACATATATTACGATCCTACAGTTGGCATTAGAGTAGGATTCAACTTCTCATATACTCTATTAGTTTTTTATTTCATTAGTTGTTTCAAATTTTCTAAATGTTTTGATATAATCTTTATTCTTATAAACATTTTTACACTACCATTTACCTATGGAAAATATTTTAAATTTTTTAATGATTGTAGGTATTAATTTTATAACTAATGAAAACCTAAATTCAAAGAGACCACATGTCTTTGATAGTGCTAATTATGAGTACTAGAGTTGTAGGATGAAAACATGTATTATCAACACTGGGGTTGATAAAAATTTTTATGATTATGGGAGACTGTAAGATTCATAATAAATAAAATTCTTATTTAACCCAACAAGATATACAATATTATTAGTTAAATTATATAGCAATTAATAAATTTTATGTTTCATGTAATTAATCATATACACTTTGATATCATCATGTGAAGTTATAAATATTATTTGGGAAAATATGTAATTCACACACTTTGGTACAGATAATGTTTGAGAGAAAAGAAGATCAATGCTCAGATAAAACTATTAAACCTTCGATTTCTTATATATAGAATCAGTTTTTATGATGCATTATAGGTTCATGACAATCATATATAATTTACCTTCAAATTCATGAGAAATTTTATGATTATCAAATTATTTTTGAAAAAATTATTCAAATTATACTCAAGGAGTCTGAGTTATATATAACTAAATATGGTGAGGAAATAAATATTAATAATCTTACATTGAATGAATTTATATGATCCATTATAAAATAATTGGGTATGAACAAAAGAGATTCTCAAAATTTAATGAAATAAAAATATTGTTGTTTCCTTTTCAACAACATCATTTGTACCTCCTAATGTTCGATATACTGAGAAAGTGCTTAAATATTCTGGAAAACATATTTTTTTATTTCAATTCTATTCCAAGACTTCTAAACATTTGGACATTTAGTGAGATGTTTTGGCCTGAATTATGAATAAGATAGTAGGTAAAAAATATTTTAAATATTCTTATAATAATGGTAATAAGGGTTGAAGTGATAAGAATGGTGAACTCGATTTCTACAAATGTAAGAAAGCTAGACAGATCTAACCTGATTGTCCAAATATGAAGAGGAATGAAAGAAAGGAACCTCAAAAAGTATTATAAATACAAATTAATAAATGTTATGAATTATGTTGACACATGTCGTGCCAATAGTGGTGATTATTATAAATGTTCATCTGATAATGAATGTTAGGGAAAGAGGATCGTATGTATTTTTTTCTAATGTACCAAAGTTTAATCCATGTTTCCTAGATAAGGTAAATAGAATAAAATACCTTAAAAACAAGTCTCTTAATGCTAATTATCTTGATGTGAAAAATTATACATCATCTGATGAAGAATCTTCCCTAGCTGATGATACTTTTTTTCCATATTTTGATAATGTTTTTTATTTGATAAAATCTCATCAAAATGAAAATTAAATAATTTTCAAAAACAAACATGATAATGCTAAGGATATTACTAATATAGTAGTATCAAGGATAAATATTTTAAATAATTAAATATTAGATCATTCAAAATATCTTGGTGAAACAATTCTTGATAATGGAACTACTTCAAAATATTTTGAAAAACTGGTTTTAGAGAAAATGCTTTAAAAACAAAACATTGTTATAAAACTAACAATAATGTGGATAAAATAATTTATGTTAAAATAAAATACGGGATAACATTTTTTATAAAACTCTTATAAAAATTTACCCCTTTATGTATGTTTCAATAAAATTTAGAAACATTTTAGAACTCAATGTAATAGTTCAATAAAGGGTTTTACAAGTAAAAAATATGTTTATAGTAACAAGTTTTTTTTACTAAAAGTGCATCATTTCACAGTAAGTTAAAAAGTGTCTGGAACAAGGAAAATAATTTTTTCATGAATTGAAAACAATATATAGGATTTACATACACATATTTCCATAAAAAATGTAGTTAGCGAAAAAAAATCTGATAATACAATGAACATGTCTTAGTTGATGATTACAACAGATAAAAATCGATTTATTTTATAACAGTGAAATACAAATCCTTTTTGTATTTTATAATTTTTATATCCAAAAAAAAAAATGAGAAAACCCTATCCTTGATAACTATTCATAGATATCACAGTTTGGTTTTTTAAAAATAATAATTTGAATTTTTTTGAGTAATAAAGGTAAATCGCCTGAATTTTCTTCACTAATAAACACCCAGAATAAAGTTATATTTTTAAAAAGAAATAGAATTATTGATGAAATAAATGCAACCATGTTGATTGAATAATAAATTGATAAAAAAATTTGGGATCAAGTGTCTTGCATATCCTTACATACTATAAATTTATTTTCAATTATACCTTTTTATAATATGTCTTCTTATGAGTTCTAGATAGGTAGAAACCAAAAAATTTATTACATTAATGTTTTGTTGGAAAGAATTCATCTAGAATACTAAAAATAACATACATAAATTTTGAACTAAATCAAATGAAGGAGTAAAATTAGATTCTTCCATGGATTCTAAGGCTAATAATGTTTTTAATAAAAATTATGGTACTTTTATGGAAACATTAAATGTTAAATTTTATCAGTCTAATATTTTTGTTTTCAAAAAATATTATACAATATCATTTGATGTTATTTCAAAAACTACTATTAATCATATGCAATAATTTTCTTATGATACAAAAAACTCAATAATTAAAAATTAAATTTATTCTTTGTGATTATTTTCAACCTATTTTTAATTTATCAACTTCTTAAAACTAATGAAATTATTTTATTCTTAGGAATCATCCTAGTGAATGTTTCACAGGCGGTGTACATCAACAAGTAAGGACTAGAAATTCATTATCAAATTAAATATAAAATATGTATTTATTATCCCAATTTGAATGAAATAATCCCAATGAGGATTTAGGTGGTGTGGGATTTATTAAGAAAATGAAATAATTTCTTAATGAATTTGAGAGGAAACCTTTCTTCACGTTTATTTAATGGCCTTCAGAAACATCTATAATTAGAGAAAAATGGATTTTTTTTAAAATAAATATTATTAGTATATAATTAATGTTATAAATAAATCAAGAAATCTTTTCAAGGTTCATATTTAACAAAAATTAATTTATTATGAATAAACCAATGAAGTTGTATCTAGATATGAAGATAATTGGATATATCTAGATTTTGCTATATTCTTTAATTTCCAAAATATTTAAATAGATGTAAAGTGTGATTTTCTTAATGGATATGTTCATGATGGAGATTATAATGATAATCCACATTGTTTTGAGAAATTAAAACATCAAGAACATTTTTATAAAATTACAAAAGAATTATACAGAATTAAACGATCACCTAGTGGTTGGTATAATAGATTAACATTATTTTTTTACAAAACATATTTGTTAAGGGAGCTATGGAACCATAACGTTTTATTAAATAATTAAATAAAAACATTATTGTCGATAATTGTTTTTGTATGAGATTATATATGGTTCAATTAAAATATATTTAACATATCCATTTTTGGATCATATGAAATATTTGTTTAAAATATGTATGATGGGTGACTTTAAATATTCTATGGGTTTTCACATTTCACAAAAAATAGAAGGAGATTTCATATCTCAACATAATTAATTAAAAGATCTTATTAATAAATTTCTACATGATAATAATAAAATTATTATAACTCTTATCGTTATCTCCAAAACATTCGATCTTGATTAGGCCAGGAAACTTCCTTATTAGAAACCTTTTTAGGGCATTATATGATGCCAACATTACATAACATCAAGTCATGTGTAGAAAACATTTTATGTATTATTATGAGCAAGATATCAATAAAAATCATAGGAAAATAATTTAAAATAAAAAAAATTACTATTAGGGGGAACTATGGATTAAGGTCACTTCTATACATTGGGAAATGTTTTTGAGTTAATACGTTATTAAGATGATTATTTTGGTGGTTATATAATTCATATAAAAATTATATTCATAAATTGTTATTTATAATGAGATTATTTAGCTTCTTGGTCATGTAAATAACATCACTCAGCTACACTATCCACTACTGAAGATGAATATATTGTAGCTAAAATTTTTTATGCTCAATTGTCATGGATATAATATAGACTCACTGATTATGGGTTGAGTTTTTCTATAACTAAAATATTTTTTTACAATAAATTTCCATTTATTTTTTTATAAACCCACCACATAATTCACATGATAAGAACATATATACAAGAACCCATTTCCATTGGGATCCTACACATAATGGAGATATAATTTTAAAATTAATCAGAATGAAATATCAGTTTGTTGACATTTTTTACAAACCTCTTAGTTCTGTATTATTTTAATATATCAAAAAGAACCTAGGAATGAATAACAATAAGTAATCATTCATATCATCTTCATGTTGACTTATCTCATTAAATAAAGTTACTCCTTTTCAAGGGGGTACAAATGTTTATTTTTTACAAAACATTTCTACTTCTTGAATTTTTAATTTTCTGAAAACATTTATAACAATTAGTTTTTCATTAACAATACGTTTTATAAATTTTTTGGAGTAATCCTACTCAAAAGGCTTTCCAGATTTAAGAAATGTTGTAAAACATTTCCAAATTCAAATTGTTTTATAAAAATTTATTAATAATTTTTTTTAAACTTATTCAGATCAAAAACTATTAAAACTTGTTTTATGTAAAAAATCCTTCATAATAAATTTTTATTTTAGTGCTATCGCAATCTATTTACAATAAATAATAAGAATAAGTTTTTTGTACTGACTGATATCTTTAATATGAAAGGTTCTCTTTATGTTATTGATGTTTTTTATTTTTTTTAATATTTTAGAATGTTGATATTTTTTTAATACTTTTAGAATTATAAAAATATATTTATTTCAAATTTTTATGATCTTTCCCCAATTAGAACGACCTTCACTCCAAAAAAAATTTAAAAATTAGAGACTATAAAAATATAATTAAATCCTATATATGATTATTTTTAATGATAAATCTATTTGGGTTATCATCTAAATCATTCATCATCATATTGAAGTTGAATCATTTCTCCAAAACCAATATAAATAGGACCAACCTTGAGTATAACATCAGTTATTCAGATGTTTTCTCTCTTGAAATAATAAAGTCTTCATGTTTCTCAGTAAAAAAGACTATTTCTTTAATTAGATTTCACAATTTCAGTCTGAAATCTGATAGAAACCAAGGAGGTTAATGTGAATTGTTTCTTATTCAGATATATGATTTTTTAAATAACATGGTATGATAATTATTATTCAATAATAAATAATATTATTTCTGTCTAAGAATATAATTTCATTTGTGTTAAAATCTGATAAGGAATTCGGCCTTTAATACCCTAATGTGGTTCCAGATTTCTAGGCCTCCAATTAGTTTTTATGGATAGTTGGAGATACAAAGTTTTTAAGATGTTTGGGAAGAGGTACATGTTATATTATAAGAAATTTACAAAACAAAATTGCATTACCTTTAAAAAGGGACGTGTATTTTCCATCTCAGAGACATCATAAAATTCATGTTGTTTTTGAAAAGACTAAATGTAAAGATTCAGTTATTCTAAATATTTGAATGTTAGAATGGTTTCCCACATAAATCCTAATAATCAATCTATTCTCTAGTGGATGCATGTTTTTCAAATTTTTAGAAAATGAGTTAGATAGATATTGAATGTATTATATTTTTTCATAATGGATTATTTTGTCATCATTAGGTAGAAAGATATGGTGGATTTAATCATTATTACCCTATGAAAATAATTAAAAATTACTTGAAATATTAGACCATCATGTATCAGTATTTTATAAGAAAAATTATAGTAAGTAATATGGATTTTTTCATATTTTCTAATAAATCCTCTTCGATAAGCGCAAATTTTTTTTTAAGTAATGATACGACGAATAGTATGAGGTTGTTGTCCTATAGTAAATTAATGATGTTTACTGAGATGTTTGGTGGAGCTTCTTAATAATAACAACTATCAAGAAAATATTAATAAGATTAAATGATGAAATAGAGTATTTTTTATACATATTCTTTTAACAAAAAAACACAAAATGTTTCCATATGATGTTTTAATGAGATGATGAAAAAATAAATATGAGAAAAAACTAGGGGATCCAGAATTTGGAATTGAACCTTCTAAAGGTAAGGCATCATGAATTTGGGTTTCAAATGTTTTAAATGAAAAATCTATGAAAAATAAATTAAACAATAATTTACAAGAATCTCAGTTGTTTGAGTGATTAATGAAAGGAGTCAAAAGGGATTCATAAATTGTTATTCCACCAATATCAAAAACTAATATGATCAATCACTAATGTGGAATAATGTTTGAAGAGACTGAATTTATTCAAGCCTATATTCTATCTGTTAATGATATTGGAAAAGAGAAAGTAATTCACGATGAGACACTTATTGATGTTCAAAAAAATCGATACATGAACCAGTAGAAAAAGGGTCTCTTAAACAAAACACTTTGTTAGATAAATATCCTGATAATAATTTTAATGGTATTGTTTATGTAAAATAATTAAATTACAAATATGGAGATGAAAATGAAGTAAAATAATAAGATGATAAATACAAAAAAATTATGGAGAAAAAAAAAGAATATGTAAAGGGGGGAAATGTTGAGAACGAAGAGGCTGATGAAAATGATGGAACTCAATCAGATAAGTAATCTTTAGATCACCATCACAACTATATATACCATCCATAACTGGAAAATAATAAGAATATAAAAGTTCTATAGATGATGCTTCATCATCATCAGAAAAAGATCAGTCATCATCAAAGAAAGAGGAAGAAGATCAAAATTCAAAAATAAAAGCTCATGATAATGACAAGATCGACGAAGATATATATATATCATTGAATTTTTTAAGAAAATATATTAACTAAAAATGAGGAAAAGGAATTTATGAAGAAACATAAAAACAATAAAACAGAAATGGAGGTCATTATAATCCCCACAAAACCACATAATTCTATCCCTAAAAAGTATGATTTGTCTGATAAAATAGCGTATAATGTTTTTGACTACATTATTAATGTTTTGAGAAGGATTGAAGAAAATAAATTCTTTATTATGATAAGCATTAATCATGGAGTAATATTATTTAATAAATAATCAATAAAAAATTAGAATCTATTATAATTTATTCATAATTAGTGATTATGAATGAAGCTAAGATGATGGCTTTACAAAAATATTTTCAATCTCATTAAATTTCATGAAACTAGACGGTTAGGTTGTTTAATCCCGGTGATGCAGACATTTGGATACAAGAAAAATATATTGATGACGTTAATGTGATTTTGGTAAAAACTCAAAGTTATTTTATTGATTTATCATCAAACATGGCTAAAAGAGTGAGGGTTGTGGAAGATTTCAGATATTCCCCTAAAAAATAACTAAGAAACTTAATGATCTAAAAAAAGATCCATAAAAGTTTTTTAGAGATGAAAAGTCTATTTTCCGTTAAACCCATTATTTTCTTTTTCAAGGAGGAGAATAAAATGTTATCATAGGAGGTTTAAAAGGTGAAGTCTCATGAATAAAATACAGTGAAGCTTGAGAAATATCACAGGGAGTTAAAAAAGATGAAGGCCTTTGTGAAGACCCTAATAAACAAATATTGATCACTTTAATTTTGAACTATTCACGTTTATCAATTTCAATCTATTTTAAAACATTTTAATTGGTGTAATGAATTATTATTTATCCAAATATGATTTGTCTAAATGTTTTCCAATTAGGATTGCTTGAATTTTCATTCATATCTTATGTGGGTTATTAGTTATTTAAATTCATTTTTTATATATTTTTTCTTCTCTAACATTTTAGGGAACTTTGGTATTTTCCCCATTCCTTTTTGAAAATCACAAAGGGGGTGAAGATTTTATAAAATGGGTGAATATTATAAAAAGAGTAATTATTTAACAAATATTGTTTCATATTAACAGGTAGAATATGATACATTGGGAGAGGTATATTCTTGAGGGGGAAAAGTTTTTTTTAAGGAATATCTTTTATGAAACTCTTTTGTATTAACAATTGTATTTAGATTATTTATAAAATCTATAGCAGGTTTGATGTAAGGATTAAATCTGAATATGATGTTCTTAAAACAACAATGTTGTATAATTTTTTCATGTTTTTACATTTATTTATTTGGTTTTTTGATTTCAGAAAATTTGAATATTGATGAATCAATCTTCCTACTTCTTACTTTTCAATTCCTTTATTTTTTAAATCACAAAAACTTTCTTAAAAAATATTACTAACTATTTATGCCACATACTTTTGGAATGTTTTTGTATAAAAGTTACCCTTTACTATACTTAGAATACATTTTAATGTATTCAAAATATAAAATATAAAATATTCATTATGATTATCATAATGAGAATGTGTCTGATATATTGAAAACACTTTTATTGGAACAATATGTTGTACTTTTCGTTGGGGGTATCGTACTAACAATGTATTGACAATCGTATGAATACTCATATAGATAAAATTGTACAAAAAATCATAAATATTATAAAATTTAAATTAATAACCAATTATCTCAGATTGACTATGTTTATAATATGAATAAAAACCCATATTTGGTAATGTATGGAAAATTATAGATACTATAACGGTGTTAATCTATATGACCTCACATATTCAGTTACGCTAGATCATTATGATCTATCAAGTGTCATCTATTTGAATCCTTTATAAAAAAACATGGAAAATTTGATCATTGGTAGGATTCCTATAAATATTGTGTCATTTGAATAGTTTGAAGTTGATAATTCCTTTTCACTCTCATGTCGTGTGATGAATACTTATTATGAACTGTTTGTTCTTAGTTTTTTAATTTTATTGGAGTGTTTTTTTCTTAATGAGATCTTGTGAGGGATGTTTACATAATAACATTTTATATCCTATTAAAATTCAATATTTTTTTTATAGATTTAGGGCTTCAAGAGATTTTAATATGATGAATATGATTCATTGATTAGAGAGATTCTTGGGCTATAAAGACAGAGATTTTGATCATTATATAAATACCTTCTTAGGAAAGGAAAATAAATCCATTCTGATCTTCATATATAGCGATTTCCAAATAAGGGGAGACTAAATTTACAATAATTATAAAATAATTGGATACCTTTATTCAATTTATTAACTAGAATTACCATAAGGATATAATAGGTATGTATTTTTAATAGATTGTAAGAAATTATTACGGTTTTTATGTATTTTATTAGTCTTTTTATACATGTTTTATTTAAACTACATATAATAGAAATATAGTCATAATGATTATCATTATATAATCATTATATCTATACTAAATTTATTATGATAAAAAATACTCTGATATAAATTATATCTATAGTGATTATGGTTTTTATTCAAATATATTTGGACTATTTTGTGGTTTGATTTTGTGACTTAGTTAATCAGATTGAGTACAAGTCTAAAAACCTTCAATAAAGAGCCTTGTTTTTTAATTACATTAAACTTATTAATCAATTTTTTTAGAGAAAAAATAATCCCCCTACACTTTTAAGTACAATCATTTTTGAATATCCTACGATCAAACATTTACAACACTTTTTACACATCCTTAATGATTATTTTTCATCATTAAAATAAATTTATAGAAAATTAATACTCAATTCCTTTAATTTTATTTTATTTTGTGTCCATTGTTTCCCCCAAAATGTTCTCCTTTACATAGTTGAAAAATTCAAATGTATTTAAACATCAATTATAATTTCATTCCCCTTTATTCTTTTTAAATTTATGGTTTGACCATCATTTTAATGAGGTGATTTTTCAACAAGGTTAATTCAAAATATTCAAAATGCATTTCTATCCATTAAAAATAAAATGTGTTATCATCCAATCCACACATTAGGTTGATAACATTATTTTCCACTTTTAAAATTCCATTAATAATTATTATCTTTAAAATAAAATTTTTTCAACCTATTATATATTTCCATTTTAAAAAATCTTATATCATCATCAAATTTCCATTATTAATGATTATTTTAAAAAATTAAAGTTTTTCAATGTGTTTTGAATTATCGTTTTTGAAAAAAAATTATATTTTCATAGATATTTAATTTTTCACTCTTTGTTATAATTTGTTTCCAAAAATATTTCATTTCTATTCTAGAAAAAGTTTTTTTAACTAATTTAAACCCCATCTTTAATAAAAATGTTTAAAATGTTTTATAAAAAAATAACATAAATTTTTCATCCATGGTTTACATATAATGAATTGATAATTTGATCATCCACACTATGATATTTTTTTTTGAATCATTTTTTGAAATTATATTTTGTTTATTTCATACATAAATATTATGTGATATGGGTAAGAAACCCACATTTTTTTAATATTATATTTAATATAATATGATGATTGATATTAAATAAAAGCATATTTATAAATGTTGAAATGAATGGTATTATGTCACTATCAAATGTATTGGTTTATGGTAGAATCTCTTGAGATGTTCATTATTTCAAATAATGGGTTTAATCATATAGTCATTATCACGATTACACATCACACATTTTCATGTGTGTTTATAATGGGGTTTTTCACATACATTTGGGTATATGGATTCGAATCAAATTGAATTTCAAAATATTATGGTTATTCAAAATTTACATGATTATCAAGTTATGATGCATTTCAATGCTTATAATTAAATTATTTTAAATTCTAAGGAAACATTTCAGTTCCATGAAATTCGACGTTTTCATGATTTATCATTATTTTTAGAAGTATATCAATATTCTATGTCATGCCCTCATGTTATTTGACTATTGAGATAGGTTCATATCATGTTCATATCCTTAATTCTAACTTAATGGGAACGTTATGTTCTTTTTTCCTCTAACATATTCTTTGTTTATCATTTATTGTCTCATGGTCTTTTTTTATGATATATTTTTTCCTTCATGTTCTGCATCATGTTTTGATGTGTATTTTACAGAGTTCTTAATCTCATCCATTTAATATATTTATTGTACCATGGCTTTGAATATGATTATATAATGTGATATTTGTAGGAATGGTTCTAAGGGAACATAATTATGGAGAAATTATCAAAACTGTGGTAAAATTGAATGTTTATGTTGTTATTCTCCAACAAACATAACCTATTTGCCATTGGGATATATGATTTTTTTATATGTAATATTTAAATGAATCAATTAAAGTAATTTTTTTAATTTTTTAATATATTTTGTATTAGATGGATATATAGTTATTTTTGGAAATTGATGTACTACTTTTGGATATTAATTTTGTTGAATTTGTTTTAGGGTTAGATGACTTTATTAGAAACCCAGGAGTTTAATCTATATATAAACCAACATACTCAAATATTTCAAAATTACTGGTAAGCTATTTTTTCATTATAATATATCCATTTCTATATTTTAAGGTGATGTAGGCTCTTTCACAGATATCCCTCAATGTATTACCCTTTAAAAGTGTGTGTTGGGTATTAACATAATCATCAATGAAAGCATAAAAAAGAGTGCAAACTACACAAATGGTTTGAAACTCTTTGGTGTTAGGATATTAAAGATAAAATTAAATTTACAAAATAACATGTAGGAATTTTTTTCTAGTTACATGGAGATTCATAATATTTCATGACAAAAAGAAACCTATATCAAACTATGATTGTTATTGGATGAACTAAAGGAATAATTGGTCAAAAAGAAAATGTAAAATAAAAATGAATTATAATAATTATTTTAATTTTTTATTACTATAATATCCTCATATTGGAAATGGTTTGTATGTTTTGTCTTCCTTTTTAGTTGTACTAGTGGCAAGAATGAGAAGTAACCATGGGTGAGATGGAAAATGCAATCATTACCTCAATGAAAAATGCATAAAAAATTTATCTGGAATGAGAAACAATGTGATTATGACTATAAACAAATATTATTAACAATATAAAAATAATTTAATTTCCAAAAACACTAAAGAATATGAAAATATTTCATTATGATAGGTCATGTAATGAACATGAAAAATGGAAAAAATATTGATTTTCTATACATTAAAAATATTGGTAGAAGAAACAATATAATTTACTTAAGGAGACTAGAAGATACATAACATGGGGAAGATGACATCATTAAACATTTCACATTCATATGGAATTAGAGAATTTAATAAACATTAGGAATGAAACTATAAATTTTCCAAGGGAAAAAATAATAATTAATTTTTTTTTGTGTGGTGGCCAAATGAATTATCCATGAAAATCCTATTATCTAAGGATTACTAAGGACTGTAGGAATCAAATACCTCCTAGACCTAGGGATAATGTAATAACTATTTAAATGAATAATGATAAAGGGGATATGAGTAATTTGGTTTCACTTACTCAGCCCCAAATTAGAGGATTCAATCTACTTTTATCAACACTTGTGTATCTCAGGTGTTTTCTATGAAAATTAATTCACCACCATTATTTAATTTTATATTAAAGAAAAAAATTAGTGTTATTATTATTATGTTTTTTTAATTATTAATTTAACAAATCCTAACATTTTCCCTTAAATTTGAATTTATTTTATTTATACAATTGATATCATTACATTGACTACATATATGTTTATATAATAGTAGAAAAACACATTCTAAATCCATTTTTGCCATCTATTAGTGATTGGAAATATATGAAACTTGTTATAAGAACACAATTCCCTATTTATGGTTCTTATTTAATATATATGAGATACATTTCCTTGAGATTGTTAAAGATATTATGTTCTATCTAGTATTCACTATGATAATGATGACCACTTCTCATTGGTGTTAGTACTTTGAGTCATGTCATCCTTTTTCCCACCATAATATCTTCTTATAATTAAATTTAAATTAAATTACCAGGAAAGAATTTATTTAAATGTGGGAAAATGTAATGAACTAATATTTTAACTCTTTTAAAATTCATATTCTTCTCTATAAATTGTCTCAGCCACTACACTAAATGTAAAAAAAATGTCTACAAATTATGAATACAAGTTATTCATGATATAATAATCACTATTATGGTTATTAACTTAAATTTATTACCTTGAAAAGATAATTAATTAATATGAGTTAATATTGAGAAGGAAATTTTTAATAAAAATAATTTTTTATATTATATATTTTCTTGTATGAGATATCTACATAAAATTTTTAGATTTTAAATTAATTAAATTAAAATTCGTATTTTTAGTTCATTAGAAAAAAATTTCTTAGGATGTGTGTTTTAGGATTTTAAAAAATAATCAGAGATTAGGTTAATAGTAGAAAATATAGATCTGTTTAATAAAATCATTTTTACAAGACATATATGTTTTTTACATATTTTTAATAATAAAATTTAATCATATACAAAATAATGAACATATAATTTCAATTTTTTTCATATAAAATCCATGAATATCATTTTTTAAAATCATGCAGTAATTTAATAAAATAGTTACATGGATATTTCATTAATTAAATTTAAAAATGTGGAAATTTGGTTTTGGATATATTCAAATGTATCATAACTTATATTTAAAAAAACATATAATTTTTTTAATATTATTAGAATCTCTAACATTGATTATTTTTTCTTATCCTTATAAGATATTCAAAAAAAATCACTTTCATAAAAGATGAGTTTTTATGTATTGTATGTGTTAACGTTAATATTAAATACCTGAAAATTGGAATGATTATTTCATAAATTCGTTATAAATTTTATAAAATAATGTTAAAATTTGTTAATATTTCTAATTTTTTACTTATAAAATTTAGATTATTATTATTATTAGTGAAAATTACTGTCATGATGATGAATCAATTATTTTAAAATTATAATTTTATTAATATGAGTGAGTTTATATAAAAAATATATATTAAAATCCTTTAAATAAATTATTTAATATGAAATATAAAAACATAAATTATTATAACAACACTAAATTAATTGTTTCTTAATAATTAATAATATTATAATTCCACAATTTTAAAAATGTTATTTTCTACTAAAATGGTATTTCAATGGTTGTCTCTTTTAATTCTAAAGTTAATATTATAAATTTCAAAATTTAATTGGATTATATATATATTTAATATAATTTATTTACACTCATGTTTTTTTATATATGTTATTCTATATGTTTAATGAAACATAAAATAAATGGTGTTAAAATCTAGTTACCTAGTTTAAAAGAAATATTTAAAATGTTTAAAAATAGTAATAAAAACTATATAACTTGTTTATAAAGTTGGTGAAATGAATTTATTGAGTCTATAAAGAACTAAATACACATTATGGTCAAATATTTTGTAAATTTTTATCCATTTATCTTGTAATAATGTCATGGAATAATATAAATAAAGAGGGTGTTTCCAAAAGTACCATTTTTCTACACTTATCAAAAGATACCAATTACACCATTCAAGGACACACCTATCCGTATAATTTCTCCTTGAAACTATTGGATTTAACCTAAATAGAACTATACCCCTTTAAAATAATATCATTTTCACTCATAGTTAACCCAATCCCTTCAATTTCAAGGGAATTTCAATGAAAAATCATGTCTCAAACATAAGAAATATACCCTTATGTTTTTATTCTTAATATTACAATTACACAATATCTTATTATAATGTTAATAATATGGATTCAGTTTAGTTATTATAATAATATATTTTTATATTAATGGTATAACCATTTTTTATTACTTTCAATCCACTTAGATAAATAAAAGACTAGAAATCATATGTGTCTGTGAACTACCGCCTCTATTGGTAACCTTTTCTTCATTTTTCTTATAGTTTTTCATTATTTTTCCAAAAATATTTTTTACAAATCTTCATAAAAAGTGAATATAATTAATAGAATTATTTTTTTGTTACAATTATATAATGTCAAATGAAAAACCTCATTAATTATACTTAACAATCAAGTTAAAGCATGTTTATATTTGGGTCTGTTTAACGACTTTCTTGAATAATGCTATATAAATCAGTTTTGGATAACTATGAGAATATGAAATATAAAATTATAATTTAATAATTATATTATGATTTTAATATGTTAATTTATATATTATATTAACTATTTAAATTATTATTAATTTATCATCATTATTTTATAAAATTATCAAAATAACTCGTTATAAATTTAGTTTTCACAAAACTCAACTAACACACATATTTAATAAAATAGTATAATCTTAAATAAATATAATTTATATATTAAGGTATCATTAATAATTTTTAAACAATTTCATTTTTTATATATTATATATAACGATATCAAAATTACTAAACATGCAGAACACAATATATGTTTTTCTAACCAAATATTCATAATACACAATAACTAGTTGTTGTTCTTATCATATAAAATTATAAAAGATATTATAAAATAGTAATATTTATAAATATAGTTCTTAAATGATGTATTTTTCTTTAATTTTTTTGTTTTATATAATTTTATAGTGTTATCTTATAAGAAAGAAAACAAGGTAAGGGTTTTTAACATCAAAATTCTTCTATTTCATACATGTTTCATATTATGAACAAAAAAAAAATTTATTAGTATAAAACCAATTTGAGATATAATATCATGAATTATCTTCTAATATAGTAATTTTATTTTAATATTATCCCTATTTTTTCATAGGGGTTTTATTTTGAATGTTTTTAAATTAACAAGGGTTTCTTTTTCTAAAATATAAACTCCTTGTGATGTGTTTAAGAAATAAAGCCTATTTCATAAAAAAATTTATAATACACAGATATTTTCATTATGTATCATGATTGTATTATAATTCCGAATATTCATTTTTCTATTTAACATTATAAATCTTATGGGTTTTTGATTTAAAAGTTACTGTGGATGTAAATGGTTTTCCTCACTCAAACATCATTCAATCGTCACAATCACTATACATTATATAATATTTTTCAAGATTCATATTTTCTAACATATGATAATTTTAGGGCATATTTGGACATTATATTAAATTTTAGTTAATGTTTCACACCAATTAATTCCTCATTGAAGATTATATTGTTTTGTTAAAATTCCTTTTTGTTAGGAATATTTATCATTTTATTTATCTATTTTTTATTCCATGTCCATGTTTTTTGATCCCACTAATAATATCCTTCACCTAGTAAAAAACTAGAAAATATTCTCTAGTTAACTTTTTATTCTCCTTAATATTATTAAAAAATGTTTCATTGTTTTTTATGATATCATTTTTCAATATCATTATATCATAAAAATTAAAAAATCTATAATTTAAAAATTAAAGGTTTACTCACCCAATAGATTTTATTTATTGATAAGTTTATATATTTTTTAATTTTTTATAGTTAATTACTCATTTAAAAGTAAATTTATTCAACATATTTTCAATTACACATTTCATAATCATTATGTCCTTATCCTTTTTCTATTAATAACTATTATTTTCAGAAGATAGATTTCACAAAGTGTTTACACTTAATTTTTTTGAAAATTTGTTTATTTACAAGGAAAATTTATTTGGAACTCCTTAAAATTAATATTTTTACAAATTTATTATATTTAACTTTTAAAAAATTTATTATTGAACTTAATTTACACATTATCTAATATAACAATTTTTTAAAATTTTTTGTGTTTTTTTATATTCACATTAATTTTCTCTCCAAGGTTTATCAAAAATTAAGTGATGTTTTTATGGTCTTATATATTAGTTTTTGATGTGAAACCTTTTATGAAGTTCTATTTTTTGACTTATTATGTACATGTTATGTGTTATGTTCATGAATTTTTCCTTTTCCATTAGTTATTTATATTATGACAAAGACTGATTTTATAGGGAACATATATGTAAGGATAATGACAGGTGGGGTCTTATATAACCCTACAATTTATTATTTTAATCTAATCTCTCATGATATTATCGGTATTTATGTAATGGTTTTTTCAAAACGGAAGTGGCATGATGGGTTTGATGATATTTTCAGACATGTAAACAATCAGTTTGTTTACACATGCATGTGGATAATGAGATTGATCACATTGGTTTCCATATTCTTATTTATTTTCCACATTGTTTAGGTTTATTATTTTAAGACCCATTTCTGTGTTTTTAATTATGTCATGTAAAATTTTCAGGAAGATTTTTTTTCAATAAAATAAAATTTTATCAACATAATTATTTATTTATCTAACATTTTTTGTGATTCTAATTTATGGTCTCATGGTATTCTATAGTATTATTTATGTCTTCTCATTTCTCATCCATATCATTATGTAGGTTTCTTAACTGAGACTCTACAAACACCCCTTTCTTATGGTTTCAATCCTAAGGTGATAATGATGGTTTTAACATCTCAGCTATAGATGAATGGTTCTGGAGGATCATAATTTTGGGGAATTTTTCATATGTGTAGTAAAACATGAAGTTTATATAGCTATTCAACAAGAAATTTAACATATCTTTCCATGGGTTATATTACTATTTGTGAAATTAATTATTTATAAAATTATTTTAATGTATTTGTTTTGTCAATTTTATATTGAGTAACTAAAAAATACCACAATTTCAACAATAATTAAAATAACGATAATATCCATACGTTTGGTAGAATGTACCTGTTTTGGAAAATGATATGAATAATCCTTTTAAATAAATTATAGATAGTTAGGAACTAGAAAAAATAACTTCAATAAATCAGTGTACAATATTAAAAAAATTCGATTATATTTATAGAGAATTTAGACATGAAAAAAAATATTCCCATCCAAAATGAAACAATGTTGTATTTCTAGAAAACAAATTCTTTCTTAATTTTCTATGTTTTAAGAGATGAAAATGAAAGGAAGTGTTTAAATTTATATAGAAACACCTAAGAGAAAATAAATTATATATGATTTTCTATAAATGTATCAAATAATTTCATCATCATGAATTTATGTATAAATATTATTGTAAGATGTTTTGTTGTATAATAAAACCCTTACCACTTTAGTATCTATTGAATCATAACACTCATGATTTAAATTACTTAAAATGAAATGTTAAATTTAATGAATATATAGATATTGATGATATAACATATAAATTCTTACTATTTAAATTACATGATGAAAAAATAGTGAATATTTAATATGTATCATGAAAACATAAGTGAGATGAGAAACCCTTACATCATGACCAAATTGAATTATAATTTATCTAACAACCTATATAATAAAATTATATATCTATATAATCATTACCAAAAAATATTGATGATTATAAAACTTTACACTATTTAATTATAAAATATTAAAACATTTTTAATAACAATATTTCATTGTCATCCGAATTTCAGGTATTAACAGCTTTGTTTTTCATGTATGTTTTAGTTCGGAAGTTATGGTCCTTAAATATTGATCATGGTTCAAAATTATACATAATAATAATCATCATCATCATTCCACACATGTAATATGTAATAACTATATTCATTTTCATTACCATTCATATAAATAGGTGACTAATAAATAATTACACCACTTCATAGAAATAATAGTTTGTATGTATTCACAACTGATGTCTCACATTTTGAGGGAAATAAAGAAATAAAGGTATGAAATAATTCACATATCTATAATAAGTATTGTATCATAAATATCCTTTATATTCATTAAATATATCCTTATTACCATTCATATAATATATAAATGAAAAACTAATCACATCACTTCATGTTGGGGTATCATATAAAAATACACAAGAGACATTATCATTTTCCAATGGATAAGAAAATAAGAATGTTGATTATGTCATATAAATATAAAAGAATAATTATAAAAAAAATTAAAATATATAAACATTAAATCCATCATAATTAAAATAAATTAAATATATTTGTTTAAAATGGATTGTATCGTTGTGTATATGTGGTTATCCATGGGTAAAAAAAAATATTCTCTCATTTCCAGTTTGAGGAAAAAGGTGGTGGAAAATTATTTTTCCACAATAATAATAAAATATTAGTATACCTAAGATATTTCAGTCATTATGTTAGGATTTAAAACAAATATTTACAAAAATTATCTTAATAAATAAATATCAAATGAAATGGGTAAGGCGATAACCTCTTCTTTGAGAGACCACTCTTGCATACACTTTACGCCTTCATAAGATGGTATTAGGGTAAGAATAATAGATCAAGAAATATGTTTGGAATCTAATAAGGTATTTGGGGTATGATTTCTTGATATATAAGGATTCATTATTATGAATAAAGGAGGATAAGTTGTTCCCTATTATTAGTGAGGGGAGGCACACACTTTAAATTAAATAGAAATTGTAATTAATATTATATCAATTTCATGTTAAAGTTGTTTAAATTGGAAAACATTTCATGGATATGATAATATTAGTTTGAGATAATATCATATAATAATATTTATATAAGTTTATATCATATTTATACCATTATCTCTTAGTTTAAACCCTAATAAACCCATTTTAACCCAAACTCTGTTAAAACTAATTGACTGTTTTTAATATTCATTATGGGTAAATTTAAAGAGGACTCACAAAAAAATTTGGAAATGTTGAATCAAAATATTTTTTGTATTTTTTATAATTAAATATCGATAACAAGTAGAAAATAAATATAAATTAATCAAGAAAAACACTACGAAATAGATTTTTGAATTATGAATTTTCAGCATAATATGCGATTTATATACATTAATTTCATATTAAAAAATATAATATTAATAAATTGACTTTATTGAATATATAATCTATAAATATCGTTTATTTATTTCATAAATAATTAATAATTTATTTTATAATGATAAAAAAATATTGAACATATAAACATAGTTTTCTTGAAAAAAACACATTTACCGTCAAATGATTTTATCTTAGTTTTATACTACTATAAACTAATGTGTGAATAATTATTCATAACGTAAATGTTAATTTCTGAAAAACACTTTTTAATAATGATAATATTTCTATATGCAAATACATTAAAATGATAAAAACATTCAATTCCTTAGAAATATAATACTATTAATCATGTAATGAATCTATTTTAATTTATTTATTTTTTATTAGGAATCAATATAAGAAGTTGAATTATTGAATATAAATATATATATTTATATTAAATAATGTGATTAATCATATTCATACCTAAAAATATTATGGATGGGTAATAAAAATATATATATAATGGTTCATTTGGGCATGGGGTTCAATGAAAACCAAGATATCAAATTCTTAAAATTATCTTAATATAATACATATAAAATATCTGGTAGTTAAAAACTATATAATATAATAGTTTTGGGGGAAAATATTTAATCTGAATTCTAATCAATTTTTAACACTAAAAATAATTTTTTGTCTCCTAGTAAATACATCTCTGTTTGTTCATTTATTTTTCGTAGACAATTCATGAAGAGATCTCACATTGTCACTATAAATTATTATATCATCAAAAAAATTTTACACATTAATGAACTTGTTGTTGTCACATTAAAATATAATTACTATCAATATTTAATTTCATCAATTACATTTTCCTAAAAAAAATCATCTTTTTAAAATCATGTTGTGTTGTATTATTTTAATTCATATAACATTTTTTCTAGTATTTACACCATACTCTTATCAATAACTTTAATAAACCCATTTTATTTTGAAATAAATACTAAATCATAAAAGTTTCCATTAGAAAACATTTATTTCATGACCATTATATACACATTGTAGTGAATGGGTACATCCCTATCTAAAAATTTGTTAATTAATTCTAACCATGATACCATTGAAATGGATACATAAATTTCAATTCCATTCAATTGAGTATATTATTTTTATACTCGCCTATCCTTATTTCATTTTTCCTATCTTTCATACTAAATTTTTTCTAATCATCTATTTGGTTATATTGAAATTATTATTCTTTGTTCTTCATAAGTTCTCCCAATTTTCTATTTCCCCAATATGATCCTATTGATAATTTATACCTTATATTGATTCTATATCTTTAGTAGCATCTACTACAGATCATGGTTCAACACATGATATGAGTGTTTTCTAATTTCCCACAATCATCATCCTCATTCTTTCAATAGTTTACCATTATTATTTAATAATTTTTATCATCAACATGTATTTTAGCCTTAAAAGGATTTGTTTCATAGAATGAAACATCTTCTTCTTCATCGGTATATTATTAATCAACCTCACTAAATATTTTTAATATGTTACATTTTTCATCATCAAGGTTCGTAGGAATGTTCATGTTTTTCATCTAAAATCTCAATACATGTTAGCATGGATAATTTTTACTTGAAATAGTTTTCAACAATATATACATCTGAGTATTTAACAATAATTTTCAAATAATTTTTGTATAATATCTACCCGCTTCCATTAGATAAGTACCCAATTAAAATCCATTCTTGTTTTCTACATTTAAATTTCTAAAACAACAACCATTTCTCTTTGCAAAGCATGGAATTAACAACATATTCGAGTACATTAAAATTGGTTTATTTTTGTACCACATTTAATATATAGTTAAATTTTTAATGGGTATAAAAATGAATTTTTTATATGTGTATAATAGCACATTGTTCCTCTCCCTAGAATAATTTTGAAATTTTGTTTTTAGATAATATTGTCCTAATCATCTCAATAACACTCATATTTTTTCAATAAAACCCCCTTAATATTGGGGTGTATATGGTGTGTGTAATGGATGGGTTATTCCATATTTTGAAATATATCATTCAAATTCATCACATGTAAACTCCTTCCTAGGACCAGATCTCAATTTCTTATTATGAATGTCATTAACTAATATGGGGTTCTGTCTTACCTGACACCTGAACGTGCATATGGAATGGCCCAAAGTATATTCCTTATCCCTAAAGGATGGAAACTTGTTTATATTTATAAAAAAAATCTTTCTGATCAATTTCACCCAAGATAATCATCCATGAAAAAATCATAAGAATAAAACATTACACCATGCTCAATAAAATATACCAAAATAGATAAAACTATTTAATTTTTAACATTTTAAAAACATAACATAAAATAATATACTAAAACAGGAAGGGAAACAACTATAACACTACCAAAACTCTCCAATAAAGAAGAGGGATAACTCCCTCATTGAACCTCCACCAAAACCTTCAGGGAAAAAGAACTAGTTACCTGATCCACCAACACCACTATTGAACATCTTTGCATTACCTAGGTCAAACATAAAATGTTCTACATATACACAATGGTGTTTGTTGGGTGTGATCCAAATTCCAGTAGTATGTCACCCAAAGAAATATTTCATGCCACTACATTATACGACAAATTAACATTAATGTTTTAAGAATGAATTTAGAAAAAATATTATATACAATTTTAATAATAAAAATTGAAGAATACGCTATAAATCATAATGAAATAAATGTCCATTATATGCCTATTGTATGAATCACATCAAAAGGGAGCACCATGGGTAATCATTAAATAATCTAGCTCTAGTGGGAACCTGGGATCCATTTATCCTGGTGAAACATGGTATAACAACCATAACCCATAGTGTCCTCATGTAAATGACACTAGAGTGGATTATATGGAAAACACTAGTGGAATTCAATCATCATCAATGTTTACTTACTTTTTTACATAAATCCAACTAGAAATAATTGGGCCTTGACCCTGCTGATGCAACTAGCCACTATTCATAGACTGCCGACAAGATAACAATGATTTCCTTTATAATCAACTTCCATTATTCATGATACATAGATCACAAAATTCACATACACAAATAAAAAAAATTATTAGACATGAAAACCCATCACATTTCATTGGTAAAACATCATTCAATTCCATACAGACATGAAGTCGTTTTGAAAATAAACTTCTCCCCACATATACAATTTATATAACAAAATCAAGAACCACAACAAGGAAGCACACATGAAATATATCGATCATCATTTAGAAATCCATATTTTGACCAATTCTTAGATCATAAAAAATTTGAAACACATTTATCACCACACATATAATTCATAGAACACATTTATGAAAAAGGGAAAGAACACCAAAACCCTCTGATAATTCTATTGCAAGTAATCAGAAACCTAGTG
This sequence comes from Viscum album, assembly GCA_963277665.1. Classification (NCBI taxonomy): domain Eukaryota; kingdom Viridiplantae; phylum Streptophyta; class Magnoliopsida; order Santalales; family Viscaceae; genus Viscum; species Viscum album. Next base: position 363,339,635 of record OY728140.1, on the reverse strand, counting down.
CTTTGAATCTTCCATAATCATGTGAAAAAAAAACAACCTCGCCTCAAGAGGACCCAATTAAGTGAAAATCAAACCATGAACATCAATAGTTATCCCAAAAACTCACAATTGAACTCCAATTTGGTTATTAAATACTGTAGAGAAGATGAACCCCAATAGAGAGGAACAAGAATCCAACAAAACAGAAGAAACCAAGGGAGAAAGGGATTACATATTGATCTTTTAAAAATACCCCAAAAAATTCACCAATGTAAGGAGGTCCATGTGATCCACGAGGGAGAGGGGGAGGTTCCTAGTGGATAAATGATTGAATGGGGTGAGCATGTGTTTATTTATGGTTAAATTTGAAGAGAGAAATTGTAAATATTATATTTTAAATGACCTAGACAGGAAGCATGGTTTTCTAAACCATTCATCAATTGTGAGGCCATCTATGCCTAATATGAATGAGGCTTCATGGTTTCATAAGGTAGGATGCATGCCATGTGGTAGTCCATGTAGCCTGGATAGTTCCACTATTCATGGTGTATGGTATCTTCAAGGATGGTGCATAGTTTACACTAACTGTGTGGCAACAATGCACCACCTGTTGTTTAGTCCAAAAAATCCATTTTTCAGGAAAACATCCAGAGAAAACTAAGGGATTAATAAAATAAAGTAAAAAATAAGGAGTTACCAAATGTAGAACCACCGATGTGAAAATTATCCACATCATAGAAACATTCCATTCCTAGAAAATCATCCCGAAGTATGATCCTAGAATGAAAATGAATACATCTTCTTAACCTGATAATTCTATTACCATGTATCAAAACCATCATTTCCATGCTTCTAAATAAATCGGACAAATAGTACATACTTCCCCTAAATTATATTCTCTTTGTAATCCCCAATTTGAACTGGATTCTCAAACACATAAAAATTAGGATTCAACTGAGTCTCTTCCCAATTCAACACATGAGGCAGGTCCCAATTATACATTTTCTGTAGAGAGAAATGGAACATGTCATGAACTTGTGTCTCCAAATAAGGATAATATGACATGTATTACACCTTACCCACTCTCTCAGTAACCTCAAAAGGTCTTACATACCACCATGTTATATTTCCTTTCTTACCAAGATGATGATAACCTGGGAAGGATTCTTATTTCGGAATAACATAGTTCCCTACTAAGAATTCCAAGGCTTGGTGCCTCTCATCATCATAATACTTGTGGATAATATGCATAGTTAACAAATACTTCCTAATCAAATGGGTATTCTTAGATATATCCTACATGAGGCTCAATCCCAATAATGAGGTCTCCCAACCTCATCCCAACATAGTGGTGACCAGAGTGGATGACTATAAATAACTTCACAGCAGACCGTTCTTATCAAGGATCAGTAAATATAATTATTGGAAAAATCAGCCAACCCCAAATGGATATCTTTTGAGCCTCCAAAATCCCACACATATTCCTAGATCATGTATTCTATGATCTGACTTTCCTGATCCCTCTGAGAAATTTTTTTAGGATGGGATGTTGTATCCAACATGACATGGGACCCCATTTCCATAAGATGGCCTTCCGTAAACCACGGTGGGTAGTAGGGTTCTTTGAATGAATCAAATTTTAATGGAACACCATGAATCCTCACTATCTACTAACAATATAACTAACCCAATTCTTCCACTTTGTATTAATCCATGATCAAAATGAATAGTGTTGATTTCGTCAAACAGTCAATCATTACCGAAATAGAATTCCATCCTTATGATGTATGAGGTAAGCCAATAATATAATCCATGAAGACCTCATCCCACATCCAGGTAGGTATGCATAAGGGATGAACCAAGCTAGATGGTCTCTAGGGATATGCTTTATCATACCGACAAGTATAACACTGGAATACGAAATCAACTACATCCTATATCATTTATGGGAAATAGAAATGACAAAAAATATTATAAAACATCTTGGTAGTATTAGGATTAATGACTCGTTGATAATAGTGGTTATCTTACATATCCACTTCCATAATGAAAATAGCATCGTGAAATGACCCTTAAAATGGATAACCCCGTCAAGATACAATGACCAGTCACAAGACACCTTCCCATTATTTTGGAATCATATAGAATGCTGGAACATACCATAAATCATATCCTATTGCTGAATCAAATGCATAAGGGATGGATTTAGTTGAACATTGGACAAGAATTCACCTCAACTATGCTCCCTATTTTCGAAATGAAACTTTAAAAAAATTCCCATTAAATTCAACTAATCACTGGATTCCTTCAACACTTGCACATCCACATACTCTTAATGTCATGTGCAACCTCATTAAACATTCTGTATGTGTGCACGTTATCAAAATAGAACTCTTGAAGATACACCACCAAATTGAAACTGAACTAGATTCAGATCCTTTACAAAGACAATTTAGAGAAAACTTTTATGATCACAATAGACCACAAACTTCTCCCAAAACAGATAATGACGAAGTTTATTCAAGGAATGAATCACCGCCTCTAACTCTAAGACATGGTTATATAATATATTCCATGTGGTTAGAGTTAGTGACAACCATATTCCACCAGATTCTCATCCAACATTAGAATGAACCGAAGACCAACAAATGAAGAATTATAGTATACCATGTATCATTTACCAGAATTTGGAATGATCATGATAGGGGATGTGGTCAACCACCTCTTAGGCTATTCAAAATATGCCTACCATTCTGAACTACATTTAGGCTTCAACAGTTTCTAGGTAACCATGCTCTTGGGTGAAGCAAGGTGAGAGAAATCCTAAAGAAACCTCTTGTAATATCCTAGCAGGCCTAAAAATCTCCTAATATCAAAAACATTGTTAGGTTCTCCCCATGACATCACTACACCAAATATCATGGGGACCATTGGAAAACTAATTCTAAGATCATGTGAACTAGAAACATTACCTACCTGATTTATAAGATGCACATTGAATACTTCTCATATAGATGATGATCCCAAGGATTTCCCCCACACAGTAATCAAATGTTTTTCATGATCCTCCTCATTTCATGAGTGGACTATGATATTTTCCACAAATACCATGAAACATTTATCATGATATCTATGGAACACCATTTTCATGAGTTTCGAAATTACTGCTAGAGAATCTGTCACCACGAAGGAACCACTAGATACCAAAAATGGTCGTAACTACATCAAAACACTATTTTTGGATCCTCCACCTCTATGAATCAAACCCGGTGATACCCAAAATGCAAATCGATCTTGGAAAACCACCAATCCACATTCTGTTGACAAAAAAATTCATCAATATGGGGGATATGATATTATTTATGAATTTTAACTTATAAATATTTTGGTAATTGATACATAACTGAAAATATCCATCAGACATCCTAGAAAACAAGATAGAGGTAGCCCATGGTGATATGCTCGGGTGAATGAATCCTTTGGATTCTAAATATTCTAGTTGTACCCATAATTCTCTCAAGTTGGTAGGGATATATGGTATGAGGGAATAAATATCATCTATGCCCTCAACACCAAATCTAGGGTTAACTCCACATCCCACACTAGAGGAAAACCAAAGAACTCATCTAAAAACAATTATGGGAATTCATCCACCACAAGAGGTAATAAGTCCTTAGAAACAACATCATTATCCTCCAACATGAACCATGTGATATAAAAAAATATATTTTGAAACTCCCAAAGTGCAGGTACATCACATCCTAGCCCAGGATCCCAGTAACATTGTGTAAAGACCCGAATATTTCAAGGAAACTTTTTTCTTAATTTTCTTTGGGATTTTATGAGTACGCAGTTTCTGACAGAACCTGATTCTGAGGCCCAGTGTTCCCGGAATCATTTTCCGAAGTTTAGCTCTGGTATGTTCAGTGAACGAACGAGTGGGTTTTACTATCTTTTGAACTGGTACTCAGAATCGAAATATGAGGACACCGATGGAATCGCAGCACTGGTAATTGCTTAGAAGCACCTTTTCCGGATTTGTGTTTGCTCGGGTGTGGCACTTAAAATTTTTGGGTTAAGTAAAAGAATAAAATAAAATGGTGCAACCAATTTTATTTTATTTTAACCTTATCTATGTTGTTGGAGTGGGATCCACTATATCCTACTCCACTAGGTAGGATATTTTTTGGGTGGGCCCCACATGATCACCACCTATTCTTTTCTCCACCCCCTCCTTTAATTATGTAACGCACCCACACCCATTTTAATGAAAGTCAACCTTGCGTTTATGTGGATTAATAAACGCCACATTAATTGGGCGGTTGAAATGTTTTAATTAATTCAATTAATTGATTGATTCAATTTTGAATTTCAAAAACGTTTCGCTTGTGTGTTAATAAAATAAAACATGTCTTATTTTATTAAGGGGTTCGTTGTGCGTGAGGGCTTGGGAGAAATTGCTCAAAGCCTGGAAGCAATCCTTCCTCGACGAAGAACGTGAAGAACGCCGACCTCCGACGAAGGTCGAAAAGAACTCCGGATCCTCGGATATCGATGATGCGACTCTGACGAATCTTTTCTCCGCGACGCGATGATCCTCCTTCCACAACGCCTTCTTTCGCGATGTGCAATTCCGCGACGAACCTTCGTTCAACTTTTTCTTCGAGGTAGGGGATTATATTCTTTTGTTCGTGATTAACTTCATCCCTGATTATCATCTTTAATTGAGCTTCCTCTTATCGCAATAACGATAGGGGGTCAGACCGCACGAACACGGCCAACCCTCCTCCACCCTTGATTGTCGATTTGTTTGCGGCACGAATAAGGCAGCGCGGTGCCGGTGCACCGCACAGAAAATATTAAAGATTGGGCGAAGAAGCACGGCGACGGAGCGCTGCGCCGTTGAAGTCGAACAAGCCGCGACACCATCGCACCTCGTCGGAGAAACTGGAAGAGACCGCGGCCAGAGCGGGGCCGCGACGGAGGCCCGCGACACCGTCTCCCCGCGTCGGACAGACCAAGGACACGGTGGAGTAGAGAGAGGCGGTCGGCTTCCAGCGGCTGTAGCCGGAGTAGGAGGGCGGGACCGAGGGGTCCCGTAGCAGCAGAAGGGTCGGCCAACAAGGCCGGCCGGATTCCGAGAAGTGTCGGGGGTCGTAACCCCCGGCTGGCCGAAAGGAGCGGCCCCCCTCATGGGGCCACGATTTCATGAACTGGGGGCAGCGACCCCCCCCCCCCCCCCCCCCGCACCCTACCGCTCGGCCGTTACGGCTGAGCCTCTTGGCCGAGCCAGGCTTCTAGGCCGGGCCACGCCCCCCGGGCCGACCCAGGGGGTATCGGGTCGGGTCGGACCGGGCCTGAACCCCCTATTCGTGGACCTCTTACAATATTTTCCTCATATCATGGGCTACAGTCCTCCGATCGATGCACCGTCAACTGTGATGTGATCCTTGGATCGAGACGGTCGTTTCGGTATATTACAATCAAGGTTTAGAGAACTTTGAGTACGGTCGGGTTGGTTCGGATACGAAACCAACCGGACCCTTGGAGCGGAAATGCTTATATCTTGAGCTCCGGACATCCGATTGATGTGCCGTTGAATTTGTTGGATTCCTCTTGATGAGATAAAACCTTTGGCATGCTTCGCCTGAGTTTTGGATTATGTTGGATAATGGATGGGTTGGATTGTACCAGAAATCCAACCAGGCCCCTGGAACGGAAAAGCTGATATCTTTCAGAACGGACGTCCATTTGATGAACCGTTAGTGGTGTTGGTGATCACGTTGGGAAACTGTCCCTTTGAGTTTACCCTATGAGAGTTCGGGATACAATTGAGATGTTGTCGGGTTGGTTCATACATGAAACCAACCGGGCCCCTGGGACGAAAAGGCTAATAACTCACAGACCAGGCATCTGATTGATGCACCGTCTGATGCTTTGAGACCCCTATGACGAGGCGGTCCTTTGAGATACTGATTGGTGGTACTTGCGTTACTTGGAGTATCGACAGTAGCTTGTGGAGAGGACCCTCCATGAGACGAGATAATAGAGTGCGAATACCTAGTAGTTAACTAAGACATAACGACTGCTGATCGATCGACTCAGAGTGATTCAGATAGCCTAGTGGGGTGCGCTTGGTTGTAGCAGCAAACCCACGGAGGAGGTGTGCTTGGTTGTAGTCGCAGACCTGTGGTACTCAAAAGGAGTACCTCTATAGGCTATGAGGGGGTGCGCCTGGTTGTAGTGGCAGACCCATGGTGGGATGCGCATTGTTGCAGCGGCAGACCCATAGCACTCGACAGGTGGAGTACTTCAGCAGTCCAAGGATAGTGGGACGCGCTCGGTTGTAGTGGTAGGCCCACTGTACTCGACAAAGGAGGAGTTCTCCAGCAGCTGTGGTTTCGACATCATGAATAAAATCCTGGTTTGAGCTGAGTCTATGAACTTGTGTTTACCTCTTGATTGAGATGGGTCACCTGATAACTTCGGTATATGTATGGGCATATACTTGGGTAGTGGTTATCCATTGATTTCATAATCTTTGTGTTTCCTCATGATTGAGATTTGTTACTTGATAACTTTGGTATATGTATGGGTATATACCTATGTAGAAGTTATCTGTTGAGATATTTATTTGTGGTTATCCTTCTTGGATTTAGTGAGACCTTGAGGGTCTCGGGGTCCGTACTGAGTATCGTATTCTCATCCCTACACGGGCTATTACCGCACCTCATTGTGTTGGTTGCAGACGACAGGCAATGCTGACAGAGGCTGAGTGTTTGAGGACTGGATGATACCCGGAGGTGGACCTCACGCCGAGTCATTATCCGGAGGTGGACTTCACGATGAGATGACACTCGGAGGAGGTTGACAGGCGAGAGCGTTGTGGATGCTATATGTACCTACCCTTCAGGTAGGATTCGAGGAGGACGACCCAGGAGCTGCTTCCATTCATCCAGCTGTTGTCTTTTTCTGTTGCACTTTTGTTCAGTTGTAGCTGTACTTTCAGTTGGGTTTGTATTCTAGCCCACTTACTTTTCACCACTTCATTTTGTACTTAGTGTATTACTTCAGATTGTACTCTGTGGTGTTTTTTTACTTTTATAAAGGCAATCCCTTCCCATTTATCGGGATTTATGCCTTTGGTGCTAGTCGCCAGCCCCTGGCCTATGGATGGTGGGCTTGGGGTAGTCATGGCACGGGCCCCAAGGACGGGTCATGACACATTGAAATCAAAATATTTTCTATCATGTTCTATGAAACTCACTCACCACCAATAACAAATGATTTTTTTTCCAAAAATTCAACCATCCAATCCATAATGAGGATCACATCAATGAGGTCCATCACCAAAATCAAAAAATTCCACTCCATATGAATCCCTAACATGGTCAGTTCATAGGATAGACACTTAAAACCACACTCTCTCTTCGTACCAAGTATCGTCACGAACTTCATCACAAACATCATGAATCTCAGTTGGAAATTTCAGAAAATCTATGAGACATTTAAAAATAAAAGAAACAGATTAAATAGTTTCAATCAAATCAACAACTATATATGATTCAATAAGGATGAAACCCTTAACATTTATAGGTCTTACTTATAATTTCTCTGATTCGTTGTCCAGTACATAATGTTTCATAGTATCTACCTTAGCTTGAGAAAAACAATGACCCATGGATCATCTATGGGCATACTCTTACAAGATGAAGATCTATCCCTACATCCATGATCACCAAAACAAGAACATTCAATTATGGTTGGCTTTGACTTGGCATACATTACCCTAAATGTTATTGATGTTGTACCACCCTGGTATAGACATCTAGCTATCTAAGCCATTCTATTTCCAAATATGTCCACGCTGATGTAAAGTTCTAGGTGGAGTTAAACATGTAGACCACACATGTACTGCCATCCCGTAATGATAGTATAAGACTGATCTGGAATCTATATTCACAAATGGTGATAGCTGGGAAGGATGACTCAAACTTCCACCATAATTTTTCTTCAACTCATCCTACTACCTCTTCTTCCCAAGAGAAATACCACTACCCATGCCAACTACATACACTACTATAGATAATTATGAATTTTCACCATGATTTATCTCCATCATTAAAGAACGATGAATCACCTCAACATAGATGTTTAGCATGAACAGTATGACTTGGGATCAAATATCAATTCACAACCCAATTTTTAATTATTAATCCTTCTACTAATCATTGGAAACCACTTAGAGTGCATAACACAGTAATCCAGCGAAGCGGTTGGCATACTTCATCATGGTCTAATCCTCTTAGTGGAGATCTAGAAACTCTATGGGTTTAACGAATGCTAATGTCTCTAGGAAATACTGCTTATTTAAAAAGAACATGAAATCCTTCAAAACCATCTTCTCATAAATCCATGATTGAACCACTAAGTCCTACCCCATCGACTAGTTCCTTCAAAAAATAATGACACAAAATTCACCTTGATCACGTCTCTCATTTCAAGAAACCTTAATAGCCACTCTATTTTCTCAATCCTCTCCTTTGCATCTTAGGGATATGTGTTACCCCATAGGAAAGGAGGCATATTCATGGGGATCTCTTGATCTTATTAATTCCCAATACCTAGTTTGGCTTTCCCAATATGAGTATGACTAGATCCCGCTCCTAGAAGCTGATCATGGATAGACCACACCACTACTTCCACTAGCCATTGATCAATTGGTGAATGAGAACTCTCTCTAGACTCTTCTTGTGGTTTCATGTGTAGAGTCTATGGAAGAATCTAGAAACATCGTGTAATGAAACCAATTATAATCCCTCAGCCAAACATTCTAAATTTTTTTAGCCACAATAACAAATTCCAAACACTCTCACAAGACAAAACCAAACCACATCCATGACAATATAAAACCATCCAAACCACTTCACCCCGTTGAGTGTCCATATACAATCTAGATTCTAAATTTCTAACTTGGAGATGATTCTAAACAAACTTCTAACAACCTACGGTCACTCAAGGTTTATTATGTGGTTTTTTTTCCAAAAATACAATTAAATCCTCTAGAACCAACATTATTAGCTCTGGTCTTACCGGACTTATCCAAAATGTCATGACATAAATAAAGGGAGAAAACCTAGTTCTGATGCCATTTTTTCATGAACCTTACAAGGGTGTCATCCAACCTAACACCCAAAATATCCCATCACATGGAATGAATGGAGTTCTGGATCCCCACATGCTGGAAAATAGTTTCTAGGTATCAATAATACATCATTGGGAATGATTTCACCAAAGATAAATAACCATGATCCACTCTCAAGAATAAAGCATCACAAAAATATCAAAATCCATTACCAAAATAGGTACAACACATTCATGTTAAACAAATTAAAATATTAAAAAATAAATAAAAAAGGTATGGGAAAATACCATACCATCACCAAATATATCTATGAAATAAGAGGGATAACTCTCATGCCCTTTCCACCAACACCATCAAGGAGACGAAACTAGAAACCAGATTCACCATCACCACCATGAAAGATCTTACCTTTACATTGGTCAACCATTACAATATACACATACACCCAAGGTTATATTTACAATGTGATCATAATCCTAGAAGGATGGCACACTAAGAAATGTTCCATGACATAATAATATGATGAAATAATTTTTAATAAAACATTCTTGAAATTATTACAAAATAAAGTTTCACTATATTTTGATTGTAAGCACAACATCAGATGATATCACCATGGGTAATCCTTATGGCTACTCATATCTCGCTGAGAAATTGTATAATAACCATCTCCCATACATCCTCAAGGAAGACCCACTATATATGAGTTTATACAAGGTTTTAGTGTCATACAATCATCATCATAGTTTAGTTAGTTTTATGTAATCAATATTTTATGAAATAACCAGGACTCTACGACATCGATAGAACACGAATACCTGTCCTATTCCGGCCACATATGATTCCCTATGTGCTAAATGTCTATTCAAAATGTTACATAGATCAACATTTTCACATACACATATCAAACAATATGATTAAAAATGAATATCCATAACCTTTGATAAAAAAATCATTCAACTCCATATGAACACCAAATATATTTTAAAACTAACTATGGACTACTTATACAATTTATAGAAAACAATCAACTAGTGAAACATAGAATCACACATGAAACACATAAACATTCATTTAGTAACCCATTATTCAACTCATAAGCACCTCAAAAACATTTTAATTCTCATTTAATACCACACATATAATCCATAGAACATAATTATAAAACAATAAAAGAATTCCAAAATCATATAATAATACTAAATCATGAAATTACCTATATCATGTTTGGTAACTTCTGGATTCTAATGGAAAACCACAACCACACCTCAAATGAACCCTATAAAGGAAATATCAAATTGCTAACATCATGATATTCCCAAAAAACACATGATTTGACCATCACTATGCTAGTCAATCTACTAAGGAAGAATAAATCAAAGAGAGAGGATGAAGAATCCAAGAATATAAGTGAAACGTGACGAGATATTTCTTACATAATTATTCCTTGAAGATCTCATAACAAATCTTCCAAAGGAAGCAGGCACAAGGGATAATATTTGGAGAGGGGGGACGGAGAGCTAAAAATCATGAATAAGGTTACCGTGGGTTGATTTGTGGTTAAACTCAAAGAGGGTAAAAGGGTATATTTCTATTTTATAATGGATTAGACAAGACACATGAAAATCATGCATTGTTTTCCAAACTCTGTGGAAATTAGAAATCCCTTACTTTCCATGTGGAACAGTGACACATCATTTCATAGGGGATAGAGTATTGACATTAATCAAGTTTTGAATCATGGATAGTTCCATTATCTAGGGTGCATGGCTTCTCTTCAGTTTTTGTATGGTTTCCCCTACCAAATGTGACAACCATGTGTTCACTTCTGTTAGGTCCAAAACCAAAATTTTCTCCAAAAACATGTGTAAAAACCAATGGATAAATACAAGACCAAGAAAAGAAATGAATGACTAAGATTAGATAACCTAGTTTTACATTGAATCCCTAATTTTTTTTAAAACTAGATTCTGAAATATTTGAAAAAATCAACCACAGATAATTTATACTAGAGGAAAATTACATTGGTTATTTAATTGAAACCATTAATAAATTTTATTTAATATAAATAACCACTTACCAGTTTCTTACTCATGAGAATACCGAAATTATGGTGTATAAGTTCATTTGGTCCTACATTCTTATCAGTTATCCCATCCATCTTTCTATTTTTCCGTATTTCACACACATAATATTTTTCTCTCTCTATCATGGTATGATTTTAGAAAACATCAAGGATCGTACTTTTACATATAAACCTTTGGAAAAAATTTCTTTTCCCCCTTATACCACAATAATATCATCACTTTTTCACTTATGTAGAGTGAATTTATAAGATCACCTATCAAAAACATATTAACATTGGTACTTCTTTCTTTTTTAATTTCAATTCAATATATTTAAACATTAATCATATAATTTTCTTTTTTCAAAACAACCTCATTAGTATCATCAAAAGGTAATAAAAATCATAAGGCGGTATGCTTCAGCATATTTAAAGAAAAAATATCTTTTTATATAATGTTTTTAGGCCAAACCTTATTAAAACTAACTCCATTAATTTTTAAATAGAAATCATTACCAAAAGTAACAACCCCCCCATCCACATTTTTAAAATTCATCAATTTTCTTTTATTTTTGGTAATTTCATTGTAGAACCAACTATTAAGAATCAATGATTTCATTTTTATACATTCCTCCATGGAATCCTCATAACATATTTTTACCTCTTCCTTTAGTTTATGTATTTCAATTCCCATTTGAGAAAAGGTTTTCTACCTAGGTAAGTTTGTCATACATGTTCTTATATAGTGATTTTTTTCTTAGACCTACTATAAAACTCCTCATAACTTTAAAACATGTTATGAGTCTATACACCGAGAACATTTTAAATTTCTATCTACGGTCTTTAACTAAAACCTACCACATACCACTAGGAATACTATCTAATTTATAAAAATATATTTATCTCTCATATTAGTTCTCTCTAACTTCTCTCAAGGTCCAGTTATTAAAACCCAATAATTTTACTTTTGTGATACTTCTTCATATAATCTAATGAATCTCTTATTTCCTAACTTTCATGCATCATCTCCCTCTCTTTCTCTCCGTTTCATGGTGTCATGTATATAAAGATCCATGTGATAGGTAGGGTATATGTATATGTCTCTGTTATTCAATGTTGGATTTGTGAGATTATCATGCCTGTATTTATATGTTTCTCAAAATAGAGTTATCCATTATAAAAATGTAATATTGATGGTAAGTATGATTCAATATTCTATAAATTTGTAAAAATAGAAGATAAAATTATTTGAAATGAATTTCAATATATCATTATATCAGAAATTGAATGATTTTCATTTATAATTTATTAATTTTATATTCTAAAAACCATATGATTTACTTGTTTGTTAATATAATCACATGCCTTAAATATTATTATTCCATATAAACTATCACATGAAGTGAATTAATATTATTAATTTAAACATAGGATTCACTTTTCATGGATTAATAGATTATTCTTCTAAAATTGGAGAATTATCCATGATAGATAATGGAATTATTTAATATTGGTGGTTTATTATGTTAGTATTTTATTACAAGAATTATATGATAAACTCTTGAAGATTTATAATTAAAATAGAAATTAATCTATGATTATGTAAAATAATAATTATTATTGTTAATTAAATGCATGGTTGGGTTATGATCACATGTTCAATATGATATCATTTCACTGATTTTATTTCTTTTTGATCATTTTATAGCGTGATAATTGTTTATAATCAATTTTATTAGTGATGGTATTGCATGTTAAATTAATTTAATGGGATAAAAATTAAATCAAAATAATGTTGTAATTAATTTTAAGAGGCATGGAACGATTATAAACTGTTCATTTTGTGTTTCTAAATTCATTAAAATTGTTATTCTCATTATGTTTATAATTATTATAGAAATTATTAATTTTTTCCATAGGTTTAAATGTTGTATAAAACCTATGCATAATAAACATATTATTTCAATATTGAATTAAAATAATTGTGTGTTAAAGAATTAATATTTGTGGTTGAATGAGACTAATCCTTATTGCGAGGAGCATAAAATCCTCAATGGCATGGCCTTTTTTCCTTTACACATGAGAAAATAGTGCATTTGAAATTTATGTATTCTATAAGTATTTAGAGCCTTGTTTTATATCTTGCATCATTTCTATGGTTGGTAATAATTTACAAGTTATTGGATGTAGGTTAGTGTCTCTTATAATTATGATTTACTTGTTTATATGATAATATTATGGGTGTATTTTGATATTCGATGTCAGTGTTGGTATAAAATTTTGATAATATGTGTGATAGTGTGTGACATTGGGTGATCATGATGAGTTTAGAGAATGGTTCTCTCCTGAATTTATATTTCATACCTAATGATTACAAAATGTATATATAGTGGGTTGATATTTATATTATTAGATTATACTAATTATTTCAGTTGATGATATGATTTTAATAGTTATATTCTTAATTGGTAGTCTAGTCTGGTCCATATAGCACCCAAATAATTATATATATATATATAATGGAATAATTAATTTAATGGGATTTTTTGATGGTATTCATAACTAATTTTAACATGCATAATAATATAAGTAAATAATTAGTTTTTATTCGCACTTGGTTGTGAATATTTAAAAATATTTTATGAAAATTTAATATCGTTATAAATAATTATGGACAAATTAGTTATATACCTCTTTATATTTCTATTATTAATGATACCTTGTTCTTAGTAGTCATAGTTAAGTAACATGTGTGGTGATAGAAATAGATTATTCTAAGGATATGTATTTTAAAATAGTGTGGTCTTACATGATATGATTTATATTATCTTATTTAATATACAGCACCACCCACTTTGGTAGGGAAATCAAAACCAAAATGATTTGAGGGTTGTTTTCTCTAATATTAAGGATAGTGTGGGAATGGATCATATACTTCTACTTATCCCCCTTCTCTCTTTTCCAATGTATATGTTTATGTGTATCAAAGGCTATAATGGATTATGGTATAGGGTAATTTCTTACCCGTACAAAGAAAATTCATTATTTTACTATTCATTTATTAGTATCCTTTAATGGATTGAGTTATAAAACATATTTATTTTCAAACATGGAATATATGGATTCCTAGGTGTGTACCTACATGGGTGGTGATGTATTGAGGTATCTTGTATATTTACATGTTTTAGTTTCTTTCAGGGATACATAATTTTGTGGAAGGGATAATAATGATGATGAAGAATTAAAAATGTGGACTTCTGAAAACATGAGATTTTTGGGCCCTATGGGAGACTTTAGTATGTAAATCCAAGGATAGACTAACATGAGAGATTACATCATTATGGATGGAATAAGAATAGGATGGGTGGAATTGGTGTGTGAGATAAAAAGATGTTGGAGAATTAGAAATTAGAAATTGTTTTTATATAAATGACTTTGATATAGTATAGTCTAGGTTTATATGTTAGTTGATGATCGATCCATGGTGTGGATGGAAACTAGTATTACATATTTATATGAAGGGTAATATTAACTTATTTATTCACAAGGTATTAGTATGTTTCATTCTCATTTTTCATAAGGGGTTTCATGGAGGATACTACTAAGTATATTTGATATTTTTTCCCTAAATATATATAACTATTTTTAATGTTATCATGATGGTTTGGAGATTGTGTGAGATGCTTTTAGTTTCTAGGTGTTTTGAAAATTTTTATAGTTTCTGTAGTTTTTGGAAAATTCTTAAAGTTATTTTTTGGTAATTTCTGTTTTATATTTTTTGTTTTGTTGGTTATTTATATAATTGAATATATTTTTATTACATATTATATTTATGAATTTATAATTTATTAGATATTTATTCTTCTTCACTATTTTTCCATAAATATATAATGGGTAATTCATTATATGTCTGTTATTATGATACCATCGGGGCTAATGGACAATATGTTTCCCATTAGAGCGATTATTCAAGCACCACTATTCATATTCATTTATTTATTTCTTGGCAGGGGTACCTTTGGATGGGTCCTAATATAGTGGAATCAAAGGTTGATGGTAAAGAGATAGGAAGGACTTTAATGTTACAATCAATGGGGGACTCATGGGTTTGTAGGGAAAAAATATCATCTTGGATGTGTATGTGTTGAATATCTGGTATACTATAATGAATCATCTTGGGATTCCACTAAACCTAGAAATTGAACCAATGTACCACAAGGCCAGAAGGGTGTTCCCAATCCCCATGGTCTAGAAACCAGTTATTAGGATTCATAATAATCAATTTGGAAATTATTTTTACCATATTAGATATGGAATTTGTTATAAAAATAAATAAATGATCCAAAGTAAATAAAAACCCCAAACATGCCATATCAAAATATAATAATACAACCCATATGTATAAATATAACATGGACATAAATATTATGATCCCATGTTGTAGTAGATACATCTCTAAAAATGAAATAAATACAAACCTTGTCAGGCCGAACCTGAACCATATACATGGATCCTCGGATTTCATTCCACCACCCAATTCACACCAATATCATCCTTCTAGAAATAAGGATGGAGGAAACTATAAAGCTATAACATAAAATAAATAAACATGATATAAACTTTCTAGTATGTCCCAACATCTAACTAAATCTATTAAATATGATTCATTAGTAAATTAATCATTCCTAGTTTGAAAATATAGCTAATAAGTAAGATTATCAATTATAAGTTATAGAAATAGAAAAAAAATATATAATAACATTTGAAAACATTTTAGTTTGTTTTGGAAAACATCAAATACATTTATTACAAATAAATCCATTGGACCAAACCATTTCACAACCAATAACCTTTTAATATTTCAAAAAAAACACAAGTTTTTTTAAATGGTAACGTTAAACATTTCACTAATAGAATCCCCAATTAAGCCAAAACAACCATTTTGGAATCCAATTTAAAGAACACACACAAGATACTTTAAATTAAAAATTGGTTTTCCAAATTTATTAGGAAATCAAATTACAATGGAAACAACCAGTCACACTCACATAGGTTAACCGCAACAAGTGTCACTACAAAAACTGCATCTACAGTAGCCCAATGTCTATGGTTAATTTACTAATTTGTGATAAAATGAAAGCGATCTCATATTTTATGATCAAATAGTTTCTTAGTATTGTTAAATTATATAAATACATGAATAATACATTACTTTTGAAAATATGAAATAAAATACTATGAATAGAAAAATAATACGTCCTTGAACTCATTTGATGATTTCATATTCATATCATGCGGAATAAAACTAAGGGTGACCTTAAATGTTTAGTAAGGCTTACATACCGAAAAATATATCATGAATTAGTAGGTCATAATCAATATGGAAAGGTAAATAACTGAAAACAAATTTCATTTAATCAATAACTTGATAATGAAGATTCAACAATGGATAATATCAATATAGTAGTTTCACATATAATATGAATTAAATTTTAAATAAAGGAAATGGTAAATATTGTATGTCTTTATATCATACCATAGGTTATATATACCATCCTAACCTTATGCCAACGAATTTTAATCGATTGTTTGGTATACACTTAGAACTCATTTAATTATAGCCAACTAATTTTTTCTGTGAGACTTATCAATGCATTGATGTACTATATAATTTCTTGCCCCACCAATCACTATATGTCTAATTCATTCCTTATATATGAAATTATGGATTTAATTCACGAAAAATATTCATTATTAACAAATATATGAATTGAGAAAAGAATACAAAATATCAATAATTCCACATCCACTCAAATAAAATTAAAATTAAAACACCATAAGTTGAAATGGAATATATTTTAGGAAATAATATTATATTTTATATAAGTAATATTTTTATTTAAGCCAAATTTAATTTTAAATTATCATATGAAAGTGATGTTCTGAAGAGAAAATAAATGAGCAAAAAAATTAAAAAAAGTTGATGTCATTACAACCCTTAGTCAAAATGATCATAAAAATATTGAGAAGGATTAATGATGGTGTTAAAACATATCCCCAAAGGATTATAATTAAATTAACAGGTTTTTCCATGGATTAAAATAAATACTGTAAAAATATAAATAAAATTTAATTGTGGAAAATACAACTTTTGTTTAAGAATCAATTTTAAAAACAAATAATTTCCATAATATTATGAAAAAATGTAAATCCAACAATAAATTGATAACATGTAATGTAAAAATAAAATAATTTGGTTTCACTATAGGGGAACAATTTATTTCATGTTGAGTATTTAAGAAAAAAGATTCCTTTCATATTTTTATATAAAACGTCTAAAAGTAACTCATTCTGAAAAAAATAAAATATTACCATTAAATAATTTTAAAATGAAAAACATGTGTAAAGGTACCTCTTGTAAATCATTTTAAAATATTAAAAACATTCTTGAAAATATTTGTAGATGTTGTGGATTTGGAAGAAAATGTATTTTTTCGAAAAGATAAATAATGTAAGATTTTTTTGACTACATTTTCTCAATAATTTTGTCTACCAATGAGAGAAAAATGGTACTGTTACATGGAAATATGTTGGACAATAAAAAGAGATTAAACTAAATGGGTTTATCAATAAAATAAAATATAATTTTTTTTAATTTTATTTCAGGCTTAAATAATCCCAATGAAAATGAGATTGATTCATAAATCTCTGACCCCTTTGGTAACTTTTCAATTATATACCCCTTGAAATAAAAGACATTAAATGAAACATTAAATAAAATGTATATAAATAGATTCGTGAAATAAAATATTAAATTTGAATTAGATAAACCTCATAAGAATAAATTTATGCATAATACCAAATATGTCTCGACAGAGTGGAAATTGAGACAAAATCTCTTATAAATATCATAATGTTGTTGTGAGAATTAATCATTTAATTGATTATGGTGGTAAAATTTTAATCAAAATTAAACTAGTAGTAATAAAAAAATAAAATAATAAAATTTCATTAAAAACATTATAATATAATATCAAATATAATGATGTTATAGTATAACCAAATGAAAAGAAATTGACCAATGAAGCCCCTTACAACTTGGTAACCAAAAATTCAAAAACCCATTGTTGATATAATTAAAATTTAAACAATAAAACACCATGATGTATGAGGGATATATGATAGTTCAAAAATAAGGTAATTATATTCAATATATAAAATAAATTAAGTTCATAATAATAAAATATGCCTTAATGAAGGAAATCTAAGACGAAATTCATTTCCTTGGGTCAGGATTTTCCTATAATTTTTTTATCTTCAAGAATAATATACATATGTTAAATTTTATACATTGATAAGAACCTTTTTAAATATTATTATTAGTTTTATTTTATTTATTACATTTTCATATATAATAACATAATTAATTACGTTCACATTGGACATCTTGAAGATAATTAATTCATATGTCCCAAATGTCATCGGTAGTTTAACTATAGTAAAAGTGATCAATGTTCATTCATATAAAAAATATTTTTAATGAAATATTTTACAATTATATATCATAATTATAATTTTTAAACTATACATTGAGTATTTGGAAGAATAATTTATTGTGTTACAATCATAGAGATGGTAAGTTGTAAGTACCAAAGAGAAACATTTCCTTTTATCAATGATCAGGTTAGAAAGAACAAAATTATTATTTTATTATTATATAATGATAATTATACCACAATATAAGAACTCGTCCTTAAATATTACATAATGTAGCTATTTCAACTAGATCTCACTTCTTTACAATCCCAAATATCTTTTCAATTTTTATTTTAGAAATCTATAAAAAACCTCATACATATCAACCCACAAGCATACAAAGTGGGTACAATTAAAACAATATCAATTTCTTCCGAAACATAAAATGTTAACACACAACATCATAAAATCTAAATTGACTTATTTATTTATTTTAAATATCATTATAACATGTGAAAAACATTAAAAAATAGGTTATGAGCATAAAAAGTTCAGTAAGGGATATAAAAACAAGGAAATAAACCATTAGTTAATGAATAGTTATAATCATATGGAATAATTATCACAAAGAAAAATGTGTCACCCATATATACTTACATTTTGAAATATGATATTTACATAAAAAAAATAACGAACATATATAAAATCATGAATGTATATTGAGAATTACTTTCGTAGATTGTAACCATCATGGTTACCTTATGATTTTTAACCCTCAAAAAGACCTTAAAATTTAACCCTCATGGCTACCTTATTGTATAACAATCACGGTTACACATGTATTAACAATAATATCGCATCTCTCCTTTTTATTACATTACTTTTCATTACATTTTACAAACAGATGATCTTTAAAGTATAGTGTCTCGGAAATCAGGAACATAATACATGAAAACAACATAAAACATTATTTTAAACTACTCTTAAGGATTCAACATAGGATAATCCTATATAAAATTACTTCATCTCATATCCTGGAGACAAACATCAATGAAAAGAGTGAGACTAAGGCTCAGTAATGAAAATAAGTGAAACAGTTGACATGTGATCTTGAGCAATATTAATAAGCACAAAATAAAAGTCATAAATGCATGAGCAATGGAAGAATAAGAAAATCATGATAAAAATAACATGAATGATAACTCTAATATGTCGCTACAACATTTTATTTATACATTCATGAAAATATCACCACGTTTTATCATTGAGGTGTCATAAACATTACCAAGGTTATTCACCAAGATATCGTGAAACATGTTTTCTCTAGAGATTAATTCCTTACCCCATGAATTGGAGTGGTATATGGGGGAACCCTTAATATTTCTTTATTTTCATTTGAAACACATATATAATAAGAAAAAATTTCATAAATAACCCATAGAGAATAAAAGAAATGGGTTTCATTTCAAAATCGTCAAGTTTAAAAAAGTTCTCAAAAATAAGATCATTATATCATTTATAACCCATAGAAAGGGAGTGCGGGTTATATGTATGTCAATTAATGAATCAAATATATCATATTTATATATTTATTAATACCCATAGAACAGAAATAGGTCTGCGTATTCACACAAATAAAACCAGATAATTTATTGAGAGAAAGAGATAGACATTTTGAGACAAACTTTCTACAGCATAATGACTATATAACATGGTTTTAGAAAATAATAATAAGAGAGGGTACAAGGGATAACCACTTATAAATAAATAATATTATAATATAAATACAAATAAACATGGAGATAAGAAAATGGTATTGATATTTGAATGACATTCCATAAAAAAAGAAACATGAATGGTAGGAGAAGATGCAATTTCTTTTACGAGAAATTCGGCAGCCTAATGGCGTCACATAACATTCCAAAAAACCAATTGATGAGAGTGGAAAGGGTCTCTCCACAATTAGAGATGAAATGGACATTTATGAAAACATATAAGAACATACACCCAATATAAATAGATGGAATCTAGAAGACCCAATATAATGGAATTCATGACTAAAAGAGCAGGGTAAAAGGATCCCTTACCTTGAAGAGTAACTTCTAAATCATGATGTTCGGGAACATGGGAGGATTGATGACACCATGGGAGGACTCCTTGGGAGGGGAAGAGACCAGAACATTGTTGAGGATGATTTTGGAATGAAATTAATGTGGGAAATGGCTTGGTATTTATATGGAAAGTGAGTTAATAAATTATTAATTTCCAAGGGACACCTCATTGGTGGTATTCGAAAAACCATAGGGTTTACCATGGAATTGGACCATGGTATTGGCCACATGGGAAATACCATAACATATATTACTAATCATTAGTGGACCAGAATTCTTACATCATTGTTACATCATTAATGATGTCATTAAACACCCGAAACTCAAAACTGCTTTTTTACAATTCCACGAAAATTCAACTGTTTTAGAAAAAAATCAAAAACTAACCCTAACCTAATATTGATGCTCTGAAATACAAAATGAAGTCAATTTTATGAAAATAATTTTCTAAATAATATACATTTAATTTTTAAATAAAATCATTATTTATTCAAAAAATACAACTTCAAAACCATAACTCATATTGTAACACCTTAATAATGTAATCAAGGTCCCATAAAGTTTTCATGTACCCATAAGACAATAAAGTAACAATTTATGATTAAATTTTATAAATATACATATCCATTTTAAATTATTAAATTAATTATAGAATTTGAAATAAAATATTTATGGCATACAAAAATACCAATGCATAAACTATGATCGTTTTTTCACTTTTAAGATGTCTAAAATGTATTTATACATTCATGGGTGAAGTTTATATTTTTTGGGTCAAATTGCTATTCATTACTTTTGATAAGGGTATGTTACTATTCATACGTTACTATTCAATGAAAGCCAAGTTGATCTTACGAGACTCAAAATTTCTCACTACTCACATTTGTAGAGGACCATTTTTTAAAAAATCACTTCACATTATCAAATATTCAATGAATACAAAAAATATTTTAAAATACCCCTTTTTCAATAAATTCATCAATAATAGACATCCTATATTTATCCAGATATTTAAAATTTACAAACATTTCCATAAGAAGAAATAACTAATTTATTTATATAAAAATATTACACAAAGAAGCTAAGGTCTCGTTACATAGCCCCTTATTACACCAGCATAGGATCTAAGTGTTAGGTGTGCTATGGTGGTAGAATCTTTGTGTGGCTCGAACAACATTTCCCGAGTGGTGATTTCTATCAGCTTGAAATTCTTCTTTAGTCGATTCCGTTCAAGCATCACACGTTGATGTTCGGCTTGGTCTTGGTCCAGAGAAAAGCCCAGTGATGCTACCTCCTTCCCAAGCTCCGACATAAGGGCTTCATGTGGATAACGTCTACTGGATGAGGCAATTAAATCTTCTTTCTATATTAATTAACCAAGATAACTGTATTTATAAAAACAAAATGTTAATATTATAGTTTCCAATGGTCATATTGACCAATGGTCATATAACAATCAAAACACAATGGTAACATTTTAATTATACCCACAAAATTAGGAAACAAATATAATTAAAAAGTACGGATCGTTACATTATTCCCCCCTTAATAAATTTCATCTGCAAAATTTTATCTTGTACCCTCTTATGGTAGTTGGTGTGGGTACTTATATCTCATATACTCCTCCAGTTACCACCTGGCTTCTTCATATCTGTGGTTCCTCCATAACACCTTAACAAGGTGGGTTGTCATGTTGCGTAGAACCTTGTACCTACGATCAAATATCTCCACCGACTTCTCCTCGTAAGTGAGGTAATGTTCTAGTTGTACAACCTCTTGATTTAGTATATGTGAAGGGTCAGGATTGTACTTTCTCAGGAGGGATATGTGGAAGACATCATGCAATTGGGAAAGATTTAGAGGAAGTGCAATCTGATAGGCCACTGCAGCCACACGATCAATGATTTAATCGGGGCCAATGTACCTAGGGATGAGCTTCCATTTCTTCCCAAACCTCATGATTCTATTCCAAGGTGAAATATGAAGAAATAATTTTTCACCAACATCAATCTTGATGTCCCTTTGACGGTTGTCGACATAGCTGTTTTACTGACTTTGAGCAGCCTTAATGTGTTGTCGGATGGCATGGACCTTTTCTTTCAACTCTTGCACAAGATAACACCCAAGCAAATTTATCTCTCCATATTCATCCCAACAAGTAAGAGTTCTATATCACATCCCATATAGAGCTTCATAGTGTTCCATTTGAATGGTCGAGTGGAAGTTGTAGTTGTAAGAGAACTGAACTAAAAAGAGATGTTGATCCCATCCACCTTTAAATTCCATTGAGAAAGATCTCAACATGTCATCGAGTATATTAAAAGTCCTTTCAGATTTTCTATCAATTTGGGGGTGATAATTCATTCTAAAATTAAATTATGTGCTTAGAGCTTGTTGAGGACTTCTCCAAAATTTTGATTTGAACATTTGATTACAATCAGATACGATAGAAAGTGGAATTCCATGCATCCTTACCACTTCCTTCACATAAATCCTGGCAATTTGATCAAGAGAGAAATCTTCCCGAATGGATATAAAATGGCCAGTCTTGGTGTGACGGTCCATAATAACCCATTTCTCATTATTTCCTTTGGAAGTTCTCGGGAGACCAGGGACAATGTCCACAGTGATATTTTCCCACTTCCATGCTGGTACAGGTAGTGGTTGCAATACCCCATTAAGAAGTTGTTGCTTTGCCTTCAATTGATGACATACCTGGAACCTTGAAATGTATTCAGCAATCTCCCTTTTCATATTATCCCACCAATAATGATCACGAAGGTCCCTATTCATTTTCATGCTACTAGGATGTATAGAGAAAGTAGAGCTATGAGGATCATCCATCAGCTCCTTCATTTTTTACAGAATATATGGAACACATATATAGTCTTGTACGAAATTCCAATACTCCTTCTTGATTAGTATTGAACTCAGGAAACTTCCCATCCTTCATAGCCTTAAACTTCTTCTATAACAAATGATCTTTTTTAAAATATTTCATGATCTTCTCTAGTAATGATTGTTGAGAAATCATTTGGGTTATGGTTGATGATGTCACTTCCCTTATAATTCCCATGTACAGCTTCACAAGGTCATTGGTCAAAGGATCTTTTTGAATCCTCATAACGGAAAGAACAATTGGGTCTTTCTTGCTTAATGCATCAGGGACTTTGTTTGCTCTTCTAGGAAGATAATAAATTGAACAATAATAGTATTTAAGGAGTTCCAACCATCTCCTTTGTCTCATGATCAATTCCTTTTATATGAAAATATAATTCAACCATTGATGGGCTGTGTATATATCACATTTCTCCCCATAAAGATAGTGCCTCCATATCTTTAGAGAAAAAATGACCGCCGCCTGGTCCAGATCATGCATAGGATAGTTCTGATCATGGGTCATCAACTTTCAAGATTCATAATCCATGTCCTTTTCATTTTTCATGAGGACACACCCAATCCCTTTCAAAGATGCATCTCTAAAAATAACGAATCCTTCTCCACTTGAGGGAAGAGTTAACACAGGTGCAGTAACCAATATATTCTTCAGATCTTGGAAACATTCCTCACACTCCTTTATCCAGATGAAATTGACCCCTTTTCGAGTTCACTTGGGTAATGGGTTAGAAATTCATGAAAAGTTTTTCACAATCCTCCTATAATATACTGTTATTCCAAGGAAACTATGAATCTCTGTTATTGTTGTAGGATGAGGCCACTCCTCTACAACTTTTGTCTTTGCAGGGTCAAATGGGATTCTTTGATTGGTAAAAATGTTCCCCAAGAAAGAATCTTTTTTTAACCAGAATTCACATTTACTAAACTTTCCAAAAATTCTCTCCTTCCATAGAGTTTGAAAAATAACTCTTAGATAATCTTCATTCCCCTCATGAGTTTTGAAATATTTCATAATATCATCAATAAAAATGACCATGAAGTTATCAAGGTAGTCTTTAAAGACACTATTCATCAATTCCATAGAAATAGATGGTATATTAGTCAGTCCAAAAGGCATAATAACAAATTCATAATGCCCATATCTTGATCAGAAAGCAGTTTTTTGAATATCTTTTTTCTTCACCCTCAATTGATGATAACCAGATTGAAGATCAATCTTAGGGAAGAATTGAGCCCCATGAAGTTCACCAAATACGTCATCAATTCTTGGAAGAGATTATTGGTCATTTACTGTGATTCCGTTCATTTTTCTATAATCAATGCATAGCCACATCGATCCATCCTTCTTCTTCACAATGAGAAAAGGTGCTCCCTAAGGAGACACACTCGGTTGGATAAATCCCTTCTCCAAAATAACTTGGATTTGTTTATTTAATTCCTCCAGCTCCACATTTTCCATCCTATATGGGGTCTTTTATATTGGATGAGAACAAGGAATGAGTTAAATGGATAACATTACCTCTATTTCTGGGGGAGGTCTAGGAAACTCCTTAGGAAATACCTCAATGTATTCCTGGATAATGGGTACATTTTCTATCTTCAAACTCTCATTTCCTTCTTCTTCTTCACTGATCAATTCTATAAATAATGATATAGGTGGTTCTTCTAGATATATATCAGGTTGATATATCTATCCTTGTAAGATAACTGTAAGTTTTCCATTCAGGACTACTGAGATTTCCTCACTTTTGCATTTGATCTTAGCATTATACATTGAGAGCCAGTCCATCCCTAGTATAATGTTGAATTACAGCATGGAAATGACAACTAGATTTACGATAATATTGTGCTCACCAAATAAAATACTAGAGTTTCTAAACACTGATGATGCTTGGAGAATCCCACCAGGAGTCTTGACTGGTATCTCTACTTTTAGAAAGTCGGGGGTTGAATCTAAATTCATTGCAAACATGGAGGAAATATAGGAATGCGTAGAACCAGAATCAAACAGAATACTTTCTATCTTTGAGATAACAACAAGATTACCTGCTACCACATCATTTGGAGCTTCAACTTCAGCTATCATGATAGAAAAAGAACGACCATGCTCCCTTGGCCTTTGTTGAGGCTGATGGTGGTTCCCCTCCACTGCCCTCAGATTTGGACCGTGATTGGAAAATTGCCTAAGTTGTCCACACTTAATGCACTGGACATCAGGTAGGGCCTGCACCATCTTCCCCTTTTCAATAGTGTTTGGATGTTGAGGTTTCACCTCACAATGAAAATTCCTTGCAATATGGCAATCTCTTCCACACTTGTAGCATTTCCCGCTCCCAAGGAGGCAGTTCCTCCAAATGATTTTTCCCACATTTATTACACGTAGGACATTGAACTTCCTTGCCTCCTCTTACTTGATCAAAGCTCCTTCCTATGCTTGTATCCATCGATCTATTTTTGTCATTTTATTTATGAGACCACTGCATCTCACCAAACTCTAGTTCGACTTCAATCACACTTCGCACGATCTCCTCAAAGCTGTCATAGTCTTGGTTGGCTAGATTCTTCTATATATGAGGTCTCAGTCCACCAGAAAATCTATCAACCTTTTCATTTGGATCCATGACAAAGCTAGATTTATATCATGAAATTCAGGTGATGTTCATCTCATTGCTTACGACAGATTCATTCTCCTTCTACTTCTGCATGAGAAAATTTTTCTCCATTATTTTTCCCATGGAATGAGGGAAATACTTACTGATGAAAAACCCTTTGAACTCTTCCCACTCCATAGCTCCAACCTTTACTCTTTGCCTCATGTTTTTAACCAGCTCCCACCACTAATCATATTCTTCTTTTAAGCAGTAGACAGACAGGGTGACCTTATCTTTCTCGAAATAGCGGAGCACATAGAAGATCTTCTTGATGGAGCTGATCTGCTACTCAGCAATCAATGGGTCAGTCGATCCACTGAAGGTTAGTTTTCGTTGATGCATAAAGGACTCAACATAATATTGTTCCCTTCGCGGTGAGATTGTTCTCTCAACTTGATTCATGTTATTTCCATTAATTTGATTCAGTTGGTTCATCATTTGCATGAATGTTTCATATTGCCCTCCATTTTGTAAAATAAACAAACCTTATTGATAAACTTATTTTATTTACGAATATTTTAACAATAAATTATTTATTTCGGAAGACTTTTTTAAACAATTAAATTTCTCTATAAATCCCTAATAATGATTCATAAAAATCTTATTATTAACCAAACATATCCCCTTGGAGTGTCATAACCAAGAGTGCAGTAAGGCCCGTTGTCGTGCACCAGTTCACATTAGAGTCTAGCTCAAAGTGGTGAATTCGGGTTTTACCCCTATGTACATATGTGCCCGAGCCGCCTCTACCTTCTCGTATCCAGAGAGGGATATATTTGTTCGATAAACCACTTACTCAATATTCACCAAAATAATATTATCTTTTCTGATATTTAAACTTTTCTATAGGTTTGTTCCTAAATATTTCGTAGCTTAATTTCCATAAATAACTAAACTAACCTTGGATACCAACTATGGAATCCCACATTATTATAACAAACACTACAAAATATTTCACTTTTTCTAATAGGAGAATATCTATTGGTAAAATTAAATTATCTGTTGGTAAAACTTTTTACCAACACATTTTTCCCTGTCACTAAACTGTCGGTAAAAACTCTTTTGCTAAATGTTTTTGTGATAGATAAAATCATTCTGATACAATTATAATAATACCAACAGATAAAATATTTGTTGGTTAAACTGTTTAGCAAAACGATATAATAAAAAAAATTTCTGTTGGTAATAATATTACCGACATATAATATCTATTTATAAATTATATTCTAATAAAAATTATAAATTTTAATTTATAGTAAACTTTCGTATTGTATTTATTAATTTATCACATATGAGATTTTCACATAGGATCATATTTTGAAAAAAAATTATAATAATAATGAAATTTAATACAAAGGAATAAATACAAAATACAAAATTCAACCACCCAATGAATCCATCACACACCCCACCAACCCACAACAGCTCCCCCCCATGCTAGCGAGAAAGTATCCTACCCATCCTTGCCACACCAGGATCCAGCGAGTGCCCCGGGACCACCGAGCCAACACCAGCTCATCCATTCCCCAAGACTAGCAAGCCAGCTCCATCTCATCCATGACAGCCTAGGGAAAAGCAAGCACCATCAAATCATCCATGCCTTGGTACAAGCATGCCAACTCCAACTCAAATTAGTGAAAAATATCTGCATGAACCAGGGTAGTTCCAAAGTTAACAAACACAAAAATTGTTAGGTAATGTTTAGAATAAGAAGTACATTTAAATAGCAATGGGAAAGAAAAAAAATAGTCTTTTTAAAAGATTATTTTGAATACATGGAAAATGTGTAATGAAATATGTTATTTGAGATACATCAAAAACACATCAAAAAAACACATTGCAAGAGACCTGTCTGAAATGGAGTGAATTCTTCCTAAAAGTCACCAAAATTTAAAATGATAGCATCTCCATGTTGAATAAAACCCCTCATAAGCATGGACCTGCCACCACCCATAGTAATGTCACCTAAAAGCCGAATTTCATCCACCATCATGTAAAGAACATCCAAGAGAAAAACATTGTGACAACCCCCCCAAGTATAATATGTCAATGTGTCAAGACTCAAGAATAACTTTTAAGAGAAAATAAAGATGAAAAGGAGGTTCACATAAACACATATCTCATCAGCTCCATGCATTTAACTATCTTAGTCTGGTTAAAACATTGGTGTTTCCTCAAAACCCGTAAAGAAAAAGAACAGAAAAGTTGATTGAATAGGGAACCTTACAACAAATGAGTTGAAATTGTTCAGTTTGCTAAAGATCATGTAAACAGATGTTGTTGCACTGCCTGAAACAGAGGAAACCAGATCGTTGGGGCAATAGACGATCCATTAAAAGCATAACAAGTGTAGCATTAATATCAGCGTCTCCAGATAAAAGAGAAATAAGCTGCCATTCAAGTACATCAAATGAAGTACATCAAAAAAAATAACACATGAAGTGAACAAGAAGCACACATTCAATCCTCAAGTTGCAAACTGAAACAGAAAGCATCCAGAACCAGAGAGGATACCAATCCTCAAGGAAAACTAAGTGCATACTGCCTAAATGAAATAGAAAGCAATGTATTCTTCTCTAGAACTAGACAGTAACATCTGCTCCTTTGGATAGTAAATAAGTCCCATCATACGCGAAATAGAAACCTTTAAATCCACTTATCACAACATAATAGAATAAATAGCCTCAAATGTAAGGCCCATACCAATATCATCATCGTCTCATGTCCTCTCTATAAAGTCTCAAATACAAAAATACTTCAGAGGAGTCCACTCTACAAAAATTGAGGATCCAAGCACTAATTGACCGGCCAATGTACAATGTAATCCATTGAGACCAATATAAAAATAGAGAAAATGCAAGGTGATCATCAAGTATAACAATTTCAAGGTGAAGTTAGCCATCATTGAAACATTATGATTTGAAGAAGAAAATTAACCCTTTGAGTGTTGCTCAATTGGTTAGTGTTGAGACAATAGACCAAAATAACTCAAAAAGAACCTATAATTTACCAACCATATTTCATATAAATCTAATCCATGATTTGAAAAAATCTATAGTTGTTTCCAAGTGACTGAAAACATAATGGTTAGGTCATGAAATCATCGTGAAAACACCAATGTCAAGTAAATTTGAATGTAATAAACCAACATCCTATGAAAAATCATAATTTAACAATTCCTTGGGGACTCATGAGAATATACAACTAAATGGAAAATGATGAAGAGACCAGACCACAAAGAAGTTTGATCTTGAAAAGAAAATAATGATGATAGTTGTGCATTTTTCATGTTTGGATTTAAAGATAAAATTCCTAGAGTGAATAAATATTAAATAACTAATTCACTTCTTTATGTGATTGTTATTGCATTGTTGATGTGTGGATTTAATGATCCCCACAATAAAAAAAATTCTATGAAACATCAATCCATTTTCTAAAGGTCTCTTTAAAAAGCATATATAACATGTATATTTCCTAAAATCAAAAATAGAATACCCATATAAACTTATAGTTTAACATGGTATGTTTCTATAAACATTTATTACATGCTTATATCCAAAATTCATAAGCAAAAAAACCCACAAAATATAGACACCCACCTTAACTTCTTATTCTGTAACACCGTCTACATAGTGTAATCACTTAAACACAATTACTTAAAAATTTACTTA
Source organism: Viscum album (assembly GCA_963277665.1). Classification (NCBI taxonomy): domain Eukaryota; kingdom Viridiplantae; phylum Streptophyta; class Magnoliopsida; order Santalales; family Viscaceae; genus Viscum; species Viscum album. The sequence goes on along the minus strand of OY728140.1, from coordinate 363,309,639 downwards.
AAACACACCTACTAAAAAAACATAAAAGGAATTTTAAAACTACATATAAAAAATAAGAAATAATTATCAAAACATAGAAATACATTACGTCTCTAGGAAGAACGCTCAATGCTAAAGTGAAATAATAACTTCAGGAACCTTCATATATCATATTAAAGTCCCTAAAACACAAAAACAAAGATATTAATAATAATCATTCATAAATCAAAAACATGATAAAACAGTATCATTTTAATAACGCATGTGAAACAAAAACTAAAAAAATCAACAAATGAGAGTATTTTTTCTTGGCATGAATTTCCAATCCAAATTAATAAAAATTTCAAATAATGGTACTTCATGGTATTTGAAGACTTTTATGTAGGATTAATAACTATCCAAGAATCAAATAAGAATAATAATAAACTGAAATAATATATATTTGACATCATCGAATAGGTATAAAATAAAACACTTACTCGACCCCCAGTAAACTCATGTCATTGATGGGTCTTACTCAACCCCCTGTAAACTCATGTCATTTATGGGTCTTACTCAATCCCCTGTAAACTCAAAGTAGTTTTCATGTTTTTTATAATAGGAAACATGTTACTTTTATAAATAAATAACCACCCATTCTGAGGAGTTTTCAGATATTCCAGCACTTATTGCAAAAAATTATTTGTTTAAAATCTTAAAAAATTCAATATGATCATGAAGAAAACATTACCCAAGGATTTGAAAAAATATAACATGGTATTTAAACATATATAACTGTTCATATACATAGATGTTTTCAGGTTTTTTTATAACGGTAATAATGTTATTTTTGGTAACAAATAACTACCCCTTCTGACTAGTTTTTAGAGATTCCATGACTTATTACAGCCAATTGTTTGTTTAAAATAGTTTAAAATTCAATATGATCGTCAGGAAAACACTATCGAGGCTTTAAAAAAAGTTTAACATAGTATTTAAACACGTATAAAGTTTTAATATAAAACAGTTTTCAAGTTCTTCATTACGGGAATTGTGTGACTTTAAATAAAAAATAACCACCTATATAGAGACAAAAAGATAATGCTTCAATGTAAATACATATGAATTGAAACCCCAAAATTCAAATGTAATCCCTGATGGGGAAATTTCTATTACTAAAGTGCTTGTATAATGAAATGCTTCACATGCACCCATATTGTAATTGAATAATCAATCTACTAAATAGACTTACATTTATTGTTTTTGGTGTCATCTGGAGGATACAATGGGTAGAGTGGGATCTGGTGGAACTAAGATATCAGTTGAGAGAGTTAGGTTATGACAGTTCTATAATTTGGCATCTCATTATGGGTTTCTTTGAGTTACATTGGTTGGGGGCTAGCTGGTGTTGGAATGGTGGTTTATTGATGAGGAAACAGAATATTATTGGGTGTGTCATAGTGTGTGGGGTTCAATGTTAGTATTTTGGAAAATGGATACTCATACATCTTGTCTATAACCCATAAATAAATAATATTTAAACACTTTTTTCTTCAATTACTGATTTAATGGATATGGAATGAATGGTTTTGATCACGGTATATTAGAGGCTGCAAGAAATATGTATATTTTTCAGTATTTGGAATACAAAGTGTTGGGATTTGTTCATGGGGCAAGGGTTACCTAGGGATTTTTGGTGTATTTTCTCTATTTGTCTTCATTGCGTGGTCAAGGATGGTGTTCCATGGAGACTTGAGTTGAGATGATTGATTCTATCCACCTATATGTTATCACACTGTCATAATTTGGTTGTGAAAAGTTCCTCTCTTATATATCCTATTTATTTTTATTGATTTTTTGGTCACAATACAACTATGGCCATCACAACATGAGCCCTGGGTGGTCTGTTCTAGGAGATCACAACAATAGTTTTATGGTCCTCTTATTATAAACTATCTAACACAATGAACATTGAAGAAATTGTTTTAAAAGAGGATCCAATAGCTCTAGCTTCTTTATTTATATAAAGTATTGATGTTTTGTTCCTACATTTTCATTTTCAAAATTTTGAGGGTCAAAATGTTATGATTAGTTTGAATGTAATCTTCATATTTTTTAAATAATATAGATAGATTGAATAAAAAATAGTTTAAACTAACAGTACTACAATGCATTGAAAGTACATGTACCAACATGATTATATAGTTAAGGGAGTCTACGTAAATTTGTTTTTAATATAATGTAAATCATATAGGAAATAAATTGTTACATACCATTGGCTGTGAAAATGACATTGATGTTGAACTTAATACAGTTCGACGATAGGTTGCCTCATAAGGCGCAACTTACAAGGAAATTAAAATAAAGAACTCTGATTGATAAATAATTGTATATGTTATATGAAAGAGGTATCATGGACGTACCTTGAATTCATTTTCAGAGTTATCAAAATCAATGGATTGTTTCACATTATCAGTTATAAAGACAACATTTGAAGAATTAAATTATAATGGTGAGTTGGCCGTGTGCTCATGTGCACTAATGGCATGTGAAACGATGTTGCCTCCCTTCATCACAATATCAAACCTCAGGTAGACCTCATGTAGTACATCTCCATTTCTTGAATAGATAGTCATTGGACCTAGGACAACATCTCAACAATAGAACTGGGAAGTAATCTGCCCACAAAAACAGACATACTTACAAGATAGTAGTACCATGGACCACATCTACTACAGTGAACCAACCTAGTCTACATTGAGCCCCTTGGCAGCCTCAACAAGCCTCCTTGGAATTGCATATGACCAAAGTGATTAACCAAAGAAGGACCAATCTAAATCCATCAACTTTGAAGGTATCTGTAGTGAATAGAAGATCCATACAGTAAAGAAAATCAAGGAGCCCTTTCCATCTATAACACCACCGCCTGACTTTGAATAGCCCTGATCTGGACAAGCCATGGTAGTAGCGTGATCCTTAGTGATCTCCCACAATCATGTAGTCAAGAACCTTTGGTTTCAGACAACATTTCATAAAAATCATGAATGGCACCCTGGACATCTATAAAAATGCACCCAATCCACAAGGCGGTACTGGGGACCAAACCTTGGTAGCCCTGCAGTGTGAACAATAGTTCTCATGTTACAGCATCTCCATGTAATTTCAGCAGCAAACAGGAACATATGAGAATCAAGAATTAACACCCAACTAGACCTTCTTCGAGAAAAGGTCCCCTAAACATGCAACTCAGACCTGAAATTGCATCGACCCAGCATAGCGGAGTCTCGGCACCTTCAAGGTTGCAGTAGAAAACACTGAAACCCACTGGTACTTGTTACAGTGATGCCCAAATCCCACAGTAGTGGTACATATTTAGGCATCCTCCAAGAATATGAAATATATCCTCTACGAAATGTCCACCTACAGACTCGCACAGACCCTCAAATCCATAATCTACGGACCACCAAGCTGTGATTGGCCGACCTCATCGTGCGAGGATGCCGGACGGGGACAGGGAGGGGGTGGGGGCTTCATACGATGATGTCGAAGGGAGGAGATGGCTGGGAACATGGATGAGGTTCGCGAGATGATTTCGGAGGTGGTCGATGGTCGGGAATGGTGAGGGTTCGGCGAGGTACAGGGTGGTAGGGTGTGGGGATCGGGGTCGTGGGGAACGGGGGTAGGGTTTGGGGGAGGGGGTCGCAAGGAACGCGTGGGTGGTTAGGGGTGAACGTTTCGATTTTTTTGCACATATATATAACTTTAGGAATTTATAAAAAAAACATATTGTATAATGATTATATATATATATATTATCAATAAATATTAATAAATTATGGATATTTTAATTAAGCATATATAATATATCACTTTCAGGTAAAATGATTGATATTATTTACAAATTTATTACTAACAGGTTTTTATAATGGTAAAAGATTTTTTGATAATAATAATTAATAACATATTCATTTATATGTATATCAATTATTGGTATTATTATGATAAGGTGACAAATATAAATGTTAGTAAAACATTGTTGGTATTAAACTACTAATATAAAAAGACATATCTCTTGGTAAAAATAATTGTTGGTACCTGTATTTAATATCAAAAGAATTTAATATCTGTTAGAATTAATCATCTTTACCAATAGATATATTATCTTTCAATAATTTTCTGTCGGTAAAGGTCACTTTTTTTGGATATATAACTTTTCATTACATTTTACAAATAGAGGATCTTTAATGTCTAGTGTCTTGGAAATAAGGAACATAATACATGAAAACAACATAAATCAGTATTCTAAACCACTTGTAAGGATTAATAATAAGTTCATCCAATATAATTACTTCATCTCATATCCTAGATACATACATCAAAGAAAAAGGTGAGCATAAGTCTCAGTAAAAAAACAAGTGAAACAGTTGACATGTGATCTTGAGAAATATTAATAAGAAGATGATAAAAGTCATAAAGGCATGTGAAATGGAAAATAAGAATATCATGATAAAAATAACATGAATAATAACATTAATATGTGGCTACAACATTCCATTTAGACATTTATGAACACATCATCAATGTTTATCCTTTAGGTGTCATAAAAATTACCAAGGTTATTTATCAAGTTATCGTGAAACTTGTCATATCTATAGATTAATTCTTTACCCAATGAATTATTGAACTATCAGGGTGCACCCTTAATATGACTTTATTTTCATGTGATCCACATAGATCATAAGCAAACATTTCATAAATAACCCATATAAAATAAAAGAAATGGGTTTCATTTCAAAACCGTGTCGTTTTAAATGTTCTTAAAAATAAGATCATTATATTATTTATAACCCATGGAAAGGGAGTAGGGGTTGTATGTATGTAAATTCCAAAATAAAATATATCATATTTATAATTTGAGAACACCCATAGAAACAAAATAGGTCTAGGTATTAACATAAATAAAAAAATATAATTTTTTGAGAGAAAGAGATAGAAATTTTGAGATGAAATTTCTACAGCATAACGACTATATAACATGGGTTTAGAAAATAATTAAAATAGAGGGTACAAGGTTAAACCACTCATTAATAAATAATATTACAATATATATACATAATAACATAAACATAAGTACATGGTATGGATATTTTAATGACATACCACAAGAATAGGAAACATGAAAGGTATGAGAAGATGCGATTTCTTTTATGAGATATTTTGCATCTTAACTGCGTCACTTAAAAATTTAGAAAACAAATTGATTAGAGCTGAAAGGGTCTTTCAAAAATTAGACATGAAATGGAAAGTAATGATAACATATAATAACATACATTCATCAAAAATAGATGGAAACTAGAAGACACAACATAAATGAATTCATGACTTAAAAGAGGAGGGTGGAAAGATCTGTTACCTTGAAGAGTAACTTCGAAATCATGAAGGTCGGGACCTTGGGAGGCTTGAGGGAACCTTGGGAGGACTCATAGGGAGTTAAGGAGACCATAATTTCGTTAATTATGATTTTATAATGAAATTAATGAGGGAAATGGATTGGTATTTATTGGGAAAGTGATGGAATAAATTATTAATTTCCAAGGGACACCTCATTGGTGGTATTAGCAAAACCATGGTCATGCCAATGGTATTTGCTCTTGGTATTGGCCACTAGGGACACCTAATAGCATATATCACTATTCAAAAGTCGACCATAATTCTTAAATCATTTTTACATCATTAATGATGTCATTAAACACCGGAAACTCAAAACTGCATTTTTACTATTCACCGAAAATTCAACTGTTTCCAAAAAAACATGAAAATTCACCCTAAACTAATATCGATGCTCTGAATTAAAAAATGAAGTAAATTTTATGAAAATAATTTTCTATATATTTTTAATTTATTTTTTAAATAAAATCATTATTTATTCCAAAAATACAACTTTAAAACCATAACTCATTTTGTAACACCATAAAAATGTAATCAAGGTCCCATAAAATTATCGTATAATCATAAGAAAATAAAGTAAAAATTTATGATTAAATTTCATGAAGTTACATTTTCATTTTAAATTATTAAATGAATTATAAAATTTTAAATATAATATCTATGGAATACAAAAATACCAAAACAGAAGCTATGATAGTTTTTTCACTTTTAAGATGTCTAAAATGTATTTATATATTCTTGGGTTATGATTATATTTTTATGGTCGACGTACTATTAATTATAATTCATAAGGTTATGTTACTATTCCTAATTTACAATTCACTAAAAACCAAGTTTATCTTATCGGACTCTAAATTTCTTAATGCTCACAACTGTAGAAGACCATTCTTTTGAAAATCATTTCACAATATCAATTATTTAATAAATACTAAAAATATTTTGAAATACCCCTTTTTCCTAAATTCATCAATAATAATCATATTATATTTATATTGATATTTTAAATTCATAAACATTTACATAAGAAGAAAAAAATTATTTATATAAAAAGATTACACAAAGTTGATAAGGTCTTGTTACATAGCCCCTTATTAAACCAGTATAGGACCAAAGTGTTAGGTGTGCTATGGTGATAGAATCTTGGGGTGGCTTGGACAACATTGCATGAGTGGTGATTTCTATCATCTTGAACTTCCCCTTTAGGTGATTCTGTTCAAGCATCATACGTTGAATTTTGGATTCGTCTTGGTCTAGAGTAAAGCCCAATGATGCTCCCTCCTTCCCAAGCTCTGACAGATGGTCTTCATATGGCTCGAGTCTACTAGATGAGGCCATTAAATCTTCTTTCTATATTAATTAACCTAGATAACAGTATTCATAAAATCACATTGTTATGATTATAGTTTCCATTGGTCAAATTGAAAAATGGTCAAATAACAGTCGAAACACAACGGTCACCTTTTATGTATACCCACAAAATTAGGAAACAAATATAATTAAAATGTTTGTGTCATTACATATAAGGCCAACCTCCAACATACATAAACCAAATGAATTAGAGGGAGATATAGGTAGCACCATTTCATCATAAAATATTCCCATGAACCATAAAATAATCATCAACGAAATACATTCATAAAAACATTAATTTTGAATTTTGTAAAACTAGATTCATAAAATAGGATTTTATTTGAGAACTTAATTAAAAATATCATTTAATTGATATGAGAATCAATCAAATTAAATGAATATGTGTATACACTATAAATCCACATAATAAAAAATACTAAAAACACAATTCATTAAACAAATAATCATAGTGGCACATAATCAATGAAGTACAAGGTTATCCCAAATAATGGAAATCGGGTTAAGAATTACCTTACCTCAGATTTTTCATACATTAAAATTATATAAACGCCATGTAAAATGGATATAAAGGTTTTATTAATATTTTCCAGACACATATTAATGTTTAAAACACATAATATAATAATTTTATAACATCATTCAACCCATTTATTAATAATATATCATTATTTCCATTATTTCGGGTGCGTGCTTTACATTATTTCTATGGTTGGTCTGTAATGAATTTTCCTTTAAAATGGAATAGAAACACTAGAAGATGAATGAAATGGTTTTAATATGTTTAAAAATTATTTAATGCTTCCCTACAACATTTTGGTTATATTTTATGGGGAAATAATTAGATAAATCAACAGTGATTCTCGTTTTGATCATTTTGGCGGTTCCTCGATTATCACATTCTTGTTTCATCATATAAATTTAATATTATGAATATAAATTAATTATAGATCATAATAGAGGTAATAAAATGAAATTTAAAAACTTTTTTATTCAATAAAATTGTTTTAAAACTAGATTTGATGTATGTAAAGGAAATTGAAGACCCATCATCCACAATCTATATAAATCAACACCTCACAAACTCTGTTTTTCTTTTTAGAATATGAGGAATAGGAGGGGAAGAATGAAGACGCATTTTTCCATAAATAATATATAAATATAGAATATATATAATAAGACATATTTTATTTCTCTTAGATAAGGGGAGGAGAATATATTGTATGAAAAGAACTGAAAATGAATCAAAATAAAATGAAATAGGATATTTACCTCTTGATCACTTCTCCTTGAGATCCTCTTTAAGGACATTGGGTTTGTACTTTTGGGGAGACAAAAAGGTCATGGACATAGGTAATATCATTAGGAATGGTATTTTGTATAATATGGAATATTCTAAAATGTTGAGAGGTGTGAGAGGAAGATGGGGGTGAGGGTGGTATTTATAGTAGAGGAGATGAAGGGGGTTTTCAATATTTTAATAATTTGTTTAATATTATTTCTCAAGATGATTAATAGTCTTGATTCATATGACCCAAATTGTAATTTTATCATTTTATTTCGAACCAAGGGTTCTTACATCATCCATGATTCTAGGAATAGTGTATTTTACTCAAAAAGGATATATACAGTGTATTACTCTATTTTACAATTCATCAAAAATTGAAGAATTTCATAAAAATAAAAAAAAATTAATCTTACCATTTTTTTAAGTGTATAATTCAAAAATTATCTCCATTTTTGAAAATAAATCACAAAACATAAATAATTTAATTTTTAATGAAAATAATATTTTATTCCAAAAATAATAACTTTAAAACTATAATTGGTTATATGTCCCCTTGATAAATTAATCAAGATATCATTATCTTAAGTCCATATGAAAATAAAATAATAATATGATTTACTATTCATAATGTTCATATCTCTATTCATATTACAATTTATAATGGTATGTTATTTTTTACCAAAAAATCATTTTGGTTCTATCAGACTCTCAATAACTTACTAATCACAACTGTTGATGTCCGTTATTCGAAATACAAATTATATATGCATAATAATTAGTATAAAACTATCTACCTAAAATAATATATCATTAAGTAGAGGGATAGTGTTTCATGCATTTTAATTTATTTTTGAAAACCTTGGGGAGTTACATTCTCCCCACCTTTTGGAAATTTGGTTCTCACAATTATATTTACTTATTAAAAAAGTGATAATACCTTTCCCTTATAGCATTTTCAAATTCCCATGTTTCTTCTTAAACCATATGGTTTCTCCATAAATCCATTACTTGGTGGATTACCTAATTCAGCAATACTTGATTTCATTGATCAAGAATATGAACATGTTTATCTTTATAAGAAAGTTTCTCTTCCTGCTAAACTACTTCTGGGCTCAAAACATGAGAATAATCTTGCCCATACATTATCAACATCGAAACATGAAAAAAAAATTGTGTAACTTATATAAACAAGAAGGAAAAGCTATCCGGTAGGTAACTGATCCAACTTTATCTAAGATATCATAACGTCTAATGAACCATGGACGTAGCTTTATTTTATTACAAAAATTCATAACACTTTTCCTTGGTGAGATTATAAGAAAAACATGATCACCTAACTCAAAAGAAAATTATTTTTTATTATTATCGACATATGTTTTCTTCTTTCACTATGATATCCTCATGTGTTGTTGAATGGCCTTTACTTTATCAGCCAGTTCTTTTACTAATTTTGGTCTCGTTAACTTACTTTCCCCGATATAATCGAAAAATTCAAGGGTTCAACAGGGTTTCCCATATAATTATTCAAAAGGGTCCATATGTATACTTGAATGAAAACTATGATTATAAAACAATTTAAATAAAGAAAATAAATTGATCCCAACATCCCTGGTAATCCATTGAACAAGCTCGAAAAATATCCCCCACAATCTAAAATGTTCATTCTGACATCCAATCTGATTGAGGATAAAAAGATTTACTAAAATATAATTCTATTCCCAATGACATTTGGAGGCCTTTTCAAAAGTTATAAGTGAACATGGTATCACAGTCAGATATAATATAAATAGGAACTACATGTAACGTGATTTAGTCAGTCAATAAAGAATGAAACATATTGTTTTGTTACCTTGAGATTCCTTCGGTATCCCTAAAACTATGTCCATGGATATATTTTCCCATTTCCAATCAGGCACTGTTAATGGATTAAGAATCCCCTTTAGTAACTACCACTCTTCTTTAACCAGTTGACATGTCAAATATTTCATGGTAAAATATGAAATATATACTTTCATTCCATACCACTATTTATACTATGGAAGTTATATGTACATCTTTATTCTTCCAGGATAAATTGAAAATAGTGAACTATGAGCTTCACACAACTATAATTTCATTAGTTGAGAATGACAAGGCAGATACAATCATTTTCAAAATCTCACTGCACAATATTTATCAATGTTAAATTCTATAAACATACCCATTTAAACCAAACATACAATTTTTATAGATCCTCTTCTACCCTTGATAATTTATTATTTCTATCTCGTAATGATTCCTCCATTTAAACCTGAATCAAAACAGAGTAATTTCCTTCTCCATTAACATTCAATCCAAAATTCATCAAATTATAAATCAAGGGGTCTTTCTCGAGTTGTAACATTGTTAATGATGCATGATGTCTTCGACTCATGGAAACTAACAGTTTTACTTGTTTTATAGTATTGTAATTCATCGTGCAATCATAATCCTTTATCAATTTAATCTACCTTCATTGCCTCATGTTTTTTTCTTCTGAGTGAATATATTTTGGCAGATTTTTATGGTCGGAATATATTTCACATTGGGATCTATATAATTGAATTCTAAAAATTTTCATAGAAAAAGAACCACAAATTATAATTCCAAATAATATGAGGGTTAATTTAACTCAAAATTTTTATTTGTATTGAAGCACAAACAATTAAATGGTCATTTGCATCCAAACACAACCAAGTCTCCTCGATGACGAATTGATGTTGAAACACACCAATATTTTTTGGTATGGAATCAATTTAATTACATTAATGAATTTTTATTTATTATATACCAAAATAATACTTCTCTATACACAATAATTCCTTGGCTTGCGGTATACACAACATTATGCTTGTCTTTTGTTACACACAAGTTGAAGTTCTTTTGATATAAATCATTTCACAAAAGAATGAGTATAAGTGAAAAACTAAATATTATTAAGTTAACTTATAGAATAGTTTTTCAAATATTGGGAATTAATTTTATTGATTTAGATATGAAAAATATTTAATTACACATGTAATTAATTAATTAATTTGTGAATAATTATTTTTAAATTAATCGAAAACTTTTTTTATGGAAAACTAATTAAATGAATATAAGCGAGTTTATAAAATTACAAAATCACTATTTATGGATTTTATTAATGAAATATATATGTAACATATATTATGTAATACTTAAAATTCATCATATTTGTTTTATACAGATGATATAAGCACAAATTCAATTTTTCGGATAAAAGATATATTTTTCAAAAAACGTATGATTTTACACCTTTTGAGGGAGAAACCTTTTTAAATATATTTTTATAAACTTCTATAAGTACTTTTTTGAACAAAATATACTTCTTAATTAAATTAGGTACATAGATATTTACTTTTTATTAATGATTGATATTTTATGAGAAAATTCATATTTTAATTAATAGTGAAAAATATTGTATTTTAATTCAATACTACCATTTCATAAATTTTGTTTTAATTGATAGATTGTATCTTGAATTGGTTTTAATTTAAATATATATTAAATTTTTATCATTTAATCCAATTTTGTTCGTTGGAACTAATTTAGGCATTGATATTTTTTATAAACAAATGTCAATCATTTGATGGTTTTTACTTTAAAATACCTATTTTTCACTTTGACAATGGGAATTAATTTAAAATTAATTATTGAAATTTATTTATTATGAGTTTTTAAAAAGGGATTCCATATTTTAAATAATTATATATCAATTATGTAAATATGTCCCCTTAAGTGTTTTGGACATTATTAATAAAAAACTTTGTAAATTTTTATTTACCATAGTTAAAGGTAAATTTGGTAAATTTGGGAAACAAATAATATGACAAGGATAACGAAACTACCATCACAGCTAATAAAATCCTATTGTATGAAGAAAAGTTTACCCTTAACCCCTAAGGATCATAATGTACTCGTTTAATGTAATTTTCTCCATGAAAGTGATGTAATTATTATTTAAACAAAAGAAAGTGACAACAAGACCCTCTCCTATTTCTTATAAGTATAAAAGTTTTAATTTAAATATAATAAGTATGAAACTACTAAAATATGTTTTATCCAAAATTATAATCAAATTATCTACCTTATTTGAATTTATATATAATTTATTTCTATTAAATTATTACCTTAAATATTGACACAACAGTGATACGATAATTGTTTTGTTAAGATAAATATCAAGTAAATTATATTAAATATATTAAAATAAATATTATATGACATAATTTATGTCATCCACATATATTATTGAATATTATGATATGTTATAAGACTATTTAATGGGTTTTTTCTAATTTAAATATTCGTATGAATTTTATTAAAATCTAATGAAATGAATCGTGTAAAAATTGACAATATCGATATTTTGTAAAAACAATATTTATTAAATTATTAAAATATATAAAAAATATTTTAAAATAATATGGTTACTATGATAAGTTATAAAAAGTCAACAATTTTTCAATTATTTGAAATTTACCCCATAGAAGTAAACTTAATAGCCTCTTAATAATTATAATGGTGTTTCCTCGATAAAAATTAAAATAGAGTAATTAGTGGTAAAATGAAAATATAATGTTTAAAATAATATAAATACATGTCTAAAAATTATTAGATGAGATTATTTAGAACTATCCTTATCTTTTACTAGAAATATATCACTTTGGAGTGATTATAATTCGAAATCAATTTATAATAAAACAACATTACAATATTTTCCTAAAGTACCCATCCTCCCTCTTATAAAATGCCACCACATCTACCAACTTACTCACAAATATAAAGCCAATTTTATCATCCAGATTATGTTTAAATAAGCTCCCAACATCCCTAACATTTTCGTAGACACCACACTTTGGGTATAAATCCATCCTAAGGAGACCTTTTGGAAAAAAAAGGAAACAATAAAAAATACATAATTGTTTTATCACCTCTTTCATAATTATTTTCTTATTCTACATGAAATTTGTATGTTTTTTCTATACTAAGGTAATAAATACAGTATATTATTCATTCTGATATATTATTAAAACTATTGTACAACTTTATACCTCCTTTTATCATTCATACGAATAACAATATTATCATGCGTGCGTACGTATGGCTTACCATTTCTATGTCATGGTGTAATTTGTTATTAAACAATACATTATTTGGATGTGTATAATGTTGAGTATAATGGATGTAAATAATTAATTTAACATTATAATTATTCTATATAATTAATATACCATACAATTACATACCAATTAACCATTAAATGTATGATATCGTCGCTCATGCATGCATACTGCATACCGTCTCCACGATATGACGCAATTCATTCTACAAGATATTCCTTAAACCATGATTCCATACATTATTGTAATAAATAAATATTATATATATTATAGTAATAATATTTTTTAAATCATTTAACAATAACCCAATAATTTTGACATGAACTTATTCAATAAAAGTTGCATAAGAACAAAAAGGAGTTAATATCTGAATAACAAGTGACAATGAAACGTTACTAAAAATAAGATGATAATATAATCATATATTATTTCATAAAAATGAATATGATTCTGTAATAAGTGAATAAAATTATTTAAATAATTATACATAAGTTTTGGATACATAAGAAAGATATTGGACCTAAGGTAAGGGATAATTTTAAAATCTCATTTTATCCAATATTGTTTATATGTAAGTATTTAGTATGGGTAATATATCCTCCATGTATATGTTTTATAAAAATGATTTCATAAAATGTTTTGTATTATTATATTTATTTTTAAATACATTTTTACCCATTCTGAATTTTACTACTTGGTTTGGAAGTAATCTTTTTTCTGATTACCATACGAGGAAAGTTTTGACATTTTCAGCAAATGTACGAGTATAATGTTTTTAACATATACAAAATGGATGGATTATTGTGCCTTATTTCCATATATATTCCTATACACGATTTCATGTTTATTTTGAAAAAAAATCCTTTCGTTTAAAATTTCAAGATATTTTGAGAAAATAAAACATTTTTTATGAAGAAAGGATATTTTTCTCAAGAATTAAGTTCATGTGTTTTATCAAAATTATTTTCCATCTAAGATGACACTCTTTTGATAGTGTTATGTTTATATCCTTATTTTTAAAATGATTTTTTTGGTTAATGATGTAATGATATTTTATATGGATTATGTTATGATGGAATGTTGTTTAAGAAAACCGGTTTTATTTTTTGGTTTATGCTATGAGGATTGATTTTTTATGGAATATGTAAGAATGATTTCATAATGAGAATATGTGGGACCTATATCTCACATCAATTCTTTGGGTAAATATTTCTATCTCATGAGATTGACATGAAATGAATAGAAAGTAAATCTTGTTCAATAATTTATGGCTAAAATAGAATGTATACTTAGTTCAGTAATACAGGTCTGGAATGAGGAGTGAACTCAGTTTCGTAATTGACTTTTTCCTATATGATGGTCTTGGCTATGATACTTGGATAATATGGAAATTATATTCTATACTAATTTGTCTCCACATTCTCATATTTCATTCTAATTATATTTTATCATGGTTACTGTTCCTTTATGATTAATTCCATATGCATTGACAATATTGTTTTAATGAGTATAGATTTAGATATTCAAAATAAATGTGTATGTTTTTACATTTTTATATTTATGTTTTCTTTTATGTCCTTCATGTTTACCCTTACTGGGAATATGAGCTTACCATTTTTATGTTTCATTTTCCCCAAGATATAATGAAGGGTTTGTGTAGGAAAAATAAAGGGGATGATATTTATATGATATGATGAATATGTTTCACCATGTTCGAAGAATGTGTTCCGATTTTCCAAAGACACCAAACTAATAAGGTCTTTGGGAAATTATTTGTCTAATTTATTAAGAATTCTGATGAAGTAAATTAATTTCTATGTAATTTATGAATGGTTCATTAGATTCGGTATCAAGTAAATGTTTTAGTCAACCATTGGAAACTAGGATGTGAAAACATTAGTGAGATCACTAGAGATATTTAAAAGGTTATGTCTAGGTATTTACTAAGGATAATTCTATGTATATGTTCAAATCCTTGTGTTTTTTTAATAATCACGACTAACCTAGGGTTAAACTGAACATATTAAAGATTGAAATATTATAATTTAATTACATTACATATTTGATTCTAATCTCTGATATGTATTTCTCACACTTGGCTTTCTGATTTTAATCAATATCTAGAACTACAAAGATCATAGTTTTCCACTAAATGTTTCAGATGTGAAAGTTATGGAAATTATAAGGATCGATTTTCTATATGGAAATTTCATGAATATACTCATGATGATGGTCTGGGTATTGGTCTTACTGTAGAGGAAAAATAAATTATAAATGACATGTGAGAGGTATGTGATGTTCTTCCCGTATTGTTTACATTAAATCTAAGATGCATGAGGTATATAAACCTTATGACATGATTCATATTTTAGGAAATATGTAGATGAAAAATCAGGGGTAATGGATTATGATTAATGTTGGATGATTGAGGTGTATATATTTCATAATTAAATGATTATGTTATTGAAATCATGAAATATTTATGTTTTTTCAATATAATTTTTTCATTAGGGATTAGAAAGGATTTTTCTAATAGTTCTAAGGATCCAAATAAATGATTTATGGGTAAGGTGATATACATTGAGAACACATGATTAAGGGATAAAGAATGGTTAATATGTCTCTAATGATATGATAATGACTTTTTGATAAAGATATGTTGGATTTGGACAAGTAAATTAGATTATGTTAGTTTCATGTGAACAAATTATGGAACTATTTACAAGACATTTATGCTATCATGGATGATGTATAAAACGTTTTGGGACTTACAAAATATGTCCAATAATTTTTGGAATATGGAAACATGCATATTTTCAATAAGGATATATAATAATTTAGGTTATTATTATGACTCAAGAAAATACATGATGAAGGTGTTAATTTTTTATTTATATTACCATCAATATATACTTTACGAAATATGTGGGATAAATGTTAAGCTGATTTTTTGAACCTTATAGTTTTGGATTTTCATCATTCATAAGCACTGTAAGGTAAACAAATTTGTGGAAACTTTAAGTCAAACATTGGTTGTAGTGTCTTAGAATAACATATTATCTCCAATATATGGGATTATTCCTATTTGATAACCTGGGTTCACATTTTTGTTATAAGAAACACGGAATGAATTATCATTCAATTTATTGATTGCATGATATGCTAACACTTCAGCAATGAAAAGTTCAACTTCATTTCATTGAATAATATATTAAGTGTAAATTGATCAATGCACGACCAATGATGATACTATACTAAAATCAAGTAAGTAATTCTTCTCATGTACTCCAACATTAGAAAAAGGATCATGAATACTAAAAAGGTTATCCTAGAACCTTCTATGATGTTGAATCATATGGTCCCTTAAAAAATCATAGATTTATGGATTTTTTATTTTTAACTATCTCCTAACCTTATTTTCTATCACTCCCTATCAAAACATGATGGTTTGATTTGTTTCCATAAACATGTTTTTCCCAAATATGTTCTTCTATATGGAATTCCATTGATGAGTTAATTCATGCAACCATTATGTTTCTAACTATCCTTTTTAAAATAATGTATTTTTATTTCTTTTTATGATGCGGGTTTCTATAAAATAAACATTCAAGTAGTAAACCATATATAACCACTAAAAATTTCGATGGAAAAGTTCATTCTAAGAGAGGTAGAATGTAACAACTTGAGATTTTATGAGATAATCTCTTTTTTAATTTTTTTATGTCTTATGTTGTATGAAAAACCAAGATTAAAATTATATATACACAACAATGGCTTACCTTGCAGTATATATAACACTGTGGTTGGCTTGTGTTACACAAAAGTTCATATTCTTTTGATAAAATTCATTTCAAACACGCCCGAGTGTAATTGAACAAGTAATTTTTATTATGTTAACATATAAAATAGAATTTAAAATTATGGTAATTAAATGTATTAAATGATTTAAGAAAATATTTTTTACACATGTAATTAAATAATTATTTTGTTAACAATTATTTATAATTGAAAATAAAACTTTTTTCTTAAAAACTATTAAAATGAAAATAAGAAAGTTTATAAAATAATTTAATCACAATTAATGGATTTTATTAAATAAATTTATATGTAATATATTCAATGAAATGTTTAAACATCATGATATATGTTTTCTATGCATTATATAATAACTGATTCATTTTTTTGCATAAAAGTCATTTGAAAAAAAAATATTTTTTCCGCCATTTGATGGACATCCCATTTTAAATATTGTTTCTTGAAATTTTATAAGTTATTTTTGATAATATAAACTTCTTATTTAAAATAGGTACATCACTATTTTCTTTTGTTTGCATTTTGGTATTTTTATGAAAAAAATCATATTTTACTGACTAGTGAAATATGGTGCATTTTAATTCAAAATTTCCTTTTCGTCTAATATATTTGTACTGATAGATTATCTATTTAATTTTTATTAAAGTAAATTTATATTATATTTCATATAATTTAATCCAATTTTAGTAAATTTATTAAATTTTCCTTTAAGATATGATATATTCACATGTCAATCTTTTGATGGTTTGTACATAAAAAACCTTATTCTCTCTCATTGACAATGGGAATTAATTTTAAATTAATTTCTCCCATTTTTTTAATTTGGATTAATTGATTGAATATATGATATCATTAGATCCATGTTATGTAAAAAGTTCCAGATTATTTTTTAGACATTAAGAATAGTAACTTGATAATTTGTATTTACCACGGTTAAAGGTAAATCAAGTAAATTATGGTAACAAATAAAATTATAAGGGTAATAAAATTATCCAAAAACTGGAAACAATTATATTGGATGAATGAAATTCTAACCTTAACACCTACGGATAATAATTGATTTTTCTAATGGATTTTATTCCATGAAAGGGATTTATTTATTATTTAAACAAAAGAAACTGACAACATTTCACTCTCTTATCTCTTAGAAGTATAAAAATTTAAATATAATGATAAACGTGATTAATGTAGGAAAATTAGTAGTCTCTATAAATATAATGAAATTATCTACACCATTTGAATTTATTTATAATTTTTATAGATTAAATAATTTCCATAAATACTGACATAATAGTTATACAATAATTGTTTTATAATGAGACGTAACAAATAAATGATATTATAAATATTAATATAAATATTATATTGCATAATTTATGCCATCAAATAATTTTATTGGTGCATATGACATGTTATAAGACTATTAAATGGGTTGGTTCAAATTTATCTCTCTGTATAAATTTTTTAAAAATCAAATGAAATGAATAGTGTACAAATTGACACTATTGATATTTCATAAAAATAATATATTATTAAATTATTTCAAAATCGTAAAAAACATTTAAAATCACAAATTGACTATTATAAGGTCTGAATTTTTATTTAGTGTCCAATTATGGAAAATTTACCTCATATAAGAATACTTAAAACCCGCTTAATAAATAAAATGTTGTTACCTCAATTAAAATTAAAAGAGAGTAATTAAGGTTAAATTGAAAGTATAAGGTTCAGAATAAAATATATACATGTATAAAAATTATTGTATTAGATTATTTAAAACAAAATATTTATTATCCTAAAAATATATCACATTGGATATATAATAATTCCAAAATAATGTGATAAGAAAATAATATTTCAGGACTTTCATAAACATCCCCTCCCCCCTCTAATAAAAAGACACCACATCTACCTACTTAATCACACCTCTCAAACCCCGTGCATAATCCTAATTAAGGTCAAATAAGCTCCAAACATCCCTAAATTCTTTCTAGAGACCCCATATTTCATATAAATCCACCCTTAATATATCTTTTGTGCAAATCAAAAAGAGATACTCGAAAAAAGAGGCAATAGTTTTATCACCTCTTTCAAAACCTTTTTCTTATTCAATATCTTCTTTTTATGTTTTTTCCAAAATAAGGTAATAAATATAGTATATTATACATGATGCGATGTATTTATAATTATTGGATAACCTTATACCTCCTTTTATCCATCCTATGAATAACCATATCACTATGTGTGCGTACGTATGGATTAACGTCTCCACACTGTGGTGTAATTTTTTATTCAACAATACATAATTTGAATCGGTATAATTATGAGTATAATGGATATAGAGTTTTAATATAACATGATATTTATTATTAATAATTTATATATCATTCAACTTTATACCATTAACAATTAAGTAATGATATCGTCGCTGATCCGTACGTATGACAGATCGTCTCCACGATGCGATGTTATTCACTCTAAATGATATAAATTAAACCATGATTATATACATGAATGGAATGAATAAATATGATATAAATTATACTAATATCATTGTTTAAATTATATAATTATACCCAAATAAGTGTAACATGAACTTATCTAAAAACATTCATGAGAACATAAAGAAGTTAATATTTGAATAACGAGTGACAATGAAATGTTACTAACAAATAGATGATAATATGATCATATATGATATCATAAAAATGATTATGATTCTGGAATATGTTTAAAAAAATATTTCAATTATTATACAAGAGGTTTTGATACATATAACAAATATTGGACCTACGAAATTGGATAATATTTTAATCTCATTTTTATCTTAGATTTTTTATACGTATGTATTTATTGGGGGTATATTTTTCATCAATGTCCATATATTCTAAAAATGTTTTCATAAAATGTTTTATATTCTTATATGTATGTTTAGAGTAATTTTTTACCATTTTTAGTATTACTATTTTTTTGGAAGGAACCTTTCTTTTGTTTACCATACAAGGTACTTTTCATCTTTTTCGACAAAAGTACGAGGCAAATTTTTTTTAACTTAAACAACATAGATGGATTTTTATGCCTTATTTCAAGGAATATTCCTATACACAATTTCGATTTTATTTTAATGTAAATTATTTTCTTTTAATATTTCTGGAAATTTTGAAAAAATAAAACGTTTTTAAAGATGAAATGATATTTTCTTCAATAATTAAGTGCATGGTTTTTATTAAAATTATTTTCCATCTAAGATAATGCACTTTAAATAGGGTTAGGATTCTATCCCTATTAGTACTATGATTAGATTGTGTTAATTTTGGAATGATTTTCATATGGATTATGTTATAATGGATTGTGGTTTAAAAACCCTCATTTTATTTCTTAGGTTACGCTATGAGGAAGGATTTATTTTTTTGTGAAACATGTAAGAATGATTTCATTTTGAGATGGGTGGGACCTATATATCCCTCTAATGCATTAGGTAATGATTTTTATTCCATGATATAGACATGACTGGAATGGAAAGTATATATAGTTCAGTAATAAAGGGTATAAATGACAACTATATTGGGTTTAGTAATACAGGGTAGGAATGAGGGGTGAACACGGTTCAGTAATGGACTTTGTTCGCTATAATGGTCCTAGCTATGAGCCTTGACTAATATGGAAATGATATTCTATGATTTTTTTTCCAAAAGATTGTGTTTTATTCCAAAACTATGTTATCATGGTCAATGTTACTTAATTATTTATTCCATACGTACTACTAATATTTATTTTATGAATCTATATTTTGATATTAAAAATATAGGATTAGGTTTTTACATTATAATATTTATGTTTTGTTAGGTGTTCTTAATGATTACCCTTACTGAGCATTTGAAATCACATTTTTTATGACTTCCTTTCCCTATGATATAATGATTGGTTTTAGGTTGAAAAAATAAAGGGGAAGATATTTATGGGATATTATTAAGATCTTTCACAAATTTAGAAGAACATGCTCATTGTTTCAAGATACACTAAACTAATATGGGATTTGGGAGTAAACTTGTGTAATTTATTATGAATTATAAAAAAATGAAATTTCCATGTACGTCATTCTTGGGTCGTTAGAGCTATAGATGGAAAACACACCATTTTTGGATTTTTGGGTTCGAACTGGATCATTCACCGATATTCTTTTCAATTCATAAAAACAATCATCACGTCATTTTATCAAGGGGAATTTAACTATTTTTCATTTTAACTTAGTTAAAGGTCTAGATAACTGTGAAAAGTTTTTAACAAACCATCAACAATAACCTACCAATCTAGGAAAACTATGAATCATTGAAATGTTTTTAGGTCATGGTTATTCACCAAAAGATTTTGTATTGGAAGGATCAATAGTTATTCCATTTTTATTTAAAATATCCCATGAAAAGAAATATGATGTAAACAATATTCACACAATCTAAATTTTTCATATATTTTCATTCCTTTTATGGATTTCAAAACAACTATTAGATTTTTTTCATGATGCTCTTAATTCTAGAATATAACAAAATGTATTGATAAAACACAACCAAAAAATTATCCAAGAAGTAATGAAATATTCTCTTCATAAGATCAATTAATAAAGTTGTTCTGTTTGTTAACCCTGACATAAAGACAACAAATTCATAATTCCCATATCTAAAATGGAATTCTGTATTTGGGATGTATGCTTGCATTACATTCAAATGATGGTACCATGAATTCATGTCAACCTTTGAAAACTATTTTTCTTCTGGGATCTTATCCAAAAAATCATCGATATGATAAAATTGATACTTATTTTTAACAGTGGTTTTATTCAAGGATTTGTAATAAAAAGTTTCATTGAAAAATCCACCTTTTAAATAAAAAAACTATAGCTCCCTAAGGTGAAGTGATTGGATGAATGAAGGATTTATCAAGAAACTCATGAAACTAATTTTTAAATTCATAATGATTCATTTGATACATTCTATATGGGGGGTTTTGCAGTTATCTTTGCATCACTTAGTAAGGAAATTTTGAATTAAACTTCCCGATTAGGTATAACACTGGATAAATCATCAAAAAAAACATAAAGGTATAAATTTATAACTGGAACATCATTAATCTGAAGTGTTCCATTGTTTTAAAAAATATAATCAAGATAAAATTCATTTCCATATTAGAATAGATTAATACTTTGTTGATATGTTATCAATTTTTTTGGTTCATTCATTATACAAACCGATACTCTTTCTGAAAAAAAACATATTTAGCTCTATAATCAATCTTAACATGATAAACATAAACCCAATCCATACCCTAAATGACATCAAAATATTATAAGGAAAAAAATTAATTATAGGAAATGTATTTTCCCAGACCACAATATAATAATTATTATAATTCCTTTTTGTTGTAATATTTCCCCATTGTGTTTTAACAATAATTTCTAGTCTCAGTTGTTGAGGTGTTATTTCCAATATACTAGAAAATTTATCAAAAATAAAGGAATGTCTAGCCCCTATATGAAACAATAATTTAGAAAAATGTGAGTAAATAAATATTGAACTAGATACCAATTCATTAGATGGCCTTACATCTACTGATGTAGTTGTAATGGGTCTCACTACACCTTTCTACTTATAGTTTGGCTGATTTCCATCACTCAGATATTTTTTTGGCAGACATTTACATAAGGACACATATCAAAAAATTTGAAAAACTTTACAATTTTATTATAATTATTAAACATAGGATCATTTTCATTAAAATCTTGATCCATATGTCCAAAATTACCACATTGAAAACACTTCCGAGTTTTGGAAAGGAATTCCCTAGGGTGTTTTTTACAACATTTTTCAAAAAATTGAAACTGAACATTCTTACTATCAAATTTCAATGATTGATTCTTATCATTATCTTTCCATCTAAAAATATCCTTCTTCTTATTATCAGGTTACATTTGGTCATCAAAAAAACCATTTTTACTCTCTCCGCACATCAAACAATTTTCTCATAAATTTTGAACTCAGGGAAAGTAAATTCCATTCGATATCTTGGATTCAATCCTAAGTAAAAATGGTTATTTTTTCTATCAAGATCCAAAATAAGATATAGAGAATTACATTCTAGTCAAGTAAATATACCTTCATACAAAACCACTTAATATTCTTTCATTATACTTGAATTCATGAAATTTATTCTTCATCCTATGACAAACCACGTTTGGAAAATATTTTTCAAGGAAAACACTTTTAAATTCATCCCACTCTAAGGCATAAATATTATGTATATCCCTAGTATTATTTTGCACTGACCACCACTGACCAACTTAACCCTCAAAATGGTAAATGGAATGGGTAAAATATTTATTATATAAACATCACATAACATCGGATAATTTTTCAAGGGCTTTAATCCATCCTTTAGCTACTACTGGGTCAAAAGATCTTCTGAATGTAGGAGGGTGTACCCTCATAAAATTTTCCACTATCTACATGTTCTTTTGTGGAAGCATTGGTTGTTATCTTGTATGGATTCCAAACCCATTTATTTCATATTTCATTTGATCCATTACTATCCCAAATTTCTTGGTTCTAATTTCCACAAATCTTGATTGCGGATTTGAAAAGATATTAGCCTGTCGAATCCTTACAACTACTACTTCCCAGTTTCTTCAATGAAAAAACCATTCCGAAAATACATATCTTAGATTAATCGAAAATTTAATATTTAAATACTATATCATTTAAGAATAGACATAGTATAATTATTTTTGATTGTATTCTATCCACATCATTCTAACCATTAATGTTATCTAAAATGTGGTCTGATACCAACTATAAGAACATGGCCTTAAACATTACATAATTTAGCTATTTCAACTAGATTTCACTTCTTTACAATCCCAATGATATATTAGGTTTATAATTATAGAAATATAGTAAAAAAATCTATATATATCAACACATAGGTATATAATTTGGCTACCATTAAAATAGTATCCATTTCTTGCAAAACATAAATTGTTTGACACAAAACCACAACATGATTTCTTTGATAAAACATCATAACATTTAACTTAACTTACTTCATTATATTACACATCCTTATAACCTATAAAAAACAATAAAAACATCAGATGTGCATAAAAATATAAGTAAGGGATATATACAAAAGGAAAATTCATTACTCCGTGAAGAAATATAAACATATGAAATCATTTTCACAAAGACATAGTTCTCACCCATATATAGATACATTGTGAACATGAGATTTCCATAAAACATTAACGAACATATCTAAAACCACGACGTTATCTTGGGTCACTAATTAATTATATTGTAACTATAGTGGCTACCTTATTATTTGTAACCCTTGAGACTACCTTACAATGTGACCCTCATGGATACCTTATGGTATAACCATCACAGATTCACTTAGAGTAACCATAATGATAACATCAAACGTTCACATACCCAAAACATTGGAGGGAGATATAGGTCCCACCCTTGCTCCTAAAAAATTTCAAACAACCAAAAATAATCATCAAATAAGAGTACTATCATAAAAACATTCATTTTCAAATTTGTAAAACTAGAAGTTTAAAAGAGTATTTCATAAGAGAATCCCCTTAAAAATATCTTATAATTGTTATGAGAATAAATAAAATGAAAGTAATATGTGTATAAAATGTAAATATAAATAATAAAATATAATATAAAAAATATTCATTACAAAATAATCATAGTGACATATAATCAGTTAAGTTAAAGGTTAACCCAATGAAAGGAAATTAGGATAAGAATTCGCATACCTTGGGGGTTTATTTCATAAAACATGATTAAACCTAGCGGATAACGGTTAAAATAGTATTATTAATATTTTATAGAAACATATTCTTTATTAAATAACCTTATATGATAATTTTATAAAATAATTTGACCCATTTATTAACAGTATTTCATTATTTCCATTGATTTGGGTGCGTGATTCACATGATTTCCATAGTTGTTTCGTAAAGAATTATCTTGTTGAATGGAAGAGAAAATCTAGAAGTGGAATGAAATGGGCTTTATATGTTTTCAGAATATTAAATTCTTCAATAACTCATTTTTGTAATATGGTATGAGGATAAATAATTAGATTAATCATCAATGATACTCATTTAGATCATTTTAGCATATATTTTATTATTACAGACATGTTTCATCATTTTACATTAATACTACGTATATAAGCTAATCCGAAAATGTAATATAGGAAATAACATACACATTAAAAAATATTTTAACCATTAAAAAGGCATTATTACCATATTTTAAGGATGTAAATGAAATTTAAGACATGTCATCCACAATGTCTATAAATCGACACATCATGGACTTTGTTTTTATTCTTAAATGAAAAGGAAGAGGAGAGGAAGAATGATAATGAATATTTAAATAAAAATTATAAAAAAATACAGATTAAATATAATACTAGATCTTTCATGCATATTGGATAAGGGTAGGATAAGAGAGTATAAGAGAAGAAAAAAATTTAAATGCAAAAACAATAAAATTAAAGAGGATATTTACCTCTTGAACTCTTCTCTTTTAGATCCTCTTTAAGGCCTTTGGTATTATCATTTTGTTTAGACCAGTAGGTCTTGGATGTGGGGAAGAGAATTACGAATGGTATTGGGGTGAATTTAGAAAATGATAAAATCTAAATACGTGTGAGAGGAAGAGGGTGTGAGGGTGGTATTTATAGGGGAGGGAGGAGGGGGTTTTCATTATTTTAATCATTAGTTTAATATTTTTCCTCAAGTCTATGAATAGCCTTTATTAAATTGTCACAAAATATAATTTGATCATGTGATTTGGAACAATGTGTTATTACATTAGACATTATTCTAGGAATAGAGTATTTAACTAATAATTTATATATACGGTATATTTTTGTATTTAACTATTCATCAAAAATTTAATAATTTCAAAAAAATACCAAAAATTCACCCTAAAATTTTTCAATGTTTATAATTCAACCATGAAATCCATTTTTTGAAAATAAAATTTAAAGTATTATTAATTTTTTTTAAAACTTGCCTTTTTTATTCAAAAATGATCTACTTCATAAATATAACTAATTATATATCAACCTCACAAATTGATCAAGATCACATTATCTTATATAATTAAAAAATAAAACAATAATAGGATTTATTATTCATAAGGTTCATATTACAAATAACATTAATATTCATAAGTGTATGCTACTATTCACCAAAAAATGATGTTGGTACTATCAGACTCTAAATAACTTACTCATCACAACCTAAGATGTCCACTTTTCAAAATTCAAATCATAGAAGTGGGAAAATTATGTTTGATACATAATTTACGACTTTCTACATAAAAGAACATTTCATTGTATAGAGATTCAATGTTTCATGAATTTCAATTGAGTTTTCACACGCTGGGGTGTTACGTATAAATATAATATTATTTCATTAAAAATCCAAAAAAAATATCATCAATGTGTTGTGGTCATGAAAAACAAATTACATCACTTCTTGGTGGTGGTAATCAACAAGTACTCAGAAATAACATTATTATTTTTAATAAAATGGAATGTTTTAGAAGTATATGACAAATAGTAATTCAAAAATTTTATATATTAAATTAATATAATATATATATATATAGAAAATCCATTAATAAAACCAGCCCTGAATTACATCAGTTTGTGTGGAAGTTGTCCTCCTTACACAAAAATGACTGTTTCATTTCCCATTTTATGGAGGTGGAGATAGATATATGGTCTGAAATTAACATAGTAATGTATAAGTATATATTTGATACTAATATAATTATATTCTTATGTTTAAATTTTATATTAAATAGGTGGAAACATAAATAATATAAAAACCCTCGTTAAGAACTGCACCACAATTTCGAACAATCTATTTTGGTTTACAACAAAAGACTTACTATGATTATTTTCTATTCAAAACACGGCCTCTATGAAATGGGTAAGAATGTAATAAAGTGACTTTAGAAGGTAAAGGTTGATCAAAATGATTTTGTTAGTGTGAATATGAGTGGATATGAGGTTCCCATTTATCAATGATGGGAGGGGTGCTTTTGGAATATCATAAAGTATTATATTATAATAAGGTTATATTCAATTAAAATATATCAAAATTGTGTTTTTAAATTTAGGATAGAATAATGTTGATATATTTCAATTAAATATGATATAGATAAGTTTATTTAGTAAATTAACCATTATACATTTCTTTACCCCCCCCCAACCCTCGGGGTAAACCTGTTTAGCCCTTAACCACAGTAATATTTTTTTTAAATTGAATGTTTTATAAACTCACATTAAAAATAAATTGGATAATAAATGTAAAAGGGGAGAAATTTTAGATAATCCTGCTTTCTAAATTTATTGTTGAATTATTTTTATTATTTTTAAAATATTTAAATAAAATATTATTTAGAAAAAATATCATTAATTTAATTTTCACACTACTCGTTTCGATTGACTTTAATGGCAGAAAGATAATGGTTTATTTAGAATATAATCCATTTTAAAATCAATAGTTTATAATTATTAGTTAAAAATTTATTTCCGAAATAGATTAAATTACAAATAAATTACTTGTTATGTTTTAAAGATTATATATCTTGTGTTTCCAACTATATTCAAAAGCAAGGTTTCAGCATTATACGAGAGTTTAAGGTATCTATAAAATCACTAAAAATTAAAAATAAATTAACATCATTAAAATAAATTAATTATAATCAAAGTAACATTTAATATTCATTAACCACTTTGTTTCATCACCATTTGAACATATAAGATATATTTAAAAGAAAGAGATTGAAATTTTGTCTTTTTATACTTAAATTATTATATATGTCACTTTCTTGGGATGTTTTCTGGTAAATAATTGAATATTGAGAATAATAAAATAAGGGAATATATTCATTAAAAAATAATAATTAGGACAAAATGGTTTCCTTTTCACTTAGTTTTAACCTACATTAGCTCTATTTACCCTTTTTGCATGGTGATAAATTATATTCTTTTAACAATTTATTATTAAAAAAAATTAAAGTGTTATAAAATAATATAAAATTTTATTATTCCAAATTTTCAATCCTTTTTACAAAATTAAATCTCTAAAAAAGGAGAAAATTAATTTTATAAAAATCATTAAATATTTTTAAAATAATTACTTTTCAAGAAATTTATTTTCAAGAATAAGATGATCTAATATTAACTTGGTGACTAGAAATATTTATTATATGAAATTAAATTCATATATATATATATAATCAATAAATATAAATTAAATTTTTTTCCCATTATTGGTTATTTAAATTAATAAAATTATAAAAACATTATGTACATACAAATAGTTTTTCGAAAAATGTGTTTCAAGACTAAAAATTAACAAAAACAAAAATTACTTACAAATATGATTCAAATGTAATTAATTAGATCAAACCAGAATAAATAACAATTACGTGAATTTTAAATCAAATTCAAATCATAATGTGACTTTTAAATTACATAATTTATAGAAAATAAATAATATTTTTACATAAAGCAGTATTTCTCACTACTCAGTGAAAAATCTCCATTTTTCGAAAAATCTAAAAAATTCATCCTATTATAATTTTCAAATGTGGATTTAAAAAATTATTTTCAATTTATAGGATAACTTTTTTGAAATTTTAATAAATAATTTAGAGTATTTTCTCAGAAAAATAAATAAAATTTTGTTGAAAAAACAATATCTCTGAAGTATGTGAAGACTTTACTAAAAAGTAAGCCCTTATTTAAAAATATAATAGAATATTTTAAAATATTTATACATAATCTAAAAAATTGAATATTAAGATTCATACATCTATTTTGAAGTCTATTTTATAAGGGACATATTAAAATAATATATTTCATACGACACATAACCTCCTTATTTCAAATTGTATATGCTATCGAACATAATGTTCTTTAACATATCATGGTGTTACATACTAACAACCTTTAATAAATGCATTCATCAAAATTTTAACTTTTCCTCGGGAATCAAGGTTTTAAAATACAAAAATACAATTTTGGAATACCCTCATCATAAAATTGTTATTAAAGATTCCACTTAAAAAGACAGAAAGTGAAATATTCATGTTATCTAGAATAACACAAAACTATGTCCCCAAATATAAGAAAATTAGTGATAAGTGAAAATATATATATGGAAGAGAAAAAAAAATCCAAAATTCTAATAGATAGTGATAAAAAATATGATTAGGATAAATTTAATAACCACAAACTCATAAATATATGATAGGTAAAAATAAAAAAAATCACCGGAAAAGATTCTAATAAGATAACATTATTTTTTCAATATTTATTTCTAAGAGTTGAGGAATTAGTTTACCATCTAGAGAAAAAAAATTAGGAAATTAAATTGCATAATATTTTTCTTTTTCAAAAGCACAATTTAATACTATGGTTATACTTTAATAAATTTCAACATTATCTCTTACTCCAAGATAAAAATAACTGGATTGTTTTTTGATACATGTAGTTCAACATCCTCGAACCCACACTCCTTATTATGGGGATAAAATTATAAATGTTAAATTCCAATCATTAAGTCTAATGATGGTGACATGATTATTTACCGCACAAAACATACAATGTCAAATGGATATATTATACCACATATATTTTCAAGAAGCATTTAGGTTTAGAGTTTTAGACAATTAGGGCTAACTCTTAACATCATGGATTCATAAACAACTAGTTCATAAAGATGAGAATCATATCCTAAGATAATCAACTTTTTATATTAAAAATTATGTCATCATCATAGTCCATGTTAAACCCTTCAAGATATAACTCATTTGACATAATTCTTGACAACATGGAAAATGGAAACAAAATAACGGTGAGATCAACTTCTCAATAAGGGTAAAAATAAGTGATAAAAATTAAATTCAATCAATGTGAATTATTTTATCATAAAGTAATTATGAAATAATAAATGTTATTTAGAATAAAAAATAATATCCATACCCATCAATAAATGGATCAGAAAACATGATAACATAACATAAATCATAAAAAATGTAATGGATCATCAAAATAAATAATGATGATCCATGTGATATCAACCTTGGTAAATCTAAAACAATTATAATATATATCATCATATAAAAAAATTGGTATCATTGAAAATCGAAATAATAAACCCCTTAAAAACACATACAATTTGAATTACCATATTGATGAATTCAAATACAATTATTCAAATAAAATAATCATTACGAAATCCATTATAGCGTTATCTGGGTGCATCCATTATATATAATTTCTGATAAATAAAAATTAATAATGTATATAGATATTAAATTTAATAATTAAACTCAATAAAACCCATTATTATTTTCAAAACATCTTTAAAACATGGAAAATAAATGGTTTCCATATCAATTTCCTTGAAATATGATTAACTAGTGGAAAAGAAATGGGATCCAAATCATTTACATTGAAAAATCCTAATCCATCCATAGAAATTATGAAATTGTATCATTAATAAATATTCCAATTGGAGCATAATTTACAAAAATTATAATTCATATTTATTATAGAAACCCTAACCTTTCATGTGTATCATTACATTATTAGTGCATAATTAAAACACCATATTACAAGACAATAATTGTAATGTATTTGGACTTGGAGGAATAGGTACGTAAATCTAAAAACTTTGCACTAAATAAAAAATTTCTATATTTAATCTTCATAAAGAGTTACTAACATCTATTATTATGATAAATCTTCATATAATTACCTATGGATAACATGAACAAAGGGATGGTCTAAAAATAAAAGTAAGGGAATAAATAAAAGAATAAAGCTTTAACACGTGGGTTAGAAGGCATGACATACTGATATAAAAAGGCATGAAACAGATAGAATTACAACATATAATCATGGAAAAATATAAATATAGATTCATAGTAATGTCGAGGAAACATAAAACATGATTTTATCGTGATTCAAGTCTCACTGCACATATAGGACCACAAGTTAAGGTCAACCACCAAGACTGTTGCACATTGTTTCACGAGTTAAGGCTAACAGTCAAAACGGTTGCCCATCATTACTCACGAGACTAAAAATTACCCCATTAATTGGAGAACAATATAGGTTCAACCATCATAACATTTTCATGAATAATATTTTCACATATATAATCATTAATAATCAATCATACATAAACATTAGGGTTACCCATGGTAAGAATTGGGTATCATAATTATGTAATAAATGAAAAAAAATTGATGTATCATAAAAATATCCATTAAGTAAAGGGATTACATCCTATTTGAAAATTAATAGGTACTAATAGGAATATATCATGAAATTATTTATCAAATTTAATTAAACACATGTTAAAAGTTTATATAAGATACTTTAGAATAAACACTTTTTTGTGTGGTAAACAGAAAATATAAAAGTTCATTTAAAACATAAAATGGAAATAATATTTTTTAGAAATCCAGAACTAAACCAATAAGGTTTTAATAATAAAAATATATTTTTTAAATAATTTTGGCTTAAAAATATATTATATAGTGTACTTCAAAATGGTTCAGAATTCAGGAAGTTCCTTTAAAACGTTCTTTCTAATCAAGAAGAATTGAGGATGGAATCATTTAAAAATGTGGATATACTGAAATGATAATGATTAATGGATATTGATACCTGATTTATAATCATTTAATGAGAATTTATAATATGTTCATTAAAATAATAGATAAAATCATTTCGGTAAAAATAAATATTGAACAACCTGAAGGAATAATGGAGGTTCAGGTGGAATCCCATACCTTAAGTCTGATGGTGTCCATATCATGATCATAATGAATTGTATAACTAAATTATAATAATTATTTAATATTTAAAGAACTAATCATTCAATTTGTTAATTTACTTTACCCTTATTAATTCATTCATGATCATTTTGATGGTTTAAAAGGTTTGATTTCATTTTCGGGAGTATTTTTTTGTGGTTTTCATGATTGGTTTACTTATAAAAATGTAAGGATAAACCTGTACGATGAGAATGGTTGTACAGAATTGAATTTTTATATTATTAATTAATATCTGGAAGATAAAATGGTGAATAAATTTATTTGGTTATTTTGAGTGAAGAAGAATCATTATATAGATCTT
Source organism: Viscum album (assembly GCA_963277665.1). Lineage (NCBI taxonomy): Eukaryota > Viridiplantae > Streptophyta > Magnoliopsida > Santalales > Viscaceae > Viscum > Viscum album. Next base: position 363,277,356 of record OY728140.1, on the reverse strand, counting down.
TAATGATAACTGTTTTTTTTATATGCAGTTATTTATGACAACGAACACATATATATTTATATATTAATATTATGTGTGAATAAAATTCCAAAACCTTAAATAAGAAATAATACATATATTATAGTCTTATTAAACCACAAAAATTGTTTCATTACTAGATTTTAAGATAGTTAAAGAAATCAAAAACTTTTCATCATTGAATGTGATGGATGAACACACTCAGATATTGTTTTGATTTCTAGTATAAAAGGAGGGTAAAATGGAGATTATGTTGAATTAATAAACTATGATAACAATAGTCTAGTACATTTAATTTAATAGAGTTATCATAAAACTTTGATTAGTTTTTGTGAAGAAACAAAATGAAAAAAAAGGAACATGCTAAATAATAAAAGAAATGAAAAGAGGATTTTACCTTTTGAATATATCTTCCTTGAGTACCTCTTTATGGGAGATTATTTAGTATTTTAAAGCGACCAATGGATGTTTGAAGTGTGATAGGGGACTAGGGAGATATTTTAGTAGAATTTGGACAAGGAAAAAAGGCTTGAGTGGCGTGAGGAGTAGATGTAAATGGGGGTGGTATTTTTGTGGAGGAGAGGAGGGGATTCCAATTATTTTAATCATTAGCTTAATATTTCTGCTCAACTCTATTAATAGACTTGATTATTGTGAAAAATAGTAAATATATCATGTTAGTTAGAATCGATGTCCATTTACATCATCCATGACTCAATCATGATTCAAATATTAATTTATTTATCATTTATCGTAAATTATCGTATTTTATTATTCACCAAAAAATCAAGTATTTTAGAAAAATACAAAAAATTCACCCCAACCAATATTTTTACCATTAGAATGAAAAAAGGAAATATAATTTATGAAAATTATTTTCTAAATATGATATTTTTAATTTTTGTTTAAAATCACAATTTATATGAATAATAAAAATTTTAAAATTAAAATTTCTTTTCTAACAGTTTGAAAAAATAATTAGGGTATATTAAAATTACCATATAATCATAAGTAATTTATATAATTATTTATGAATAAATTTTAGGAATATAAATTTTCTTTTAAATTAATAAATTAACCATAAAATTGGTATTAAATATACACAACTTATAGAAATACCAAAACTTAATTACTAATATTAAAAATATTTTCTTACTTATACTATGATATAATTATGTCATATTGTCAAATATAAGATGGGTACATTTTATTTATACTTTCATTAGTGATTTTACTATTTAATTAACTTGTTTACTATTCATAAGGGTAACATTACTATACCAAAGGTCAAGTTACAATTTCATCAATGTCTAGTGATACATTTTATATCACTAATTATTTATTTATAAGGTTTATATTGTGTTCTATCTGTAATATTTTATGATTATACTATATGTAAAATTTAAACAATAGTAATTAAATTGATAAAACATGGGGTCGTTATATTCTTACCCCTTATAAAATTTCCCCCTTGAAATTTGTTTTTATATTCTATGTTATAAACAGGTGTGGGTACTTTTCCTTCATTGCCTCCCCTAGATCCCATGTTTCTTTTTCATACTTACGGTTCTGTCATAGTACTTCGACCAGGTGAGTAGTCTTTTTTATATAAATTTATCCCTATCATCCAATATTAACACCGGACACTGCTCGTAAGATGGATCATTCTCCAGTTGCACCACCTCTAAATATAATATATGTGAAGGTTCTAGTATATTCATTATTAATAGGGATACGTGTAATACATCATGTAATTTAGACGTGGTAGGTGGAAGTGTTACTAAATATTCCACAACTCCAAAATGATCAAGAATTTAGAAGGGGTAATATATGTGGGAAATAGAATTCATTTCTTACCAAACCACATGACCTTTTTCCACGGAGATATGCGGAGGAAGACTATGTATAAAACTTCTAACATAAGGTCTCATCAATGATTATCTTCATAAATCATATATCTACTTTGGGATTCATTTATGTGTTGCTAATTGTTTTCATCTTTTCCACAATTTCATTGACCATTTATGGTCCTAGCATCGTAGGCTCACCCAATTCATCTGAACAAGAAGGTGTTATGCACCTTTTCCATTTAAGGGATCCATATGGTTCCATTCAGATGCAGGATTGGAAATAATTGTCGTAAGATAATTTGACCAGTGGAAGATATTGGTCCCACACTACATTAATTTCCATTGAAAATTATCTCAATATATCATCAAATGTATTAATAGTTCACTATAATTGGTCGTAAGATTGAGGATTATAAGTCGTTCTAATGTACAACTCGGTGCATAGAGAATGCTGCTAACTTTTCCAGAACTTCGAGATGAATCTAAGATATCTATCATATATATATCTAATAGTACTAAATGTAGTCTTAAACCAAATTATATATAGATCAATTCAAGTTAATCAAATTAGAAGTCCAATCAAATTGTGATAATGTGAGATGTCTTTGTATGAGGATCCACAATAACCCGTATAGAATTATTTCATATATATGTCATTGGATGTCAAGTGACAAAGCCATGGTTATGTTCTCGCAATTCCATATTGGTGTGAGTAGTGGTTTAATCATCCCAATAGACTTTTTTTCTTTATTCCTTCACTTTCTAACATACTAAGCGCTTTGATGTTTACTCAGAAATATTATACTTCATATTGTCCCATCAATAATTCACCAATAGAACTTGATACATCTCTGTGCTCCCTTTTTGAATAGAGAAGGTTGAGCTATGTGTATGATTCAAAAGCTTCTTCTTTATCTCTAGATCAAATGGTACACATAATAATGACACAATTATTACAACTCCTTCCCCACCAATCTTGAACTCAAAGGATTTCCCATTTATGATAGCTTCAACCCTTTTCTGAATTTCCATATCATTTTTTTGACCATCCTTCATTTTCTCCCTGAGGGGTAGTAGAGAACTTTTTTGAGAAAGGATTGATGATGTTCCTCCCATAATGATTCCCATTTATATCCTCTAAAAATCTAAGAAGATTGGATCCTATTTAATTCTCATTTTTGATGAAGTTGCACGATTTTTTTCTAATTAGAGCACCATCCAACTTATTTGAATTACCGAGATGGTAGTAGATTGAGATGTCGTAATACTTAATGATATATAAACATGTTAATTGGTTCATATTATGCTCTTTCTATGAGAATATATATTTTAGACTCTATTGATCAGTATATATCTTACATTTTTCCCTATAGAGATAATTCCACCATATTTTCAAAGTAATGATCACAGCCGCCAACTCCAAATCATGTGTGAGATATTATAGATTATGTATTTTGAGTTTCCTTGAAGAGTAGTCTATCACTTTATCATTTTTCATCAGAAAATAGTCTAATCCATTATTTTAAGCCTCATTGTGCACCACAAAATAGTTCTCGAAATATTGTGAGTGTGAGTACTAGTGCAGTGATAAGCTATTGTTGATCTCCTTTAATAATTAATCACATTCTTGTGTCCATATGAACTTCATTACCTTCAGTTTCATCTTGATTATTGGGTTAGAAAACCATTTGTTTTTCTTCACAAATCATCAATAATACCCATATAGACTAAAAATTCTCCCGATCTCTGTTACAGATGCTTGGTTGGGGCTCTATTTAATTACTTTGTCTTAGAAGGGTCCACATATATTCAATTTCTTGGGATAGAATTCCCCATGAATGATTCATACTCCATCCATAACTCACTTTTAATATAATTTTCATAATTTTTCTCCCTTCACAATGTCATTTTTGTAGTATTAAAATTCCCCTCATGTTCTTCCTTTCACTTGTAGTATACCAAAATATCATTGATAAAAACTACAAAAAATTTGTCAAGATACTCTTTATAGACTCTATTAGTTAAATCCATGAATATTGATGGAGTATTAGTGAGTCTAAAGGGAATTACTATGAAAAATATTGTCCATAACTTTTTTTGAATGGTTTTTTGGTAATATCTTCCTTCCTCACCTTTGATTGGTGATATCCAGACCGAAGGTCCAGATTCGGGACATAACATGCCCCATGAAGCTGATCGAAAAAGTCATCTATCTGGGATAGTGGATACCTATTATTTATATGGATTTTAGTGACATCTCAGTAATAAATGTAGAGGTACATTGATCCCTCCTTCGTCTTAACAAATATGACTATTGCACCCCTTGGTAAAGCACTCAGACATACAAAACCATTCTCTAGATTCTCCTGTAACAGCTTCATCAGCTCTTCCAGCTCAATGGATTCTGTTATATTAGATGTCTTTGATATAAGTATGGATCTAGAAATAATTTCAATTGAGAACTCACTCTCTCTTCAGGAGGAATAATAGGAAATTGTTAATGAAATACATCAGTGTAATCCCAAATGATGGGCATATCTTCGAGAAGTATAATCTCCATTGTCTAAATCATTATAGAAATATATGTTTTCTCCTAAAGAAAACATTATCCACACATGATATAATGATTCTGAAGTAGACTCATCTTCCTCCGTACACATGTTCAATATGGGAGGATACTCTAAAATGTGAAGAGTGATCTCCGTTTCCTGACATTAAATGTTGGATTTGTATAAAGATATCCATTTCGGGACCAAAATAACACCTAACTCTACTAACATAAGTATTATGGAATTTTTTGGGAGGTTTAGTCCATAAATGATAACCATGGAGGAGTTATATACTTCGGATGTAATATGTTTTCAATTTTTTGTTCCCACAGATAACACAATCCTCAAATTTTGAGGTTGTATTTGAGTAGTTCTACTAAATATTCATGATATGAAAGAATGTTTAGCATATGAATCAAATAGTATGTTCACTATTTATTAGTTAATAACTGGCATACATATCACAAAATTATTTTCCAGATCAACCTCAGTAGTAGTGATAGCATAATCCCTTCCTTGTTTTCTTGGTGGTTGTTGTTGATTTCATCCAACAACCCTTATCTTATGGAAAAATTTCACATTGTTCATATGATCGATGCAGTTGAATCAATGAAATACATGATAAGTATTTTATTAACCTTCCTTTCCTCTTCAATATTATTGGAATTCACCATATCCCTTTCAATGTTTTAACTATATGTCCAATTCTTCCACATTCGAAGCAATTCTTAGATACTTTAGACAGTTCTCAAGATGATTCTCCCCACAATTTTAACACTTGGAATGTTCTATCTTATATCCATCATGGAATTTAATTACTGAACCACCCATATTAGACTAAATTTTCTTTTTTCTACTGGGCCCATGAGTCTATTTAGAGTCTTTGATCTCCATTTCCACTTTGAAGTCACAATGGGAAATATCCTCAAAATTTTTGAAGTCTCAAATCTGCATCACTTTTCATAGACTCAGCATTAGTCTGCTAAAGAAGTGACCTACCATTCTTTCATTGTTCATGAAAATTATTGATGCATATATTTCATGCCTTGTGCTGTTTTCTGCATACCCCCAATGGAATCATCTTCTTTCTTCTTAAATCTGGGGAACACTCTTTTTATCTTGAGATGGAGTGTTTGGGGAAAATATTTATCAGAAATCATTTTCATGAATTTCACCCAATCCACAGAATCAATTTTATTCTTGGAACGTCATATTCTTAATCGGTTTCCACAATTTATCATCTTCCACATAAAAATGATTGACTTCTAGCACGACATTATCTTCTATTGAGCACTAAAGGACATAGAATAACATTTCAATAAAGATAATCCATTGTACTATGAGGAGGGTATCATAAGATAAAATAAACATTGGAGGCCTTTACTGCAAGAAGGAATCTGCATAAACATTATCATTCCTTATAGGAGGAGGCAATTTCACATGATTCATGTTCTTATTCATTTGTTGATCCAGTTAAGAAAATGTTTTCATAATGTTTGGAGAACCCATTCCCATCATATCAAGCATATCATTAAGTAAATAATCACATTTCCTATAACAATTATTTTTGCCACATGTTCTTATACATCCCTCCATTAGTTAAGAAAAATATATTACAATTAGGTGCTTGATTAGAGAGTTATTTAGAAAGAAAGGAAACTTTAAACATAAACTTATTAATCTTAAACTAAAAGTGTATCATAACTTGTGATTCCCTAGCATTAAATCATGTTTATCCATGATATTATTAGTTACATATATTTTTATGGGATTTTCCCCTTAATAATTGTTCATAATAATTTTATAAATTTACCAAAGCATATCCCCAAGAGTGTCAAACTAGGAGTGCAACCAGGTCCATTGTCATGCAACAATTCCCATTCGATTCTAGCTCAAAGTGGTGTTTTCTAGTTTTACCCATAGATACATATATTCGAGATCAACATACACCTTTTCATATCCCAATCGTGATTAATTTTATTGATAAACCATTTAATCTTTACTTTCCCAAATTTGGGGATGTTTCCATACATCTAATCTCATCCCTAATGTTATTACTAAAGTTCTATATTCCTAATATTGAAAAATAATAAGGTGATCCTATGATACCATCTATATCACTAGTATTTTACACATATCATTTCATGATTTGATCATACCTAAAATACATTATTAAAATCCGTAGAGCATAATTTCTAGTGTCTTAAAGGACTAGGTACATAAAATAAAAATCATTTGACGAAATAAAACATTTCGTTATTTAATCATCACAAAGAGTTCATTACTTACATTTTCCCCCTATATCATTATAGGATAAACTGGGGATAAAATAAATAAGAGGATGATTTAAAAATCCCAGTAAGGTAATAAACATAATAATAATGGTTTAGCACATAGGGTAGAAGGCATGACATAATGATATCAAATGCATGAAACATATAGAATCAAAACCTGTAAACCTGAGATCATATAAAATTGAGTCATAGTAATTTGGATGAAACATAAAACATGAATTTATCAAAATTCAAGGCTCATTTGACTTATTATAGCACTGGTCAAGGTTAACCACTAAGACTTTTGCACATGGTAGCACAAGTCAAGGCTAACCACCAAGACCATTCAACATAACATCTCATGAGACTAATATTTACCCAATTCATTAGAGCACTACCTGATTGAAACCATCATAACATGATAATTAATATTATTTCAATATATATAATTTTAAATAATCAATGATACATAATCATATGGCTTGCCCATGTTAAGTATTGGGTATCATAATCCTGTCAAAAAGCATAAAAAATTTGAGTATTAGTAAAATATCCCTGAAGTAATAGAATTTTATCTTTCTTGGAAAATAATAAGTTATAATAAGAATATGTCATGAAAATGGATGTCAACTTTTAGTAATAACGTGTTAAAATAATACATATGAAACTTTATAATGAATACATTTTAGTGTGGTTAAAGGAAAATATCAAAGTTCATTTAAAAAAAGGTAATATTATTTTATATAAAACCAAAAGTGAACGAATAAGATATTCATAAAAAATGGGTTTTATAAAAATAATTTTGTATTAAGAATATATTACATAGTTTACTTGAATATAGGTATGAATTATGGAATTTCCCATAAAGCGGGCTAACTTATCGGAAATAATTGAGGTGGGGATCATTTCAAAACATGTATATCCCCATAAGAGAATGATGATTGGATCTTGATACATGAATTTGGATAATATACAAATAATTTATAATATTTTCATAAAAATAATAAATAAATTCATTTGGGTAAAAAGAAATATATAACAACCCGAAGGAATAATGGATTATTAGGTAGAATCCCTTACCATAAGTCTGATGGTGTCCTTCACAAGATCATAATACCCTGGATAGCCATTTAAATTAATTAATAAATATTCTTAGAAACTGTTATTGATTTAATATAATTATTAAAACCTTATTAATTTTATTCATGACCTTTTGGATGGGTTAAGTTGTTCAATTTCATTGTTTGTGAGCGTTTGTTTCCTTGGTTTTCATGATGGGTTTACTTATATACATGTATGGATAAACAATTAAGATGAAAATGGTATTCCAAAATAGAATTTTTATATTATCAATGATCATAAATATTATTAAATGGATATAGAATTCATTTTTTTGTTGTTAGTCCAGAAGAATCGTTATATAAAACAATAATGATAACTGTTTTGGTTAATTAACGATTTGGATCCCAAAGAACTCTTTTTGATATATAGATTAAAATAATGTGTAAAAAAGATTATAGAACCTTAAATAAGACATAATTCATATATTATAGTATTTTTCAACCATAAAAATTGTTTCATGACCATAATTGATGACGGTAAATGAAATTGAAAACTCGTTGTCCTCAAATGTGGTTAATTAACTAATATCGAATTGTGTTTTCATTTCTAGAATAAAAGGAGGGGAAATGAGAGAAGATGATAAATTATTCAAATAACATAAAAAAATACCAATATTTTTAATTTAATATAGTTATAATATCATTTAGATGAAAGTATGTGAGGAATGAAAAAGAAACAATGGAACTTGATAGAAAATAAAATAAATGAAAATAAGAATTTACCTATTGAATATATCTTCCTTGATAAACTCTTTAGGGGTGTGGATTTGGTATTTTGAAGAGACCAAGGGATAATGAACGTCGAATAGGTTCATAGGGAGATAGTTGAGTAGAATATGGACTATGAAAAAGACTTTATATGTGTGAGGAGGAGTAGATAATGAGGGGTGGTATTTATAGTGTAGGAGAGGAGGGGTCTCCCGTTATTTTAATAATTACATTAATATTTCAACTCAAGACTATGAATAATATTGATTTATTTGACAAAATATTGTAATGGGAGAATTTGAGTTCGTATAAATCGCCATTAAAAACATCCATGACTCAAGAATAATTCATAAATTCATTTATTTGTCATATTTTAAATTACCATATTTTACTATTCACCAAAAATTCTTGTATTTTAGAAAAAACCAAAAATTCACCCGCAACCAAATTTTATTCTGTAGATTTGAAAAAAAACTCTATTTGATGAAAATAATATTCTAGATATGAGAAATTTAATTTTTAATTAATATCACAATTCACTTGAAAAATACAAAATTTCAAATTAAATCTTCTTTTCAAACACTTTGAAGAATTAATTAAGCTCCTTTAAAATTTTCCTATAATCATAAAGATTAAAAATAATTATTTATGAATAATTTTATTTAAATGGTTATTATTTTAAATTAATAAATTAATCATAAAATTTTAATTAAATATACATTATTTACAAAAATACCAAGACATAATTAATACTTTTAAAAATATTTACTTACTTATACTATGATATAATTATATCTTATTGTTACTTATAAGATGGAAAAATTTTATTTATACTTTCATTAGTGATGTTACAATTCAATTGGTCGGTTTACTATTAATAAGGGTCACATTACTATTTCAAATGTCATATTACTTTTACATCCATGTACATTCCTTAACTTCTAGAGATACCTTTTGTTTCACTCATTATTCATTTACATGGTTTTCATTGTGTTTTATATGTAATATTATATGATTATACTATAAGTGATATTTATAATAAGGTAATTCCGTAGATAAAACATTGTTTCATTTCATTTGTTAATGGAAATAACATGTGAGGGTCATGAAAATTAATTTGTTTTTTGCAAAATAAAATTATTAATTAACAATTGAATTTTAAGAACTACAAATTGGAAAAATTTTTTTGAAAATAATCTTCATTGAAAACAAATTTTAAAACAAATAAATTATACATCAAGTGACATGGTGGATTTGATGTAGGGATAACTCTTTCATGGCATAAATTGTAATAAGAGATATTATTTAAAAAACAATTTGAAAAAGGGAGTCAAAAGTTACCCATTTAGAAAATTTTAAGAACATTCAATTAATGAACATTTAAAAGAAGCTAAAATATAAGGTAAAATAGATATGCATAATATTTTATTTTTAAAGAGGAACATTTTGGAAAACATTATGTAAAACATGGATGTGAAAGAGGGAGATACCCAATTATAAACAGAATACAAGATCAGTGTCACATAATATGAATTTATTGATATTAATTTTATAAATAATGTATGAAATGGGAAAAAATTTAAACACATTCATAACTAATGGATAAAAAATTTAATATTTTTAATATAATACCATGTGATTTCCTCGAAATAAACCTTGAATATAAACAATCCTAAAAATCAAGAATATTATAACATAAGGCCTCTTCCACATTTTAAACTATCCAATCATAATCCCCTTAAAGGAATAACAGCCAATGATACACAAAATATCATGAAAATATGGTTTTTAATGATATAAAATGTATAAATTTAGAAGATAAACTACATAATAGAAGATAGATGTATAACATAACATATGTCCCAAATATGAAAATTTGATATGAGAAACCCTTACAATGATCATAACACTGAAGTGAGAATTAATCATTGAATTTATTATTTGTATAAAATGTTAATCCACATATAGGAATATTAAAGAAAATATAATATAATATAAATTAATTACACATATAATCATAGAATATCAATGATACTGAAGACGTAATTTTATTCATTGAAAATAAATTGAGTTATGAAATTGTGTTCCACTTGGTAAATTTCAGGTCCAATATCCTTGGTTAAAATATTTCATTGTGACAAGTAAAATACCATTATATATGAATGATTCAATATATTACATGTAAAATGTGAATTATATAGGCCATAAATTAAAAAACAAGTGCTGAATATGGCATTTTTCACACAGAAATAAGAGGTGTAATGTGAAAACCCTTAACTCCGATATGAATTACTTCATACATGTTCAAACCTCTTTTATTATAATATTATATATATAATTTTATTTTTATGAATAATTTATGGTTTAAGACCTTACTGTTACATTATTTTGTTTTATTTCTATTTAACGTCATAATATAATACCTAATCAAGTATGTTCATATATTGTGTTTTGATGATAATTGATTCAATTTTTCAAAATGGATTCGTTGTATAGACCGTGGTTATAGGGTTTTATATTTTAACATATCCAGAATAGGAATAATTTTATAATTATCATACTTATTTATAAATTATTATTTTAAAACCATTCATGAAGTATTTTTATGAAAAATGATCTATGATACAATCAAGGGAAGAAGGTTTGTATTATTTTATATTTCAAAAATTGTGAAAATATAATAAATAATTTTTTTTTATTTAAATTTTCTAATATATTTCATAAATGTGTTGTGGAGATGATGAAAAGAATCACACTACTTCATAGAGAAGGTAGTACAGACATTCACATGAATGATTTTATCATTTTTTTTATGTAAGGAAAAAGATGATATATTATATTTTCAAAATAATTGATATTTTAAATCATTTATATCCTAAATATTCATTAATATTATCTTTATTTACTTCCATATAAATAGATAGTGTAAAATGGATCACATCACTTCATCAGGCGGTAGTACACTGTATACATGAGTGACATTATTATGTCCCTGAAATAATGATAATTACGAATTTCTATGTGATATAATAACATAAAAGGTTTATTTATTCTAAAATTATCATATTAATGCATTAAATACATCATCATAATAATCCTTTAGAGGTGATTGTGGGAAAAAATGAAATCAGATCATGAGGAGATAGTCCACCATTAACATGAATGGGGATTTTGTATCCCACTTGATATAAGTGTAAAAGGATTTAGGTTATCCATTTAGCATAATAAAATATTACTAAATGGGAAATAATATTTTTATTATCTCAAAAAAGTTTAATAATATATTAAATAGGTGTAAAAATAAATAAAATAAAAACATTTTGTTAAGCATTATACATATTCTTTAAACAACCTCATATGGTTAGCACCAAAATCCTTCATAGGATGGATTACAAATTAAAATTAGGACCCAAAGATGTGTGTAGTTAATTAAAGAATTAATTTTTGTTGGGATTTTTTGGGATCTAGGTCCTTGAATGTCTCAATAAGAGAGGATAGTGGGTGACCTTTGATAAGTGAGGTGAGTGGCACACATTTAATTTAATATACGAAAAATGAGTACCCATATTTTCCACAAGACTTAAGGCTGAAAAATTTACAATTATTGAGACATTGAAATTATACGGTTTAAATATAGATATAAAATGGATTTTTTTCACGTTTTTAGGTCATTTTAGATGTTATCATTTTAGTTCAACCTTGGGTAAAGCCGTTTTCACCTTAATTTTGGTAAATATTTTTAACAGCTTTCAATATTTGTTATGATCAAATATTAATTTTGCATTATTATATAGTATAAATTATTTTCATTATAATATGGACTCAATTTTATCCAATTAAATTCTCTTATGTAAGAATATTAAATGTAAAGTTATATCCAAATACGTGATGAAATTTCATGCATTAAAGAAGTGTATTTTTCAAAACAATTTTGATTTTATATGAACTTTATAACTAATTATAATCATTGTATGAATATAAGTTAATTTTTATATCCATAAAACTTATAAATTTATTTTAAAACATTATTCAATTTTTTTTACTTTAATTAATTAAAAATAAGAAATATTATACACAATAAAATATTTTTTTTGAAAATTCCTTTAATAAAACCAAAACAAATAAACTCCTAAAAACCCAACATATTGATGATTAAAATGTATATATGTTGATTAAATAAAAAAAATTAGTTTACATTAAACATTATTCAAAACATAATGCTAATTTTAAATAAGTTAATTGATTGAATAGAAATGATATTTTTTATAAAAACCATCATCTTTCAGCATTCACTAGAAAATTAATATTTTCTGAAAAAATCCAAAAATTTATACATTTTTTAATTTTGAAATGATGTCTTAAAAAATTAATTTAGATTTATAAAATAAATTTAAAAATATTTCGTAACATTAATTATAACACATTCTTACAAAAATAAATAAAAATCATTTTGGAAGAAACTTATTCTTAAAAAATAAGGTTACTTTACTAAAAATGATTGATTGTTTACTAATAAATATTCAATAATTTATATTTTATAGGAAATATATATATTTTATAAAAATTTTAGTACTATTCAGACAATCCAATTTAATACCTCAGTTGTAATGGTTTTATATTTCGTTGGTTATCTAAGCTCAGTATTTCATTTTGAATTCACAATCGAATATAAATCACTTATTTTAAAATATAAGGGTGTTAAATCCACCCCACCCCCTAATAAATAGTTTCCTTTGTATTATTAATTGAAAATAGTAATAAATGGTAATAAATTTGAAAAAAACCTATTCCAGAATCCTACATCATAAAAGGGTTGATAATATATCGTATTGATAGGATAGAAAACAATGTTGTGATGATCATCAAGAATAACACATACGAGGTATAAAACAAGGATAACATAGGTGGGACGTGAAGTATTAGACAAGGAATAATATCATAATGTCAAAATAATTATAGAGATTAGTAGAGAACTTTTATCCTAAGAATGTGAAGGATCATGAGAATGTCAATAGTCTAAAAACCATAAAAAAAGAGGTGTTTTAACGATGATTGATATCATTATAAATTTGGTAATACGGAAAAAATTTCATTCAAGATCCATTTCCTAGGGTTTTGGAAGTTCATACCATCTCACCTAAGGAAATAATATAATATACTTACATTATAAGTTGAAATTCAAGCCTTTGATCAATTTCCTCCACAATCACATCTTTTTCACCAAACTATGAGTATCAATGATTTATTTTTAATTTCCAAAGAACTAAAATAAAATTTTAAAGGATTCCATAAATATAAAATTGATAATAAATATATTAAAGATATGAGTATACATTAAAAAATGAAATGTTCTGTAATATTGTATGATAATTTCCAAAATTAATTAACCTTCATATGATAAAATAATACACTAATCCCTAAATATCAACAGTACTGTCCAATTTTAAAAATAAATAAATGCATATATAAATCAACCCATTTCCCAAATAATCGTAATAATATCAACATTATTGATTGTTTTTTCTCATAGTATATATCATACCTTTCAGCTTACAATCCCAGAACATAGAAATCCTCTTCATAAATAACATTAATCACTTAATCACCATATAAGGATTCAGTACCATGGTTATTTATACGACAAAACATTTAATCCAAATAGAACATAAATATCAAATATCATATAAAACCAAAAGGATGTAAATCCCCTAAAAATTATATACTTCAAATGTTAAGGAATAAGTCACATTAAACTAAAGATTTACATATACTTTAACCCAATAAAAGTTCACTAAAAGTATCATTAATCACTTTAATATATCATCAATTAAAACCTCATATGGTGTTTATTTGAATTTAAAAAATGAAGAACCTTAATCTTATAGACCTTTTATGGTATCCAAAAATAATAAAATAAAATCATATTAAAACATAATAATCTCTAATGTTATATAAACCCTCCTCTAATACAGACCATAATAACCCCAAACTCACACTCCAAGATCATGTTCTAAAATCCAAAAAAAAAACACATTTATGGATTTCATAATAATTATTGTGACCCAATTTTTCACAATTAAATAAATACAACATAAATATAATATATTGGATAACTTTAATTATCCAGAACCATTTGGGAATAATGGTTTATATAATTAAGACAAACTCGTAACATTATGGATTAAAAAACTAGTTCATAAAGATGAATATCATCTCTAGTTTTACCCATGTTTTCATATTCCTCATTAGGATGTCATAATCATTAATATGAAATCCTAATTGAAAAAATTCGGTTATCATTATTTTTTATTACTTGGTAAAAATGAAATCATAATATCTATACACATCAATAATTGGATCATGAATTGTAAAAACCTATAATAAGGCTCTAATAATTTAAATACTCATAAGATTCAATAATTTGGATCCATTTTATATCAGTCTTGATCGAAGGAATAATTTATAACCCAGGGATGCATAATAAAAATCTTTTGGTTTCTCTGAAATTAATAATCCTAGAACCTTTAGAGAACTATTAATATTTTTATATAAATAAATTAAACATCCAAATTAATTTTCTAGGGAAAATAATAATTAACCAATACATTTGAGTTCTATCTGGGAATACCCAATGTATATGTTACGTCAGGCTCACCCAGTTCTATTTGTGTGAAACCATCATTTATAATGTACATGAATGACAAATATAATAAGAAAAATTGACCATACATTTCATCATAAAACTAATTAAACTAACATTATTCCTTATAGAACATGATTAACTTGTGGAAATGAAATGGATTTCATATAAATCTCCTCAAATAATTATTAACACGTGCAAAAAAAATGTGTTCCAATTTAATCTGTTTGAAAATATAAAAAACAGTCTAGATAAATAATTTAGATAGTATAATTAAAAAATATCCCTATAGTAGAATAATTAATTACAATTTTTTTATGTTGATGAATGGAAAAGACAATTAAAATATCATTAAAATCATTTTTTTTAAATAATTTTTTTATTTAGAAAATCAATTTTTAAAAGTCAAAATTCATAAAATATTGGGAAAATTATTTATTTGAAAAATAAAATGGAAACATATAAATGAAAATTAAATTAAAGGATTTCAAATTACAGATGGATAATACATTTATGTCATAAATGTTAACTATATACATTCTTTTAAAACCATTTTGAAAAAGGGTGTCAAAATTGACACATTTTGGAAACATTAAGAACATTTGTAATAAAAACTTTTAAATTAAGGAGAAAGATCATGTAAAATGGTTTTATAAAATCATTTTTTTGGAAAATAGTTTTAATATAGAACCATTTAGAAGTTAATGATATGGGAGAGAAAGATACCTTAATTGAAAAAACAAATTGGGATCATTGAATCTAACAAATGAATTTCATTAAATTTTTTCAATTAGTAAGGGATGAAATGGAAATAAAAAATTAAAACACACTCATAAATAATGTATAAACATTATATGTTGTTGATGGAATTAATATCATATGATTTCCTGAAATGGATCCTTTGTCATAAATAGCTCTTAAATAAAGAAGTAAGTATCACAAATCCATGAACACTTTTCTTACACTCCAATCATAATCCCCGTGAACGAATGACATCAAATGATACATTGATTATTATGAACACATTTATTTTCAAGATATACATTTTGAAATGGTTTTATGTGCACCTCATAAAATTATATATGTGTACAAATGAAAATATGTCGCAAAGAAGAGATTTGGAGACTTGAAACGCTTATGATGAACATAACGTTAAAGTGATAATTAAAAAGAAATTTAATTATGTGTATCAAATGTAAACACAAATAAATTAAATAAAAATAAAATAAAATATTATTAAACACATAATCTTATAATATCAATGATAATTAATTTTTAATATAACTCAATGAAATGAAATTGAGTAATAAATATCTTTGCCACTTGAAAACATTCATGTCAAATACCCTTGGATTAAATAATTCAAATTGAAACATAATATAAAAATATGTATGAAGTATTAATAGGATTATATGTAAAATTTATTTTATATAACCACACATAATAAAAACATGTTGTAAATATGGAATTTGTCTCATAGAAATAAAATGATAGATGGGAAAACCCTAACCTCTAGTCTGAATTTATTCATAAATGTTTGACCCTATAGTATAATAAAATTATATAAAATTATTTATTTCTAAATAAACTTTTCCATATTTAATACCATATAATTTTATGAATTGTTTTATATCATTTTAATTATGTATAAAAATACTTAATCAATTTTGTATGCAACGTGTGTTTTTTTGACGTTCGGTTGATTGTTTCAAAACAGCTTTCCTGTGTTGACCATGGAGAAGAGGTCATTGTTAAAAAATATCCAAGATAATAAAAAAATAGGATTATAATATTTAATAATCAATTTTACTTTTAAAAAATTCATGAATTATGATTATGAAAAATTAATTACATTACAATCAGGGAGATAGTTGGTCGTACATATACTTGTGTAACATTACTGTTTTTCAATGATCATTATGGAAAGAAGGTGTTTATTATTTTAAAATTATATAATGATAATAATATAATAAATATAACAATTTTTCTTTAATTTCACTAACATATATTATCCATGTGTTTTGTGGAAGATTTTAAGAATCACATCGCTTCGTTGAGGTGGTAGTCCAGACGTACGAATGACGGATGTTATCATTTTTCAGTGAAAGAATAAAGATTATATATTACTTCTTTAGGATTTTAAATATATCATTAATATCACAATTATTTCATCAATATCACATATATTCTGAAAATATCATTATTAACTTTTATTTAAAATGCAGGTGAAAAATGATTCGCATCGCTTCGTGGAACAGCAGTCCATTGTACACACGAATGACACTATCATATCCCCCAAAGAATTAAAATTAAGAAGGTATAAGAGATATAATAACTCTAAATGTATAAATTTGTTAAACAAATATATATATGATATATAGTTTAAAATAATCATCTTAATGAGTCATTGGAGGTGATCATGGGGAAAATAACATCTGTTCATGAGGGGGTAGTCCACTATACACAGGAATAATGATTTCGTATCCCATTTGATGGAAATATATATGTATTTAGGTTATTAAATTAACATAATAACATATAATTAATTCTTATATACTAATTTTCTAATATCATAATAAAATAATTATATTTTATAGGGATAGAATAAGGAATTAAATAAAAACGCTTTGTTCATATGATTCCTCTTCTCTAGACTACCTCCTTAAGATAACAATTTTTTATTAAGATGGATTTATGATGAAAATAAGGAAAAGTTTATGTTTTAAGGGGATAAATATGGCTATTTATTATCTTATCAATTTTTTTTGATGTTTTGAAAAGGATATGAGACTTGTTGGCCTTTTATTACACATGTGAGTGGCACACATTTAATTGTTTTAATGAAAAAGGTGTACCCACGTTTTTCACATGAAACAAGTATACAATTAGAAAAATTATTGAAAAATTCAAATTAAAATGTCTAATATTTATTAATAATGTATTTTATACATGTTTTAGCTCATTTGGACCCTTACTATTTTAGTTTATCCCCCAGTAAACTTGTTTTTACCTTAGTTGTGGAAATTAATTTGTACTGTTTTCAGTATTCATTATGGTCAGAAAAGTAATTTTAGATTATTATATAATTTGATATGGATTTATTAAAATATAGAATAAAATTACAAAAACTCAATTCAATCCATTTGTCAAATATAATTTATAATTTATCATCTATGAGCAATGAAAAAGAAGGTTTTCAAGAAGTGTACTTAAAAATGATTATTTTATAACAACTATATGAATATTAATAATAATTGTATGAATCCAATTAATATTTAATTACATATAATATATAAATTTTATTTAAAAAATTCTTCATTATTTGCTATTTTAATTAATTTACATGTAGAAACAAAATTCACTTTAAAATAATTTTCAGACACATCGTAAATTTTAACATAGAAATAGACATAAAATACAATACAATCTAAAAATGATAAGATGTAATTAAGTGAATTGGATATGAATATATAATACTTATGTTTCTTTAAATCATATTTAAAACATAATTTTTCTTTTAAAATACTTAATGTACTGAAAAGGAATGGTATATTCACAAAATATGTAATTTTCACTATTGAGGGAAATATCAATATTTTCATAAATTCCCAAAATTTATCCCTTAGTTAAAATTGATATTAACATTTCAAAAACTAACATAAATATATAAAAGATATTTTTTAAAATATAATATCATAATTATAATTCTTTCTCACATAAGGCAATAAAAATCATTTTTTAAAGAAAACATATATTTAAATAATATAGTTAATTTACTAAAATTGATTGATTATTTACTAAGAATTTGTAAATAATTTTTATTTAGTAGGAAATTTATATATGTAAATATATAATTATTTATTAAAATTCATTCCTGCCAAGATACTAGCTATGTTACAACGATTATATATATATATTGGTCATCTAAGCTTGGTGTTGCAAGTTAAATATATTATCAAACATTATTAGAATCTGTAAAATATATGTTTTTGATATCCTATCCTAAATCAATAAATTATTTACTCATAGTTCCATCATGAACATAGTTATAATTAGTTTGAAATTTGAAACAAATACCTATTCCTAAAACCCACATCATAAAAATGGTTCATAAAACATCCTCTTCATAAGAGAGAATGAAAATTAATGAGGGATGTCTGGAATAATTGGCATATGGTTTAAAAATAATAGAACATAGGTGGGAAAAATTTTGTACGTAGAATAAAATCATAAATTCTAAATAATGATTGAGATTAAAATATATAATTTATAACAAAATTATCATGCGATATTAAATACCTATAAAACCATACACCAACGAGTTTTGAAAAACAATCTCAGTATCATCCGAAATGATGGTAATTTGAAAAGGTCTTGTTTCAATATCCTTTTATTAGAGTTGAGAAATTTTTTAAAATATGGAATACATGAATAAGGATATATACATACTTGATATGTTTTAATTCATTAATTTAATCAATTTCAAATAAGAAACTCAATATTTTTTCAAAATGATAAGTATTCAAGATGAATTTTTCATTGTCTAAGGACTAAAGTAAAATTTTAAAAGATAAAATCGCTATAAAAGTGAAAAGTAAGATATTAAAATTATATTTATACTTTAACATATATTTTAATGGTTATCATCTGGTAAGATAGTTACTAAAACTAATAAAACATCATATGATGAAATAATATAGTAATCTATAAAATTCAACAGAACATCCAAATGATAAATCTATATAATTCCATATATAATCGGACCTTTATCCCAAATAAAAATAATTACCTGACTATTAAATATTATTTTAACATTAAATGTTATATCATTTCTATTAACTTACATTTCTAAACATATATTGATCTTATTTTGAAAAAACATTAATCATATAGTCACCAAATCACTTTTCAATACCATAATCATTTATATGTTAAAACATTTCATAAAAAAACTACCTCAATATATAAGGTTATATGAATCTAATTGTTTATAAATATCTTTAAAATTATGTCTGAAAAATGTAATTGAATGGTTCACATTAAATTAACGATTTATATATACTTCTACACAATAAAACCTCTCCTAATTTCTCATTAATAAAATTAAAAAATCATCAATTAAAACCAAAATAGGGTTGTCTAGTATATTGAACAAGTGATAAAACATTATCTTATAGAAATATAATTGTATCCACAAATATTAAGATAAAGTCATATAAAAACATCCAAAACACTATAGTTATCAAAAAACTCCTTGAATAAAAACTATTACAGCATTATACTAGAACTTCTAAATCCATAACTAAAATCTTAACCATTACCTTTCTGAATTTGAAACAAATGAAGGGGACCCATTTTTTCACCATCTAAAACAAACTACATTAAAAATAAATAGTTTATCACTTACATTCTCATGGGCCTTTTAGTTTAGTTTTTCAAAAAATTAGAAAAAACTCTTAACATCATGGACTCATATATAACTAACTCAAAAAGATGAACATTGTCTCCCACATTACCAATATTTTTATATTTCACATTACTTCATCATAATCATCCATATGAAACCCTTTTAGTCATAATTCGTTTAATATAATTTTTTATAACCTAGGGAAATTGAAAAAAATGTAGTATGAGCTGAAATGATCAGTAAGGATAAAAAAAAGTGTTAACAATTAAATTTCATCAGTCAGAATAATATTAGAATAAGGGTATGATTATATAATAAAATTGCATGAGATTAATATAATAATTAACATACCCATAACTGCTTGGATCATCAATCATGATAACTTGGAACAAGACATTAAAAAATGAAAGAGAAATCAGATTTGATAGTTATAATAAATTTGATATCAATTTTGATCAATGAAAGATTTTCTAACCCATATAAGCATAACAAAAAATATGTCTGTATCTTAGAATGTAATCATCATATAAACCCGATAACTCCATTAAACATAGAATAACCATACGGTTTAAATCCAATATAATTATCTAGAAAATTTTTCATTACCCAAATAATTATTCCGCTATCTCGGTGTAGCCATCGTATAAACATTATCTAGCTCACCTGATGCTATCTAGAGACACCCATAGTATGTAATTCTCAATAACCCCAAATTAAGTAGCTATCCAGAGATTTTATTACATCATATAACTCATAAAACCACCATTATTCTTTTTATAACATGATAAGACTATGGCACACAAATAAGTTCCATAAGAATCTATTTCGAACATGATAACCCCGTGGGAAATATATGTGTTTTATTAAATGTATTTTAAAAGATCATAATCCATCGACAATGGTAATTAGAATGGTGGAATTAAAAAATATCCTCATCAGATCATATGTAAAAACCACAGGTTATTGACATTGATGAATGGAAATACCAATAAATGTTCTATAAAAATATTTTTCCATAAAATAACCTTTTCATTTTTAAAATAACATTTAAACACGAAAAATTTAAAAATTATTTCGAAAATACATTTATTTCAAAACAACCTTGGAAGCATATAAATGAAACTTCTTCAATAATAATGAAAATGATGGTGGGATAATCCATTCATTCCGTAAAATTGAAAAATATATATTCTATTCAAAATATTTCTAAAAATGAGGTCAAAAGCAACCCATTCAGAAAAGGATCAGAATATTAATTTTAAAAAAAAAATTTAAAAAGTTAAAATATCATGTGATATGAAAAAATATTTTTTAGAAAATGGTGTTTTTTTGGAAATTTTTGAAAATAAGGATATAGAAGATAAAGATACATGATCTATAATAAAATACCAGATAGGTATCACTTACAATTGACTTTCTTGATATTTCTATAATAAATATGGTATGAGATGAAGATAAAACATTTTATCCACATTAATAACCAATGAAAAAGAATGATATGTGGTTCAAGGAAAAAAATTCAAATGATTTCTTCCAAAGGATCTTAGAATATAAACATTCTCTAAAGAAAACAGATTGCAAAATAGTGCCTTTTACATTTTGGTATCTTCCCAGTCATTTTCTCCATGAATTAATATCTTTAAATAATATAGTAAATATCAATAATATATTTATTTTAATTATATAAAATCTAAACGGTAATTAGATACACCACATAATATATTATAGGTGAATTAAATATCATAATTCCAAAAGAAGACATTTTGAGACAAGCAACGCTTACCAGAATAATAACATTGATTTGAGAATTAATCAGTTATTTGAATTTGTGTATAAAATTTTCAATTAAAATAAATTAATTGATCATAAAACATTAGATAAAAAATTCATTATATACATAATATTATGTTATCATAAACAATGAATAAGTAATATGTCCCAATTATGTGAAATTACGATATGAATTGCCACTTGGTAACATTCAAGTAAAATACCCTTAGATAAATAAATTAAAATTGAAACAGAAAATAAAATGTTTTATGATGGATTAATTATATAAAAATATGTATTATATACACCCAAAAATCAAAAAAAATGTGAATATGAAATATGTCAAAATGAAATAATAAATGAGTTTAGAAAAATCCTTACCTATGATCTGACGTTCTTCATATGTGTTTGATCCTCCTATATAATAAATTATATTATTTATTGGATTTCCGAAAAAAAAAATTGATGTAAAACATTATAATTATATTCATTATTTTATTTCATTTTAGGGACGTATTTAAATACTTAGTCAGTTAATCCCAATGAGGGTTTTTTATGTTTAGTTCATTGTTTCCAAATGACTTTAGTATGTTGATTGTGGTCAAATAGTTCATTATTTACATATCTCGATAATAATAACCATTATATAATTAAAATATTTTTCATTATCTAATATTTAAAACAACCATGAATTTTTATTATAAAAAATCAACTATGTTACAATCATGGAGTCGGTATGTCGTTTATATGAATGACTATCGTTTCTATTTTTCAATGATCATTATGGAAAGAAGGATTGTAATATTTAAAATTTCCATAATTATAAAAACTTCATAAATATTATATTTAATCTTTTAAAATACTAATAAATATTATCTATGAGTTATGGCAATGAAAAAAATAATCACATTGCTTCTTGGTGGTGGTAGTCCACACGTACACAGGAACAATGTTGTCATTTTTTGTACAGGAAAGAGGATGATATTTATTCGTTTTAGCATGAAAAATAGTTCATGATTATAATAATTATTTTATTTTTATCAAATATATTGATTAAATATTTTCGGATTTATTTACATCTAAAGAATTTGTGGAATGAAAATCACATCACTTCGTGAGGCATTAGTTCTCCGTACACATAAGCGACATTATTGTATCCCCTAGGGAATTGAAAATTAGAAGGTATTTATGATATCATAACACCATATGTATAAATAAGTAAAATAATATATATATATATATATATATCTTAAATACTTAATTATAACATGTTGTGATAGGTGATTAATGAAAATTAATGGCATCGGTTTGCGTGGCGGTAGTCTTCCATACAAACATATGGTTATTTTGTATTCAATATTATGGAAGAGGGGATGGATTTATGTTACAATATTATAATAAAAATATCTTAGTATTTTTTATTTTTGGAGTTTTTTTATTAGATTATTTTCTGAATATTTGAAGGATGGTGATTATGAAACAAAATAAACATTCTTATATGATCATGATACCTCTTTCTCAGACAACCTCCTTCGGTTAGCACGAAAAGCCTTATCAGGTTGGATTTATGATCAAAATTGGGGATCTATGGTTTTTGGAGGGAATTAAGTCTTACATATTCTCTAGTATTTTCTAATATGAAGGTATTTTATTATGTGAAGAGGTGATAAGATAGGGAATCGTTTAATAAATGAGAGGAGTGGCACACTTTTATGTTCTGAAACTAAAAAGGTGTACCCATATATTTCACATGCCATTAGGCTCCAAAATATAAAATTATAATGAATTGGACAAGATAAGGTCAAAATATGGATAAATAATTTATTTTATTCAATTTATTTGGCCATTGTGACCCATATCATTTTTACCCCCAAGTAAAAATGTTTTCACCATAACAGCAGTAATTGATTTCTACTTCTGTGACTATTCATTATGGCTAAAAATAAACGTCAGAATATTATATAATAAAAATTATTATGATTAAAAATATTTAATATATCTTAAAAAATTAATTTCTTATAATTTATGATATTTATTTTAAAATTGAACCGATAGACGTGCTTAAAAAGCAGGTTTTTGAGAAGTGTATTTTTCATGAAAAAAGGCTTTTATAACAACTCTATGAATAGTAATAGATATATATGGAATATGAATTTATATTTATTAAAATTTAATATATAAATTTAATTTAAATCCATACTAATTATTTATTTTTAAATAATTAAAAAAGGGAAATAATATTCACTTTAAAATGGTTTTCAGAAAAAACCTATTTTTAAAGGAGAAAATAATCCTATAATAAAATCCAATAAAATTTTTATTAAAATGTAATTATGTGGATTAAGTATATTTAAATAATAATTATGTAACTTTAAATAATATCTAAACATAATGGTACTTCTATATATATTAATTTATAAAAATAAAATGATATTTTGACAAAAAAATTATATTTTCACTATTCACTAAAATATCTATGTTTTATGAAAAATCCAAAAATATTAGACCATGATAATTTTGATACTAAAATTATAAAAATGAATTAAATATTCTCAAATAAATTTTTTCAAATTTAATAATATTAATTATAATACTTTCTCACCAAATGAAATAAAAATCATTTTTTAGAAATTATATTTTTAAATAATAATGTTACATTATTAAAAATTGATTGATTATTTAATAATAATCTGAAAATAATATATATAAATATTATGACATATGTGTATATATATATATATATTTCATAATGTATTTAATTGTATTCTTACCCATCATTTTAATAACTAAGTTATATTTGTTATATATTTCATGGGTCATGTATGCCCGGTGTTGCCTGTTGAATACACCATCGAACATTATTATCTTCATTAAAATTCCCAGGATTTTAAATGATGAACTAAAATTAAATTATAACATATCATAGGATCCATAAAACCAGTAAATGTTATTTTATTTTTTAGATATTTACCAATACCAAAATGGTTAGCATAAGTTATCCAGTATAAAACATTAATCTCTAACCCATAATAGTAACAACCAATGTTCAAGTTAATATTTAACCAAAAAATAATTTGTTTAAAAAAATAACATATTAACTAGGGGATGACATAGTCCTATGGTAGATTTTTCACCCTTATTTCCCCTCAGTTGTGGGATCAAGCCCTGTGGCCTTTTTGGATGTTCCAAGTCTACCTTTTTAAAATAATTATTATAAAGTCTCTAGAAATATGATGAAAATACTTGAAATAAAATTAAATATCAAATAAGTTTATAACCACAATAGTTTTCTATACAACTTATATATTATCCATAAAATCAAATAATCATAATTTATTATTTTTTACTTTTAAATCAAGGATCATATTAACCATAATTTTTATCAATAGCTTTGAAATTATGTCCATATTATATTTAATAATCATTAATCAAATGATTTTTTCATTACAAATCATACAAAACCCACGAATTATTTTACCATAAATTTATCTACAAATATCCATAATATTGTTAAACAACCATCAAAGCACTCATCAGAAGGAGTAACTACAATTTTAATCATATGATTAACAATATACATATTATCCCAACACAAATTAGGTTTACCCCACATTATTATGTAATATTATATATTTCCATATGTTTTATTATTTAATTCATTATAATTTTTCAAAATAAAAATGTTCATGAAACCAAGAATGTCCATCAATAGTGTAAAATTATGTATGTTGTAAAGAACAATATCCATGAAAATTAATGATTTCCAAGACATACTCTACTAACTCTTTTGGGTTATTACCCCTAGATTCATTTGTTCGATAACCACATCCACTTATAGTATCCAAGAAGGGATGTATTTCTGGTACAACTATATGATATCTACCTTAACATAAAATTTGGCTGGTATTATATACTTATAATTTTCTTTAATGTAAATCATAGGGTAGTGTTCCTTAATTTATGTTTTTATAAATAGTATTCCCATGGTTTCTACTAAACATTAGCTGATAAAATTTTTACTGACCTTGTCTCTTATAGCCCAAAGTGGGTGTTAACATCAGAACATTAGAAAAATATAGAAATAATCATATCCTGAAGGATTAAATAGTTTATTAGTGTTGGAAAACTGGATAAATGCATGAATATCAAATTACATTTATAAACATGAAATGAAACATAGTGAAAGAAATATTTAAAGTCTTTGGACTCATTAAAAGTTTTTTACTTAATATACTATGGTAAGGAAGAAAAATAATTTTGATAATAACTACTCATTAAGGGTTATGAATAATAGAATATATCTCAATCAAATAAGGAAAAATCAATATAGAAATATAAACAACATAAAATGCATTCTATTTAATCAATAATGAGAGAATAAATTTTTTTCCTATCATAATATAAAAAAACATATCTCTTGGATAATAATATTTTTTTCTTAATTAAGTAAATTCATAATATTGTATAACATTATCTCGCCAATAGTTACATCTATACCATCTAGATCTTATACTAAGATAGTAGACTTACCCCAAAAATCCCTATGAATGCATCTTGTAGAATTCTATTTTTAGACCTGTGGATGCATCAAGAGGCTATATTATTTCATCCCCCACAAATAAATGTTTTTACAATGTATTCCCCATGTATATATTGATCTATTTAATTCAGGAAAAATAATCCTTATCAACTAATATCTATATTGAGGAAATATTACAGATTATATACATTTCTGTATTCAATCAAATAACATCCAAAGTTAAATGACCAATATATAAATATTTTATAGTTTAAGAAATAATCATATCCTTGAAACAAATAATATGTATATTTAAGGGAAATATAATGTTCAATTATCACGTGAAATTTAATGTTTCAATAGATAATAAATAACCACTAAATTAACCAAGAAATTAAATTATAATTCATTATATTTTCAAACAGCAATATAGTGAAATAATGTAGATGGTTTTACAACATATACCTGATGTATGTTAAGTAGAATAAAAGTATTTTTTTCATTTATGATTAGAAATTTCATGAAAATAACATTAAAATAATTCTTGATAAAAATACCCTTTTCATTTTGAAAATTTATTTTAAAAACTAAAAAAATCTATAATATTAAGGAAAAAATTTCTTGGAATATAACCTATAAACATGAATTGGAATATTTAAATCAATTATCTATCATTAAGTAATGAAAATTCAATACATTATATGTACGTTAGATAAATTATTCCTCTCACCTTTTTATATGAAAAGTAAAAAACTATATCATTCATAAAAAGAAGAAAATCCATCTTAAACCATTTTATAAATGTAAAAATGGTAAATAAATTCACTAATAAATCATTATAGAATATTATAAACATTATTTAAATGTTTTCAGAGATCATGTATTGAAAAAAAATAGGATTTTTGAATTAAGGGAGAAATAATGTCAGATTTTCATGAAAACATTTCCTCAATAAACTCAACTACAAAAGATTGGAAAATGTAACATTTACTTAAAATATAATGAATAACGATAGGAGAAAAACAAATTAGGAGGTTTATCATATAAATAAATTATAAATTATTTCAATGGAAATAAAAAAATAATAAATCCCGTTTAAAATGACATCAAATCATAAATCTCTTACCACTTAGGTAACTTTTGAATTGTAACCCCATGAAGGAAATAAATTAAAATGAATACTTAAATCCCAAGAATATAAATATAAAGATTATATGTCATAGTAATGGTTTAGTAGATAAACCTCATAAAAATAAGAAGGTGAAAAATATTAAATATGTCTCAATAGAGAGGATGTTTATAGGAAATCTCCAATAATGATCATATAATTGAGATGATAATTTATCAATGAATTGATTATGAGAATAAAAATTAAATCCAAATAAAACTTTTTGAAATTAAAAATCAACTATTAAAAATGAATTTCGCACATAATCTTATAATATTAAAGGTATTTAAGAAGTAGTATAAGCCGATGAAAATAAATTGTGTTATAAAACCACTTGATACTTGGTATCCATAAAGTAAAATAAACATGGATGAAATAATTAAAATTGAAACATTAAAATACCTTTATTTATGAAGGATTGTTGATATTAAATGTAAAATTTTTGTACATAAATCATGTCTAGGTATTATGTACATAATAATGAAATATGCGTCAATAAAGATAAATTGTGATGAATTTCCTTACATAATATGTTACTCATCATATACATTTTTCATTTTCCTAAATAATCAACTTACTCATATGTTTTACTTGGTTATGTTTATTTTTAAATTTTACTATTCATTTTCTTTTAATAATTATCATATTATAATTAATTATATAATTATTTATGTTTACGATGGTCTTTTCGATGACATTCTATTCATATGTCCAAAATAGCATTGGTAGGTTGACTATGGTAGAAGTAGCAATTATTTAATAATCTAAGAATAATAATATTTACATAAATACCATTTTGTATAGTAATAATACTTTTTAAACCAACTATGTAATAGGTTTAGGAAAAATGTACTACATTATAGTTATCGAGATGGTAAGTCGTAAATACACATATATAAAGATTTCATTTAAAAAATTCATTATAAAAAGAAAACAGGTACTATTTTAACATTGCATGATAATAATTACAACATAAATATCATATTATTTATTTAAATACACTTATGTATATAATTCATGTTATATGGTTACGAAAATTGAATCACATCTCTTTGTGTAGGTGGTAATCCACACGTATTCTTGAACGATGTAATAATTTATAAATGAATGGATAGGTCAAAAATTATATGATATGTTATATTTAAAAATTATAAATATTTAACTAAAATCATATATATTAATAGTATCTCCTTCATTAAAACTTATCATGATTGATGGTGATCGAAAATTAATTACACTGGTTCATGATGCGATAGTCCACCGTAAACATGACCGACGGTTTCATAGCCCATTTGATGGAGGAGTTGATGGATTTAGGATATTACATTAAATTAAAAACATCTCAAAATATGGTACTTGATTATGTTATAATATTATTTTTGTTTAATAATATTTTATTAATGTCTAAGAATAAATAAAATAAAAACACTCGATTAAGATCGCTAACTCTTCTTCGGTTAGTGTCATTAGGTTTACAACAAAGACCTTACTTAGATGGATTTATAATTAAAATAAGGTCAATAAGAATTTTTGAGTGATTTAAGGAAGTTATATTTGTAGGGGTTGTCTGAGCCAAATGGTTAATCACAGGTGAATGTGAGAGGAGAGAATTTTTTTTTTACATGTGAGGGGAGGGTCACTTTTTGTTATTCTAAATGTATTATATTATTATAAAATCATATTCAATTAATATAATTCTAAATAGAGAATGATAATAACTTTATAAAGTAAAATTTATAAATATAACGTTATGATATAATTTAGAAAATTTTATATAGAAAAATAAACCTTATCTCTTGGTTTATTCCCTTGTAAATTAGTTTCACCCTCAAATGTGGTAAAGAAAATTTTAAAATAAAAAGGATTTTAATTTTATTTTTAATATACCAATTGGATCATAAATTGAATAGGGTAGAAATTTTAAAGCATATATCATTATTATTTTCCTCATGTAGTGTTTTCAGGATTTTTATATAATTTTTAAAAATATTATATAAAATTTAATATCACTAATGTCATTTTTGAGAATATTCAACTAACATGAATTTAATTTCATGTAGATAATATATAATATCTATTATAATCCATTTATTAATAAATAATAAATCATTATTAACTAGAATTTTTTTGTAACTACAAATAATTCAAATTACATTATTTGTAATGTTTTTAACATTATTTACCTTAAGTATTCTTGTATTTTCGAAAATATTTTTTATCTGTTATATAAGGGTTTAATGTTAAAAACTAATCACCAAAATTAAAAATAAATTACCACCATGAAAATTATTTAAATTAAATAAAAATATGTTTTAATAATTATTTACAACTTATTTTTATCTCTATGTGAATATGTAAGAGATATTTACTTGAAAAAATGTCACATATTTTAATGTCCTCTACATAAATTATAATATCGGTCACCTTTATCAAAATGTGTCCCAAAAATAATTTAATATTGACACTAATATAATTATGGTTACGATATATGGATCCATTAATAATTAAGATGAAAAATGGTGGCATAGTTACTTAGTTTTAACACAGCTTAACTAGATTTACCCTTTTAAAATGGTGAAAAGTATTTACTATTTTTAATATTCATAGTGAAAAAAAATCAAGATGGGATTGTTAGATAATATTAATTATGAGGATTATAAATATGGAATCTATTTTCCACATTAAATCTATATAATTGTCAAAAGTATGTTTTCTATTAATCTCGAAGTCATGATGAAAACTGATTTTTCAAGAAATGTTTTTTTCATGAATAATATTATCATACATTAACTCTTTGACTTATAGTATTTTTTATATTATTTTAAATCAATATATAAAGATACATTTTAAATAAATTTTAATTAAATCGTTATTATTTAGTCTTCAATAAAATTAATTAAAATGGAAAAATATTATTCACTTAAAAATAGTTTAAATAAAAATGAGTTTTTAGACCTAAATATAAACTTATACACAAATCAATTATAAATATTATTAATATTTATTTTGTTATGATGAATAAAAATAAATACTACTTCTGTTTTATTTAATGTAAAATTCAAATCAATATTGGAATTTTAAATTAAATTATTTATTCAAAAGAAATGAGTTTTTTACAAAAAGTTGTATTTTTCTTAATTTACCGAAAAGTCAATATTTTCATTAAAATCCAAAAACTTCAAAATATGTAAATTATTAAATGATGATTTTAAAAATGAAGATATTTTTTATGATATAATTCCAAAAATTGGTATAAATTAGATATATTATTTTCACATACAAATCAATATTTTTTATTAAATATATATTATTTTTTTCATATAAAGACTTCACTAAAAATGTTCACCTTATTTTTCTATATATTCAATTCATATAAAATATCTTCACATAATTGCTAAAAATTTATAATTCTTATTCATACCGCCAATTAAACATCTAGGTTATAATGGTCCTACTTATATAATACATTTTTCAGGTCATTTATGCTCAATATTTTGTGATACACTATCAAACATAATATTCTTATTCTATAATCATGAGGTGTTACAAGATCCAAATATCAGAATGAATATAAAAATTTAATCAAGAAAAGTATTATAATAATTAAATTATGGGAAATGATATAAATGATCTCTAGATCAACTGACCTCAATCATTAACCAATCAAACAATCTAATGTGTCATGTGCTCTACCCTAGGAACCCTAACATGAGAAGATTATAACCATATAAGAGTATTATAATTCACTGAATATCTATACTATTGTTCTGATGTAAAAAATAAAATTCATATAATTGGACCACATAAGACTCATCGCAATGACAATCCACTTCTATCCTTTATTCCTAGCATGACTAGAGGGCCAATAGCAGCATGTGATCCAACAAGTGTAATAAACTAGATCTCCCACTTTGTATTTAAGTTCATATGAAAACAATTAAGGCATAACAATATGAAATAAAATTCCAATACAAAAGGGATACCCATAGCTACACTAACCCTAACAACCAACAATAAATATCTCTTTATATATATTTCACTCATGGCATAAACAAGAAAATTCCTACCTAATGGGAGGAACACACATCTCATAGAATTCAATAACCAAAAGAACTAATAGAATAGATAAATAACCACAGAATGGGTAGTAATGTAAATAGGGAAATGAAGGGTTAACTTACACATACACTATATTAAATCCAATGTTTCAATTGGGCCACCATCATTAAAACATGTCTCAGGATTCCAATCCCTTTTCAAATTTTATAAATCACAACTCTACATATTTCATAAAAAATGATATAAATCACAAATACCATTTAATGAATTTTAATGCTACCATCCAACATAGATATTCTCCTTTAAAATCCAAAAAAAAATCAATGATCCATTCATTTCATTCATTATAATTTAAATAAGACATCAAAGAATTATTCAAAGGGCTAAACCACTCACACTTTTCAAATATCCATTTGAAATCCAATAAAGAACCCATTTCCAAATCATTATATAGTCAACACTCCCACTTTAAAAATAATTACCCTAAAAAACGTGTTTTCAACCATGAAAAACAAAAAACTTATTAAAATTAACCATTCTTCTTGAAAACCATTTCCAAAATACCATAAAACATTTCAAAAAATGATATAACATATACACATTATAGTTTATACATAAAATAATGTAATTAACATGTTAAACAATATTTACTAATCTCAAAACACATTGAAAAAGTTTTAAATTACTATTATAATTACATATATATTCATACATTATATAAAATGAAATTTACATATTCTATGAACAAATTAAATTAAAAAATGAAACAATTTCATTGAAAACCACCTTAAAAATATTATATAAAAATCCAAACAATTAAAAAAGTGTATCCCTCAATGGACACCACCTCTTTAGTGATTTAAATGAAACATCTAAACCCTAGACACAAAAAAAGAACCTTATATCCACCCAAACCTCAAAAATAATCCACAAGAGGTATACACTTCATAGTGGAAGCTAAACCAATGAGGAAAGAGATCATGAGTGGAAAATGATATAATATGAGTAAGAAATACCTAATATGATCTTTTAAATTTCCAATGAGAAACTAGGAATCTAGAGTGGAGTATATTGGGTCTCCTCCTTTGGCTCCCAAGGGTTTGCTGATGTGAATAATGAAGAAGAGGGGTTAAACCCCTCTTAATTTTAATTTTTTTTGGGGAAATTTAAAAAAATTAAACATTTGGATTTACCATATGGTTTTATAAATCTATAACCATCCATGTACATCCCACTATCTTAACACAGAGAACCCAAATAGTTTTTAAATTCATGTACCAAATGTTCAATACCCTATCCCTAGGCCAGGAATCACTCACAAAATTTTTCTTATAGAGCCACCTGGTTTGGGTAAACCATCCTCCTCACCTCAGACACACCCCAGTATCTTGCACAACACTTGGGGTTCTCCTCATGGCTTGATATCCAATAAAAAATATTTGAAAAATTTCTCTCTCACCATGAAATTTCCATCCATATGGGAACCATAAGATTAATACTAACTATACAGGTGAACTGTGCTTCTCTCAAAATGACTCCAAAAAGAAATTCAATCCCATCAACAAATTTAACTCAAAAACATTCAAAAAATTATAGAATAATGAAAAAGACCACATTATTACACATATGGGTCACCAACATACATCCATGACACATTAAATTCCATAATGTATATACAAGATGAGTTTTGAAAAAATATGGATGATCCAAAATGAACGTAACTCAAAGGAACCACTCAATACCAAAAAACTCCAAACTAACAATTTAAATCCTATAAATTAATAACACTGATTAAGCACAAGTTTTCTAAAAATCGCCATGAAAAAAAAAAATTTATCCTTAAACAAGAATATCTACTAAATATGGGAAACCCGATATTGGTTTTCAATGGCCTATTAGAAATGGATGTTTCCTTTGTCCATCCCCCTCTTGAGAGGGGGAGGGGTTACTCAGCCAATTATTGGACTCTTCCTTTCATTCATCTCATCGATCTATGTGATCTTCCCCACTTATATATCATTAATCATATCCCCATGGTTCCCTCATTCGACCAGGGATTCTCGATGATTCTAATATTTCTGTAAGAGTACATTGAGGCATCATACCTACACAACATCTCTCTGGAGGCTCTCTTGGATCAAAATCGACCATCAGTTTACACCATTGAATTATTATTCTCGAATTCATGGTATTTGAAACAAAACTATATAGTAGTTCACTTAGACGCCATAAATATTTTAATTTTATTTGAGATAGAGGATTATATTATCTCTTCTTATACCAGTATTAGGGGATTCTTAAATTGTGTTTAATTCTCCCTTTTCTGATGGTCTTTTGACTTTCATTTGCAATGAGATCCCTTGGCTTATTGAATCTAGGTATGCTTTCTTGGACTCCCATTTCTAGTTTAGAATCCTTCTACGATATCTATAACTGAATGTTTTGTTTTTTGTTTTTTTTTCATTGATAGTATATCCCACTCCCTCTCTCACAAAGATTATCTATGTATTTATGTTGAAGTTGATGTGTCCTGGAATCTATTAGATTTTGTGTTGTCAGATATTAAGAATGAATACCAGACAAAATAGGTTGTGAGTTTTAAATACTGGATGGATTTTTCCTCCTCTGACCATTATATGGATCACCTTCAACTGGTATGTAGGTGTTTTTTTATATAAGGATCCAATCCTTCAGTATCATTTCATGATGTTGAATATGGGGTTCTTGAACCTATGAGGTATTGTAATGATTCATTTTATTTACCCTTGATAGAAAATATTGGTTCATTTGAAGAGGATAGAGGTGGAAATAATATATATCCATTTTCGCCTCCATATGGTGTGAAGAGATACCTAGGGTTTTCATTATGTGGTGGTCGTCATGGATATTTCACTCAGGTGAACTCATCCAGCTAGGGGATAGGTATAGGTTGTAATGTTAAGTAAAAATAACTTCCACCAATGGTATATTTTCATGTTCTCCTACAAATAAATCCAATTTATAAAATGGATTATCTAAAATATTTGAATTACAGGTAGAAAAGATATAGACACAAAAATTCTAAGAAATTATGGTCCATACCCAGTGGAGTAAATTTTAGGAAATTAGGCAACAATTTTTTAGGTCCCTTTGTCACCATTGGAGTATGAATAGGATTAACCACACAAAAAAATCAATATTGTATGATTAATGGGAAGAAATGGTTTAATGATTTTGGTGACTATCTAATTTTTGTAGGGAGGAAGACTACACCGTAGAAAGATTATTTATATCTATCAAAACTAATGACAACAGGATTAGTAGGAAATGGAACCATGGATAAGAAACATACTAACTATTTCTTTAAATAACTTTAAAATGGAATTTTTCCCATTTACGTTATCAAACAGTAAGAGTTTCCACATTCATATGATGACTTATTTGATAAAACATGTTGACTAAGGCCCCCATTTTGGAATAGGTTCTACATGAATTATCTAAAGGCATGGATCTAGAATGAAGTGTCTATGAAAAGGAAAATAAATCTGACAAACCATGATAATGTTGGGGAAAGTATAGTCATGGAGAAATAATTGGTTGTTATGTCCATGGAAAAAATCCTCTTAATGAATAATATAAAGAAGATGGTGGAAGATAATTTCATAAACAAATCATTAATAGATGAACAAGGATGAATAAAGGCCATATATATTGAGGTTTTCACCTATGATAAATTATAATGGGAAAATTATATGATCCACATTCTTCTTGGAGGCTTAAATGATATTAAAATCTGTATGAATGAATTCATTATGTGATGGGAATGGACTTTTTCTTTGTGTATATTAATCGCAAATTTGATAACTATAATATCTTCCCTAAATTATAAAGACTATATTAGATGTTAGATACTAAAACCTTATGATTTTCTTAGTAAGGAAAAACAAGTCCCATCATAGATTAATTTTTTGTAAGGTTGTCCACTTTCCCTCAATGTGGTTTACCAGGAAAATGAATATAAATTAAATTTTTTTTATAAAACATTGATAAATGGGAGAACCATGAGAAAAATCATTTCTCAACCTGAAGGGATTCCAAACTAAAATGAATGAATAATGAAAAAAAAGATCCTAAAATAATGACAAGAGACATCACCGTAGGTTATAAATCATGTGGGGAAACTATGGTATAAAACTGGATCAACTGCACATGATGTGTATGAATGAACATTGGTACATTCCAGCTAGCATATAAAACTCAAATATTAAATGACACACCCTAGTCAACAACTCATATACCCATGGATTCACTCATTTCCATCAATTTAGTACATCAAAGGCTCAACATATGAATGGGTACAACCTAAAATCTTTAGAGTGTTTCACCCAATCAATTATGGTTGTCAAAATGGAACTCACATACAACAGAAAAATAAAAAATAAATTAGAAAAACCACCTTAAAAGTTAGACATGATTGAAAGGTTGTATTATATTAGAAAAATAAGGACATATTTAAGGTTATATGAATGAAAATCCAAAAAAACAACCCCAATAATTAATTTTCCACAAGATACTAAAAAAAACTAAAACTCAACAAGCATAACAGAATATTATAACTATCATATAAATGTTCCTAAAACAAACAACCCATACACAAATGTATCCAACCCAAGACCTTTTCTGAAATCTTAAAATACAGAACATATGAAGATGTCCTAAATGACCACGATAGAGGAAAACTCTTGAATACATCATATAAGTGGTATAATCCTGCCCTAGAGACCCATATTGGATGAAAACAAGAGAAATTTTCTTCACATGAAAAATAATTCTAACTCAATTCATTGGCCTAAAATTGTTCTACACCTCACTCATTGGTTTATCGTTACACCATCATTTCCTCCATTGAGCCTGATGTGGAACATGTGCATCACCCATTAATATATGGATAGATTGGTCACCTTCCATTGATATGAACTCATTAAAATAATCTATAAAATATGTTTATCCCAATGTAAGTAAATTTGAACAAAGATCTGGGTGAAGCATGCCTATGAATAAACAAGTGTTCTTATTGTAACTGATGACTACCTATTTGGTAAAATATTACCTACTTTGTGGACTTCATTACATTCATCGCTATTGAATGACCACATTGGTGAAGGATCATAAGATTAGGTTCATTCTTCAGTTTCAAAACCTCATGAAATATCCATTGACTAATATTTATCCTTATGATCTCCAAATACATACCATTATATAATTTAAAATTTAGAATTATCTCCCAATAAACTTTGGTAAAACTAACATGTAAGCTCTTAACACCTCTAACCTATAAAGTGTTAGGTTTCCCAAGAGAATTAATGATCACATCAAATTGATCCAACCACCTTTCCACTTTTAATGACCCTTTATCATGAAAAAAAATATTGATTCTAATTAATAGAGACTAAAATGGTTGTTGATAACAATGAAGGTTCCACATACACCACCCCACTCTGAGTCCATATAGGTTATAAAACTATTGAAATTATTTCAACCGTACTAGGAGTTATAAAAAACAAAAAGATATTAACAATTCTATAAACTAATTCCATATAAAATAAATGAAGTGATTACTCCAAAATATAATAATCAATCAAATAAAAAAGATACTAAGAAAGGAACCTACCAAAAAAGAAATATTTATTTAGAAAATCACACTTTTCACGAAGGAATTTTAAAATCACCCTCCACCAAGTTTTACGATTTAAAACCATGCTAACACAAACATTAAAAAAGATATCCTTGGTATAAAAAACACTTTCCAAAAAAGGCACACCATGAAAAATTCTATCAATATCTGGTTTCATTTTTTAAATAAATAATCCAATGAAATACCAGAAATCATATTAGTTTTTGAAAAACCATTAAATATTATATTCAAAATGAAATCCCATTTTCAAAATAAGGCATAAAACCATGTTTTGAACATAAAAATTACTCAAACCCCATTTATTTTAAAAACATGGTTTTAAAGTCCAACCACACACAAGGCACCGCACAAAATTCAAACAAGGTTTACAAGAATAAAATACATAAAAGGAATTAACGCACTCTTAAATCCATTGAAAATAAGGTAAAATTACTTAAGGATAAATCTCGAATCTATAACGGTCAAAAACTGTCTTACTGAGGAAGATATTGTGTACACATGTTTTGGAAACATGGGTGAGGAAACCGTTTCCATACCAAGAAACATAATCTTTAATGGTGGGAGACACTACAACATGGGAACCACAAGGATTCCCAATCCTAGTTAGTTAACCATTCCACTAATTTTATCCTTCATTTTATCTTAAAACACTGGATAGATCCCCAAAATCACATACATAATAAACGTGAGTGAAAAAAACAACAAAAATCTAATTGAAACAACTAATGAAAACAAAAATTAACAATTCAAAACAAAAAAAAATCCCCTTAGAACATACAATCTTAGGATAATATTGTGATTTCTAGAATCGTCTCACCCTTATCTATCAATATCCAACAACCTTAATAAACTATATACCTGGACACACACTTTTTATAATATACCTGCTTCAAAAACCACAAAAATCGACACCTGACCAGTCTTTATATAAAGCATTTAAGGGTGTTTCTGATCCCCATGTCATAGAAACCGGTGAATGTATATCATATGAATACATTTGGGATAAATTTATCGTATATCATAGATAAATAATATATAGAAAATAAATAAAAATACAAAATATATATACATTCCACGAAGTTTTTAGAAAACTGTAATGATCTAACACATTTTCTTTTTCATGAAAAATACATATATTGGAGTATACAGTGTTGTAGTAGATACAATTCTATCTAAATATGAATATAATACAAACCAAATCAAATAGACTATGAACCATCACCTAGAAACCTCCATTTCTTCACCATCACCTATCTCATCCCACATAGACCTCACTGATTGAAGGATAGATCCAGCTAAAATCTAGGAACCAGAAATATATATGTGTGACATAAAATCCCAACAAGTCATTAGAATGCACCAAAACATTGTAATATGATCCCTAAGTAAATATATCAATGCCAGTTTGAAAATAAATATTTCAATAAGTATTTTATAAAATAACATTTGGAAACAGAAACAATTCCATAATCACCTTTCAAGACATTTGAATTTGTTTTTCAAAAATGAAAACACGTGTTTTGAAAATAAAAACACTAACCAAAACTATTTTAGAACCAAAACACCATTGATCTTTATCAGAAACAACAAACTTGTAATATATAAATGAAAACGATCAAATTAAATCATTTCACTAGACAAATCCACAGTTAACAAATCACTGATTTTGGATTCCACTTTAAAGCACCCATACAATATCCTTTAAATTGAGAATTGGTTTTCCAACATCATTGAAATCACTCTTTCCAAAGTAAATTCCCCAATACACTCACACAATTAATTCCTAATAGGAATAAACCCTATATCACAAGGAATATATTGATAAAAGAAAAAATATGTTCTATAAAACCAAATTTATGATAATGGATACAAACCACCACCATATAAAACACAAATCAATACTTTATTATAAAATAAAATTATTTTATCATGGTCTCTACCCAGGGATCCATAACATTTGATTCACCTTACTATATTAGAGTATTCCAACTCACGAACCATAAATAGACATGTGTTGAATTCCAAACCACAAGTCTTCTAACTATATAAAATAATCCTCCTTATGATGACACCCCCTCTTATCCCTTAAGTATATCATGACAAGAGGAACAGTGGTAGAATAGAAAAAAGCAAGTGTATTGAAATAAATCACCCACTTAGTTACTAGGTATATATGACCAAAAAAGTGAATAGTACGAACATTTGATCGAATTCTAACAGACATAGCATAACCATAACATACATCACCCCTAACAATAAATAATGAATAACACCTTGTATAAATTTCACCCACGGAATAAAAAATTACATGACAATACAAGGGGATAAACATGCATCTCATAGAGAAAAATAAACCACAAAAGGGGTAACATTGATAAATATCCCACACAATGGGTATACATGTCAAGGGGAACTCATGGGGTGTATTACACAACAACCATTTTAAGACCAAAGTGAAAATAGGGGTGTCGTCACTAAAACATGGTTTGGGATGACAATCCCTTTTCACATTTTCAAAAAATCAACTCTAAGCATTTCTTTCAAAATTTTGGAAATAACACATACCATTAAAAAACTTCAATGCCTCCATCCACCCTTGGTCTTATTCTTTGAAAATAAAAATTAATCAAATATACATTCATTCTTATCAGGCCATTATAAAAAAACGGGTAAGTCATTTTCAGAAGGGGTAAACTGGTCCCATATTTCAAACCACCATTTAAAATCCAATAAATAACCCCTATCCAAATAATTTTTCAATCCAAACTCCTCTTTGAAATCAAATATCCATTAAAACCAAGTTTCCACCCATCAAAAAAAGAAACAAAATTAAAATCAAATATTCATCATCAAAACCATTTCATAAATCCCATCTGGTATTTAATAAAAGCACATCACAATAAAAATATAAATCGAAAACTGAAAATATGGAATTAAATTATATTAGATTTATAGAAATCTCAATATAAAAATAAATAGTTTCAAATTAGCATAAATTTAACACATATTGTCCTACTATCAATAAAAAGGATTTTAGAATGCCTAACCACACTTTTAATTCCAAAATGAAGCATCACATAGAATTACCTATCTCACGGAGATGAGAATGAATCTATGACTCTCTATAAGACATATCCATTAAAGGAGACCTTAGAGAATTGTATGAACATTTTATATATACACTTTAAACACCAACATTATATCGACTATGAATCCAAAAATAGACTACATGTGATCTATGGTTCATGGGGTAATGTAATGACCTGATGTTTTATCAATGGAATTCCCTTATTATAATTATTCATTATATTATAATCACAATATGAAGCACAATTTAATATAATGATACTAAATACTATGTGACCATTAAACATAATTTTTGCACTTTTATGTTTTGAATTTCAAAAATCTCACAAACACGGTTGTGATCAGAATGTTTTTTGGAGTCTAATATAAAAAACGTAATTTTTGTTGAATAGTAACCTACCCATATGAATACTAATATACCCTTATGATTATTATTATGACCCATATTAATATTAAATCATCCAAAATAATAGTAACCTTACCGAGGAATGATTAAATAAAATTTAGGAATCTTATCAGTGACAATTTGACCATAGTAAAAGTTTTGGTATATTTGTAAGAAATAAATAATTAATTATAATTAATTAAATAATTTAAGATAATATTTATTTTCCTGAAATATTTTCATAAATTAACTATTATATGTCTTCTGGTTTTTAGATAATTTTATAAGACATTATGCAATTTTTGAAAGCATCATAAAATTAGTTTTTATTTTAAAAACTGTATTTTTCATGTAAATTATGATTTTAATTACAATTGAAATTAATAATATTCTGAAAAATATTTTTGAAAAATGATGTTCATTTTTATATTCTACATATCAAAAAATGGTTATGGAAAATATTTGGTACTTTTCTGAAACACTTGAACTTTTGGTGAATAGTAAAATACATTAATTTTCGATATAAAAACTTTATAATCTAAATCCACTATTCCTAACATCACAACTAAAGTAAGCATCAAAATATCAAACTCAAATACCCTATTTACTACTCTTCTTTATATAATCATCATTACTTATAATTTTATTGTATATTAATAAACTAATGATTAAAATATTAAGAGAACCCCTCTCCCTTAAACTATAAATACCACACTTCACACCCTCATTTTCTCACACCCCTAAAGCTTCAATCCTTGTCTAAAATCATCCCAAACATATTACCTATACCCTCCCCCACTTCCAAGAGCTTCTGGTCTCATCAAAACACAAAGACTAGGTTCTTTAAGGATGATATCAAGAGGAGGATTCAAGAGGTACTTCATCTCTCTCTCTCTCTCATTTCCATTAATTTCCATTCAATTTCATGTTCATTTATTATTCTCTCCCCACCAATCATCATCCGCATGGTATGGTAATTCTAGTATCATACATATATTGGAATATTATGATACTAATGGGATATTATATCATCCATCCCATTCTACTCTTCTTTTTTATTTTAGAAAGGAAAATGTTATTCATGAGTTGTTAATTTTTCCCCTTAAAGATAGTCATGTTTTATTTTTTCCTTCACCAACTTCGGATCAGGTAATGAAACCATTTTTATGGTCGAAAAAGATTATATTATATGTATTATATCTAATTTAATTTTCTGGATGTTAATTATTTACAAATTACTAAATGATAAAACAAAACATGTTCATTGTGGTCAAAAAACTGCCCAAATTAACCTAAAACGATCATCGTTAATTTTTAACTAAATATTCATTAACATGGTGTATTAAAAAAATAATTATATTAAAATTTGAAATCATTTATTATCTTTCAAAACATCTAATATAATATCTGGATATTTATCCCTGTTCTACACGAACTATCATTCATGAATACAAATGAATTGTTCAAGAAAACTATAAAAACGAACATTCCTGAACAATGAATTTATGTTTTATAACATATAAAAAGGCCCATATAAGGACTTAATGAAACCATTTTAAACCATATTATTGTATAAAAGGTTATATAAATTTTAATTAACTAATATAATGTCATTATATATGAAATTAAAGTGAACAAAATGCTTGGTTACAATATAAGGGGAAATTATCAAACCCATCTTTCTTTCTTCAGGTTTCCCTCTTTCAATCCATTTTTTATATGGTTACTCTTTAAAAATAAATTTTTAATCATTTTATTTATTTTTATGGAAAATAATTGTTTTTCACTAGAGTTTATGTCAAACAAAATCTTTTCTAATAAAAATGTTGTTTTAAGAACACACCTTTTACTTCTCACTCACCGTTGATAGTTATTGAATCAAGTATGTCATTACCTCTTTCTTTTGGGAACCCAATGTTTATGAATGTGAGGTTATGAGTTGAAAACCATTCTTTTTGATTGTAATTTATGTTCATATTTTCTATGTTGAATTCATGATAATTAAAATTTTATGATGTGATGAGTGCGCCCGGAATTATATAGCGTAATATAGATGTTTGAATGTGACAGGTGTGCCTGAGATTATACATCACTCCAGTGAATTTGGTATAGTTATTAATATAATGAGTTAATGAGAAATGATTTTTGAACATGATGCTATATTTTTTCCCAACAATGTGTGGTAGATGACCACTAAGGCTTGATGTTTCATTTTCTGCATTTCGATATTTAATGTTTTTATTAATGTTTCCACTCATGATTTTGATGATGATGTTATGTTTATGATCACCAAAAGCTATATTGTTCTTATATACACAAATACTATGATTTTATCTCACCCATATTTGATTTATATCCTCAAGTGAAGATTAGTAATAAGGAGATTACAAGGGACAATAAGAGGATAGAGACGAATGAATTAAATAAATGTGTTTCTTTAATGATGTAAATGTTATGTTTGGGCCTAGTTCTCCCACCAAACTAATACTATAGATCCTCTTGGTGTAATCGTATTTTTTTTATCATTATAATGATGTAATATTAATGTATGAAAAGGAAGAGTAGATATAGTTGGTATCAAAGGAAATATTTATTTAATTTTGGAATTAGGATAAGTGAACCTTGTTGAAAGCCTCTAGTATTAGTCTAAGTAAAAATATGCACATGAGAATCTTTAAATAGTTATCCCATATGTTAGGATTTTACTAAAAATTTAAAAAATGATTAATTTATTTATTCATGACTCATTGACTTGTGTTTTTTTCTATCCTTTTATATTTTAGAAAATGGTGGGAACTAGGAGAAACCAGGCTAACAACCCATGAAAGGGAAAATGCCTTGGTTGCCCGAATGATGTCCCCAATGCTTTGGGATGTGGAGTTAATAACATCCTGGAGATACTTACCTAAATATATCAGGTTATGAACAATAACCATAATAATGGGAATTGTCATATTTCACCAAATAGGGATCAACTATCTATAAAGTGTTTTATGAGGAAATGACCACCAACATTTAGTGGATCTTTCGACCCAGTAGTTGTGAAACAATGGTTAAACTCCATGGATAAGATATTTTATGTTCTTCAATGTTCTGACATTGAGAAGGTGACATTATCCATTTATCATCTAGAGGGACATACTGATCAGTGGTGTGATTTGATTAAGATCACCAAGCCAAGAGAAGAAATTGAATAGATATAATGTGATGTTTTTAAGATCATGTTTCATAACAAGTGTTTCCCAAAAAAACATCATACAAATAT
This sequence comes from Viscum album, assembly GCA_963277665.1. Lineage (NCBI taxonomy): Eukaryota > Viridiplantae > Streptophyta > Magnoliopsida > Santalales > Viscaceae > Viscum > Viscum album. The sequence goes on along the minus strand of OY728140.1, from coordinate 363,232,863 downwards.
GGATAGATAATTCATAGAGCTCAGGTAATAGGAAGGAGAACTTGTCATGAACTACGAAGCGAATTTCACAAGGATTTCAAGGTACTCTTCGGGTTTTGTTATCAACAATGATAGCAAAATTGATAGATTCTTTAGTGGTTTAAAACCACACCTTCAAAAGGCTCTTGAAATTTGAGAATTGCGATTTATGAATATTTTTTGGATGTTCTATCAATGTGGATATGGAGTTTGGAGAATAATCACATGTATATGTAGATAATAAATGAAATATGGAGTTTCAAGTTGTATGATCTAATGATAATTTTGGGATGAAAACTCAATGACCCACATGGAAAAAATGTGGGAATTTGAATCATGGGAACTACCTTAAAGGTACACTGAAATTCTTTATGTGTGGGGAAGAAGGTAACTATACTCAACAGGGTCAAAAAAGACATGAGAAGGAAGGATAATGTAGTCGAAGAAAGGGGAGCACCTCCCATGTTCCAATGCTACAATTGTAGGGAGAAAGAGAACTATGCAAGCTAGTCCACTAAACCTCATGTCCTCGAGTGTAATCAAAATCCTCATCCACCAAAGCCAATGGTATAAGGAAATGATTATTCCATAACTACTACATATGTAGAGAAAGATAATGAAGTCGTATGAGGTAGACTTCCTATTCAATCAAGAATGGAAAAAGTATTATTTTATTCTATTTCTATGAAATAAATTATATATTTCAAGTTTGTTAGAACTATAGAATTGAATCCATGAATCCTTGATGAAGATATTTCTATTAAAAACTCCATGTTGTGCAATCATTTCATCCCAAGTGTTTAAATATTATCATGTTGGCGTATATGGGAATATTCTTCCAAAAAATCTCGTAATACATACCTTGGTTTAATTCTACTCTATAATTTGAATGGATTGGATATCGTTATATAGAGAACATATCTACTGTCGACAAAAAGATGTGCCTTTTCATATTCCAAACCATAAAATTCTTTCGTACAAATTCATGGAAGATCCTGAATCTCCTTTAAAAAATACTTCAATTTTGTGGGTGTTGATTCCTTATGAAGAATCATACCTCACCCAAATGTTTGATTCAATGTTTGATTCAAAATAATGTTCCAACCTTTCAGAAATCCCCAAAATGGGGGAATACAGTGATGTATTTCAAGAAGAGTTACCTAGACTTCCCCCGAATCATGAGGTAGAGTTCTCAGTAGAACTCATACCCAGAGCTACTCCTATCTCATTGTATCCCTATATGATGGATCCTATCGAACTGGATGAGTTAAAGAAGAAGTTTTATGATTATTTGGAAAAAGGGTTCATATTCACTAGTGCATCACCTTGGGGTGCACCAGTGCTCTTTGTGAAAAGGAAGGATGTAAAAATGCAGCTGTGTATCGATTATATTGAACATAAAAAGATAACAATAACGAACAAGTATCCTCTTCGAAGGATTGAAGACTTGTTCGATCAGTTAATAGGATTTCTATAATTCTCTATGGTGGATCATTGTTCTCGATATCATCAACTAAAGGTGAATATGGAATATATTCATAAGACTACCATCCATATATGGTATGGGAACTATGAGTTTTTTGTGATTCCCTTCTAAATAATTAATTCCCCTACAATCATCATATATTTGATAAATAAAGTTTTTATACATTTCCTTTGTAAATTTGTGGTAGTGTTTAGATGATATTCTCATATTCTCCAAGAGCAAGAAGGAAAATGAAGAACATTTAAGACTTGTGTTGGAAACATTTAGAAAGGAGATGTTTTATTCCAAGTTCAGTAATTGTGAATTTTTTATGAAGAAGGTGACGTTCTTGAGTTATGTGATCATAGGTGGGGTGAATTTTTGTGGACCCTTCAAGGAAATGTGATTGATGAATGGCCCAGAACCTATAGTGTTATAGAAATTCGTACTTTTCATGGATTACCTGGGTACTACAGAATTGTTTTGAGAAATTTGTCACAATTTTAAATCCTAATTACCATGTTTACAAGGAAAAGGGTAAAGAATGTCAGGATGGACGAATGTGAGGAAAGCATCAAAGAGTTAAAGAAAAGTGGGATCACTACACATGTACTCATATTACTGAAATGTGGAGAATTTCTTGTGATATACAGTGATGCTTAAAAAACGATTGGGTTGTGTACTCATGAAAATTGATAATGTGATAATCTACACCTCATGGATGTTGAAGATCTATGAGAAGAACTACTCGACTCATGATTTAGATATCAGAGATGTGATTTATTCCTTGAAAATATGGAGGCACTATCCTTATGGTGAGAAGTGTGAAATATACACCGACCTCATGATATTAATGTTTATATTCACACAAAAGGAGATCAACATGTATCAAAAGAGATAGCTACAGGTAATCAAATACTATGATTGATTTATTCCGTATCATACTGGAAAAGAGAACAAGGTAGATGATTCTCTATGTAGAATAGAACATGCTTCGATATCCATGTTATGGATTGACAAAGACCCAATATTATTGGATATTCAAATGATTGATTTGGAAATCATGATGTAAGGGGATAGATCATACCCTGGACAAATTATAACGCAACCATAAATCCAAGAGACTAATAAGGAGGGACAAGGGGATGATCTGTAGATACCAAAGAAAGTGAATGTATTAATGTAAGGCAAGCTGCAAGAGTTCCATTTCGATGATGATGGTGTGATTATGCTTGTCAAGAGGCATTGTGTGCCTTCATCACCTAGAATAATGAAGGGGATATTGGAAAAGACACATATCTCAACAGTCTTTATCCATCCTGGTATCACCATAATGATCCAATATCACTAAGAACACTTCTAGTAAGATTACATGAAGAATGAGATCACGAAATACATCGCACGGGGATTTGTATGTCATCATGTTAATGTGGGGTAAAAAAGTCAAAATAGATGATGAAACCATTTCCTATACCCATGTGGTACTGGGGGAATGTAACTATTGACCTTGTCCCACGTCTCTCGAAGAAATCCAAGGGATATAATGTGATATGGGTTGTGATTGATCGACTCACAAATACTGTTCATTTTTTCTCTACCTAGGAATATCTCTTTCTTGAACAACTTGTTATGATATATGTTAATGAAGTGGTGAGAATACATGGTGATCGAATCATAATTGTCTCTAACCATGATCCTTCATATATAAATTCCAGATAAGTCTTCAACATGACTTGAGTACTGAATTAATATTCATCATGACCTATCACCCTAAAACTGATGGACAATGTGATAGGACTATTCAGACGCTTGAAGATATGCAAAGATCCATCTCCCTAGAATTCAAATGTGGATGGGATCAACGTCTCACATTTGTTGAGTTTCCAAAAAATAATAGCTTCCACTCAAGTATCCATAAGGGTCCATATGGATCTTTTTAAGGAAAGAAATGTAGAACTCCAACATTTTGGGATGATGTTGGAGAAAGAAAGCTACATGGACCTGATCACGTTCAAGAGATAACAGAGAAGGTTAAATTCTTGAAAAACATATCAATGCTACTCAGAGTCGAAAAAAGTTCTATGATGATAGCCGTTGAAGGGATTGGATTAGGACCTTGTCGATAATGTCATCCTTAAAATATCACCATGGAATAGAGTCATATGGTTTGGGAGGAAAGAGATGTTATGACCAAGGTACATTGACCCATTTGAGATCTTTGACCGCATATGTTCTATGGTCTATCAGATTATAATTACCTAAAATATGAATCATGTTTATGATGTGTTTCGTGTATCACTCCTAAGGAATTACATACCAGATCTATGACATGTACTGAACTCAAGGTGGCATAGTTGGAAGATAATCTCTCTTATGAGGAGAAACTATAGAAGATTATGGACTGGTGAAATAAGTTTCTATGAAACAAGACAACCCACCTTGTCAAATAGTTGTGGATGAACCATAAGTTTGAAGAAGTAACTTAGGAACTTGAGGAGTGGATAAAGGATAATTGCCCTCACCTCTTTGTGTAAAATAAAATTTCAAAGAAAAAATTTCATAAGTGGGATGAATGTAACAAACCAATATTTTATCAATGGAATTACCTTCTTATAATTATGAATTATAGTATAATAACATTATGAAGAACAATGACATAAAATGATACTAAATAATATGTGACTGTTAAACATAATTTTGTCACTTCTATGTTTTCAATTTGAAAATATGACATACACAGTTCCGATCAGTAAGATTTTTAGAGTCTAATAGAAAAAACTAAATTTTTGGTGAATAGTAACCTACCATTAAGAATAATCACCTACCCTTATGAATAGTAGAATGTCCATTATTAATAGTAATTCATCCAAAATAATATTAACCTTCACCACGAATTATTAAATAATATTTAGGAATCTTTAAATTGACAATTTGACCATAGAAAAACTATTTCTATTTTTTTAATTCATAAATAATTAATTATAACTAATTAAGTAATTTAAAAGAATATGTATTTTCCTAAAGTATCTTCATAAATTAAAAAATCTATTTCTTCTGGTTAGAAGAATATTTTATAAGACCTTATGCAATTTTGGAAAGCATTACGAAATCAGTTTTAATTTTAAAAATATATTTTTCATGTAAATTATGTTTTTAATTAAAAATTAAATTAATAGTATATAGAAAATTAATTTTTAAAAATTCGAGTTCATTTATGGATTCTACACATCGAGAAATTCATAGTGTGAATTTTTGTGATTTTTCTAAAACACTTGAATTTTTTGTGAATAGTAATATATATTAATTAACTGTATAAATACATTATAATCTAAATACACTATTCCGGACATCACAAGCATTATAAGAACCCAAATCTCAAACTCAAATTCCAAATTTACTATTCCTGGTCATATAATCATCACAAGTTCTTATCTTGGTGTAAATTAATAAACTAATGATTGAAATATTAAGAGAACCTTTTCCCCTCCACTATAAATAGTGCACTTCACAACCTCATTTCCTCACACCACCCAAGCATCAATCCTTGTCTAAAATATGCACAAAAATCTTCCCTTTACCATACCCCACTTCCAAGAGCTTCAGGTATCATCAAAAGACCAATCCTAGGTTCATTAAGGTGGATCTTAAGAGGAGGATTTAAGAGGTACCTCCACTCTCTCTCTCTCTCTCTTTCATGAATTTCCTTTCAATTTAAAGGTCTATTCTTATTATCTCCCCACTTATACTCATATACATCGTATGGTAACTCTAGTATAAAAAATATACTATAATTTTATGATAATAATGGGTTATTATATCATCCACCCCCTTATCCTCGTCTTTTTATTTTAGAAAGGAAATCGTTGTTGTTGATGTGTTAATTTATTACATTCAAGAATGACATGTTTTCATTTTTTTTATTTTACAGCCTTCAGATCTGGTCATGAAACCATTTTTATGGTTTAACAACATTATATTATAGGTATTATATCCTATTTAATGTTCCGGAACTAAATTATGAACATATTACTAAATTATAAAACAAAACACGTTCGTTATGATCCAAAAATGGCTCAAATAAACCTAAATCAATCAGCATTAAATTTTATCTAATGATTCATCCACATGGTATATAAAATAATTCCTTATATGATCATTTAAAATTCTGAGGTATCATTAATAAAATGTAATTCAGTTATAGATGTGTATCCATGTTCTATATGAACACTCATTCATGAATATAAGTGAATCATTCAAGAATAATTTAAAAATGAACATTACCAAACAATGAAATTAAGCATTATAACTCATGAAAAGGACTATAAAAGGACATAATGAAAACATAGTAATCCATATTAATGTATAATAGTTTATTTAATTTCTAATTAATCAATATAAGGTCATTTAATAGGACATTAATGTGAAAAAATAGTTCGGATACAAGGTAAGAGAAAATTCTTGAACCCAACATCCTTCTTTGGGTTCTCCCTCTTTAACTCCATTTTGGATAGGCTTACACCTTAAAAATTAGTTTTTCAACATTGCCTTTCCATTTCTGGGATATAACGTTCTTATAATATAGTTTCTGTTAATCAAATTTTTTTTCAAAAGAACTCTTCATTTAATAACATACCTTTCAATTCTCATCCAAGGTTGACAGTTCTTTAATCAAGTGTGTTATTACATCATTATTTTGGGAACCCAAAGTTTTTGAATGTGATCTTATGAGATGAAACACATTCCTTAAAATGGTTATTTATGTTCATATTTTTTATGTGGACTACATTATAATGAAAATTTCCTGATGTGACGGGAGCCCCAAAATTATATAGAGTAATATAAATGTTATTATGTGACGAGTGCACCCTGAATTATACAGCTCTCCAATGCATTGGATAAAGTTATTAATCTCATGAGTTAATGTGCAATTATGTCTGAAAATTTTTCTAGATTTGTTCAAAACTATAGTAGTATAAGAACCCTAAGATATGATGTTTCATTTTACATATTTCCACATTTCAAGTATTTATTAATGTTTCTTATCATGATAGTGATGATGATGTTGTATTTAGGATCACCCTATGCTATAATTTTCTTATCTATCCTCTTACCAGGATTCTATCTCACCCCATTTTTATGTATAACCTCATGTCAACATGGTTACTATAGAGGTTACAATGGACAATAAGAGGCTGGGTATTAACGAATTAAAAAACTGTTTATGTTTAATGTTGTAAATGTGATGTTTGATACTAGTTTTTTCAAGACACTAAACCTATGGATTTTCATGGTGTAACAATATTATGTTGTTTATCTTTATAATGATGTAATAGTAATGTATGAAAATTAAGGGTTTCTATAGGTAACATAAACAAATAGGAAATATATAGGAAAGATAAGAAGATATAAGGAAAGGAAGAAATACCTTAAATACAATTGGAAATTTCCAAAGAGAAACAAGGAATCAAGAGTGTATGTTGTTGGAGATCCACCTTTGTATCCAAAGGGATACCTGATAAAAAAAGGTAGAGGATGGGGTGAAATACCTCTTAATTCAAATAATGTTTTTAGGGAATTCCAAATGATTATAATACTTGGCTATACTCATAGTTTGGCCACATTGTTTACCAAAAGGTGTTCCAATTGTGTGTATCCCACTTCCTATACAACGATCAGCTACATGGTCTGTCCATGATGTTTTTAAAATAATGCACGAACTGTGTGTTGTCCACTACCTTGTAAGGGCACCACCCCCATGTTTCCCAATGACACCACATGATTTTCAAAAACTACGTGACACACCTAAATGACTTCTGAATCCACACATAAATTCTAGGGATATCTGAAAAATATGGAAAACTATACCTAATATATGAATAAAGGCCATATCACTAATATATTCCTATACACATGGGAACCACACAGTTACTATTAACCATGATTGTAATCCATGATTCATTGAAAAAATCTCCAAAACATGAATGTCATTTCTACGAACTACAGGAACTCAAAACCAGTCAATAAAATATATAATAATACAAAAAAATTATGTTTTTACATGTGAAATGTCACATATAATAGCTTTGACATGGTATTATATTACAACTTATGATCTGATGCAATTGCCATTTTTTTCTAGACATTACATGTGATGTGATGTTTCTTATGGGGTAATGTCCGAGGAAATTATTTTTTGTCATTACATTATTTTCTTGTCTTTGAATTAGGTAGAAAATGTTAAATATGTTTAAATGAATAAATCAATTATTTAATTAATCATCAAATTTATATTCATACGAGGCTTTAGAGAACTAAAGTTTCCATTTAATCGATATGTTACAACATTAGTGTCCCATTTAGGTTCTCAGAAAGTTTTATTATTGTCGTGTTCTAGTGTTTCTCTGTAGAGTGGAGTTTCGTGATAATTACACATGGTGGTAGAAACATTGTGAGTTCTGATTCATTGTTTTTTTAAATTATGAAGGCTAAATAAAAAATTAAGAGATGGAGGACTGTCTAGAAGAGTTTGAGATAACCCATGAATCTATCTGTATTATGAAGGAACCTTACCTGCGATGATGTTTTCATGGTTACCTTAGTAGTGGTTTATTTTTATCTTATTGATCAATAGATATTTTTTTAGACAGATAATTTTAAGGGTAGATTCCAATCCTTGTTTTTAATTTGACCATTAGAGTGGCTTCTACGTAGGATATCCTTTCCCTTCTGTTAGGGACTTCTTTTTTAATTATTTCAATATTGGTATAATAAACATCTATGATATGCCTCAATTTTTTTTCCAGAAGATGAGGATAGTTTGTGGAACGTTTAGGCAGATTTACATCCAAAGTTCCAATACGATGTCATCCATTTTTGTTTAATTCATATGCAATGTTTCTAGATAAGGTGGAGCTCATTGGTTGGAAATTTTTTTGGAATGGTACATAATGATATGGGAGTCTCTAGAACCGTCCCTAGAGAAGAAATATAAGTGGGAGTTCTCAATTTTTAGATAATAAGTAAAGTAATATTCAGTTAATGAGGATAAGGTTGCATAATTATTTAACTCATTTCACTAGGGCTGTCGTTTGTTAGATTCTTATGAGTTTTTTATGTTTATTTAGTCTTTTGAGGATTCTTTAATTATACCCGAGTGTTTCCAACCATCTTCAATAGTTGGTATGTGGCTAGTGGCCTATTTTTGTCCTAGATTTTATAGGATAATTATTAATTGAAGATACAATATCAAGGGATTCCAACTCTTGATTGATAGAAGAATGATGGTAAAGTAAAATGATGTGTTTGTTATATCTCTCATCCATAGGGATAGTGGGTATATTATTATCCTTAAGGTGGTATATATATATATGGTAGAGAGGTCTTGTATCTAGGAATGGCAAGATGCATGTTTTTTATCACCAACATCGAATGATCTAGATGTCATTCGAGGTATTAATATCCTATTTTCTATATGGGTGATTGGCCTGTTTGATTCTAGAGCTATGATATCCTTTATTTAGTCTGTCACAGATCATGTTATATGACATTTTTTTGGGAGGCTTCTAGTTCCCTTATAATGAACTAGGCCATTAGGGGTTCAAATATAATTTTATGGAATTTATATAAATAGTGAGTTGTTGTTGGAGAAACATTGCTCATGGGGATATTTCACATTTCTTTAGATATATCTGTTTGACATCATTCATTCCATGTACTAGTTTTATTATGTATATGATATCCAATATTGAAAAATAGGGATGTTATATTATATGAAACTGATGGAGACAATGAAGTGTATGTTATTAAGAGAGACACTCGATTGGGGAAAAGGCATGTTGAGACTCCGAATTTGTTTATAGCACTCTTGATTTTGTGTTCATCATAGGATCATATAGTCTTATTTCTCAGTGTTGGTGATGATTACTCTGATGTATTTTTTGAAGACGTTATGTAACATCCCAACCCTAGAATCTTAGATTCTTTGCATTATTTTATTACATTGGCATTATTATAAGGATTCATATCCCAAAGGACAGATCAGTTTTGAAGTCTTAGGAATGATATTATTTTATTGAACCATTCATTACAATTAAAAACATAAAATTAAACAAATATAATTCATTGATAATTCCATTATTCTCTTTTATTAACCCTTTATATTAATCACAATAAACATCATGGGATCCTGTGAAAAAAATAAAATAAATGGCTGAGCTCTGATGCTTAGTACGAGTAAACAATATAGAGGCAACTATCATAGATAAAGATAAACTATTAAGGCATGTTTTAAAATTGAAACACACAATATTTAAACATAATATTGAGTATAATATGTAATGAATAAATAAAATAATTTTATTTTAAAATTCACATGGATATTATACTGGTCGAATAAAAACATGTTATATCAATAACAAATCTCATAAAGAGGGAATGGAAAATGTCAGACATCCTAACCAAAATGTCAAGGCCTTGTGCCAAGACCATCCCTAAATGGGTAAAACCCTAAATAGTTTGTCTCATGAAACCAACTGATGCACCTATGGGCTAAAGTGGTCCCCACACATCACTTACTATGTCCAATGCATTCCTCATATGAAAAGGGTAAAACATAACATAAAAATGTGAATTAAAACTAGAATATAAAATGTTAATATATTAACTGTAAACCATGAATTGTATCGAAATAACACATACATAGTCAAATATATCATAATATCTTCAATACAATATGGAAGATTTTATCATAATAAATCTACGATAATTAAGCATAAAATCCAACATTGTATTTTGGCATAGATTAAAATAATCTAACAAAATCATTGAAACTCTTCGGGAGAAATACCTATTTTTTACGTTGAAATAATTTAAAAGTCGTGAAATTAGAAAATAAAAAATTTCTTTTGAAAATAATATGTTAATCATATAAAGTAATATTAAAATTTTTAAGGCTTCATTATGGTTTAAAATATTCATTCGCGTTGTATATGTTAAAAACGGTCTTTCGTTAATTTGTCGAAAAGGTTATAAAGTTCATTGTATGGAAATTTATTAAATGATTACATTAAAAACATATTATAAAAATCCTAACATAGGTAAAAATGACTTTAAAAGTCTATTGATAATATTTTGGAATACATTTTCTGAAACATGGAAATGGATGATAATGATGTCCTATTAGATACTTTCATATAAACAACCTTTAATAATAGTGATATTAGGAAATTATCCATTAATGTAGATCTGATTCCCTTTATATGTGTCTGAAACTCATATATTGTGGTTTGGAATGTATTATTAATTTTTACAAGAATCATACTATTATTTATGTTATCATGTATAATTAATTTATGACTTTATATTACCTATCCATTTAACATTACCATGTTAAATCAATGTTTCATGTATTAATTGCCTTATCTATCGTATGTGTTTTGAGTTGTTATTCACGATCTTATTAGTTAGATCATGATTCACTAAATTAAATAATAAGATAGATGTTTTGATATATCTTATATATTCACTCTATATTTAATATGAATTAAATACACCGTTCATGTAGACGGTAGATCGTACGTACACATGAGTGGTGTTTCTGTTTTCGTATCATATTGGACGTAAATGAGACAAATATAAATATAAATATATATATATATAGATTATAGTTTAATTATTATGTCATATAATTCCTAATTATTCTTCATATATAATTTTATAATCATATATGAATGGCTAACATGGAGAATGAATCTCATCACGTCGTAGAGACGGTAGGTCGTACATATGCAGGAGCGACGATATCATTACCTTAATGGTTAAATGGTATATAATTTGGTGATATATTAATTATACATAATCATAATAATTTCATATTATTTATATCTAGTATAAACATCATAATACCCATCTGAATAAGGTAGGGTTTAATAATAAATTACACCGCTATGTGGAGACGATAAACTGTACGTATGCATGCATGGTGAAATTGATATTCATAGGATGAATAAAAAGAATAATATGGTTGAACAATTATCATCATAAAATCTGAGAATATATATGATGATGTATTTGTTACATTATTATGGAAATAATAAAGGAATAGGAAGTATAAAACGAAAAGAACATTGAAGGTGTTGATAAAACAATTACCTCTATATTCATTATCTCCATTTGATTTGAACAAAAGGACCCCATTGGTTGAATTTGTCTCCAAATTACAAACAATAGGATGATGTGTGGAAATTATTGATGAGTGTTTTATAGTTTTTGGTCTTACTAAAGGGTTCATGGATGTGTGAGGAAGTCAGGGAAGAGGTGCCTTGTATAAGGTAGGGGAGGGGCGCTTTGGGAAACTCACATAATAATAAACTATTATAAGACTATTCAAGATCCAAATACATAAAAATGGCCGATAAATGTAAACAAAAATAAAATTTTAAAACATAACCTATCCCCTTGTTATTATTTAACATTTTTCAATTAATAAATAATTTAATAATTAACTAGTTCATTAAAATGTCATTATTTCAAAATTTAATACTATTCATTTAATTGGACTTAAAATAAATTAAGAAAAATTGGTAATTATAATATAATGTTTTCACACATAGAAAATATATCTTATATTTCTATTAAATTCGTTGTTACTATTAAATAATTCAAAATATTTCAAAATTAATATTATTAAAATCAATTATTCTATTTTTTTGTTAATTAAATAAATAATGTTTTTGAATTGAAAATACTTCTAAGGTAATTGTAAGACTTATAAAAATTAAAAATTTATTAATTTAATGAAACATATTTCATTTATATCAAAATATTAATTTATATTCGTTTATTGCATCATTTTGGCAATATGTGGACGCATAAAAGAAATTAAAATACAAGATAGTGATATTTTGTAACTATCAATGATTTAAATAATATATAAATAATTTTAAGAAAATTTTTCCATTAAACAACTAAAAATTTATCTTAATGTAATAATAATATATAATTATTCATCAAATAATTTTTGGACAAGTTTTTGTTTTATTTTAAACATTATAATTTTGATTTACCCGTAATTAATCTATTTAATTAGAATTGTGGTAATAACATTTCAAATATTAAAAGGTTATATATTATTACTTATATGGTGTCCATAGTCCATAAATGAACATTTTATTAAATTTTATACCATATATTAATTTTTTTGTATTTTTGTAATTATTTTATTATTTTAAAATAATTTAATAAATTATAATTGTTATAAAATATCAATAGTGTTAATTTTGACACTATTGATCACATTGACTTTAGTTAAAAGCCAACAATATATATAAATTCAAAACAAATTATTTAATATACTCCTAAAATTTCACTATAACCTATATAATTTTTGATTCACCTTAATTAATCAAAATTATATTTATTTTGATATTTTTAAAACCATTTATTTGATATTTCTATTAATATAATAAATTTGGCATCGCTATTGTGTCGTCATTAATGGTAATTAATTAATCTATGAAAAATATTAATATTTTACTAGGGTATAGTTATTTATTTCACCTTTTGATACACCACTTATAATCAATGTTATCTTTTTTATCCCTATATTAAAAATAATATACTTATATAAAATTAGAGTCTGACATTTTGTCACATTCATTGATTTTAATAATATTTATGTAATACTCATAGAAATGTGTATATGAAATGATTATATTTTGAAGATTAAGTGATAAAGGGTTTAATGTAGTCATCCGATAGGATTTTCAAATCTTTTAAAGAAATTATTTTATTTTATTTTTACTTTTAATTACCATATTTACTCTTAACAACAGTAAATAAAAAATTACTAAAGTTATTATTCATAAGGTAAAAAAATTAAATAAACATAATGTAAAAATTTGGACCCACTTATTTTGAATATGGAATCCATTTTTTAAAATTCAAAACACATAATTTTCTATATTTAAATTAAAAATAATCTCAATAATGGATCGAGAAAACACGTTTCTTAGAAAGTAAAAACCATCCAAAGATTAACATGTTTTTATCTAAACTTTTTAATGTGAAAATAATTCCAATGACCTGCATTACTCTAAATGATAAAAATAAAAAAATTATACTTTTAAAAAAATCAAATGTATAATTTAACACTGTAAATTATTTCGAATAAAAAAGTTGTTTTTGATTAAATTTTAGTTTATTTTATTATTCATCAAAATGTGAAACATATCAAAAATGTTTAAAAAATTGAACCAAAGTAAATTTTTATATTACACTTCAAAATAATTTTTTTTAATTGTATATAAATATTTTTCAAAAATAATTTTAAAATGGGAGTTCCATCAAAAGGTGGAAAATTGTATTTTTTAAAAATACTTCTTTTATCTGAAAATTTTAATTTTTCTTATATCATAGTAAGAAAACCTATAAGATGAATGTTATAATTATATGGATTATATAAAAAATTTGTGTTTAAAAATATTATTAATATATAATTTAATTGTTAGGTTATATATTATATAAAATAATAATAATTTAGTAATATATTATTGTTTGGTAAAACTGGGCATTACATGTAACGCAATCCAAATCATTGTTTTCTGTAGTGTAATATTTACTTGGTGTTTCATAAAAATAATGTAACATAATTTTAACACCCCAATCTTCCATAGTACGCTTCTCTTTGAATAATTCAATAGCTTTCATTGTATGCAACTGCGATATTCTAACACACTACAACCAATCAAACTAGCCGTTTTGAATAGTAATACCCACTTTCTGACATTTTATCAATTTTATCTTTCAAAATGGAATTCATTTTTGGGTTCTGAATATTGACTTAGAGATCCTACATAATGGTATTTTATTTATAATTTTTATATATTGAATAATTAAATTTATTGATGACACAATGATGGTACAATATTTTCCATATTAATGAAAGAATTAAATAAATTGTTTTAAAAATGTTACAGTAAATATAATTTGAACCTTTTGATTCCATCCACAAATTTTATAGGTTAATATGACATGTTAATATTGATTAAATTATTTTATTTTGAATTAATAATGTTTTTAGGACTTTAGAAAAAATCAATTATTAAATTGTGTCAAAATTGACAAAAATGAGTTTTTTAAAAAATATTATATTATTAATTGATATAATATTCCTAAAAATCTATGGTTCATCCAAATTACATATATAATGATATTTTTATCACTAATGAACCATTTGGGGTTTCTTTTGATGTTTATTGTAATTTTATTAATCATATAATAAAAAAATACAAAGAGGCATGGTAAATGTCAAACTATTTAACGAAAAGTTAAATCTAAATGAAAAGTTAATATAGTGACCCAAACATGTCTAATTCCTAATGGTTGAGTGGTTTTAGACCCATCCTCAGATTTTCCTTTAAATAAATCATTTTTAGCCATTAAAAACCGAAAATAATTTTATTATAAAATAATATTTCTATCTTTTCCTAAGGTGCCCCTCACCCCTCTTATTAAAGGGCACATCCCCTTCTCACTAATTCACACCTTCAAAGCCTTTTGTCTCTTCCAACACCTGAAAAAATACCCTCTCAACTCTAATCCCTTCATCTTAGAGTTCTTAATTTATTCAAATAGCCATCCTATGGAGCCCTTTTGAACAAATAAAAACGAAGAACCCGAGAAAGAGGTAAATATTTCATCACCACTTTCAAGTTATTTTCTTCTTCCACTTCTTTTTTATTTGTTGTTTCCATTATAAAATAATAAATAGAATATATTTTATATACTATGATGTTATTATAAATATGGTACAACCAGATTCATTATTCTATCCATCCTTTGAATGACATGTCACCATACGTGCATACGTACGGCTTACCATCTCCACATCGTGGTGTAATTGTTATTCAATACATTATTATGTGAATGGTTATAATAATTATGTGTAATTTGTGTAAATAATGAATATAACATGATAATGATTCTGTATATATGATATAATATCCAATTATATATTATTTTAATATGTAATGAATGATATTGTCGCCGGTGTATACGTATGGATTACCGTCTCCACGAACATGAGATGATTCATTCCCATCGTATCCATTCAAGACTAATTTTCATTATATGATTAAAATAATGTTTAAAGACTTAATATCATTCTGAATACGAATAAGATACATCTTATCCATAACAAACATTACTTACGTAAAAATCATATAATGGAAAATGAATCAGTTAACACCCGAAACGATGATAATACTAAGATATTATTAACAAATCAATGTTGAAAGATAATATATGATATAATATTAATGTATATTATTCTTTTATTTTTTAATGACAATTATTTAACCATTATACAGGTGTTTAACCTACCCTCGGCCAAGGAAAAGTACAAGGTAAGGGTTAATTTCACAATCTCTCTATTATCCGAGGTTATTTTTACGTAAGTATCTACTAGGACCTCTTTATGATCCACATCCATGTTTCAGAAAAATGTATTTCAAAACATTCATACTAATTTATAGATGATGGATTAAAATCATTTATACCGTTGTTTGACTTTTTATAATATGTTTAAAAACAAATCATTCCGCCATTTTCCAAACAAGGTTCTTTATAATCTTTTCGTCAAAATTAATGCAAGAATGTCTTTTTTAACTTATATGGTGTGTGTGGCTATTTTCCACCATTATAACATCGTCAAATCTTCCCTTATAAGATTATAAGAATAATTTCAAATATAAATGTTTTCTTTTATAATTAATTGACTTTTAAATTATTTCAAAATAGAAAGAGATATCTCTCTAAAACGGTTTTGATTTCATCTATGTCCACATCCTTTGATGGATTTTTATTTTGTTTGAAATTGATTTATTAGGATAAAAAACATATATATTGTATTGATGGTTTTAGGATATGTTTGACTGTGGATGTCTTATTTTATACCATTCATGGTTTATGGATAAAGGATTGACATTTCGTATTCCAGTTTTAATACCAATGTTTATGATATTTTTAAAACTTTTTCATATGAGGAATGCATTGGACTTAGTAAGTGATGGGTGGAGCCCGCTATAGGTCCTCAATGCATAGGTAGGTCTCGTGAGACATACTAGTGTCTTGGAAGAAGACCTTTACAAAATCTTATTTGTAGTCTTGGAACAAAGCCTTGAATATGTGGTTATGAAGTCTGGCATTATGAATTCCATCATTATGAATGTGTCCATTGATATTTCATGTAATTATTCGACTAGTAGAATATCCATCTGTGTAAGTAAATGGAATTATGTTGATTTATATTTTCCATATTATGATGAAGTTAATGTTGAAAATGCTTTTTTCATTTTATACATTGCCTTAAATGTTTATGCTTATTTAAGAATGTTTCCGCTATATTGTTATCTATACTGAGCATCTCAGCTCACCCCTTTATTTGTTTTATTTTTTCCCGGATGAGAAGAAGTATATTATAACTGACCTACATGGATAGTCTATGGGATCTCAGTGTTGTCTACGGAAACAATATTGTTGTAGTTTTCTATTTTATGATGTAATGTAAATGTTATTAATGTATCTAGTACTTCCAAGGCTACTATATTAATTGGTATTTTGAGACATGATCTTTTTTTATCATTCCAATGATACGTAATAATACACCGACTCATGGATTTTGGGGTTAGGGCATTATAGTTGGTATCAATGGAATTTTAGTACAATCCTTGGAAACTAGATTTAGGTAAACTCTAATTAGAGAACATAGCACTATGATAGACTTTGATGATTAATATATAATAACTTCCTAGAATTTTGGTATTGTATATATTTTTTGAGTTTTCCAATAAATACATCCATATCTAGATATGAACTGGTAGAGGTGTCTCTAAAATAGATATACCTAGAGGTAAAACCAAAAAACACCGCTTTGATCTAGACTCGAATGAGAACTGGTGCACGACACTGGGCCTTGGTGCACTCTTAGTTACAAAACTCCCCGGGGTTATGCTTAGGATAATTATCATTTTCATTACAAACCATTATAATGGGTTTATGAGTATATAATTCCAAAAATAAAATATTTTTATGATTATGGATTATATCCATAAATTGATCAATTTTGTTAAGTGTTTTACAAGTTTAGGATTTATGTATTGTGATTCATAAACTAATATAATTTATGCCATTGTTTATAAATGGTGCCTAGTGGAAGGAATGGAGACTGTATTAATTCACGCACTCCATGTATTGATTTAACTCCTAGTCAAGATTATTATAGTGGAGCTGGTGATGCAACTGGTGTTGATCAGCTAATCACCATGCTGGGAAAACTCACTAAAGATATGAATAATAACCAACCCGTATGGATCACCCAGATACACCGCATGGAGGATCAATTTTAAATCGCTTCATGAGCCAACAACCAAAAACATTCAATTGGGGTAAAAATCTACTAGTATCTGAGAAATAGATAAATTCCTTTGGGAAAGTATTCCACGCCATGGGGAGTAGCAAAAGGGAAAATGTTTCCATGGAATTTTACTGCCTCACTAGAGATACTGATAAATGGTGGTAATTGATTCAAAACAAAAAGGAAGATGATGAAGCATAAAATATTTAATGGATGGAGTTTAAAGAAATTTTCTTAGAAAAATACATTCCTCATGACCGTCGTGTGGATATGGAAAGAGAATTTATGAGTCTGAAGCAAAAGGAGGATGACAATGTGGAAAATTATGAAGCTAAAATTACAAGGATAGCGAGGCATGTTGTAGATTATATACATAACCCAAGAATTAATATTTATGATTTCTTTGATGGGTTAAAACCAATTCTCCGTCGAGCATTAGTCTCAAAATCCTTCTTGTCGTACGAAGATATTATCTCATGTGCTATCAAGACAGAAAAATAATTCTTTAAGTATTATGACTTTAAAGCAAATCAAGAGAAGAAGAGATCAGTTGAACACTATAGAAATGGGAATATGGGGAAGAAGGTAAAAGTTGAATATCAATTCTGTAGTATATGTGTGTACAAACACCCTGGTACATGCCTGAAGGGAATAGAATTCTGTTACAAGTGTGGTGAAAAAGGCCACAAATCTCATGATTAAAATGGGAAGAAAGAGGTAGTCAATGTTGAATGCTACAATTTTAGAGAAAGGGTGAATTATTCGAATGAATTTCATAATAATTTGGTGAACATAACTCAAAAAAGTCCAAGGGATCAAGGCTAATATTATCCTATCCCTACTGCTGAGGTTGATGCTTTGAAAGACGTGGTGGCTGGTAATTTAATGGTTTCCTCAAGTTTAGCAATTACTTTTTTGATTCAATATCATCTCATTGTTTCATATCTTCCTAGTTTTTGAATAAATTTAGATATTTCCAATTTGATTTAACAGGGGAGTTGTCAGAGAATACTTCTAATGGAAGTATCTTTGCAACAACATTTTGTAAATCAGTTCTTATTAAGGAATATAAACGTTATTTATTAGTTGATCTCATTGCCATACCGATGATTGAATTTGATATAATCCTCAGTATAGATTTTCTTTCTTACTATGATGAGAATATTTATTTTATGTATAAGAAGGTTGCAATATTTGATAATGATAAGGAGTACCTTATCATTAGAGCAGAATATTCACCACCAACTTCTTATCTAGAAGCACCCCCAGTAGCTCAACTAAATTTAATTATTGTGGAGGAAGATAATGAAATAACTGTGGGTAAGGAAAGGAATTTTCAAATAGAGGATGTACCTATTGTGAAATAATATGTTGATATGTTTGATTGGTATTTAACTTGATATCCTCTAGAATGAGAAATTGAGTTTTTCATTGACTTAATTCTTGGCTGAACGCATATATCAACGACCACTTATACAATGGACACTATGGAATTAGTGGAACTAAAGAAACAACTAGTTGAATTGAGTAATATGGGATTTATTCACCCTAGTGTTTCTCCATGGGGAGCCCATGTTCTATTTATTAAGAAGAAATATGGATCTATGAGGTTGTGCATTAACTACAAGGATATCAATGCTATAAAAATAAAGAACAAGTATCCCCTACCTTGCATTGATGATTTATTTGACCAACTTCATGGAGGTCGATAATTTTCAAAGATTCACCTTCGATCTGGATATCATAATTTGTGTGTGAAGAAAGAATACATTCTGAAAAAAGCATTTCGAACTAGGTACGGGCATTACGAGTTTACAGTAATGCCTTTTGGATTGACAAATTCACCCTAAGTCTTCATAGATCTAATGAAAAGAGTTTTCAAGGAATATCTTGATGAATTGGTAGTAGTATTTATTGATGATATCTTGGTATACTCCAAATACTACGAAGATCAGGAAAATCACTTGCGCATTATCCTGAAGACTCTTAGAAGACATGAATTATATGGGATGTTTAGCAGTTGTGAATTCTGGATTCAAGAGATTTCTTTTCTTGGCCATATTGTCTCTAAGGATGGAATCTTTGTTGATCCTTTTAAGACCAAGGAAATCCAAAAATGGCCAGCACCCACGAGTATAACTGAGGTATGCCGTTTTATTTGTTGATCAAGTTATTATCAACGTTTCGTCTAGAATTTTTCCAGTTTGGCTAACCCCTTAACAAAGATCTCACGAAAAGGGGTTAAATTTGTCTGGACAAAAGACTCTGAAGAATGTTTTGAAGAACTGAACAGAATATTAATCAATTCCCATATATTTACTCTACCATTGGGAAATGATGGGTTTGTTATTTATAGTGATGCTTCAAAGAAAGGACATGGTTGTGTACTTATGCAGAATGATAGGGTTATTTCCTATGCGTCATGATAGATAAAAATTCACGAGAAGAACTATCATACTCAAGATCTTGAGTTAGCAGCTGTAATATTATCTTTTAAGATTTAGAGACATTATCTATATGGTAAAAAATGTGAGATTTATACTAATCAAAGAGTTTGAAGTATATTTTCTCACAAAAAGAACTCAACATAATGAAAAGGTGACGGCTTGAAATAATCAGGGATTTTTATTTCACTATAATCTACCACTCGGGGAAGGAAAATAAGGTGACATATACTTTGAGTAGAAAGGATCATCGAGTTTTTAACAAGATGATAGTTGAAAAGGATCCTATATACATGGATCTAGTAATGATGGATATAAGAATCACCATGGAAAGTGAAACATAAAATATTTTTCAAATGGTTTCCAAACCATCATTACAATAAGGGATAAAGAGTTCTCAGACCAATGATGAAGAGTTTTAAAAAGATGATTAAAGCTATACATGATGGAAGAATGAGAGACATTGTGTATGAAGATGGAATTCTAATGTTTGAGAAGAGACTTTTTGTTCCCAATATACCTGATCTAAAAAGGTAATTTTTGGATGATTCTCATAGTTCTAATTTCTTTATACACCCTGGTATCACTAAGATGTATAGATATTTGAAGGAAAATTTTGGTGGGACATCATGAAGAGGGAGAATGTTAATTTTGTGTCAAGATGCATGGTTTTTCAACAAGTGAAAGCTAGAAGAAATCAGCCTAGAGGAGTCATGCAACCTCTTCCCATACCTGAGTGGAAATGAGATAATATTACGATGGACTTTTTCATGGGACTACCAAAGACTCCTTGAAGGAACGATGCAATATTGGTAATTATTGATAGTCTTACCATGTCAACACATTTTCGTTCTATAAGAAGAGATTTACCACTTGAACGTTTAGCATGCCTATATATTAATGATGTTGTAAGACTTAAAGGAGTACTGTTATCGATTGTTTCTGATTGTGATCCCCACTTGACATCAAGATTATGGAAAGGTCATCAGAAAGCCAAGGATAATGAACTCCGTTTGAGCTATACCGACGACCCTCAAACTGATGGACAATCGGAATGGACAATTCAATCCTTATAAGACATGTTGAGATCTTTTTCACATGACTTTCAATGTATGTGGGATCAATATTTACCTCTGGTGGAATTTTCCTATAACAATAGCTTCCATTCAAGTATTTAGATGGCACCATATAAAGTGTTATATGGAATGAAATGTCACACACCAACCTATTGGGATGATGCGGGTGAAAGAAAACTCGTAGGCCCAGAACTTTTTGAGGAAACGATGGAAAAGTTGAAGGAAATCTAAACCCATATCAACGTAGCTCAAAGTAGGCAGAAGAGCTATCTGATAACCAAAGGAAGGATTTGGAATTGTAGGAAGGAGATCTTGTTTTCATAATGATATCTCCATGGAAGGGTGTTATATGTTTCAGTAAGAAGGTAAAATTAAGTCTCAGGTACATCGGACCTTCCTAAATCCTAGAAGAAATTGGGTTTGTAGATTACCATTTGGAAAAGCTGTCAATTATCTCAAAAGTTCATGATGTATTCCATGTATCACTTTTGAGAAAATACATGCCTGACCCAATGCATGTACTCTCCTATGAGTAATTAGAACTAGAACCTGATCTATCTTATTGAGATGATCATGTATATATTTTTATACAAGATAACAAGTTCTGGGAAACCGGACGAGTGGTCTTGTAAAATTTCTATGGAGAAACCATAAGATAGAAGAGGCAATGTGGGAGCCCGAGGAACTTATGATGAAGAACCACCCGAGTTTTTTATGCAGTAATATTCTAGAAATCTTGAAGATGAAATTATTTGAAGGTGGGGAGAATATAACACCCCAAGCTTCCATGGTATGCTTCCCTTTGAATAATGTAATAGCTTGCACTATAAGAATCTTCGAGATTCAAACACACTTAAACCAATCAAACTAGCCAGTATGAATAGTAATACCCTCTTTTAAAAAATTTATCAATTTTATCATTCAAAATGGACCTCAATTTTGGGTTTGGAATATCAAAATTAGCTTAAGGAGAAATCTTGGTATTTTTATGAAAACATTTAGTTTTTTATGAATAGTGAAAAATACTAAATTTTAATTAAAAAAACGTTTTTAATCATAATAATTAATATTGTTAAATTATAATATTGGATGGTTTAAAAGTATAATTAGATTATATTTTTACCATTTAATCCAATTTTTTTCATTGGACCTAATTTCACATTTAAACTGGAAATAAAAAAATGTAAATCTTTTGATAGTTATTATTTCTTACAAAAACACGCTTTTTGTATTCACAACGTGAATTAATTTCTGTCACTTCTGTGTTTTGAATTTATAAAAATGTTTTCCATATTTATAATTATAAATTAAAAAGTTTTTAAATAGGTTACCATTATTTTTAGACATTTTGAATTATAACTTTGGTAAATATTTTATCTACCATGGTTAAAGGGTAAATCAGGTAAATAAGGGTAAAACAATAATATTAAAATTACATTAAATTACCGTAACATGTATCCTAATCCTATTGGCAGATAAATGTGAGACCTTGGGCATCCTTGGTTATATTTGGGGACCCCATGGAGCCACTTGTATGTGATAATGACACATTATATTAATTAAGTTAAAGTAAATACAAAAATGACATAAGCATATATGTTTTAGTAAAAAAAATTAAATTGGGTTATATATGTTATCTCTTTGACTATAAATATTAATTATACAAAAAAATATTTAATAAATAATGGTATTTTATTTATAATTTTTACACATTGAATAATTATATTTTTTTATGACAAAATGATGATGCAATATTTTCCTTATTAATGAAAGAATCAAATAAATGGTATTATAAATGTTACAATAAATATAATTTGGATTTTTTGATTCCATACACGAACTTTAATTATTAATATGATATGTTAGGATTGATTAATGTATTTTACTTCTAATTAATTAAGTTTTTATGACTTTAAAAAAATACAACTATTAAATAGAGTCAAATTTGACATAAAAGAGTTTTCAAAACAAATATTATATTATTAATTGATATAATATTTTTAAAAATTTTAGGTTCCTCCAAATGACTTATATAATGATATTTTTATAATTAATAAACCACTTAGGGTTTGTTTTTAATTTTATAGTAAGTTTATTAACCATATAATAATGAAATACAAAGAGACATGGTAAATGTCAAACTATTTAACTAAGAGTTAAATATAAATGATAAAGTTAATATAGTGACCCAAACCTGTCTAAAACCTATTGGATGAGTTTTTTGCGACCCAAAACCACATTATCCTCTAAATAATTCATTTTGGAGCCATTAGAAACCCAAAATGACTTTATTGAAAAATAATATTTCTAACTTTTCCTAAGGTGCCCCTCACCCCTCTTATAAAAGGGAACGTACCCTTCTCTCTATTTCACGCCATCAAATAATTTTTGATCTGCCAAAACTAGACCAAATTCCCCCCCCCCCCAAATATCCTCACTTCATCCTAGAGGCCTTAATTTAGTCATAAATCCATCATAATGATCCCTTTTTATCAAATCAAAAGGAAGAACTCGAAGAAGAGATAAATATTTAATCACCCCTTTCAAGTTCTTTTCTTCTTCCACTTCCTCTTTCTTTGTTGTTTCCATTATAAAATAATAACTCCAGTATATTATATATACTGTTATGTTATTATAAATATGGTACAGCCATATTCATTTTTCTATCCATTCTTTGAATGACATGTCACCATATGTGTGTACGTACAACATACCGTCGCCACATCATGCTGTAATTGTTATTCAATACATTATTATTTGGATGTGTATAATATTGATGTTTAATTGATGTAAATCATATATATAACATTATAATGATTTTTTATATATGATATAACATCAAATTATTTGTTATTTTAAAATCAAAATAATGATATTGTCACCCGTGTGTACGTACGGATTGCCATCTCCATGAACGCAATGAGATTCATTCCCCATCGTATCCATTCAAGAATAATTTTTATTAGATGATTAAAAATAATGTTTATTGACTTAATATCATTCTGAATATGAATATGATACATCCTATCCATAACAAACATTACTTATGTAACAAACCATATAAAGGAAAACGAATCAGTTAACACCCGAAACGACGATAACAATAAGATATTATTAACAAAGTAATGTTAGAAGATCATATATGATATCATATTAATATATATGATTCTGGTATAATTTAATAAAAATTATTTCACCATTATACAAGAGGTAATCCAACCCCTTGACAAGTAAAAAAACATGGTAAGGGTTAATTTCACAATCTCTCTATTACCTGATATTGTTTTTACGTTAGTATCTACGGGGACCTCTTTATCATCCACATACATGTTTCATAAAAATGTATTTCAAAACATTATTATTATTTTATAGAATATGGTTTAAAGTCATTTGAACCACTTTTTGACTTTTCATAAGATGTTTATAAAGAATCATTCTGTCATTTTCCAAACAAGGTCCTTTATACCCTTTTAACAAAATTAATATAAGAATGTCTTTTTTAACTTATAAAGAGGGTGCAGCTATTTTCTGACGATATAACATCATCGAAGCTTTCCTTAAAATCTTATAAGAATATATTCAAATGTAAATGTCTTATTTTATTATAATGTGACTTTTAAATTATTTAAAAATAGAAAGATAAATTTCTCTAAAAGGTTTTGATTACATCTATTTCACCATCCTTTGATGTATTTTAATTTATTTGATGTTCATTTATTACGATTATAACATTCATATTCTATTGATATTTTAGTGATATGTTTGACTGTGGATGTGTTATTTCATACCATTCATGGTTTATGGATAATGTATTGACATTTCGTATGCCAGTTTTAATACGAATGTTTATTTTATGTATAAGCCTTTTAATATGAGGAATTCATTGGACTTAATAATTGACAGGTGGAGCCCGCTATTACTCCTAGATGGATCGGTAGGTCTCTTGAGACAAACTAGTGTCTTGAAACAAGGCCTTGACAAAATCTTAATTTTACTCTTGGAACAAGGCCTTGACTGTGTGGTTATTAAGTCTGGCATTATCCATTCCATTATTATGAAAGTGGATATTGATATTGCATGTGATTATTCGACTAGTATAATATCCATATGGGTATGTAACAAAATTATTTTGATTTGTATTTTCCATATTATGATGAAGATTATGATGAAAAGGATTTTGTTCTAGTTTTATACATTTTCTTAAATGTTTATGCTTATTTATGAAAGATTCTTCTATATTGTTGTCCTTACTAAGCATTTGAGCTCCCACCGTTCTATGTTTTATTTTTCCCAGGATGCAATGAAGTATATTATGACAGACATGCATGGATATTATATGGGATCTCAGTGTTGTCTATGGAAACAATGTTGTTTTAGTTTTCCATTTTATGATGTAATTTAAACCTTATGAATTTATCTAGTACTTCCAAAGCTACTAAACTTATCGTTCTATCTAGAAATGATCTTTTTTGATCATTCCAATGATACTTAATAATGCACGAACTCTGGGCTTTTGGGTTTGGGCGTTACAATAATTATATTTATTTAGAAATTAAAATATTTTAAATTCTCAGGGTGATACATTTTCCCCTCCTTTAATAAATTTCATCCTTCTAATCTGAAATATCACATGGAAAATAAAATGTTGATACTACAAAATACCTATGTGGAAGACCCATATTGGAAATAGGGTTAATAATATATACTAGAAATAAGAGGAAAAGGTAAATGTGAAGGTCTCCACCAAATTTGGCATTCATATAGGAGAGCATTAGTTGATATTATAGATATGTACATGGAGGTAAAATGTAAATATTTATTGGTTTTGATTGTGGTAATTAATCACAAACAAGTGAAAAATAAATAGAAAATTTTGGGCCTCAAAGCCTTAAATCTATAATGATTTCAAATACCATTGGGTTAATAAAAAATAACGTATTAGTATAGAACTTTTTTTAGATACACTTTCCAATAGCTGAGGGATTATTTTATTATCCAATGTTGAAATAGAGAAAACTTACATGATTCAATCAATGTTATCCTTTTCTTGTGCTTCAGTTTATTTTCACTTCGTTTCATTTACCTGGATATAGATATTCAAGATGTTTCTTTATGCATATATCGGTTTTAACAAATCATAATTTCCATGAATATCTCATTCAACCTTTAAACTTTTATTAAAAACTAAAATAGTAAACACATTATATCGAATAAATCATACTTAAAACATAAAATATAATATAAAATTTTCATCTTAATATATTCTAGCCATAAGACTCAGCCAAAGTACTTCCATCCAAATTTACTATCCCAAAATTTCTCTACATTTACAACATTCATTATATTTTGAAAATAATGTAATGTAACTCTTACTTTTGTATACCTTTATCACCATAAAAACTATAATGAAACCATTCACACATAAAAATCATTTATGAAGAAGTACTATAGTACAATCCATACATTTCTCATGATTCATATAACCAGAGAACCAATGCTGAAATAATTATTTATTCCAAATAGGAAATAACCTTAATCCTACATCACTCTTAAAACATTAAATATACTTCAACATTGTATTCCTTGATACCTCATTCATTTCATTTACCTTTTGGAGTCTCTTCACCATTAATAGTATAACCATTTCACGTATAACCTTTCTGATTCTAACCATTGACCAAAACTCCAAGAACAAAGCGAGAAACACAAATCATAGTGATATTCGCATGAAGAATCATTAATAGGATCTATAAATGATTACATCTTCATCTCAATCCATTTTTTCAAATGATTAACTGAGATTATCTATTACCAAATCTAAAGGATTATATCATATAATTAGATTTATCATTAAATTCTTTCATAAGGATATGTTTTCTAATCAATTTTTTCTAAATCTAATTTCCAAGGTTGTTGTTAAACTTCGCCTGATACAAATAATAACTCCCCATCCTTAAAAGCCCGATGGTAGTTCACTATTTTAATACATTTGAATTATAACAAGGAATAATATCCCAAATTATCGATTATTTATGTATTCTTCATGAATATACTACATACATGAACCTTTCATTACAATTAAAAATAGAAAATTAAATATAGAAATTTTTTGAGAATTCCATTATTCTACTTTATTTACCTTGTATATCAATCATACAACACTTCTTGGTATATTGGGAAAATAAAAAATAAAAAATGGGTGAGATCTAATCCTCATTAAGGGTAAAAAATATAGCAATAGGTATCATAAATAAGCATAAACTTTTAAGTCGTCGTATTTACTAAAACACAAGACTTTTAAACGCAATATTTTGCATAAAATGGCAAGAATAAATGAAAAAATTTCATTTAAACATTCACATAGATATTAAACTAATCCAATAATCACATGTAACATCAATAACTAATCTAATAATGAGGGAATGGATAATGTTGGACATCATAACCCAAACATAAAGTCCTTATGAAAATAATATACATAAACTACTAAAAACCCAAACTAGTTTGTCTCATGAGACAAATCGATGCATTGAGGGGCTATAGCGGGCCTCACCCATCACTTACCAAGTCTAATTAATTACTAAAATTAAAAGGGTGAAACATAGCATAAACATTCATATTAAAATTAACATACAACATATCAATACATTAACCATAAACCATGAATGGTAACAAAATATAACATCCATAGACAAAAATATCATAAACTATTCAATACAATATAGATGATTATATTATAATAAGTCAACCTAAATTAATCATAAAAACCAAAAAGGATATTGACATAGAATAAAATTATCTAACAAGATCATTAATACTCCTTGAGAAAAATATCTGTTTTTAACTTTGAAATCATTTTAATGATGCATAATTATAAATGAAGACATTTTTTTTGAAAATATACATGTAATACTATAAGGGGAGCTTCAAAATGTTAAGGCATCATAGTGGTAGAAATATTCCCTTGCAACATATATGTTACAAAATTATTTTTTAAAATTATTGAAAATGTCATAATGTACCTCATTTGGAAAATGACAGAAACATTCCTTTCAAAATGTTTTATAAAAATTAATACATTAGAAAAAAATATAAACCATTTTTGATATTATTTTTAAATACATTTAAGTAACATGTACATGGATTAAGAATATGTACTAGCAGATACTATCATATAATCAACCTCAGATAATAATGAGATTGTGAAATTAACCCTTACTATATATCTGATTCTTTCCATAGATGTATGAAACTATTATATAGTGGTTTTGAAATAATTAATAACTTTTACCAAAATCATAACAATATTTATCATATTATATATGATTCATTTATGAATTTATATTACACATTAATTTGACCATTTTATGTTAAAACAACGTTTTAGTTAATAATCGCTTTGTTTATTTTATGAGTTTTGACTTGTAATTCTTGATCTTTTAGTTAGATAATGATTTTCATACTTCCATTATATTAAACATGATTTATATGTAATATATATTAGGTATATAAATATATTATATGAAATGGAATACTCTTTTCATGGAGACAGTAGGCCGTGCATACGTATGAACATTTTTTACGTTTTCTTATCGTATTTGATAAAAGTATGTAAATGACATATATATATTATTTCATTATAATTATTATTTAATATAATTAAAACATATTAATTTTATACAATTTTATATTTACTTTTTAATGGTTAACATGGATACTTAATCTTATCGCTTCTTGGAGATGGTAGGTTGTACATACACACGAGTAACAGTATCATTACCTTAATGGTTAAATGGTATGGAATTGCTTGTTATATTAAATATAAAGAATCAAAATCATGTCATATTATTCATATACATTATTTTCATCATTATACCAATCCAAATAATGTAGTGTTGAATAAATAATTAGACAATGGCGTGGACATGATAAACTGTGCGTACGCAAGCATGGTGAGATTGTTATTCATTATATGGATAAAAGGAGGAATATGGTTATACCCTAATAATAATAAAATATCAGCATATACATGATAATTTAAATATTACATTAGTATTGAAGAAACGTAATAAAAGTAATTATAAAAGGAAACTGAATTTTAATGATATTATAAAACTATTACCTCATCTTCGGCTATCTCCTTTTCATTTACTCAAAATAACTCATTAGTTTGGATATTTCCCCAAGTTATGCAATATATGATTAATTGATGGAATTTTAGAGGATAATTGGGAATATTTTGGCTGAAATAATGGTTTCAAGGTGGTGTGAGGAATGGATGGAAGAGGTTTCTTTTATAAGACTGTGGAGAGGCACTTTTGGAAACTCTCAAAATATTATACTATAATAAGACTATTATATATCCAAATACATAAAAATGGCCAATAAATGAAAAATAGAATACAATTTAGACCATATCACATCCCCTTGTGATTATTTAATATTTTTGGGATTTTTAAATAATTTAATAAGATATTATCTCAGTAAGACATAATTATTTTCCAATTTAATACTATTAATTTATTTTGACCTAAAATTCAGTAAGACAATGCTTTAATTATAATATAATTCTTTAAAACATCTGTAATATATCTTATAGATCTATTAAATTCGTTATACACATTATAAAATTCCAAATATATCAAAATTAATATTATTAAAATCATATATTATATTATTGGGTTAATTAAATAAATATTGTTTTAGAACATAAAAGACTTTTAGTGTAATTATATAAGTTATAAAAACAAAAAATAAATTTATTTAAATATAATTATTTTATTTTTATAAAAATATACATTTATATTCTTTTATAGCATCATTTTGGCCGAATGTGGACTCATTAATGTTATTAAAATACAAGATAATGAGATTTTTTCAATATATTTGATTTAAATAACATATAATTTATTTTCATGGAAATGTGTCCATTAAAAAACTAAAAATTTATCTTAATCTAATAAGGATTAAAAATTAATCATCTAATAATTTCTGTACATGTTTTCATTTTATTTTAAAACATATTATGTTTATTTAACCTTAATTAATATATTTAATTTTAATTGTGGTAATATAATTTAATATATTAAATGGTTATAAATTTTTACTTATACTGTGTCAATTGACTATCAATGGACATTTTATAACATTTTAGACCATATAATGATAATTTATTATTTTGAAATGATTTTTTAAATTTTATGTAATTTAAAAAATTATTATTTTTATACAATATCAATAGTGTCACTTTTGAC
Source organism: Viscum album (assembly GCA_963277665.1). Taxonomy (NCBI): domain Eukaryota; kingdom Viridiplantae; phylum Streptophyta; class Magnoliopsida; order Santalales; family Viscaceae; genus Viscum; species Viscum album. The sequence goes on along the minus strand of OY728140.1, from coordinate 363,202,195 downwards.
ACTATTTATAACATTGACTTTATTTAAAATCCAAATATTAAGCTAACATCGAATCAAATTATTGAATATACTCCAAAAAATGTGATAGTCACCTAAAAAATTCCCGGTTCAACATAATTAATTCAAATTATATATATTTTAGTCAATTTAAAAACATTTATTTGATATTCATATTAATAAAATAATTTTCTCATCACCAAAATTTCATCATTAATAGTAATTATTTAATCTCTCAAAATTAAAAATAATTTAGATGATGTAGGTAATTATTTTCTATTTCTAGAGATTATTTATAATCAAATTCATCTACTGGTTATCCCTTTTTTAAAATTAATATAATTATATAAAATGAGAGTGTCTTTTTATCAAATTCATTGATTTTAAAAATAATTATTTCATTTCATGGACAAGTGTCAATTAAATGATTCCATTTAGAACATTATGTGATATGTGTAGCGACCCAACCCTAGATATCCTAGATCTGGTGTATAATAAAAACTAAAATGGCATGATTTCATGGAATCTATACCCGAAGGACTGATCAGTTTAGTAGTATTGGTAAAACAAATACATAAATGAGTATTTCATTACAAATGGATAGAAAAAGTACAACATATTTTTTTATTCAATGAAAATAAATAGCTTGAGGATAAAAATATTCCATCTAGTATATTATTGCATTTATTTCACAGTATTCTTCATGGATTCCATGGGAATGAAACAAAATAAGGGTGGTCTCAAATTCTCAGTAAAAAAAATATAGCGGAATCAATAATGAATCAATGTGAATAGTCAATATCGATTGGGTAAATAACTCAACACACATGCCATGTAATCAATAAACTAAATGAAAGTACATAATAAATATGAATGTTAATAACTAGAAACACATTCCATTAAAATAACTAGATAAGGAAAAAATAAATATGGTAAGGTATGAAATTTAATCACACACCATTAATCAATGAACTGAAATGAAATGCATCCATAGATATGTCAATAGAAAATATCATGGATAAATAATAATTGAAAATAATATGGGGGAAATTTATTTTTTATGTATGTCATGTCTAAGGCACATAAAGACATATTACCATCACGACCTTTCAAAAGACGGTTTAAAACAATGGGTATAATCCCATTTGCGTAATTCGTTATCTCATGAGAACCTGTCGATGCATCAAATAGCTATATAATGCCAGGTATCCACCTATCATTCCCAGTCCATATAATTCATCATATTGAATAATCAAATTAAATAATATGCTTTATCAAATAACCAAATTGGGTGAGAAGTATGGATATATCAATACTTTCTGAATTAATTTAAAAACTATCAATGTAGGGACCGTAAGTAAAATGGTGTACAGTTTATGCAATTGTAATATCCATGAAAATTGAAATGGATAATAAGGGGAAATTCAAATTTCAATGATCATGGGAGGTTGAATACTTTAAGGAGACTAAAAAATAAATCATGAAAGTGAATATGAAAACTGTACTTGGCCAAATCAGTAATAAACAATCTAGAAGAAGAATAATAATGGTATCAATAAAAACCCCAAGTGGAGAAAAAGAGAGGGTTATAGTTATTGAATAAATAAATGATTATCTTTTAAAAATATTCTTATGGAAAATATACTTTTCTCATCAAAAAATTTTTTAAATTTAAATGGATGCTTCAAATAAATGATGACAGATAAATCAGTATATGTCCTACAAGGTAAAAAAAATATTCCTTTTTTAAGAAAAAAATGATAGAAATTGACTTGTTAAGAAACCAACAAGAAGAATCCTTTGAAACATTGGTAAAATAAAAAAGGGTAAAATTTCTTTACCAAATAATGTTGAAAACATTTATCTAAAACCCATTTTAAAAACATGGTTTTTAGAATAAAACATGTTCTCTGACTAAATAGATATAAAATGTAATGTATTAAGAATTTTTTGTTCTAAAAACATCTTCTTACCAAAGAGTTGTAAAATGGTAATAATAAATTAAATGGTCATGAATAACTAGAGAATAATGATTTTTTTTGGAGAGTTATATAACTTCCTCTAATGTAAATTTCAATGAGATATCAATATGATTTGTCTTGAGTAAAATAATATTTAATCATTACAAAGTGTCCCATAACACTTTGAAAAAAATTTAATTCACAAACCTCCTGAAAAAATAATATTTAATGAAAGTATTAAATACCATGAAGTGAAAATTATTTCATGATAAAATATAGAAATGGAATTATATAAACTACACAAAACATTTAATTAGTGAACGTTACATCTATTTCATGGATGTGAATAGTAAAATGAGAATCCCTTACCTTGAGTATCGTTTTGGGTAAACATACTTTGAAATCCTTTTTAATAAATTTATGTTAATTTAAAAAAATTATTTATAACCATTTTCATGTATATTATTAATTTTATTTCACTTCTTACCATGTTTTGTACAACTACTCAAACAATTATGTTCATATCAGGTGTTTTTTACTAAATTGGGTTTATGAGTAAATATAATTATTATTGGTCAACTATGGTCAAGGGTTTCATTATATAACATATCTAGAATGATAATCATGAATTAATTATCAGATTTTTAAAACAATTATACTTTTATAATCAATAGTTAAATATGTAAATTAATATGAGAATATGATATAATCATGGAGATGGTAGGTCGTACGTACGCATGAGTAGAATTCCCATTTTTAAATGACTGTTGAAGAAAGAAGTTAAGTAACTAAAATATTTATGGAATGGAAATTATATAATAAATATCATATTATTTAATCACTTAAACTTAAATTTATAGTTATTTGTAGTAAAAGTAATCAGATCATGTCGAGGAGGCAATAGTCCACACGTCCACGAATAGCATTATCACTTTTTAAGTGTGTCAAAGGGTACTAATGAGAATGACATAAATATATATATATATCCATAAATTTAATTATGTAATATATATCATATAGATTTTTTTATGCCTTGTATTTTTAATTATGTCCATTCATTTATACATTACATGTTTCATTCGAACGAATCATATCACATTGAGGGGGCAGTATTCCGCACTTTCTCAAACGAAGATAACGTGTTAATGTAAAATGTAAATTTATATATTTATGTATTATAAATGTTAAATAGAAGTATAAATACACAATAAATATCATATTATATATATATAATTTTTACATCATAGTGTCCAGCATGAGAGGCGGTAATGGAAGAATGAACAATCATCATTTTGTGAGGGAGTAGTTCACCATCCATAGAAACATTATGTGTGATACCCATTAGATGGTGGTGTGTGTATTTTTAGGTTAAAATATAATAATAAAGACATCATATAATATTAAGGAAACTATTTTTGTTATAAAATAATATAATAAAGAGATTTCGGGGGGGTAATGGAAATGAAACTACAGAGATGATGAAAAGGCATTACCTTTTAATCGGGTAACTCATTTTGGTTTGAACCAAAAAAAATTTCTGGAAATTTTTATACTCAAAGGTATGCATATAAGTCTAGGAAAATAATTATATGATAATATTTGGGAAGAACATATCTGAACATAAGAGGTTGGAGATGTGTTGGGAATGGGTAGAGGTGGTGGACATTTATAGGGAGGAAAAGGACTCACTTGGTATTCTATAAAAGAAGTTATGTGTGTGTGTGTTCTTAACTAATAGAAGTCATACCAAACCACCAAAACTCATTAATAGTAAGTTAATTTCCGAAATATTTTAATCCAATGAGTTTTGGAGAAGTGGACAGGTCATCTGGGCATTTTAAAGATATGGTTTTAGTCCATTTTTAATCCTAATTACACTTTTATCATGAAATTAATTATAATCACATTAAATAATCATTTTTTGAAAAACATATGTTGATATTATTAGAAAAAAATTTATTTTGATTATAATGGTGTATTATATATTTTCAAAATTCAAATCAATGAAGCAGAAAAATAATGATTAATGCGAATCTCGCAAATAGACAGATTAACTGGTTTTAGTAGAAAAATGTTCAAAAGATTGATATGTTTTTATATTAATTTTAAATGTTATATTTACTATATTTAAATAAATTATATTAATATATTTATAATTTATCCATGATGACTTCACAAAAAATTTATAACATAATTTAATATTAATAAATATTCAAACGAAAAGGCAGTTTTTAACTCAAACGTAGTATTTTTCACTATTCACTACAAAATGATGTTTCTCCAAAATAATACCGAACATTTAACCTAAGATAATTTTGAAATTATTTATTCAAAAATTATGTTCATTTTTTCTAACTAAATTCATATAATTTTCAAAATTAAGATTTAAAATAGGTTCACCATTAAAAGGCTGTTAAAAATGCCTGAATAAGAATGTAGGTTTTTATGTGAAATATTGGGTTTGATGCTATCTTATGCATACCAATATATTAGATTAATAACAAACTAATTTATTTAAAATTTAAAATATTTATTACATTAATATCACTCACTAATTTTAATTAATTTAATCTATTAGTGTAAAACATGTTTGTGTGAAAAAAATAATTTTCTATAAAAATATGCCTTTAATATTCAATTTTTTCTTTTATCCATTTATAATTTTTTTTAACCAATGATTATGTTTTCTGAACCGTATATTTTAATATTTTAGTTAAAATTATTTATAATGGGTAGGTTATATCTAATTATTTTAAATAATAATGTTTTAATTATATATTTTTTCTTAGTAATACTCGTAATTGCGCATAGTGCCAACCATCGAAGAAGGCCGCATTTGCGTGCAACATAAGATATAGAAGAAGGTATATCTTGAGTATAATTCAAGAAAACTTATTGTTTCATTCATTTAAAAACATACCTGATCAATTTATAATTTCAAATATGTTTTAATGTATTATGATATTACCTTATGAGATTGGTGTCATGTGTCATACACGCTACCAAATACAATGTTCTTACCTATGTTTTTCAGGGCATCACATTATATACACCTTATTTAAATTATTTCCAAGAAATTTAAAAATGATCTTGCTGATAATTTTTTTATCTTTTCTATTTTTATGTACCACCTAATGATAGGGGTTCCCAATTTATCTTCTATAAATGAGAGAATGGAAAATACTAAGTTCACATGGACTACCATGTATCTATGTTTCTATATAGAAGATCACTATATGAATGTAGATATATGTACATGAATGAAAAGTTTAAATATTTATAAATATTGAATTAGGTCTTAAATCATGAAAAAAATGAATGATCAATGGAATTTTGAGGTCCTTAAATCAAAAAATATTTGATGATTTAGAAATCCATTGGTTGAATATAAATTTTGGTATTAGGAAAACATTTTTAGTTTTTAAGTTACTTTTTTAACATTGGGTAATTATTTTGTTGACAATGTATGTAATGAAATATTATTACCTGGTAGGTTTCAATTTCATATTATCAATGTTATCTTTTGGTTTCACTTCAATCAAATTTAACTTCATTCCCTAACTAACTGGAATTAATTTCTAATAATGATTTTTTTAGTTCCAGAAGCACTAAAAGAAACATTAAAATGGGTGTAAGTGTGAAATGGCCTGCTATATGTCCTTAACTATATTAAAAATCCATTTGGATATTATATTACTCCATAATACTCAAAATTTATACAACTGGTTCATCACTAAAATTTATTCATTAATTTTTTTAAGTAAAAACCATCAAAATTATCAAGTATATTGAAAAGTTTAATGATTAGAATAAAACCCTTATCATTCTTCGGTCATGGGTTCAAGACCAGCGTCCTTACTATATTTGATTGGTTGTCACCCATCTTATATGTTTTCCTTTTATAGAAACCATATTAATATAATTACAAAAATATATATGATGGACATCCTTGAATTTAGGTTAATCACTAAATAGCATTCTAACTAATGTTTTCAATAGAACCTCAATATATAAATATTTTATCCACTAATTTCCTCATATATCCTTCCATAGTCTAGAATTTATCTTCTAAGATAGGTCTTTTATGGGGTTAATGTCCATGTTAAACACATTTAAGAAAAATAACAACAAATTATTTTTTTGGATGAGCTTCATTTCCTTCGATTGTACTCTTGCTTATTCCTCAAAAATCCTTTTATCTACATCCTTATTTCACACACATAATGAATTTAATTGTTCCATTGATACACTTTTTGTGGTGTCTTCCTCCACATTTCACACATGATGAAATTTGATCCTTCTTTTCAAATTGTCTCTGCCACTCAAACTCTTGTCACCCTCTATCCTTCCCTTCGTTGGTGCGCTTGGGAGTTGGTAAAGTTGTATATTATTAGTCACATTTTGTGAAAAATTATTTCACATAATCATGGTATCCTTCAATCCTATCAACACATTATTTGGTTTCTAATTTTCACCATCTTATCCTTATAGTTTGATTTTAACTTGAATCCTTCGGGTTCCATACATTGACTAAAACAAGAAATAATTGTGTGAGAAAAATTATTCATAGTGAGAAAAGTGTATAATTATCTAAAAGATATCTAAATCATGACACCTTATTTTTAAAACAAGTTAGGTTTCAAATTAATTAATCATTTTTAAAATCCATTAAAAAATTTCACAATGGTTTGTAAATAAAACATGTATTATCCTAATCATATTCCCTAGCTGTGTCAAACTAGGTGCACAGTAAGACCCGTTGTTGTGTTCTAGGTTACCCTGAGTCAATCTCAGAACATCTTGTCAGAGTTGTTACTTCTAGGTATATCGGTGAAAAAACCATGTCCTCTTGTATTATCAACATAGATATGTATCTGTAGGAAGAACCACATAATATATAAATAACTAATATTATAGGGTCTTCATCTATACTTATTCAAATTCTAGATTATGGTTATGATCTCTAATATTGTTTTTCCTAAATCTAGTTCCCAGGATTTCTACTAAACATCCTATAATACCAACTGTAGCAACCTTGCCCCAGATTTCCCATATCCAATGTCTACTACTAAATTCATTATAATGATTACAAGGAATCAATCCCCGAAGGACCAATCAGTTTAGTAGTCTTGGTAAACCAGATACATAAATGAGTATTTCATTACAAATAAATACACTAATTAAAACACATTTTTTCATGTATTAAAATTAATAGCTTGAGGATAACTCTAATCTATCTAGTATATTCCTTCATTTCATTCATTGTATGCTTCTTGGATTCCTATATAAGGAATAATTATATGGGTGAGCTCAAATTCTCAGTAACGATAAAATATAGTGGATGCAATAATGAATCAATGTGAACAGTCAATATGGAATGGTAAATAAATTGATACACATTTCATGTAATCAATAAACCGAATGAATGTACATAAGAAATTTGGAAAGGTAATAAATGGAAACACATTCCATTCAAATTACTATATAATGAAAAATAAATATCAAAAGGTATGAAACTAAAACACCTTCCATTAATCAATGAACTGAAATGTAATGTATCCATAGATATGTCGACACAAAATCTCCTGGAAGAATAATTAATGAAACTACTATGAGGGAAATTGTTTTACCTGTGGATGTCTTGTATCTATCATATGAAATCCAATTAATATAAATTCGTTTCAAAAGACAGTTTAAAACTAATGGTAGAAACCCATTTGAGTAATTATTCATCTTCTGAGAACCTGTTGATGGATCAAGGATATAAATAATGTCCGGGCTCCACCCTTCTTTTCTAGTCTAAATAATTCCTCATATTGAGTAATCAAATAACTAATATTCCTTATCAAATAAACATATTTTATGAAAAATACTAATCTATCAATAATTTCCCTATTAATCAAATAACTATTAATGTATGGACTATATATAAAATCGTATATGGTTTAGGAAATAATAACATACATGAAAAACGAAATGGATAATAAGGTGAGATTCCATATTCAATTATCCAAGGAAGTTTAATTCTTAATGATTACTAAATAATAAATCATGAAAGTGAATTTGAATACTACCCTTCTCAAAATCCATAATAACCCATCCATATAAAGAATAAGGATGATATCAATACAATAAACCCAAGTGGAGTAAAATAGAGGGTTTTGGTCAATGATGAAATAAAATATTAACTTTTAAAAATATTCTTGTAGAAAATATGTTTTTAAGCCCATTTGAAATTTATAATGATTATTCATATAAATGATTATTGATAAATCATTACATGTCGAATGAGGTAGAGTAGAATATTCCTTTTATATAAAAAAAGGATAGAAAATGCCTCATTTAGAAATGGACAAGAAGATTTAATTTTAAAAATTGGCAAAAGAAAAAACATATAAAAATTTATTTACCAGATAATTTATGTTTTTAAACCATTTAGTAAAACATGGGTTTTAAAATAAAATAGGTTATCCGACTAAAGAGAGTTATAAAATCAGGTTTTTAGAAAAACATTTTCTAAAAACATCTTAGAACAAAATAGGTTACAAGTTGTTCCAAAACATGTAATGGCAGGAATTACCATAAAAATTTAAATAATTTATTTCAAAATGGTTATATAATTTTCTCAAATGGAAATTCCATTCAGATATCATTATGATTAGTCTTCTGGAAAATAATATTTAAACATTCCAAAGTGTCCCATACCACTTTGAAACACTTTTAAATCATAAACCTCATGGGAGAATAATATTAAATGAAAGTATTAAATACCATTATGGGAGGATTAATTAATTATATAATATAATAATGGAATTATTAATACCACAAATATATTGTAATTAGTGAACTTGGAATTTATCTCATGGAGGTAAACAGTGAGATGAGAATTCCTTACCTTGAGTTTTTTTTTGGGGAACATTCATTAAAATCATGTATAATAATTTTTTTAAATTTTAAAATTTCATCAGAACCAATTTCTTGTATAAAAATAATTTTATTTCACATATTACCTTATTGTGTACAATTACTGGAACAATTAAATTTATATCAGTTGTTTTTTCCAAATTCGGTTTATGTGTCAAAAAAATTATTATAGGTCAACTTTGGTCAAAGGGGTCATTATATAACATCTCCTGAATTATAACCATGATATAATTATCATATTTTTTTATCAATTATAGTTTTAAAAATCAATTATTAAATATTTTTATGAAAGTGATAATATGTCACAACCCTAGAGACGTTAGGTCGTACGTAAGCATGAGTAACATTCCCATTTTTTAATGATCATTGCGAAAAGAAGGTATGTAACACAAATATTTAAAGAATAATCATTATATAATAAATAAAATATTATTTAATCACATATACTTACATATTTCATTATTCGGTGTAAAAAATAATCATGTCATGTCGAGGAGGCGGTAGTCCACACGTCCATGAGTAACATTATAACTTTTTAAGTGTGTGAAAGGGTAATAAAGAAAATTCTATATATATATATATATAAAGGTAATTATATTATGAATATACATAAATATGTTTTTTATGTCTCATATTTATAAGTATTTTCATTCATTTATACATTCCATTTATCATGCGAACGAATCACATCACATTGATGGGTGGTAGTCCACACTTCCTCAAACGTTGTTATCATATTAACATAAAATAAAAGTTACTAAATATATGTATTATAAAATGTTTAAATAATTATAAATACACTATAAATATCATATATAATGTATATAAACAATGTTTACATCCTAATAGAAACCATAATAAGTGGTAATGGAAGAAAGAACAACCATTTTTTCGTTATGCAGTAGTTCGCCGTCCACAGAAACATTATGCCTATTACCTATTAGATGGAGGTGTGTGTAAATGTAGTTTAAAATATGGGCATAAAAATTTATTAGTATATTGAGGATAAATCTTTTTTAAATAGGAATATAATAATTATATTTTATGGGGTGTTTAATTTAAATGAAACTACAGATATTGAGAAAAGATGTTACTTATTAATTGGGTAACTTCTTTTGGATTGAACCAAAAGGATTTGTTGGAAGCCTTTCTTCCCAAACTGATGATTATAGGTCAATGATAGGAATTATGGGAGACTATTTGGGTTGGTATTGTCCGAACATTATATGTTGGAGATATATGAGGAATTGGTATAATTAGTGGCCTTTTATAGGGAAGGAAAAGGACTCACTCGGTATTCATGAAAATAACATAGGTTTTTACATGTCATTACCTAATAAATTGCATAACAAACAACCCAAACTCATGAATGGAATTTTCATATACTAAATATTTTATGAAAATTAGTGATGGATAGGTGGATAGGTCATTTGGGCCCCTAAAAATAGGATTTTAGACTATTTTAAGCCTAATTACACCATAATCTCTCTAATTAATTTTAATCACATTCACTAATAATTTTTTTTAAAACATTATGTTGAAATTATTTGACTCAAATTACTATATTTATTAAAAAGTTTTATGATGGAGTTTCGAAATTAAAATCACATACGCATAAAAATTAATATTAATTCTAATATCACTGATAGACGGATTAACTTGTTTTAGTAGAAAAACATTCAAAAGATTATTATGTTTATATATTAAATGTCAATGTATTATTGATTATAGTGAAAAACATTGTATTAATATATTTATAATTGATCCAATGTGACATTGAAATTTTAATAATATAATTTAACATTAATAATTATTTAAAAACGGAATTTTTTAACTAAAATGCAGTACTTTTCACTATTCACTAAAAATTGATGTTTCTAAGAAAAAACTGAAAAATTCATAATTAGATAATTTTGAAATTTTGAAATTAAAATTTTTGTTTATATTATGAAATTAAATTTATAAAAGTTTCAAAATCATGTTTCAAAATATCTTTTTCATTAAAAGGTGGTTAAAAATGCCTGAATAAATATATAGGATTCTATGTGAAATATTGGGTTTGATCATATCGTATGATTACCAAATCGTTTTGATAAATATAAAAAATAATTTATTGTTATGAAACATATTTATCGCATTAATAATTCTCATTAATTTTAATTATTTTAATCTATTAAGGTTAAACGGATTTGTGAGTAAAAAATAGTTTTCTATAAAAATATGCTTTTAATATTCAATTGGTTATTATATTCATTGATAATTTATTTGTAACCATTAATTTTGTTTCCTAAACAATATATTTTCATAATTTAGTCAATACTATTCAAAATACCTGGTTTATATCTTATTATATAAAAAAATAATGTTTTAATTATAGATTGTTTCTCAGTAAGACTCGATATTGCATATAGCGCAAGCCATCGAAGAATCTATCTTTGGAATGTAACAGAATCTATAGAGGATGGTATATCTTGAGTATAATTAAATGAGACATATTGTCTCTTGAATTTAAATATGTATAGGATCTATTTTAAATGGAAAATATATTATAAAGTGTCATAATATTACCTTACATACTTGGTGCCACATGTCATACGCATTATAAAATACCAAGTTCATACATAAGTGTTTTGGGGTGTAATTATAAGGGTTGAATTTAGTAATCAAATATTATTTTGACATGTATTAGGGTAATATTATAATATTATTTTTACTTTAATTAACACATTTACCCTTATCTACGGTAAATAAAAACGTTACTAAAGTTATTATTCATTGTAAAATCCCAGGTAAATGAAGAATAAGAGATTTTTATATTTATTAATATTTGTGAATTAAATATTAATTTTAGCTTAAAGGGGTTGCTATGTTCGATAGCATACCCGATACGCAACAACGGGTTTCATTGGAATCTTACGTTGCACACTAACAATATAATATTTTTATTTTAAATGGTAGTTAACTCCTAGCTATTTTATTGGTGGGAATGAAAAAAACTAACTATAATATGATTATACATGTATTTATATTTATCTAAAAAAATTTAGAGGCATAAAAAGTGAATGAATCTAATTTTAAGCGTAATTTACATTAAAAGGTCGATTTATCACCTTTTAATTGAGAACCCTCTTTAAATATAGTTTTGGTTACATTAATAAATTCTAATTGACCAAATATAATCCTTCTTTATAATGGGGACATCAAATTTTACTTTGTGTAATTTTTTGGTATTTTTCTGATAAAGTTCATTTTTTTAATGAATAGTGAAAAATATTGTATTTTAATTCAAAAGTGCGTTTTAATCTAATTTATTTATATGGGTATATTATCTATTTAATTTGTTTTAAAGTGGAATTAAAATATATTTTTACTATTTAATCCAATGTTGGTCATTGGATTTAATTTAACTTTGAAATTAGACATAAACAAGTATCAATATTTTGATAGTTATTATTTCTTAAAAACATGATATTTGTTTTAACAGAGGGAATTAGTTTTTAAATTAATTAATTCCACTTATATGTTTTGAATTTGGGAAAATAGACATCATTTCTGAATTCTGAATATCAAATATATCTTAGGCTGATTTTTTGGTATTTTTCTGACAAACTTCATTTTTTGATGAATAGTGACACCACTTAGTGGTAGTTAAAATACTGACTTTTTCATTTAAATGGAATTTTACCACTTCTGTGAATTGATTTTCAAAAATCATACATACATGGTTGTTATGAAGAAGTAAAATGTGGTTCAATAAGATGAAAATAATTTTTGGTGAATAGTAACTTTTGACTTTTATTTACCGCAGTTAAAGGTAAATAGTGTAATTCAAGGTTAAAAGAATATTATAATCATTCAAAATTACCTTAACACTTGTCCAAATATTATTGGTTGAGTAATTTACGACCATTAGCATCTTTTGGTCGATTTTGGGACCCATTTAAGCCACTTTGGTGTGATAATGACAATTAAGAATAATTAACATAAAGAAAAGACAAAAATGACAAAAGCAAATATCTTTCAGTAGATTAATTTTTAGAAGGGGTTATATAACTTATCTATTCAACTATAAATATTCATTGGAAATATACAAAGATTTCCTACATCATGGTATTTTTTTATAATTTTTAGACATCAAATAAATTAAATTATTTATGACACGATAATGATACAGTATTTACCTCATTAATAAATGATTAAAATAAATAAGATTATAATTATTAAAATATTATCCAAAACATGTCCAATTCTGATTGGATGATTTTATTTCGTTTATTAGTCATCTTTTCTTCGACCATAATGATTTTTGGACCATTAGAAACCGAATATCAATATATTATAAAATAATATTTTCACTCTTTCCTAAAGAGCCCCTCCTCTCCCCTATAAAAAGAGACTACTACTATGCATTTACTCATACCTCTCAAGCCATTTGGCTCGTCCAAACTCTCCCCAATTAATCTCCCTACATCCCTATCCTCCTCCTAAAAGCCTTACCTTAGGCATAAGGCACTTAACAAGTCCTTTTGGTTTAAACCAAAGGATGTTTCCTAAATTAAAGGTAACAATTTCTCTTAAATTGTTTTCATTTATTTTGCTTCCCCAACCCCTAAACTCATTTTATTTATTTTCTTTTGTAACAACACCAGTATCCTCAATATACTAGGATTTTGTTATTATAAGTATTTGAACTACACTTACACACACCTCCATCTAATGGATGAAGAACATAATGTTTTTGTGGATGGAAAACTAACGTCTCACGAAACGATGATTGTTCAATTACATCTTACTACCTCTCATGGTGGCCATTATGATGGAACTGTATTTATATATGATATATATTATTTTTATTTTTACTTTATGCTTATGTAATTCCCAATTATATCAAACCTTTATGGTTTCCATGGTGGGTAAATACGATAATCTCATTTGAGGAAGTGCGGACTACCGCCCCCTCAAAGTGATGTGACTCGTTAATGCCCTATGTGGTATGTATAAAGGATAGAGTTAATGATATTGTATATGATATTATACTATAATTATAATATACCTATTTATCATTATGTTTTAATTCCATTAAAATAAGAAATATAAATGAAAGTAGCGTTCATGCGTACGTACGGCTTACCGTCTCCATGAACGGTGCATTTCATATCGTACCTCCAAATGTTATATACTATTATAAATACATGTACATAATGAATATATATGATATATATGACACCAAAATCATGATTATCATTCTGGATATAATTAACCTTTTACCACGTGAACAACATGTAATTATAAGAAGTCCATTTTTGACTCAAGTACCAAATATCGACAAAATGAACGTTATTAACTTAAATGATTACATAATGATTATATCATGGTAATAAGTGATATAAAAGGAATAATAAACCTGAAAAAGGTTCTTAAGAAAGTAGAAATTAACTTTAGTTTATTATTCAGGAGATTAAAGAACGAACGGGTCAAGTTGGACACGAGGTAAGGGACTTCGTCTCAATCTCCTTTCATTGAGGCATTTCTTATACACGAATTTATTTTATACGGTGTATAAACCCCTTTGAATTTTCAATTTATTCAAAGGGAATCATTTTATACGAATCGTTTTACTAAACGAAAAAAAGGAATGCTTCTTTAACGTAAGCGGTGACAACGACCTTTCCGCCACCGCGAGTATTATTTGATCTTTGGATTCCTTAACAATCCGGAATGTTAATAAAAGGAAAATTAAATACCAAATACTCTTTTTACGTATTTTGGTATTGAAAATGATTTTGAGAATAGATTTATTATTTCAATATATTGAAATGATATTTTATTATAGCAATGTGGAATGTTATCTTTCCTTTATGCTTTTGTTATGTGTTATTATTATGTTATTATTCTTTTGCATTATTTACGTATAAGGGTAGTTCCATGATAAACCTAGGGTGGGTGAGCCCGAGATAGCTCTCCAATGCATTGGGTAACGTGACGGAGGTAAATGTGAATGTTTCTCCTAAGATATTTATGGAATATACTCTGATGGGTATTCCAAAGTAACTCCCTATGTAGCTGTGATAAGATAAAATGTAAGTATGGTATGGATACCGCAAGTTACCTTTATGATTTATGATTTCTATGTGTCTTTCATAAATCTTATGATTTCATGAGGTAAGTAAAAGAGTCCATGTTTTGTATGTATTTATGAAGAAATGTTTTCATTCACTATTTTATAACCCTTACTGAGCCTTTTATGCTCATCCCAAGTTTTGAAATGTTTTTCACAGGACATAATGATGAATAGGGTCAAGGATGGGATCAAAGAAAAGCCATGCTCTCTTTAACATGGAATTATACATGACTTTTTTTCAAGAGTTTTTATTTTATAAAAAAAAGTGGATTCTGGGTAGAAGTGCCTACTTTGTAATATTTTGAGATGTGATAATTATGTCCTAATTCCCTTAAACTCTAAACCTGAAAAGATCCTCAATGTGAATTATTCATTTAATTCAATATTATGTAATGTTTAAGGCCAGGTCCTTATAGTTGTTATCAAAGGTTGGTTTAGATAACTTTAGGAGTTAAGATATTGTTAAATTAAAATCCATAATGTAATTTATGTTAATATTGACATCATATAGAATTCCCAGATTACCATGTTGCTTCTCCTATGATATTTCATTGTTTAGAATGGTTTTCTGAGAGGAAATAGGGCATGTTTGTTGGGACGACATCAGGAGGAAGACAACCTTCCCAATCAACAACCAGAGATGGTCGGAATCAGAACTGAACAGTTTGTTGTAGTTATGGAATAGTTGACTCAGGCTATAAATGGTGGTGGTATCCATGTACGAGATCCTCCAGATTAACCACAGAGGAACATGTCAGTATTGGAGCATTTCATGAGGCAACATCCCCCATCATTAAGAGGATCATCTAATCCGGTGCTAGCTGAAAGGTGTATTAAAGCACTGCAAAAGATTTTTGATGTCAGGGGTTGTTCAGATAATCAAAAGGTTAGTCTCACTGTTTACCATTTTGAAGGTGAAGCTGATCAGTGGTGGTAGATGGTGAAAAATATCAGGGATAGTGAGTAGATTGATGCTCTTGATTGGGATGAATTCAAAGGTTTGTTTCTGGAGAAATATTTTCCTAAGGTGGTTCATCTTAGGATGGAAAAACAATTCCTGGAATTGAGGCAAGAGGATGACTCAGTGGATTCTTATGAAGAAAAATTCACTCGACGGGCAAGGTATGCTCTAAACTTCATACGATATCTTGATAGTAAAATCAACTGTTTTTACTCAGGATTAAATCCAAAGTATCGAAGTGATTTAGCTTCTCATGAGTTCAAATGTTATGAAAAACTTGTTCGTTGTGTGTAGAATGTGGAAATGGAGTTTGCCGATGATCATGTATTCTTTGACAAACAACAAAATATGAGGTCGAGGTGGCAGGCGAAAGGAAAGAACTCTTCAAAAAAGTCTGATGGTAAAAATATTAAGTTTACAGTTTGTGAAAATTGTGGTAAAAAGCATGCTGGGGAATGTCTTTTGAATTCTGGTAAGTTCTACTGATGCGGTAAAATGGGACATAAGGCTCGTAATTTCACTGAAAAAGATCTGGGTAATGGTTAGACAAAATATGATTTACAGTCAGTAAAATGTTTTAAGTGCAATGAAATGGGTCATTATGGAAATGAGTGTCCAACAGGGAACTCAACCGAAGTAAAGCAGCAAGACTACAAGAAGAAAGGGGTAGAAAAATCCTTTGCAACTACTTCAACATATATTGGGCCATCAAATGAAGTTGTACAAGGTACATTGTTTGTTTGTTCAGATTATGCCAATGTGTTGTTTAATTCAGGGTCTACACACTCTTTCATTTCTGAAACGTTTTCTAGTAAATTTGGAATTCCATCTCATGATATGAATACCGAACTTACGGTAAAAACACCTGGAGGAAGTGTTGATACAAAAATAAAACATAAGAACAATCCTATCCTTGTGTGTGGAAAGAATCTACCTGCAAACCTTATTATATTGCCTCTAGTAGAGTTTGATGTTATATTGGGCATGGATTGGATTTCTGTTTATCATGCTAAGATTGACTGCAGAGCTAAAGAGGTTTATTTTTAGAATGATTTTCAGTTTGTGTACAAGAATGAACCCTTGCTTTTGATAACATATCAGGAAGTCGAAAAATTGGTAAAATATGGAACTGAATGTTACCTTTCACATATTGTTGAAAACAATGGAACTATTCAGATTAATGATGTTCCATGAGTAAATGAGTACCTTGATGTTTGTCCTGATGAGTTTCTTGGTATTATACCTAATCGGGAAGTTGAATTTACTGTTGACTTAGTTCCTTATTCTAAGCCAATTTCAAAACCCCCTTATCGAATGGCTCAAATTGAACTTTTATAGTTAAATAAGCAATTGCAGGAGTTATTAGATAAAGGATTCATTCGACCTAGCACATCACCCTGGGGTGCTCCTGTCTTGTTTGTTAAAAAGAAAGATGGTTCAATGAGACTTCGCATTGATTATAGAGAATTTAATAACATCACTGTTAAGAATAAGTATCCTTTTCCTCATATCGATGATTTGTTTGATCAGCTCTAGGGAGCTTAGTATTTTTCGAAGATTGAATTGAGGTCGGGGTACCATCAGTTGAAAGTAAAAGAATCCGACGTTCCGAAGAGCACTTTTCGTACTAGATATGGCCACTATGAATTTGTAGTTATGCTTTTTGGTGTAACCAATGCACCTACTGTATTCATGGATCTTATGAATAGAATTTTCTGTGAGTTCTTGGATAAGTTTGTGGTTGTGTTCATTGATGATATTTTGTTTTATTCAAAAAGTAAAGAGGAACATGAAATTCATTTAAGGGTTTTCTTAAAAACCTTAAAATAAAAGAAACTTTATGAAAAATTCAGCAAGTGTGAGTTTCGGTTATAACAAATTTCTTTCCGTGGTCACATTGTTTCAAAAAATGGAATAATCGTTGATCCTGCAAAAACAAAAGTTGTTGAAGAATAGCCAAGACCCACAAATATAACCAGTTTCATAGTTTTCTTGGTTTGGCAGGTTATTACCGGAGGATTGTTGAAAACTTTTCACAGTTATCTAGTCCAATGACTAAGTTAACTCGAAAAGGTGTTAAGTTCATCTGGACAAATGAATGTGAGGATTGTTTTCAGGAATTGAAAAGGATATTGGTGAATGCTCCATTTTTGGTAGTGCCTTACAGAAATGGTGAGTTTTTTATCTATAGTGATGCTTTGTTGAAAGGACTGGGTTGCGTCCTAATGCAAAATGATCAGGTAATTGCTTATGCTTCACTTCAGTTGAAACCACATGAGTTAAATTACCCTACACATGATTTGGAATTATCTGTTGTTGTTTTTGATTTAAATATTTGGAGATATCATTTTTATGGAGTGAAATGTGAAATATATACTAATAAAAAATGTTTGAAATATATATTCACTCAGAAAGAATTGAACATGGGACAGAGGATATGGTTGGAATTAATGAAGGATTATGATTGTACGATCCATTACTATCTGGGAAAAGCAAATAAAGTGGTCGATTCCTTGAGTCAGAAAATTAATGTCTCATTATCTATGCTATGTTTGGAACAAGATCCATTGGTTTTTGATTTGATGAAATTTGGCGTAGAAGTTGTTGGTGCAGGAAATTATTCTGTTTTGTTTCAGGTGTCAGTGAGATCATCTATATCAGACAGAATAAAGAAAGAACAGAAGGAAGACAGTGAGTTGCAGAAAAAGGTAGACTTGGTTCAGAAGGTTAAGTTTCCTGAATTTAACATTGATAATGATTGTGTTTTGAGGTTTGGAAAGAGATTATGTGTGCCTTGTGATTCACAATTGAAGAATGAGTTGTTATGTGAAGCTCATAGTTCTCCGTTTTCAGTTCATCCTGGCAGTACTAATATGTACAGAGATCATCGGTAATATTACTGGTGGAATGGAATGAAAAGAGATATTGCTGATTTTAATATGAAGTGTTTGACTTGTCAGCAGGTTAAAGCAAAGCGACAATTACCAAAAGGAATGCTTCAGCCTTTATCGGTGCTATAGTGGAAATGGGAAAATATATCCATGGACTTTGTTGTGGGATTACCAAAGACATCTCGAGGTAATAATGAAATCTGGGTTATAGTTTACCGATTGACTAAATCTGCTCATTTCCTTCCTATTAGAGATACTTTGCCTCTAGATCAACATGCTCAGTTGTATGTTAAAGAGATAGTCCGGTTGAATGGATTTCCCCTCTCCATTATATCTGATCGTGATCCCAGGTTCACTTCTAACTTTTGGAAAGGCCTTCAGAAGTCATTGGGTGCTGAATTAAACTTTAGTATAGCTTTTCATCCTCAATCGGATGGTCAGTCAGAACGAACAATTCAGACCCTGGAGGATATGTTACGTGCTTTTTCGATGGACTACCAGGAATGTTGGGACCAATATCTTTCTTTGGTTGAATTTTCTTATAATAATAGTTTTCATTCGAGTATACAGATGGCTCCATTTGAGGCATTGTATGGAAAGCGTTATCGAACTCCAGATTATTGGGATGAAGTAGGTGAAAGAAAGCTGATGGGACCAGAATTGGTAGAAGAGATGGCAGAGAAATTTCAGTTGATTCAGAAGCACATGAGAACAGCTCAGACCAGATAGAAATTTTATGCGGATAACTGGAGGAACGATCTTTCTTTTGAAGTAGGGGACCATGTCTTTCTCAAAGTTTCTCCTTGGAAAAGTGTGATGCGTTTTGGTAGGAAAGGAAAGTTGAGTCCGAGGTTCATTGGACCTTATGAAATTCTGGAGAAAGTTGGACCAGTTACGTACAGAGTAGCTTTACCTCCATGTTTATCCCAGGTACACAATGTTTTTCACGTTTCGATGTTGAGAAAGTATATGCCAGATCCATCTCATGTTTTGTGCCCAGAGGTAGTTCAGTTGGAAGAAAATCTCTCTTATGAAGAACTACCAGTCCAGATTCTAGACTGTAGAGAGAAGGTGTTGCTGAATAGGGTAATTTATTAGGTAAAGGTTTTGTGAAAAAACTATATGGTTGAAGAGGCAACGTGGGAATCTGAAAATGCTATGAGGGATAAATACCCCCACACATTTTGATAAGTGGATAAAAATTGCGAGGACGCAATTTCAAAAAGGGGGGAAGGATGTAACAGCCCAGGTAAATGAATAATAAGAGATTTTCATATTTATTAATATTTTTTAATTAAATATTAATTTTAGTTTAAATGGGTTGCTATGTTCGATAGCATACCCGATACGCAACAACGGGTTTCTTTGAAATCTTACGTTGCACACTAATAATATAATATTATTATTTCAAATGGTAGTTAACTCATAGCCGTTTTATTGGTGGGAATGAACAAAACTAACTATAATATTATTATACATGTATTTATATTTATCCAATAAAATTTAGAGGCATGAAAAGTGAATGAATCTAATTTTAAGCGTAATTTACATTAAAAGGCCGATTTATCGCCTTTCAAGGGAGAACCCTCATTAAATATAGTTTTTGTTACTTTAATAAATTCAAATTGACCAAATAAAATCCTTCTTTAGAATGGGGACATCAAATTTTACTTTGGGTAAATTTTTGGTATTTTTCTGATAAAGTTCATTTTTTAATGAATAGAGAAAAATATTTTATTTTAATTTAAAAGTGCCTTTTAATCTAATTTATTTATATGGTTAGATTATATTTTTAATTGGTTTTAAAGTGAAAATGAAATATATTTTTACTATTTAATCCAATTTTGGTCATTGGATTTAATTTCACTTTGAAATTAGACATAAACAAGTATCAATCTTTTGATAGTTATTGTTTCTTAAAAACATGCTATTTGTTTTAACAGCGGGAATTAATTTTTAAATTAATTAATTCCACTTCTATGTTTTGAATTTGTAAAAATAGAAATAATTTCTAAATTCGGAATATCAAATATAGCTTAGGCTTATGTTTTGGCATTTTCTTAAAAACATCAATTTTTGATGAATAGTGACACCGCTTAGTGGTAGTTAAAAAACTGACTTTTTCATTTAAATGGAATTTTACCACTTCTGTGAATTGAATTTCAAAAATCCGACATACATGGTTTTTATGAAGAAGTAATATTTGGTTCAATAAGATGAAAATAATTTTTGGTGAGTAGTAACTTTTGACTTTTATTTACCGCAGTTACAGGTAAATAGGGTAATTCAAGGTTAAAAAATATTATAATCATTCAAAATTACCTTAAAACTTGTCCAAATATTATTGTTTGAGTCATTTACGACCATTATCATCTTTGGGTCGATTTTGGGACCCCTTTAAGACACTTGGTTGTGATAATGACAATTTAGAATAATTAACTTAAAGAAAAGACAAAAATAACAAAAGAAAATATCTTTTAGTAAATTAATTTTTAGAAGGGGTTATATAAATTATCTGTTCGACTATAAATATTCATTTGAGAGATAAAAATATTTCCTACATCATGGTATTTGTTTTATAATTTTTAGACATCAAATAAATTAAATTAATTATGACACAATAATGATGAAGTATTTACCTCATTAATAAATGAGTAAAATAAATAAAATTATAATGATTAAAATATTATCCAAAACATGTCCAATTTCAATTGGATGATTTTATTTCGGTTATGAGTCATCTTATCTTCGACCATAATTATTTTTGGACCATTAGAAACCGAATATCAATATATTATGAAATAACATTTTCACACTTTCCTAAAGAGCCCCTCCTCTCCCTTTTAAAAAGAGACTACTTCTATGCAATTCCTCACACCTCTCAAGCCATTTGGATCATCAAAACTCTACCCAATTAAGCTCCATAAATCCCTATCCTCCTCCTAGAAGCCTTAACTTAGGCATAAGGCACTTAATAAGTCCTTTTGGTTTAAACAAAAGGAAGTTTCCTAAATTAAAGGTAACAATTTCTCTTAAATTATTTTCATTTATTTTTCTTGTCCAACCCCTAAACGCTTTTTATTTATTTTCTTCTGTAACAAAACCAGTATCCTCAATATACTAGGATGTTGTTATTATAAGGATTAAAACTACACTTACACACACCTCCATCTAATGGATGAAGAACATAATGTTTCTGTGGATGGAAAACTAACGCCTCACGAAACGATGATTATTCAATTACATCTTACCGCCTCTCATGGTGTCCATTATGATGGAACTGTATTTATATATGATATATATTATGTTTATGATTTCATTATTCTTCTGTACTACATAATAATATCACGCCTTTATGGATTCCATCGTGGGTAAATACGATAATCTCATTTGAGGAAGTACGGACTATCGCCCCCTAATAAGTGATGTGACTCGTTAATGCCCTATGTGGTATGTATAATGGATAGAGTTAATGATATTTTATATGATATTATATGGGAATTATAATATACCTATTTATAATTATGTTTTAATTCCATTAAAATAAGAAATAGAAATGAAAGTAGCGTTCATGTGTACGTACAGCTTACCGTCTCAATGAACGGTGGATTTCATTTCGTACCTCCAAATGTTATGTACTATTATAAATACATGTACATGATTGATATATATGATATATATGATACCCAAATCATAAATATCATTCTGGATATAATGAACCTTTTACCACGTGAACAACATGTAATTATAAGAAGTCCATTTTTGACTCAAGTACCAAATATCGACAAAATGAACGTTATTAACTTAAATGATTACATAATGATTATAACATGTTAATAATTTATATATAAGTAATAATAAAACTGAAAATGCTTCTTAAGAAAGTAGAAATTAAATTTTGTTTATTATTCAGGAGATTAAAGAACGAACGGGTCAAGTCGGACACGAGGTAAGGGACTTCATCTCAATCTCCTTTCATTGAGGAATTTCTTATACACGACTTTATTTTATACGGTGTATAAACTCCTCTGACATTTAATTTTATTCAAATGGAATATTTTTATACGAATCGTTTTAATAAACGACAAAAAGGAATTTTTTTTTTAACGTAAGCAGTGACAATAACCTTTCTGACACCACGAGTATTATTTGATCTTTGGCTTCCTTAACAAGCCAGAATGTTTATAAAAGGAAAAATAAATACCAAATACTCTTTTTACATATTTTGGTATTGAAAATGATTTTGAGAATGGATTTATTATTTCAATATCTTGAAATGATATTTTATTATTGTAATGTGGAATGTTACCTTTCCTTTATGATTTTGTTATGTGTTATGATTATGTTATGGTTCTTGGGAATTATTTACATATACGGGTGGTTCCGTGATAATCCTAGGGCGGGTGAGCTCGAGATAGCTCTCCAATGCATTGGGTAACGTGACAGAGGTAAACGTGAATGTTTCTCCTAAGAGATTTAGGGAATATACCGTGATGGGTATTCCAAAGTAACTCCCTATGTAGCTTTGATAAGGTACAATGTAAGTAATGTATGGATGCCGCAAGTTACCTTTATGATTTATGATTTCTAGGTGTCTTTCATAAATCTTATGATTTCATGAGGTAAGTAAAAGAGTCCATGTTTTGTACGTATTTATGAACAAATGTTTTCATTCACTGTTTTATAACCCTTACAGAGCTTTTTATGATCATCCCACGTTTTGAAATGTTTTTCATATGACATAAAGATGAATAGGGTCAAGGATGGGATCAAGGAAAAGCCATGATCTCATTAACATGGAATTAGACATGACTTTTTTTCAATAGTTTTTATTTTATAAAAAAA
This sequence comes from Viscum album, assembly GCA_963277665.1. Lineage (NCBI taxonomy): Eukaryota > Viridiplantae > Streptophyta > Magnoliopsida > Santalales > Viscaceae > Viscum > Viscum album. Next base: position 363,178,495 of record OY728140.1, on the reverse strand, counting down.
AGTGGATTCTGGGTAGAAGTGCCTACTTTGTAATATTTTGAGATGTGATAGTTAAGTCCTAATTCCCTAAAACTCTAAACCTGAAAAGATCCTCAATGTTAATTATTCATCTAATTCAATATTATGTAATGTTTAAGGTTGGGTCCTTATATTCATAATGTCAAAAAAACATATTTACATAATTCGGACACACTGATTCCAAATATGCAATTGATTTTTTAATATTATGAACAGAAATGTTACATTAACTAAATAAAAATTAATCCCATTGATGGAACAAGAAAATGTATTTTTTTAAAGTAAAACCCACTAAAAGATTGACATGTTTTTATATACAATTTTAATGTGATAATAATTCCAATGACCTAAATTATAGTAAAATATCAAAAGATATTCTAAATACACTTTAAAATCAATAAAATCTATTATTTAAAATAATAAATTATTTCAATGAAAAAATTTGTTATCAATTAAAATTTAGTATTTTTTACTATTCATCAACCATCAAACCTATTAGAAAAATACCAAAAATGAACCAATGGAAATTTTTATATTACGTTATCAATGAAAAAGTTTATTTTAAAAATATTAATTCAAAAAATCATCAAAAACAAAATTTTAATTGGGTGTTCCGTCAAAAGTCGTCAAACATTATTTTTGGAAAATACTTCTTTTACCTGAAAAATTAAATGATTTCTTATATCAAATCTGGAAAATAGATAAAGTTAAGGTTAAAATTATATGTAATATATGAAATATAAAATTTTGTTTAAACTATTCATAACCACTAATTTAATAGCTAGGTTATCCATTATATCAAATAATTAATATTTTATTAAATTATTATTGTACGATATTATTAGGTATTGTGTGTAATGCAAGACAAATAATTTTTGTGTGTAATATAATATTAACATGGTGTTTTGTAAATAGAAATAAAGAAAAATATAAATTTATTCCAAAATGAAAATATTTTAAATTCTCGGTGTGTTACAAGTTATTGAATTACCCCCCCCCCTTATGATAGATAATGTTTGGGAAAGATCCAAATTTGGGTGCGTAACCTATATCCATGTAACCATATATGTTGTAACCTTATGTGTTACAGGATTTGTGGCTTTATATTTATGATCAATTTAAATGGTGTTTTATCAGGCATAGCTTTCCACTATGGGGAGCTCTGGTTTTATTTGTTAATAAGGAAAATGGATTCCTATAGTTGTGAATCAAGTATTGTCATTTGAATAAGGTAAAAGTAATGTACTATTATCCTCTTATATGGATTTATGATTTTTTTCAATCAAATAATGGGAGTTATCTAGTTCGTGAAGAAGTATTTTTGTTCTATTTAACTTCTTATGTTTGTAATATAAACGGATAACTTGAGGAATACTTTTGGTTTTAGTTATGTGGATTATATGATTTTTGTTGTTCCAATTTATGTAATAAATGCACCAAATTTTTTAATGGGATTGATGACTGTTTTATTCTATGAGTTTCTTGATGGTTTCATGGTTGTCTTTGTTAATGATGTTTTTCTATTTCTAGTGTCTGAGGAGGATATCACAAAGCATTTGTTATATGCGTCTAGTGTTCTTAAATATCATTAGCTATATGGGTAGATGTTGAAGTGTGATTTTGTGTCCTATGTTTTCTATTTATTGGGTAATTTCATATCATTTAATGTAGTAGTCATTCATTATTTGAATATTGAGGTGGTCTTTTCTTAGTTGTCCCACAAGAACATTGTAGAGGTTCAGTGTTTCTTTTTTCTACCTAGGTATTATTAGAAGTTTTTTTTCGAAACGTCTCTCAGATGATGACTACTATGATATAATTTACTAGAAACAATTTTTAATTCATATGTACATATCAGTTCTAGGATAATTTTGATTAATTAAATGACAAACTAGTTAGTTTCAGGTTCATTTATTTTCTGATGGTAGGTGTGATATTTGAGGTTTATTGTGATGTTTCACATCATGGTTTTTTCAATGTGAAATAAGGTGGTTGTTTATTATGGGTCTAGGAAGTAATGATCTCATGAATTTAATTATTATACCCATCAACTTGAAAAAACATAATTTATTTGATTTTAATCTTTTTCGATAGTATCTCATCCATGAGTACTTTATGGTCCTCACAGATCACAATATAATTATATATATCTTCTCCTAGAATGGTTGGAATTATTAATAGAAATGGTGGATTCGTTTCCTAAAAAATTATGATTTTGGTAGTAACTTTACACATTGTGAAGGGAATGGTATAGTCAATGCCTTGAATAGAAAGTCACATGGTGATGTTTAGAGTGATTTTGAAGACTCTTAGAGAGTGAATGATGAGTGGGAATCATTTATCCATAATATAGGAGCTATTAATTTTATGGGATGAATTAATTAGATGATTGTGTATAAATAATTGGTTTAGTATGTGGAGGAATCCATGATTGAGGATACTGAGGTAATTATTTGGACAGATTAAGTTGTTTTGGGTTGTATATATATAGGGTGGTTAGAGGATGGGACACATCAGGTGATATTCTTGTTGATTCGTTTGATTACATCGGTAATTCTTGAGTTCGTTCTCCATGAGTACCACAATTAACCCCTAGAAGTACAACTAGAAGTAAGGATGATGTGTCATCTCCTAAGAGAATCATTTGGTTGGTCTGGTTTAATGAATTTAATAGAAGAGTTTGTTTCTCAATGATTGGTCTATAATAAGGTGAAGGTTGAGCATCATGTTCTAGATGGTTTTCTTCATCCACATGATGTTCCCGAGTGGAAGTGGGGTGATTTTTTTTGGAATTAATAACCTATTTAATTAGATCCCATCATGGTTATAATTCTATATGGATGATCAAGGACACCTTGATCTAGTCATATCACTTCTTATTGATCAACGATTCAATCTAGGTGGAGGTTCCACTGAGGTAGTTTCTAAATAAAATAGCGAGGTTTCATGGGGTTCTAATGAAGATCATATATGATCATATTACTCACCTCAACTCTAATGTGTGGAGAGATCTCCAATGTTATTTTCAATCATTGTTATTCCATATTACCACTTCCCATACACATACATATGGTCACAACAATCCAACCATCCATACTTTTTAGGACATGTTTTTTTCATGAATTTCAAATTTATAGGCTTCATCGTTGATAAACCTACCATTAGTGGATTTTCCTACAATAAAAATTAATAATATAATATTGGTATAGAATCATTGAAAGGATTGTATGACTTATCATGAAGATATCCAATATGTTTTCCTAAGATCCAAGACTCAGTTGTTCTATGATAGAATTGGTAAAGAGTGTGTTAGCGAAGGTACATGTGATCTTTGAGTTCATATTGGTGGATCATAATAATAAATAGTGTTATTATGATCATAAGAGGAGTCATTTAGAGTTCGGTGTCCGATATGATATTTCTTTTAAGGTGTATCCTCATTATGGGAAGTGAATGATTGGTCAAGGGAGTATGCTTCTCCTAGATTCTTTGCTCCTCTGGTGGTGTCGGATTGTTTTAGAACCATGGTGTATCATATATCATTATAGCTTCAGATGAACTATATCCATGTTTCCTTCTATCAATAATAGATTTCTCGATATATTCATGATGATTCACAATTAATTGAATATTTATACTAAGATATTGAAGATGGTGAAACCTATAAGTAATTACCTAATGAGATTCAAGAACACCAATGGGAGATATGTCAGGATTATGTTATTCATTTGGTTCATGTCTTTTTTTTGAATGGATGTTTAGAGGAGGGAACTTGTGATTATGAGTCATATATGTACAGTAAATATTCTATCTTATTCAATATTTTATCTCCCTTGTTGTGATACTTTTTTTCATTCCATTAATATGTTGTAATGATATTATATTTACATATATGTTTTCCTCTTATTTAGGAGTTTTTATGCTAATCACATTATTCCATTTGAGAGGGACTATATTCCAATTATAGTGATATACTTGAGAGTCATTTCATGGGGAAATACATTATACCATTTTCTTTTCATTGTGGTTTTATTATAAATTAGCAAGGTTTAAAATTTTTTGAGATGTATCTGTTGTAAAGTATTAGAATAAAAAACTTCTTAATTTTGGTTTCCTAGAATTAAAATTGACAAAATGAGTTCCAAAAACCTACCCATTTTTTAATTTATAATTAAATTTAATGAAAAATATGTTCTACTACCTATTTCACTACTATTATTTGAAACCCATATATTTTATAAAATTAAATCCGTTTTCTTGTAGATATATAAAGGTCAGAATGTTTTTTAATGGATTATATAATGGTAATTATTATTTTTATTATATTTTTAAATGGTATTTAACTAATACCAAATGGTATGATATTGTTTATACAACACTAAAAAGGGTATTCTTTTCATTACATAAACATATTTTGGATTTTCCAAAGTAAGCATAAGGATAAGATAGTGATTAAATTTTTTTGTAAGGCTATAAGATTAGTATATATTCTTATATAAGGGGCCATTCCATGTTTGATTGTGTTGTGTAAGAGTATTTTTTAATTCATTAAGAATATATAAGGTTCCTTCCAATAAAATATAGGGGTTAGTACAGTTTTCAAAAACCTTAAATAAGGGAACCCATCTACATTATGATAAAATAAAAATACCCTTATAGGGTAAATACATCATGTGGAGGGTTATTTTTGTACTGAACATTATTTTTCTCATCCCCTTAATCCTTTAATGATTTTTCGATGTAATTAATAAGAAAAAAAGTACAAATAAGTGGATTTTTGAATATTCCATGTTGATTGATATTGAGTATTGTTGTTTTTTTTAATATATAGGTAGGAATCAAAATTCAATGTATGCTAAATTCTTCTATGAATGAAATAAACAAATTTTTTTATTATTTTCCAAAGAGTCACTTTAAGGATAAGTGGTAATCGAAGATAACTACATACCCCGATACAAACGACGTTCCAGAAATACAAATATTTAAAATACCAAATTCAAATTTCAAAAATCAAACCTCATCATCACCATAACCCATTCACATGCCATCACCGTCACACACCCACCATCATTCCCACATCCATCAGATCAAACACCCTGTCATCACACTAAAACATCATCCCAACAATCACCGTCTAGCCCACCTGAGAGAAAATTGTCCCCGCTGAGACTCAAATCTCATCGTCCTCATCAGTTCAAAGACATCGAGCCACCAAGAACGCAGACAAAGATTGGGTCAAGAACCTCCATAGGTAGCACACATTTAGGCTCCATTCACCTTAGCACCAAACCAACAAACTCCGGCGACGAAAGGCGCACCAGAACAATCCGATAACACCATGAACCGGCCCTCGCCTACACAGGGAGAAAGCGATCCTCGCGAAACCAGTGAGCCACCCGAGGAGCCCTTTATACAGACATCAACTCTGCCACCAACGGCCACCGAGATAGCCAATAACCAGAATGCCAGAGAGAACAAAGCACGTAATAGTGAGAAAAAACCTCAAATCCAAAAAACACAAAACCCTTCATAGAGGAACAACAAACAGGGGAAGACCGAAATGGGGAAGAAGCATGAAATCGAGGAAGAAAACTGAATGGAATGGGTGATGAAACCCAAGAAAAATCCAAATCCACGAATGACGAAGGAGAGACCAAGGGTTGGAACCCTAAATAAAAGAGATTAAGACACCTTTATTCCATGGCAACCAAGCCACTAAGCCCAAAACATCTAGAATCCAACTCTCCTGAACCGACCTGGAGAGGAGCGGTGTAACTCGATGTCAGAGCGAGGAGCGGCAGCCGGGGAAAAGGTGAGAGCCTTCATCGGAGCGGACAAACCATGAAAGCAAAGAGACATTGTCAAGAGAAAAAGAAATGGAATAGAGGGGATTCTGTAGGAACCCTAGAAAGTTGGTGAGAGCCAATTCGCCATCGAGGCAACCCATTGGATAGATGAAGCCAACTCAAGCACAGACTCATGTGGGACCAAAGTATACCATGCCCAATGGGAGCTAGCCCTGTGAAATCTAGAAAGTAGAAGGTTCCATGTAAGATCCACTGATAATATTCCTATGTGTAACACATTCATGGAACTTGATCAGGTCCACATGGAGATGGGCATAGAGTGTGCATGCAAAATCCTTACGGGGCAGTACATTTGAGGGAGAGGAGATTTTTGAAATGATGTTGTTGGATCTTGTTTTGTATTCCTATCCCCTCTTATTTAATTTTTTTATTTGGGAAAAGGAAATGTGGGATAATATTCCTATTCATTTAAAGTTTCAATAGAACCATAGCCATTCGATCGAGTAGATCTAATTCGTCTGGACTATCACACCTCACCATTTTAAATCTGATCCCTCTAATCGAATGACATGCCCTATTAATTTAGACTAGTTCTCTAATTTTTGACCTCTCATCCTTATATGCACTAGAAATATTAAATAAAACAATCCTTCATGGAAGATCATGTTTCTGGCTATTTTCTGTGATGTTATCTGAGATTTGTGTTTTTTGGATAAACAAAAATCAGTCATGCAACCTAAAATATCCCATTAATGTATTTAACTCTAATAATTTGATCAATGATATAATGAAAAATATATTTTTAGGAGGATGATTGAGCAGTTCATCACCATTGATATAGTAAATATTTAAAAATAAGGGAGTTTTTTATTATAATCGTAATAGATCAACATAGACACATGATAGAAAACATCGTTGTTTTCAACATAAACATAAATTATATCTATAATGATTCAAGATCATTGAAATAGTTGAGACTCAACATCAATCTAATATTCTAGAATATATATTGGGTGTGGAATATAAACGGATACGAGGTTATGCATATTGTTTATAAAAGGAGAAAAACCCTCGGCCGAGGGAGCTACTGATTGTGAGTGAGAGATCTGGTTACCAAATAATAGATCCACCGTCATTGTTTGGTTCATGAAGATGAGATCAACACAACACTATGATTTCATGATGGAGAATTGTTGATCCATGAAACCCTATAATTATTTCAAGTACAATATGATGTCATGATCACTCATCTTGTGTATAGAACACTCGTTGTACTTCATGGGGAACTATGTACTGTGAAGCAAATAAGATAGTGCGCTAACAAATCCCTCTGGAATTATTGAAGAGGGATCTTGTAGAAACATCCAATATATCTAGAAGTCTCTACAATGTATCACCTTTTCCATATTCGAAATTATTAACATGACCCCATGGACACATCTCACAAAGGAGACTAGTCTATTGCACAAAACATCAGCCTATATGTGCAATTATTTCAGGTACATGCACAAAGAATAAGATCATATATCAATTTTAAATATTAAACAAGATGTATTTGAAGTAGTTCATGATAATGAACACTTGAAATAATAAACCTTCCCTGAAAAATGTATTGTTTTTGTTCATCCATGAAGAGGGAAATGGGGAATGAGTATATGAATTTTTCATGGAAGAAAGAATTATGCATATATGCATCCATCCATAACTAAAGACATTAAAATTTTAATGTTTTAAAAAATCATTAAAGAACACATAATATTAAAAAACTATTTTAGATTTTATGAAACACATGCCTGATGTGGATTGTGGTTAGGAACTCCATTGATAAAATAAATAACTACATGAGAATTTTTCTTTGCAAAGAAGGTGCCAAATTATCATTCTTTGAGAAATTGATCAGTTATTAATTATAAAAAGGTGGTGATTTAATTTCGAAGTAGTATTTTCCTCTTACTAAATATTATTGGGCTGGAATGCATAAAATATCGTGATTCATTGGAATTTTAAGTCCTTTTTTATGTGAAATAATTATCAATTTGATGAAAATTCATCCAGTGCAGTATTAATATCTTGTTTAGTATGTTTATGGGAAATATTTCAATAATTTTTCATGACAATATAAACAACTCAATTGGAGATTGGTGGAGCTAGTATAATAAATACCATGGACACGGGGATATTGTAACATCTAGCCTGAACATTGTACAAAAATTCTTGTTTTTTATAATCACTTCAAATTATAGTGATAATATAATCCAGGAATGATTCATAAGATGATCATGGATAGGAGTATGCCATTATACCGAACCTTGTAAAATATATTTTTCTTATTGTTTCCATTTTATCTACATTTCACACAAGATATTCATTCCCTTTAACTATGATTGAGGTTCAAGAGTTGAGGGGTTAATTGAAATAAATTAAAATTTGGAAAAAAGTTGGGCATAATGAGTCAACCCCATGTTTCCCTACACAATCAATTTGGTATCTATAAGTGGTATCAGAGCATTGGTTTTCCTCTGATTAGATCAATGTTTCGGTCTAAGTTGTATTTATAAGGTTTATATAATGTGATGATTTAAATTTTATTCTCAAGAACCTCTGGTGGAAAATTTAATCTACACTCTGATTACAGAAAAAATCAAGGTATCTGTTGAGACCTTGAAAATAAGAAAAAGTGGGAAGAAAAGATATTGAAAAAAATATAAAATAAAGAATATAATGGTTTATATTATCTTGTCAAATCAATTGATAATGATTCTAACAAAGAAATAAGTTCAAGATATATATAGTATGATTAATTTAAATCTATCAAAATTATTGAAGTTTTCTACTCTAAATTTTAAATATATATGATGATTATTCCCAAAGAATTGGTTTCTAATATATTTTATTCATTCAATGATCTTCTTGATTAAAGAGCACGTCAAGAAGATGAAATCATTATATAGGAAAATGAAAATACAAATAAATTCAAAACGTGAAATGTTCTCAAAAACCTTGTAAAAGAATGTAATGAATATGTGAGTCTTTTCGATTAAAATATTTCAATAATTAGGGAAAAATATAATGTCATTCTTATGATATCACATGGAAAAACACATTTTTTTAGAAGAAATTGAAGCACATGAAAAATTGGTTAATATTTCAATTAATTTCATATATTCTCAACTTGAAGACACAAAATATAAGGTCAAAGATATTTAAATGTTAGTGGAAGAAAAAAATGTTTTAGGATGAGTATATATAGACGATAATGTATCTACAATAATCACATAAATCTTCCATCAGTGTCAACGAAGCCCAATTGGAAGTTAAATTTAAAAGAACCAAATTCCATGATAAATCACAGAATAAATGGAGAAAACAACATTAATATCAAATTAATAAAATGAAAAATGATTTGGAATGCATAATGACATCATTTCAAAATGAAAAACATTTCATCGACATGATGTGTCTTGAACTTGATATTGAATTGGGAAATTTAAAGAAGACATGTGAAATAACTTCTCATATTATTGAGAATATGAATTATTCCACCCAAAAAAATATAGAGATTCAAAATACAAGATGAGGCATTTCTACGGAATCTATTTATCTTAAACAATTCTCTAATGTGAGTCATATTAGTGGCAATAATATATCAAGATCATCTCTTTATCATCCTTCTAAAAACTCATGGAACGTGGCATCTCATAACCCGGTTAATTCAATTTCTTTTAATGCAGTCTCATTTGAGAGTATAGGCTCAATGAAAAAACCTGAGAACATATGGGATGATAAAATTACAAAAAATTCCACCAAAATGCCAAGGGTGGATGTTTTTATGATCGAGAAATCTAAATCTCAGAATGATTCTTCATATAACGGAAGACAAATCCAGAAATATGAATTTGTTAAATTAATTAAGTCTCATACTATAATAAAATAAAGGGATTTTATGGTTATTTTTGTGCTTATATGAATTTGGGAAACATACCATTGATTATTTGTATAATTTTTTAGTAAGTGAAAATTAAAGAAGGAATTCATTCATGGGATAGTAGATGTGAATAAATTAAAAATCCTGAAAAAATGATGCAAAATATGCTGGAAAAGAATAAATTTTCTATCAAGAATATATTTTACTATCTTAATGATAAATTTTTTTATTTCAATATAGGTGGTATAATTTAATATTAGTTCTAGTATATTCCAACCACAAACTATTAATATGTTGATGAGAATAAATCACCATGATAAATTCGTTTTCAATGAACAAAAGAGGAGAAGTCATCCTTTTGAAATAAACAGAAGAAATATTTCATGAAATCAGTAGAACAATATAATCCCAATTAGGATGATAAATTAGAAACCTAGAATGACACGAAAACCACAAAAATATTTTTATTTTATGGGAAGAGATTTCAAATTACGGACCATAGTAAACAGTCCATGGAAATAAATGGAATCAGTCTAAAATTAAGTAGAGCATCGATTAATGGGGGAATTCAGTAGATAAGATTGATTGAAGATATTCCAAAATAAGATTTTTATATTTTACCCAATAGATTAAGATCAAATAATTTAGGAATCTATGTGGATACTCAAGGACACAATATGTTAATAAGGAGTGTTTAATCATCTTCCCTGATCTATTGCATGTTTCTAGAGGAATGACGATATTTGATGACAAAGAACTAGATAATTAAAATGAAAAGGGAAAAAATATTTTCCAATATTAAGACCAAGAATTTAATGAGAGGTTGTAAACACATGACAAACCATGTTTCTCAAAAATGTTTTTTGGAAGATGAGGTAATCCTAAACAGAATTCAAATAATCATATAACTATTATTTAATATCTTTTAGAGATGTTGAAGATAGGAAAAAAGGAATAATGAGAAACTACTTCACTACTGGTAGAAGTGAGGATAAACAATCCACAAAATATGATGTTGAATGACAATTTTTGTCTATACTAACAAAGAAATTTCCAAAATATAAATGTAAATTAGACATAATCATGAAGAGTAAGAGACACATTATAGCTATAAGGAATGCATTCCTCGGGTTGGGAGAAAACTCTCATCCATATTCCTCATATTAATATGCTCCCAAGTGTTCCATCTTATTCCCTTTTTCTTCTATAGTAATTATTCTTACATTAAAATGAATTGAATGATATAATCACTCGAAAATGATGATCATGGTGAATAAAGAGTAACTCAATAATTGTGAATGATTATTCATGATCTAAAAAAACCTGAATTATTCCCCAATGGTGTATTATCTAAATGAATATGCTAATCAATATCTGATAAAATTTCCCATCGAATAAAATTTAAGGGAGTTCACCACTTGAGGGAGAGAAAATATGAAGGATAGGATATCAGATATTATTTCAAGAATATCCAAAAAATCAAGTCACCTAAAGGATTATTTCTCGAATATATAGAAATTCATGTCACCTCAATAGATGTTGAAAATGAGTGTAACCCAATTACACTTGAATTCCTTATCTTCATTATATCAAATATTTTCATCAAGGAGAAGTGTTGGTTGATGAATATACTAATTAAAATTGGTTTTATACTATCCTAACACATTAATTTTATGATGTGTTTCCTAAAGTTCATAGATAATAAATTATTTAATAAATATTTTTTTTTATAAAAGACCCCTCCTTATAGGATAAATATGTTATGAGAAAGTTATCACATAAAAGGTTGTTAAAAGTTAGCAAGGAAAACCTTGGTTTTATCCCACATTTTTTATACATAGGGTTAGCCCATGTAGACATAGAGTAGACCTACTGAAGGGTATTTTCCATGTAAACCATGTGGTACCGTCCTTTCATAAAAAATGGGAATATATTTACAATTTCCATAAAGGGAAAAAGAAAGAAACCTCAATAAAATTCACGACCAGACTCATGGGGCCCATGCTGTGACTACCTCAATATCACATTCCATTGGCCAGGGGCTGGTGACTAGCACGAAAAGTCATATCCCAAAAAAGAAAGGCATTGACATTAAACTTGTATACACACACAACCCATACTATGGAAGGATTAATGGGAACTGGGATACTAAAAAAAAGTAAGTCACATGAGGAAACAACCACACAAGTAATGGTGAAGATGAAAGGAAAAAGGGGCCAGAATTCAAACCTAACTGAAAAGGATATTATAGTAAAAGGAAGTACAAGATCTAGAGGTCATCTGACAAGGATCATACCTAAAGGGTAGGTACATATAACTGTCATATGTCACTGATGTTTATAGTGCATATAGATCCACCATATATTACCACATGTCCCTCAATCTCCAAGATCCCAGTCAAAGATGTTCGTCATATGCACAAGGCACAACAGGTGTAGGCAAAGACCATGTATAAGTGAGCATAAAAATACTCATTAGGGACCTTGAGACCAACTCAGTTCTCATAGAAATCCACAATGGAAATCACAAAAGAATGAAAAAATATTAGATTCAATAGAGTCATCTCCACCCACATATTTCATAATGTGTTGAGAGAAAAACACATGGTTTCAAAAACTGAACATCAATTACTATAAAGTTACTCCTCCCCAATGAGTCCTTTAGGCTACCTAGGTCACCTAGACCTCTTCAGTAGCTGAGTCATGGGGTCTCACTGATATCTGCATCAGGGAGTATCATTGGTAGTTGAGTCATGGAGTCTTGTTGGGTAGCCGAGTCATGAAGTCTCACTCATAGTTGAGTAGTGGAGTCTCACTGGGTAGTGGAGTCATGAATTCTCACCGATAGCTAAGTCACATAGTCTCAGTATGTATCTGAGTCATGAAGTCTTGCTGATAGCTATGTCATAGAGTCTCACTGGGTAGCTAAGTCACGATGTCTCGTAGATAGCTGGGTCACGGAGTCTCGCTGGGTAGATGAGTTGCGAAGCCTCATTGGGTAAACTTCTATGAAATCTTACATAAAGGATTTTATAAGGACCACCCCGTCACATGGGTCCCACTGCCACATAAGGTGTGTCAATCGGACATAGTGTTTGGGAGATATGTCCCCTTTTGTAAATAGCGGTTGGTTGCATTTGGGTCTAGTCTGACTAGTTTGAACCATCGCGACCAACCTGACCTGGGGACATGAACGACCTGATCTAGTATGCCTATCCCATTTTCCTGGCTTATTGGGCCTTCCTAGACCTGGAAGTGGTTGGTTGTTGGTGCAATTCGCATGGTCACCCAGTGACCCTAAATTTATCCAGCTTAGCCCAAACTGTTAGGCCAGTTTCTTTTCCTAGCCCGTGATGTCGTGTGGCCCGGATTTATCCCGTCGCCTTATTCCACTAAGGTAGATCAACACAAATTTTTAGTCGGGCCACCCGGGTGGCTTGGTCGGTTTTCTCGACTCAGCTCGATGGGTTGTTGAGTTTGGCCCTATGGGACAACTGATTTGGCATGGCCCGATGGGTCAGGTGGCTCGGCCAGTCCGGTTAGGGTGCACGCGTCAAGTCACTCGGTCTCCCCCCTTATCCACACGTGGCCTGCAAGGAGTAGGTCTCTCCTATTATGTGGTTCCAGGATGGTGCCATGGCCTCCCCCTTAATTTCAGCATGCACCGAGCATGCCGGCTTCTCCCAGTGCGGCCGGAGACAACAAGCCTCTCCATCTGCACACTTCATCGGTTGACCTCGTCTCCCAAATGCATCACCTTCTATGGGCCACCTGGTCCTCTATGGTGGGGCGATTTCAATTCCACTTATTCCCTTGGGCCTCTCGGGTAGCCACCATCACTACCACAAGCTTGGGATTGCGTTGACGCCATTTTGAAGAAGCGGCCATGAAGAATGCACAAGAGGGGTGCTCAGGCCTTCTTCGTGTTTACCGGCACCCTCTGCATTAGATGTTTAAAACACAGGGGAAGATAGGTATCATAGTGCAATAAATGATAATTAAATATCAAATAGAAAACCCAATAACGACACCCTCCTGCAAGAACACATGATACGTGGATCAACCTGTTTGTGGGATGATCTGTGTTCATTATTTTAGAAAGAACTTACGTGAAAATTTAAACAACATATACAACTACCTGTTTTGTGGATTCATCGCTGAGGATGGATGAATCTTCGATCAATTGTTGATCCTCACTATGTTAGTGTTATTCATCGTTTGACATCACTCAAATCATTCCCACCAGTGTTCATTGATTGTGTACGCCACCAGAGAGAGAGCGGGGAGGGTGAGATCCCACATTCATCATAGAATATTCGACCAATTGATTTCCCAAACATGTTATTATATAGAACACATCACACCATTTCTGTTACGCTGCAACATCACATTGTTGTTCCATTTATGAAATAGAATAACTATTACACTAACACAAAAAATGATCCATTATCAGTTTCCTTTAATGTTCCTTGATGACGCACCGTGGTTTTTTCATATGCTTCTCAACAGTGAGAAAAATAGAATAATATAATATTTTGGGTTATGTTATTATTTTCAGAAAAGTCAGAAAAATAACTTTTCTTTCTGACCCTTTTCGATCAATGTTAAGTACCTTTTAGGCGAATCTCGATATTCCGAGTTAAAATATTCCCTCATACTTTTGATCCGAGCACCAGTTCTATAGTTAGAAAAACATGTTCACAAATTTTCTTAAATTAACTAAAAAAATTATAAATTCTGTTCTAGGCTCACCAGGCCTTGAAATCATGTGTCGTTAAAGTATTTCGTCTTTAAGTAACTTTATATAATAAAAAAATTACATGTAAATTCTGGGAAATTGTAATAACCCTTTTAATTTATTGTCAATAATGGGGAGAAGGGATATTGAATATTATTAAATGGTATTGACATCAAAGCCTAATGGAGAGATTGAAAATCAAATGTGGATGGGTGTTGAGTATGGTTGTTTTTTTAAATATATAAGAAGGATTCAAAATATAATGTTTTTTGAATTCCGAAAAGATCGGTAATTAATCGTGGAATTAGAATTTTATAAAGAGTGATACATATTAATGATGTCATGGAGATGATGTCTGGATAATTGTTATGGACACATTGGTTGTAATTTTTCTAATCCATTCTTAATGAATGGTGATGATTCCTAAAGAATTGTTATGGATTTGTTTAATTGGATGTCACATTTGAGTACTTCTCCATGTTTTAAAAATAAAACAATAATTAAACTGATATTACGACTCAA